>OZ007572.1:22430729-23030729 GCA_963931925.1 Onchidella celtica | reverse complement strand
TGCATTTTGCCTTTACAGGAAAGGGAAACTTAGAAATAACCTGCTTGCTTCATCTTTTCAGAATATCTTCATGGTGTAGTCATTGGAGCTGTTATTAATGAACTCATTAAGAACTGAAACTATGTTTGATATTAGCTTTCCCTTTTTAGGCACTTTTGACATTATTTTATAAAGAACATAGGTAGTTCATGTATGAAGCTGGTTTGGACATTTACAGAAAAATGGTATTGAAGCAAATTGCCTTCATTTTCATTTCATGGTAACAGTGGTATTTATCCCCAGTACATTGAATCTTAAATCAAGATCACAAGCTGATATTGAAGCAAACACTGCTAATTAATAAATTGCCTTTATATCGATATTTTGGAGAGCATGTCGGTCATATTAAATGCAGCCTCTTGTGAGAACTATGCATTGCTCCTGTGAATGTTAGGCCACATGATGCTGGCTGTTGACAGTGTTGTATTGTAGTAAACACCGGCTGAACAATTACTGTTTTTTTATGGTACAGCTGGACAAAGGATGTCTGCAAATGAACAAGATGATCATTATGTTTTACTATTGACCTGTGAGAAACACGAGTTTCATTTTGATAATGAGATTTCAAATTTCCTTTCAAGACTAAAATTTTAACGCTGAACAACTGAAAACTTTAAACATTAGAGACTAGAGATGTGCCATTCTGCTGAACATGGCTTAAAATACATATTTTTTAAAGCATTCCCTTCTATTTGCAGGAAATGCTTGAGGCCTTAAAAGCCTTGTCAACATTTTTCACGGATAATAATTTGCGCAGCAGACGAAATCTACGCAGTGATATCGAAAAGCGCAGTCTGGGAATCAATGAGGAGTTTTTGGATGCCTTTCAGGCTGTGAAAGAGGTAACTGTTCCTGTAGAAATACATGAGAATGCTGATCCTGCTGAAACAGATTGTTGCATGCATATCAATCAACCCCTTTGATATCGCACATTTTTCATCCCCCTGAACATCACTATTTTCCTATAGGTTGATTCCCTATGGCCACTCTTTCTGCTTCCTGTTCTAGATCTAGGCTTACATGCTGACATGCTTTTGCTGGCTGAGTATTCCCTTTCTGTCCCTGTTTACTTTTCACTTTACTAGGTCGGGGTGAAACATTATCCTCAGTTGTAACTGTTCCATTACCCTGTCTCAGGTCTCACCTTTTGTACAATTTAACTTTCTGCCATCACATCCATCACCCACCCCCTGTTCCCCACCTTCACTGCCATCAAAATCAGTTTCAGGCTCCAAAATAACATACTCAGATCCAGAATCAGATACAAATGAATCATCAGAGTCATTCTGAGTGAGGAATCCGAGGTAAAACAGCAATTTTCTGTGCCTTTTACTATCACTTCATGAACGATTGCAAGTATCTCTACGTAAACCTGAGTTCAGACCAGTCCTGTAGTTGCTAGCAGTGAAAATTTTCACTTCTGTTGAGTTGGATTGCCACATTGGGCTTTGTTCACATCATTTTGGCGGTTTTTCATTCAAGAAATGACAACAGAACTAGTTATGGTGCTATTTGTGCGGTGTTCGGCACAAGAGTACTGGGGAACCGCTGTTCTGGTTACTTCTGTGACGTACAGCAAGACATCAGTAATTGCCCAGTTCTGTGCCGCATGGCATGCCTCATAAGGGTATTGAAGGGGTTTAAACAAAGTAATTGGTTTTTGACAAATTGTAGAGTCTTTGCTTGGTAGATTTTTAGGACTGAAAAGATTTAAATAATTTTCACATGTAGTTGATGCATTTGGAATATTCACTTTGCCCTCCGTCATCCTCAGCAATTGGATAGTGTGTATTCAGATGTGCAAGCAATGAATGAGTGCTGTCAGGACATGACAAACAGGTTGAAGGTATGTTGAAAAGTGGCACCTTTTGGTAGTTGACTCACAAGCTTCATATTAAGTGAGAAGTATTGCACATGCAGAATCACTTGTGTTCATTGGTTGGAAATAAGCTGTTAGTCACCCCATGACTTCAAAACGTAACAGATGATTTTTCAAAACGGAAAGAAAAGAATAAAAATGCTACAAAATTGTACGAGAAGTGAATTTATCACCAGTTTCTTCATATAATGATAATAATAGTGTGTTTCATTCTTCATTCAGAGTTAATTTTCTTTCATTTGTGACAGGCAGCCAAGGCCAAAACACATCATCTGATCTCCCAGACAACTACATTACATAATGAGAGGTAAATCACTGAGTATTCTTTACACACATGTTGATGGTGTTTTTTGTCAGCTGTGTCCGAAATCTATGGAACTTCTAAGTGTGTGTGTGGACTGTGGAAGATTCGTGTTCATAGTATAACAAATTGCATTTTTATATATTATATATTATATATAATATATATGGTTTCTTATGATGTAACAGAACAGATAAAGTCCTTTATGTAATTAAGTCACTGCAACTTATGACAGCACATGATGTCTTAGGATGTTTTATTGAAATTGCAGATTTTCAGGAACTGAAGCTAAACATTCCCATTAGCAGTGCTAAGGCTTTGGAAATGACACCATCAAAATTTCTCTAGTGCAGTTGGAAGTTCGTTGGTTACTTTTGCAAATTAGATGTGCTCTAAAAATTCTTAAAACTTTCCAGTAGAGTATTATTCGTGAAAGTCAACAGTTTAATATCACGGAAGATGTTCAATCAAAATAATTATCTTATTCCATGGTTTCTACTGAGGGCATGTCGTTGAAATTTTAGTTTAATATTAAAGGGCTCCAAACGAGTGAATAAGTTGAACATAGAATCAAGTGACATGTGGCGCAAAGGCTGCCATTGCATTTGAAATTATAAAAAGCCAGTGTTCTTTCACTCATGCAGAATTCATCATGGGAATTCTGTTTTAGATTTTTTTTTTTTCCGGATTGAGTTTTTGAGAATCAGAATAATTTGTTGTTATTTTTTCTATCAGTCAAAAGCTTCAGTTGAAGGAACAACTGGCCAGTGCATTCCTAGACAAATTTCAGCTCAAACCAGAGGAAATCAAAATTCTGCGTGGTACGAGAGATGGTGCCCTACATGCTGTAAGTAATTTAAACCTCTGTTAAAGGACTTGGAACATTCTGATTCTTGCCTTTCTTCTCCTTTTTCTTCTGCTTCTTTTGTCGTATGGTTGGTGTTTATCACCTCAGTTCGGAAAAGAATATCAAATTTCTTTCGTGTATTTCTCTAACAGTTGGAAACAGATTTACACCTTCATACCCTTTAATCTTGAGTAAGAATTTCAAAAGCATGTCAACACTTGTTGCTTTTCACCAGTATCTATATTCAAGTCATCAACAGTTATGTCTTGAGGGAAAATGAAAAATACTTGAGGTATTTTAGATGAATTGTAATGCTTTCATGTCAAAATTGTGTAATTGAAGTTCTAGTGACTCAGATCATTCTGTGATTTTGCTTTTTCCTGATTTCTTCATGAGTTTGAATATTTTCTCATACAGGAGTTTTTTAAAGCTCTGGAAAGGGTCAAGCAAATCCACAGTGACTGCAAGTTTTTGTTGAGAACTAATCATCAGACAGCTGGGTAGGTAATTCATGTCTTATGTTTATTTTGATACCTATATTCATATGATTTATGGTAGTCCTTTTATCTTCAAAAACAACACTCCAGGTATGTTTTTTGTTTTCTTTTGCTCCAGTGTGATCAAAAGGGTCTCATTTTGATGTGTAATGTATTTCCTGCTTGATGACCTCAGTGATTTACAGATGTGCCAAAACAAACTTAACATACCAGTTTATGATAGTTATCTAATTTTTATAGGCATTTGTAGTCTCTGCTTTTGTGAGAAAATGTGGAGTACATGCAGTTCCTGGAAGTTAATGGTGAAAATGTATCCTGCCCTCAGTGAATTCAATAAACATTTCACAGGATATTGCATGTCCTTTCATTATAGATAGAACGATGAATATTTTGTGGGCGATTATTTTTGCATATGTGTGACTCTGATCCATGAAGTTTTATACTGAAATAAGCATTAGTTTCTGTTATGTGCCGGTCAAAATTAGATGTTGCATTTTTATCAATTTTGCAGGCTGGAAATAATGGAGTCTATGGCTTTGCATCAAGAATCTGCATATGAGAGACTCTACAGATGGACACAAAGTAAACCTTTCACTTTCTTCTTCATAATCATTGAGGTGGCCTGAAATGATATCTGATGATAGATTGAATCAAGACAAAGTTTCAGAAAAAGCTAGTGGCAAATGTTAAATCTTTCTTAATTATATTTATTCAATCTTCTGACCCATGTAACAAGCTCGCTATAAATTATTGAGGCAGTATCATAATATCTGATCATAAATTGAATGAAGGAAGTGTAGTGACAAATGTTATGTCTTTCTTAATTTTAATTGTTCAGTCTTTTTATCTCTGTAATCAGCTCTGTTGAAATTCCTGTTACTGAACATAGAATTAGATTACTGTAGAAACAAATGGCAAAGTGTGGTGTACTAGGAATCTTGCATATTTGAAAAACAAAGTTTAGAATGAAGTCACAAGAGTTTACATTTGTCATTGAGAGTGAAAGGAGGTGTCTTGACTTATGGAGAGAAGAGAGAGTGGTTACATATATGCTTTAAGTCATTACTTGAACTGTTGTGTCATGCTTGATTTTTAATGCTTTTTTGTTTTTAACATTCTTAGATCAGTGTCGCCTTGTAACACAGGACACACCTGATGTAAGCCCGTTGCTTTGTCAGGCTATGGAATCTCTACAGGATAGACCTGTATTACTGAAGTATGCATAATGTCTTACAGAGAAGGCTGATTTGTGAACATGCCACTGTTTTATCTGTGTAGGCATATAATAAACTTTGTTTATAACAGTGTGAAGTTTTAAATGTATGGTCTGTATCTGTTAATGCATCTATTGTGCATATTTGGTCCATCTTTTTATGGTACTATTTTACACAAGTTTTCAGATCATATTTTATAATTACCAATATAATAATCATAACAATCAAAATAGTACTTACACTCTTCACTCATTTCATTATTTATGGATATGGAAAATGTTTCAGCGGGGTGTTGTCAGATTCATTTGCTATATATAGTATAGAATTGTCTCTAACTTTGAATATGATGAAACCTGAAATAAGATTTTTAGTTTGCTGCATTTTTGCACTAATCTTGCATCACAGTTCATACCAAGACAGAATAGGGAAAAAAATTCAGATAAATGACATAAATTTGATTTTTTAAATTTTCGTTTTTTATATCAGGTATTCATTAGATGAATTTGGTAAGGCTCGGAGAAGTGCTGTTGTGCGCGGCTTTATTGATGCCCTCACAAGAGGAGGTAAGCTGACATGAAAAAGCTCTGATTGTCAGTCCTGTAACAGAACATATATTCTTTTTTGTGTTAATAGCTTTTTTTGTTCTTTTTCACCGTAATGCTGAAACCATCAGCATTTTTATATAAATGTATCTGATTTAGGCGGAGTATTCCCTTGGAATGCAGTTACAAATGGCTTGAGATTTTTAGTATTTTCGTAGAATTTAATTTCGTTGTCATGTTTTATGTTGCTTTTTCTTTACATATAATTAAAGTCAGATATAATGGTGGAACATTTACATTATCATTGACTGGCTAGAATCTTCTTACACATGTTTTCCATATGCTTGGCATTGGCCTTGAATCTTCCTTTTGGCCAAGTTAGCTACTCCTGGTGTTCTTTCTGTTTTTAGGTCCTGGAGGCACCCCTCGGCCAATAGAATTGCATTCCCATGATCCGCTTCGCTACGTGGGGGACATGCTGGCCTGGTTGCATCAAACATCAGCCTCAGAAAAAGAATATTTGCAATCATTACTGAAAAACTGCACAAGTAGGTGAAGCTATAATTAAATATCAAGTTTTACTCCGGGCATTTGGCCTCGCAGTAGCATATCCTCTGTCTGGGTAGGGCCATCAAAAAATGCCAACTTTTATCATCCATGCCAATAGCAAGTGTAATGGGCTGCCACAGCTGGTTTTTACATTCAGGAACCGAGTGTCGTTTGGCTGGGTGGATTGCCTATGTTTCTTTTTTCAAAGCTTTGTAACATAATGTTTTTTTCTTCAATCAACCAGAAATGAAAAATAGGCGTTAAATAAAATGTATGCCATCTGTATGTGTAAATTCATGTGAATAAGTTTCACTGAAACTATGCGTGAAGATTCAAAGTGGGAGTAGGTCATTCCCTTTTTTATAATACAGTTATGAACGATGGCTACACATTGTTCCAGTTTGGCCGAACAGTGCTAACTACTTTAATAAAACACCAGCCAAACGATGACTGATATGCTTTATTGTAGTACAGTTGGACAAAGGGTGAGATTATCATTAGGTTTCTTTACTGTATGAGAAACACAATTTTCATTATGATAATGAGAATAGGGTTTAGAAAATTTAACTTTTCCACTGTATTCTTGCTTCACAATCAGTTTTTCACTCACTATTTTAAATTCTTCTGTGTCAGATGATAGTATCAGCATAAGTATGTATTAGAAAAATCTGAATTCATTTATATTCAGAGAGTAACAGTTGTTGCATTTTTATCACAAACATTCAAGATGTTTTCATGCAATGTCCAGCCATTATTACTCCATCCATGGCCAAGTACTCATTCATCCCTCCATGAGTTTAAATAGTTATCATAATTGAATTCAGATTTTGCTGAGTTCAGTGGTATATGTGTTATTCATTTTAATCAATAATTATCTTGAAACTTATTTCAGTTGCAGCTCAAAATGTGTAAATAATAATATTTCTTTTTTTTTTCTTCTCACTTTCAGCTGCCAACATTCAGATGGATGAAGTTCTGGGTAATATAACCGAAGGAGTCTGCACTCCATTTAAGGTAAAAAGCACACATTCAGAAATTAAAGGTGTTTGTCTCATTGTTAACACTAGGTCATTTTTTCTCTCAAAGGTGAAGTTTCAGTTATGACTGACAGTGACTGTCAGTTATCTGTCTTCTTTTTCTTTGTCCATCCCCATTTTCTTTCTTTGTGATAATGGTCCTTTATATTTCTCAAACTTATTTACTGTTCATGCTTCTGTCATGCTGGTAAAGCATTTTGTGGTATATTGTAGTATCCCATGGTACCTTTTCAGAATTGAACTCTGTAACTTCTGAAATAAACAGAATACACAGGTTATGTGTGTAAATATTCTTTTTGATTTTTCTGTGCATTATAAATATATTAAGCTAGAAATTTTATTTTTTGTTTATGGCTTTCAGGTTCGTGTTGAGCAGGTACTTGTATCTGAGCAAGACCCTGTCACCTTATACAAGTTGGACAACTTGCTTAAATTTTACCACCACACAATTAGGTGAGTAGATGTAATTGTTCAGATCTTGACATCAGATTTTCAGTGTGCATGTGCAATGTTAATGGACACAGACTAACATTGTAATTAATGAAATGTTTCATCAGGAAAAGAGAATGGAAGGAGAATTTGTTAGATAATTTTTCAAAGCTGGTGGGATGGAGGTCCCATGCCATTCCATCATCCCCAAAGAAGGGTTTGGACATTTTAAGACCTCTAAAAAGTGTTGGTTCCTTGGAACTATTTTTAAATAGTTTTAATAATCAGAAATTCACCTCCTTCCAATTTGTTAATTTCGTTGCCAAGGATGAACAAGTTTTCCAGGAATGATATGTAATCTGTAATGGTAGTTCTCAGGTATTTGCAGAAAATGTTTGACATGCATAATCACAAAATATAGATGAACAAGCAAACGGAAGGGATTCCGTACACAGTGGGAGAACAATATCTCCACAATTCAGTTTCATAGGCATTACATGTATATTGGAAAAAGACTTATGATGAAGTTTTAGATGATTTTAAGCAGACAGTATCCACATGGCTACCTTTTAAAAATATCAGAATTCATTTAGGTTATGAGGGAAATGGATACTAAATTAAAAGGATAATATTCTGGTCCTATGTTTATGTCATTGTAAGTGATTTTTTTGCTTTATGTGTCCTTTCAGCCAAATCGTCAATGGTGAGGCAGCTTTATTGAGCACAGTGGCAGAAATTCAGGATCTAAGTCACCGCATGTTCTTCAACAGCCTCACTAGCCATGCTAATAAACTGTTGGATAAGGTATGATTGCATTTGTCTTTGAATATTACTTGCCTTTTCTTTTTAACACTTAACCTGCCTATTTCACTGATTGGCGAATTTCCGGTAGTGCATCTAAATGCCTATTTCGGCGATGGGCGAATGTTACAGTGCACCTCAAAATCAGGCTACAAAGTTAACTTCGTTACTAACTGATAGGACTGTTATGAAGCTCCGCACTCGACTTC
This sequence comes from Onchidella celtica, assembly GCA_963931925.1. Lineage (NCBI taxonomy): Eukaryota > Metazoa > Mollusca > Gastropoda > Systellommatophora > Onchidiidae > Onchidella > Onchidella celtica. Next base: position 23,022,385 of record OZ007572.1, on the reverse strand, counting down.
CTTTGCCCTTTTGCAGTTTTCGAGCTGTTGAAGTGAGTTGTTTCGGTAAAAATTGGAAAACATCATTTTTACCATGTCTAAACCTTATGTCAATGGTAACGATTCAGATTCTTGTGAAGAATTTGAAGCAGAGAGCTATGATTATTGTATAAGCAGGCTTTCTAGTGATTTCAACAGCAGTGAAAGAAGCACTGCATTGCCTAGACCTAGCCGTAAGACTAGTAATAATGACCAGATGGTCTGACATGGGTCTAGATCTTGAGGTGGGGTGGGGGTGTGACAGCAAAAACAGCCAATCCTTGGAATGATTTGGAAGATTTCTTGGAACTAGACCCTACATGGCTCACAACACAAACAGGAGCACCAAAATACGGTTCTACAAACTGTTATGACAAACTGCATACATTTTGGGGTTTCTATAAAAAGTTGACACATTTTGTTATTTTTGTCTTTTTCATTTGTATTATTTGCATGTCTCAAAAGAAAACAAAAATTTATTCTGCTTTCATTTGACATTTTAGTAACATGCGTGCATCACATCTAAACCATAAGCAGTGCTCAAGACATCTAAATAATTTTATAAAAAGAGGTGTAACATGAGTTTATGTCAAATTTTCCTATAAATAGCACAAATCCAAGATGGCCTCCATGGTCACATTATCCTAATTTGAATATTGGCTAATAATTGTGAAGAATATAATAATTATGACAGCATTGTGGTGAAAATTTGAAAACATTCTGTCCAGTTGTTATTGAGTTACGAATTTAATAGTGCAACACTCCTTTTGGTCCTGGTCTCTCAAAACAGGGCTTCATTCTAGAGAATATTTGTACTTTTCTGTAGGCAGGTAAAGTATTAAAGATGAATTTCTTTAAATTTAAGTAATTTGGTAGAGTGAAAGCATTGTGTTAAATGACACACATTAGTCCATCCTAACTTTTTGCATGTAATGGGTTTGTACCCTTTGTAAAGATAAGTTGTTGTGAACATGTATTTCAACATTGACTCTGAAGTTCATTTCTTTTGTAGAGTTTTTAATAATAATTACATAGTTCCAAATTAATATGCATCTGCATTAAAAAAATTCAGTGCCTTGTTAATAATATTCCTCCAGTATGACACTGCCATTCGAGTGTTTTTGTAGCAGCAACCTCGTCGTATTTATTTTTGCAATAAGTTGCCTTCATTTATTTTGATTTTTATAATTTGTCTAGGTGGAACTCCCGCCAGGAGACCTTGGCCCAACTGCATCATTAACGCAAACATTACAATTACTGAGAGATGTTCTGGCCTGTCATGATGCCTCTGTAGTTCCTATTGATGACAAGAAGCAAGATTACAAACAGGTCTGAGTGCAATCTTGATATTGTGATTTCAGATTTTCAGTGTATAGGGGTGATATTTGCTGATAGTTGTGATGGCTATGTTTACATTTCATAACCAACCAGAGGCAAAAGAAACTGGCCTAACATGAATGAGGTCATTAAACTGTTTTACATCATAAATATTGATCCTTCCTGAAATATGTAAATATCTTTTATTTGGTATGGATATAGAATAGATGGCAAAATATGAGTTGTCAAAATCTGACTTCTATCATGACATAGAAATGGAGACCAATTGCTGGATTTTTGTCAGTAAAGATATTGCAGATCTATTGTCTGTTTCGTAACAAGCAGTATCCATTTCTGTAATAGGCCTGGAAAATACTGAATATTCCGCCAAAGTTTGCTGGCTGTAAATGTATGTTTTGTTGTTTGTCTTCTTGATAAGAGTTTTGTTGTAAATTTCACTGATTCAGAATCACAGGAATAAGTTTTATGTCAAATGTTTCCATGACCTACTTGTCAGTAAATCATCTTGCCATTCTGTTTCTCTTTCAAATTTTTCTTTAAAATCAAGATTTTGGCATGCGTCATTGATCCGTTGCTGCAAATGTGCTCCATGTCTGCCAGTAGGCTCAGTGCCATTGATATGGCAGCCTACATGGTCAACTGTATCCACTTGATGAATACAACATTGGCACTGTATGAGTTCACAGACACTAGACTGGAGATGTTGAATGCTCAGGTGAGCAGGGCTTGGCTGGTAGGAAATACTTAACTTTGTTCAATGTAATAAGGCCTGCCACAAGAAAAAAGTCCTGAAAAAAATCCCTGGGATGGATTAGAAAATGTTTTGCAGTGATCATGAAAACAGTAATCATATTTGAACAGTTTGTCAAGATTGTAGGTGTCACATTTAAGTAAGAATTGGAGCTAGCATTGATGACAAATGAAAGCACATGTTTTCTGTAGAAAAGCCCTGTAGTGTTTGTTCTTGTACATCAACGTATAATGTTTAATTTTTGCCTGGATTCATCCTTCTTAATATTTTTGGAACTGTTTCTAATTTTTCTGTGCTTCTGCAGCTTGGATTAAATTGGACACATATTGAACTACATTTCAGACTGATGCACATGTGGACACTCTAGTCTCTGAGCAAGCTTCTTACATTCTAAATCGTGTCGGTCTAGCCCACATGTACGGGGCTCTGCAGCAACATCAGCCAGATCAGGTTGGTAATTGTCAGGCTATTGGATGGGGAAATTTTGTCTGGCATTCTTATACTACTATTATATACACTTATCATCAAAAATGGTATGCGGAAATGATTAGCAAAGTGTAATGATGGTACCTAAAATATTGTAAATATCAAGAATTAAGTGACAAGAGCTAGAAAATAAATTGTAGCAGATGTGACCTAAGCGTTCCATGTAGATTACACAGATATGAATACTTTATGCAGTAAAGTGAGACATGGGTCCACTGTTAACAAATTTTGGCATGGCCCATTTTAAATGAAAAAATCTTTAGTTGTTGCAGTAGACACTAAAAAAAATGTGATTTTCAGATTACTGTTGAATTTCAGACCCATCTGGGACTTTTGATGTCTTTGTTTGTTTACGTTCACTAGGTTAAACCTTTTTGATGGTGTTTATATCATTACTGTCAACTTATCTAAAATTTATTTCTGTGTGTGTAACGATATGTTACTTTCTGATATTATAAGGTCAGATTTGAAAGAAAAAAATTTAATTATTAATGTGAATTGAAAAGGATTTTAATTCTTCCAAGTGCTTCTTTTGATGTCGATTTCTCCGTCCCTCTTCTCGTTGCGAACAAGTGTGTTCTTCTAATCAAATGTGAAAAAATGTCTTTCATGAAGTTTGTTTGTTTTACAATAACAGGGTCCACTGTCTTCTGTACCAGGCTTGGATGAGCTGGCTATAAAGTCTTCTGTGGTAATGTATAACATTCTGTAATCTGACTCATAATGCTACAGTAGACTTAAGTAAAAATAAAGGGCACTGTAGTGTAAGGACTGAACAAAGAAAGAAGCAGCTGTGTAAATATGCATTCACTGATACATTATCTCAGTGAATTTTTCACCCAAATTTACTCATAAAGGCACACTCACCTGTACTGAAACACGGTACTGGCGTGCATTTATGTGCACCTGTAGCTGAGATTGGTAGGATAAAATTAGAGATTCATGAGACATTTGTTGTTGTTTATTAAATGAAAGTAGTCAAATTTAGCAATTTTGAAAACGGTGGAATTCTTTGTTTTAGAGGGAAACTTGTGTCATGCTCGAAGAAGGAAACTAAGCAAAATTAAATAAATCCTTTGGTTTGAATGTTTGACCCTGTTTTAACAATAGGACAGTGTTTCAAATGTGGCTGAATTTTTTTTTGTTTTGGTGGGACTAGGAGAACATTGAAAATCCATTGGGAATAGCTGTCATTTTTCTTGTACCTTGTGAATTGTCAGTTGTTTTTTCTTCGGTTGTTTTGTTTTTCATGGTTTTCAATGTGTTCTATGCGTGTTTCTCCTTAACTGCAGAACAAGTTTGACAGCTACTTGGCACAACCTGATAGCCTTGCACTTCCACAGTGCAATTACATACTCAGTTCTACAGTAAGGTGAGTTCAATTCTGTCATTTTAAGTTTTCTTTTGTCCTTTGGCTATGTATAACAAATCAAACTGAAAATATTCAACTCTGCGTGAAGCTTGTACATTATACATTTTTGATAAGTAGCTGTTTGATTTTGCAGTTGTGGTTGTCAGTTTCAAGCTCACGTTGGTGGATGTAATATTCTCTTTTCACTTTTTTTACTTTTTCATTGTGGGTCTATAGACCCTATACTTATTTTCAAATTCACAAAGGACGCCCGGAGAAAAGGACATTTTTTCTTAAAGCTTTGAAAAGTTTCAGTCCTAAGTGGCTGCCTCAGGTACAACCTTTTTCTTATTTCATTGTTAAGTCATAGACTCCCCGACGGAATTTTATGGTTGGACGAAAGGTAAATTTGCTACAAACGAAATTCCACATATGACACAGGTTTGTTGTGGAGAGAGCTAGACTACGTCATATACACATCAATTTGTTGGAAATTGAATGCAGAATAGGGAAAAAGGATTGGCAGGATGATTTAGCACACTTTGATACAAAATCAGGACAGTAAACTTGAAATGAAGAATTCAAGAACAGATTTTCAATTTACCCCATGCTCATGTTGCTTCTAAGTATCCCTGTGCACTCAAGTATTAAAATATAATAACACATGTTGTAATCCAATTATGAATTCACCATCCAAATTTCATGAAGATACCTCCAAAACTTGAGTTAAGATCAAAATCATGTAATAGATATGACGACACATTTTACGATGTCACAACAAAGAAATATTTTTAAAAATAAATAAATAAAAAAACATGAATTTCAATATGCCATTCACTGTTTAAGTTTCGTGGAAGGAACAGGAAAACCAACCTCACGCATGCACAAAAGTATACTTCGTTGCAACAACCGGAAGCTTCATAAATTAAGTTATTAATTCCGAGCGGGAAAATCCAGCTTGGGGTCTGACTTCGGCGACGGCTTGATCAGGAGAATCTGGTTTAGGATAGTCAGTGAGTTAATTTATGTACTGCCAGTTATTTTTAAAAATTCAAACTGCAGTTTCATCTTATACTATGAGATCATTTTGTTAAGACAATGTATGTTTTTGACAAGAAACAAAGAGACAATTCCAGTGCCACTGCTGAGATTGTGAGGCAGCGAGAATATTCTCTTTTTAGTCAATTCAGGAATATGGGAAAAAATGATGTGTGCAAGTGGTTTTTATTATTTGTATATTGCACATATTCATTTATTGACCTCCTTGCTTTCTGAAATTAATATGTCATTTGATGAAGGTATTTGCAAAAATGATTTTCTAAAATTTTCAGAGCATCTGCCAAGAAAAGATCTGTGGAACTTGTATGTGAAGCTTACAAACAGATATACACCGCCATCATGGATCCAGCCAGTGGTTACAAGGATGGCCAAGGGATAGTGCCCAGAACACCAGAACAAGTGGTCCATTTATTAATGTAATGATCTGTATGTAGTGATTGATGTAGGAAATGGATGACTCTGTGAGATGCAATGCAAGCATAATGGTTGATTGATGTGCAAGTATATATTCTTATTGAATTCTATTCGGTTGTGTAAAAATGAGGGCAAGAGATGATTTTTGAATGATGTGAAAGATTAGTGCAAATGAAATTTAGATATCATTTTTGAATGTTGAACAAAGAGGTGTCATGTTCAGGGTCATCTTAACACCATTATGGGCCCCTGGGCAAAGCAATAGCTGTGGCCTACCCCATTTCAAAAACCAATGCAAAATTGCATGCATGGGGTCCCCTAAATCCTTTGGGCCCTAGGCAGATGCCCAGTGTACCCATGTGTTAAGACAGCCCTGGTCATGTTGATGGAATGGTGCAAAGTTTTGGGACTATCTCAGTGAAAAATAATTATTTATTTCATGAGTGGAAAAATAAGCTTCTTAGTGAGCTCTTCCATGTAAAAAAGATTAGTTTTGTTTATTTCTTACTTGAGACTGCACTTTTTATATTTATGAGTTGTCTTGTCGTGTACAAGTCTACTTGTATTTGGGGAAGTGTAACACATGGGATTTTCAAATAAAGAAATGGTTAAACTTTTATATTTTGTTTATTGTTGTTTTTTTTGTGTCTGTCTACATAGCCAACAAAGGTTCGCAGCTGGCTTTGACCAAACTCATTTCAGACTTTTCTGCTGAATCACAGCATGCTTTTTTCTCAAATTTTGTAATTCTTTACGCCCAGAAGATTAACATAAGCATAGGCATCACTCTATAGTATTAGGATGTCAAAAGAATTCAAATGGATAATTCACTGGATTATGAGCCTCAATTGATTACTGTTGAATATTTCTCAGAAATGTCTGTTAACAAGCTGACTTGAGGTGATTTATATTCAATACAGAATAAAACTGCATGTTTGTTTTGAACTTAATTTCCTTTAAAAAGGACTGAAATACAGAATTCGTATTGCAACAAGAATTTATTCACATTTCATTTACATAAACACAGTAAAACAAAGCTCCACATTCTCAAATGAATATAATTAAGACTGATGTAAAGGAGATAATGCTATGAAAAAAACAAAAACAAAAAAACATCTAATTCATGATTGGAATTTTGAGCATTCATTTTCAAGATCGCAAGTAGTTTTTTCAACAAGTATCATTGTGATTTACATTCAATTCACTGAACAAGAAAACCCTGTAAAGGGCACACGAAGCTCTGGGGACAAAAGCCCTGCTCAGAGTGCACAGATCTGTAACACTCTCTTCTGATAACAATTGAAAACGATGGTCACCCCTGCTTCACCAGTTAAATGTTCAAAGGAAAATGTCTCCTAGAATTATAAGTTTTGATGATGAAGAAAATCGGACCTATCTTCTCATGGATACAAATCATAGAAAAGCAATTTATATAGGTACACTGAGTTGCTTTATAAATGGTAAAAGTGGGTCCGACTCCTCAAAAAGTGAGATCTTTTCAAATAATCAGAATGATAACCAGATTGGTGTTATATGCACATGTATCAATAGTTACTTGGCGCATGCCTGCACCTAGAGGTTTAGCATCTTGTCACCGACACTTCTAACAAAAATATGAAAAGTAAAAAAAAAAATATATTAAAACATAATTTACTATAATCTGTATAAAGAAATTCATAAGTACGGTTTGCTTCGAAAACAAAACTCTAGCCTCAGTCTTTACTGTCCCAGTAGAATGTTCAATGTAATACATTCCTGCTAAAACCCAGAGTATGCATGTCAAATACATGTAGAATTATGAAAAATAGCTTAGGCCTATTCCTATATAAAACACCAAATCTGGTAGTTATTTGTGCAGCATTATTTAATAACGTACAAACATGTTTAATTTTTGTTCTTTGACTGGCCAAATCCCATTAACATCCATAGGTCTTTCTTCTAGGAAAAAGGTGACATAACTGTAAAAAATGTGTGCAGTGCCAACAAAAAGACTGACAAATAAACACAGGAAAAATATGTACAATTACATAAACATACAGAGTAAGGACTTCGATCAGACTACACTCTTGTCAGCAGATGTGTTCAAAGAGTAGTTCCGTGGCATCCCACATTTTCCAAGATGCTGAAAAAAGAAAGTGATAACATCAATTACTATTACTGGTAAGATCAGTCCCTTCCTTTTTAACTGCATTATGTGAATAGACAGTGCAAAAGACACATAATAGAGAGAACATTTTCTTGCAGTCTTTGGAAATCACAACATCAATGAAACATGTTTTAAAGAAACAGAATTATTGTGAGCACTGACAGCTAGTTTTCTATAACATAAGTTGATTCTCAATAAGGCAACAGTAATACAATACTTTGGGTTATTGCAAGATTAATGTGCCAAATGAAGTACATCTCATTTGACAGCAACAGGCTGAATTGGTTATGAAAATTTAAACTCCAAACAAACATACTTCTCAATCGTGGTCTGGAAATTGTCCTTTGAAATACAATCTCCATTTTATTAGAAATGCATTTAATACAAAACAAAACAGAAAAAAAAGCTTGTACAAGCAATGTGCAATACATCTTCAACTCTATTGGCTGAATGAACTGGGTCATGTTGTGTGAAGAAAAGAAGCCCCCAAAAATTGACAATACTGTCACGAGCGAGTGAGCGGGGGTCAGTGAGTGCGGGGAAGGGATTTGAAGCGTGCATGTTGTGAGTGGAGTTGAGGCGTAGTAGAGGCAAAATCTGAATAGTCAGATCACTGCAAGTTAAGAAGTCCAAGGGGACAGACGTGAGATCAGAGAGCAGTCGGGAGATTGTGTGTTTTCCAGTGATGACTGGTAGGTTGAACTATGATTGATAATTATGATGATTGATGTACTATATTCTCCTATGACCATGATGTAAATAAGTTATATGTGAGGAATGTGAAAGTCATTGATTACTGTGTATAGAGATGTGCGCAATGAGCGATAGATGTAAGTTCGGATCATGGATTCGTAGCGAGTCTGAGTGCTGTGTGGTACGGTAGAGGTGTGTTACCGTAAGAGGTGTGGTGAGTGAAAGGTGGACTATTGTGTGTACGCTTGATAGTTCGTAATGAGTGGTGAAGTGGATAGTAATTGTATGGTGTTATAGAAATGTAATGTTATTCTTATAGGTGCCGGGGTCGGGCAGAGAAGCCACCCGCGGTGAGCGGACTTGTGCCGGGGTTGGGCAGAAGGCTACCCACAGGCCTGCCTGAGTGAAGCTGTCGCGCAGGACAGCGGGAGCACATGAGTCGTGGCAGTCTGGCCACAGACAGACAGGGACGTTGTTATTGTCCTTGTTGCTATTAAGATGTTACTGTGCTATTGAGATACTAATGTGCTATTGAAATACTAATGTGCTATTGATATATTAATGTGCTATTAAGACATCGAGGGGAGATTGAGATACGGAGATTAGGTTGAGCAGGAGCCAATAAGAGAGGCCAGCAAGTAATATAGATATGGATGTGAGGCTGAGGCCAGAGCATAGTTAGAAAGTAACTATCGGGTTGTGGACCCGGAGAAGAATGAATGTTGGGAATACTGACCATTGAATGGTATTTGAATTGAGTTAATGTAATGTATGTAAAAACATAGATATCTTATTTTTATATATAATAAATGTGTGAGTCTGTTTGGTTGTTCTGTTAAGTGTTATACTTGTTCGTTCGTGATTGTTGTCCTGTCATAATAAGTACATCTCCCAGTCTGGGATTTGTTACAAATACCTCTGAGAATTTTTGAGACTTGGCATAGAAACACAGTGGCATAGTGTGTACAGAAGGCGCCTTGGCACCATACTTTGAAGCTTCTGTGGTATACATTGGATGTTGTGGTTTCTGTCCATAGCCATTAAATACATCTGAGGAGATAGTGAGATGTAGAGCACATAATACATCATGATTAAAGGACCATTAATTGTTTTAAAATCATGAGCAAAAGACATTTCATACATTACATAGCAACTGGGCTTATTAATACTTTATTGTTTGAAATAACAGTTACATTTTAATTAAAGTTCAATACAAATCCTGTTTTACAGAGGACAATGATTAGATGTGGAATGTTCAAGCCAAGTACATGCCTTGTTAGAGACTAGTAAAAAAAATATGAAAAAATTTTGTATGTTACTACCTTGTCCTGTTATTTTCATTTACCCTATTCCCTCCATATCCGTTTTCTCCACAGCACAAATCCCAATGTTGATATTTGGCATGTTCATTAACCATTATTTCTACTTTTTGGGTTATAGAGGTAACAGGCTAACAACGACTTTTAACTAGGCAAAGCCTTACGTTCAAAGATTTAAAGGAATGGTCCTTCTATTGTGAGCAAAGGACCACGATGGGCCAGCCCACCCTCCTTTAAAATGACCACCATATTTCTATTTTCAGTTTAAGTTCTGTAGATCTATAAATCATCATTTGTCAGTACAGCAATCTGTCCAGCCCTATGAATATCATTGATATTTGGAAAAGAAATATGTCCTACCTGGATGCTCAAATCTTTGTGGTAAATCTTTGGTGCGGTAATAGTCAGATGTATTTGCACCCACTGGAACTCCACCAGGTCCAAGTGCCTGCCAAGAAAGAACAAAATGCCAGTGGAATCTGTATTATCTAGGTCTACGATAGGCTCAACATTCATTTACATTTGGGAGGACTTCTGAATGCGTCCCAGATTTTCCTACAGTAGTAAAATATACCAAATAGCAGGGTATAGTGGTCCCCATGAGGGCGCAACTTTAGGAGCTCCCATGCATGGGAAGTCTCAAGGGGCAGAGCCCTCCTGGCGAGCTAGTCCTCTATAGGAATGTTTTCATAGTTAATGTGCAGCTCGGCAATTTATAACTGCCGCCTACATTGAAAGGTGCAATCTAGCAACACTGGTATGAGATGCATTCAGAACCTAAGTCTTCCCTTCTATTTACTACAATATAAAGCAGGGTTTTCATGTGTATGGAAACGGCATATGAAACCACTCTTTCTTTTTACTACTTAGTACTTGATGGATTAGACGCCCGTGCAGATGCGGGGCCCTCTTGCAGAAGAGGGACAGCAAAGAATACATCTGACGTGATACTGCGTGTCGTAAGAGGCGACTAAAGGTGCAAAGGTCCTGGTCTCCCGAGAAGAGCCAGTTGGCGGTGGGCCAACTACCCACCCTGTAAAAATAAACCAGTTACAGAAACACAAGCAAATACTTTAAATCAGTCTTTTATCTTGGGAGAAGGGGGAGCATCTGCACCTGTAGATTCAATGAAGGACAATGGACAAAGCCGAAAGGACTCCACTGGCCTGACTGCTCCTTCATCAAACAAGTCACTCCGGATTGCGTCGTGGAATGTCCGCTCCATGTATGAAGCAGGAAAGAGTGCCCAGGTTACAATGGAGATGAGGCGATACAGACTGCACATACTTTGAGTTAGCGAGACCCGCTGGATACAGTCCGGACTGAAACAACTTAATTCTGGGGAAAAGATTTTGTATTCTGGAAGGGAGGACAAAAAGCATACAGAAGGAGTAGCGATCATCTTGAGCAAGCACGCCCAGAGGTCACTGAGGGGATGGGAACCCTACGGAAGGAGAATTATATTGGCATCATTTACTACAAAGAACAAGAACATCAACATGAACATTGTGCAGATATACGCCCCAACAAATGAAGCAACCGATGAGGACAAGGACGATTTCTACAACCAGCTTCAGGAAATAGTTGACACATTGCCAAGAAAAGATGTGAACATTATAATGGGAGACGCCAATGCCAAGATAGGACAGGACAATACAGGGTATGAGGACATTATGGGGTGCAATGCTTTGGGACAAATGAATGAGAATGGAGAGCGGTTTGCAAGTTTCTGCGCATTTAACAGCTATGTGATTGGAGGTTCAGTATTCCCACACAAGAGGATCCATAAGGCCACTTGGATTTCACCGGATGGAGTAACTGAAAACCAGATTGACCACTTTTGCATCACCCGACGATTCAGACGCTCACTGGAGGATGTCATAGTACAGAGAGGAGCTGATGTTGGATCTGACCATCACATGCTGCTGGCAAGACTCAAACTCCGCCTCAAGAAACAAGGTACCAGAGCAGGAACAAAGAGGAGAAAGTTTCAAGTGAGCCTTCTGGATGGAGACAAGAAGGAAGAGTTCCAGCTGACACTGAGGAATAGATTCAAACCCCTTGTTGACCTCGAAGAGACAGTAGATTTGGAGACTCACTGGGCTAAGGTAAAAGGAGTATTTACATCGACATGTCAGGATGTTCTTGGGGAAAAGAAAGTGGAACACAAGGAATGGATCAGTCAAAAATCACTGGACTTGATAAGGATAAGAAGAGACCTAAAAGAACAGGTAAATGCAAGTCGTACAAGAAGCTCAAGAGTTGGTAACCAGGAAGAGTACCGAGCATCAGCTAAAGAGGTCAAAAAATCAATTAAAAAAGACAAAGAGGAGTTCATAGGAATGTTAGCAGAGAAAGCAGAGAAGGCAGCAACAGGAGGACACATGAGGATCCTCTACCAGACTACAAAGACTCTTGCTGGAAAATATGGAAAACCTGAAGTTCCTGTCAAGGATTACAACAGGAAGGCTATTTTTGGAAAGGAAGCTCAGGCAAAAAGATGGATAGAACATTTTAACAGCCTCTTGAACAGACCTCCACCAAGCAACCCACCTGACATTCTACCCGCAAGAAATGATTTACCGATCAGTTGCGACCCTCCGACTAAAGCAGAGATTAATGATGCCATAAAGCAGTTAAATCGAGGCAAGGCAGCTGGACCAGATCAGATCCCACCAGAGGCGCTGAAGGCAGATGCTGCTGGGGCTGCAGAGGGTCTGCACTCACTATTCTCGAGGATTTGGATCGGAGGCAAGTTTCCAAAGGACTGGAAGGAAGGACACCTCGTGAAGCTTCCAAAAAAAGGGGACCTCAGCAATTGTAGTAACTACAGAGGAATCACACTTCTCTCCATCCCAGGAAAGGTTTTCAACCGGATTATTCTCAAGCGAATACAGAATGCAACAGACCCAAAACTTCGTGAGGAGCAAGCTGGTTTCAGGAGTAATCGATCAACCACCGACCAGATCGCCACGTTGAGAATCATAGTAGAGCAGTCGCTAGAATGGAACTCCCAACTGATAGTGAACTTCCTTGACTACGAGAAGGCCTTTGATAGCATCGATAGAGAAACACTGTGGAGAATATTGAGACATTATGGAATCCCAGAGAAGATGGTGAACCTTATCAAGAGCATGTACGAGGGGACAAGTTGCAGAGTCGTACACGATGGCGAGCTTACTGACAGCTTTGATATCAAGACTGGTGTTAGGCAGGGTTGTTTGCTGTCCCCATTTCTGTTTGTCCTGGTGATTGATTGGCTTATGAAAGAAACCACCAGTGGAGGAAGAAATGGCATACAATGGACCCCATGGACACAGCTGGACGATCTAGATTTTGCAGATGACTTGGCACTATTGTCGCACACACACGACCATATGCAAGCAAAGACTACAGCTCTAAACAAAATTTCAGAATCTATTGGATTGAGGATACATCCTGCGAAGTCGAAGGTCCTAAAAATTGTTGCACCCCCAAGCGCACAAGTCAGAGTAGGAGATCAACCACTGGAAGATGTAGAGTCCTTCTGCTATCTTGGTAGTATCATTAACAATAAGGGAGGAACAGAGGCAGAAGTCAAAGCACGAATTGGAAAGGCACAGGCAGCTTTCACGTCCTTAAGCAAGATTTGGAGAACCAAGGATATATCTCTAAAAACAAAGCTGAGGATATTCAACTCGAACGTGAAGTCAGTCCTGTTGTATGGATGTGAGACTTGGAATGCGTCCCAGGCCTGCATAAAGAGAATCCAAGTTTTCATCAACAGATGTTTGAGGAAGCTACTTAAGATCAGATGGACAGACAAGGTCAGCAATGAAATTGTATGGAAAAGAACAAGACAGAGCCCAGTCAGAGAGGAAATTGGTAGGAGGCGATGGAGATGGATCGGCCACACTCTCAGGAGGCCAGGAAACAGCATCACGAAGAAGGTATTGGATTGGAATCCCCAGGGCAAGAGATCAAGAGGAAGGCCGCGCGGAACGTGGAGAAGAGCCAGAGAAAATGATGTGCAACGAAGCGGAAAGACTTGGAATAATGTAAAGAGGCTGGCCCATGATAGAGAGGGATGGAAAGTGTTTGTTGGTGGCCTATACCCTGATCCAGGGTGAGAAAGGCAATGATGATGATGACTTGATGGATTGCTACCGTTTCCATATCCCCCACATGAAAACACAGCTTAATGATCTAGGCCCTAGTGATTCAATTTCCTTGCTTCCTCTTACCAATCTGGACACCTGCAAAATGTCGCATATTAACAGTATGAAATACATAAATGGAGATTAGTGTGGAGATTGTTTTTGTTTTGTTTAGCTCTTTTAGATTCATTTAATCTATATTGACTATGTACCCCGAACAGAGAACTGTTTACTCCTTGGGTGACTCTATATATCAGACTTCTATTCCTGATGGGAATGGTCTTTTTGTGGATATTCTACTTTGTCAGCATCTTTCAGATTCCTCAGTGCTTTGCTCTCTTGCTGCAATAACGCCTTCGATTAGAGCATTTTTCCAATCCAATAGTAATACACCGATGCTTGTGATAAAAATTAATGTACGGCACCGTTTCCTACGAATCGGTTCACAGCTTTGATATCTGGCGAGCTTAACTATGAGGGCTTAATTTTCATTAAGATTTTTCAATGAGTGATTTTTACCTGTTGTTCTGCCATAGTTACTTAGAACACGATGACCAGAGAAGCATCAATGTAGGAGCTGCCTGAATCACAACACACGGAATGTATCCACTAGCAACAGGGGAGGCTATTCATAATTTTAAATACCTGTTTCCTCAACTTCTTAGATATTACAGCCTGTGGTTGTCCCGAAGAACAACAAAAAAAATACCATTTTAATGAAAAACGCATACACATACACACAGCCATCGTTTGTCATCATCATTATTATTTTTTTAATATTTTAATTTGAGAAAAACAAAAACACAATAGATCAAGATCTAGTACTCACGTGATGTCTTTAATAAAAATAAGGATCATCCAAACTGCGGAACTCGAAAATCACGGGAGGACAAAACGTAGCTCGATAAACCTGGAAGTTTGGTCGAGTGTAGGCCTGCATACAACATGTAATAAGTTTATTTCAGAAGAAATGGAATCAATTGGGTCACAGTCGAATTGCACCAGTTCAAGTCAGGTAATGACACTTTTGCATATTTTGATACTCCAAAGCGGCAGAAAAAACTTTTCCAAGGGGTCGCTCCATTTCAAGTAGATGTAGAGATCTAGATCTAGATCTAGATCTAATCTAGATCTAGATCTGGAACTATGCCTCGAGTGTTCTGTATTGCTCATCTTCTTTGTTTTGCCCTTCCTTGTGTAAATTCTCCTGTTCTGAGTAATCTGAGTGGCCTTTTGACATCAGTATAGTGACAGTGTCTGCTCCCAACTAGAGATCTAGATCTAGATAGATCTAGATCTATATCTAATGCTTTTCATTCAAGCTGACTTAGCCTTAATACTATAGGCTAATAGTAGAAACCAGACTTGTGTTGTAATTTGTATGTTCTGAATGTTTATCGCCAAACCCACGCAGTTACAATATAAACATCCATCTAGAGGGCAAACTGGCCAGAGCCCTTGTGACCCTCCCATGCACAGACACTCGTAAAGTCACGTACATCCTTGAAGTTTATCGTGTGGTGCAAATAGAAGTCCTACCTTTTAACGCTTACCCTGTGCGCTACCTGTGTAAAGCCCGCTGCCCGGTCAGTGGCCTTACTCACGGAGAATCTTATCTGGGGTCACTGACCGGTGCCGCTATACGATGACCACATACGCTGTCCACGTGGTTCGGTTTTTATTGATCGGTATGAAAACATTCGCTGCTATGCCTTATCACGCTTGATACTTGATAATGAATTAACCAGCAAAATTTTAGTCTGTCAGTCTCTAACCAATGATCTAACTTATGATTCCAAACTGACAGCTGTAGTTTTCGTGAGAACGAAGCATGATAACTAGCCACACCCTCCCAAGCCCTACACAAATGGTTTCATCCTGATTGACACATACTAATAGTAATAAACCAATGTAGGCATTTGGGGCAAAGATTATTTCAGAGCTTGCCTCTGATTGGTTCTCAGATACAAACAACTCCAGATGGTGGTCAGCTTATGAGAAAATGAGATAATATTGCAAATTTGTTGAGCAACAGTTCGCATGTCGATGTTACAGCTTTTGAAAGTGTGGGGAGAGCCTTTGAAAGCTTAGTCTTTGTGATTCCGACCAGTGTTTCACTGGTTAACATGTCCATGTCATAATGCGTTTGATTTAGAAGAGATACAGTGAACAATAACACGGTGGTTACGTCTCAAAAAGGTCAGTGACCTGATGCGTAAAAATACAGCTTTCGTGTGGCGCGGTTAGCTTGACCTTGCCGACTTTTGCCGCCCCTGTGGCGTGAGTGCTTGCGAAACATGGGTGGCATTTGCCGCCCTGCGCAGGGTGAGGGTTAACACCCCCTCTCCCCTTTTTATTTTCAAATATTTTGGTTGGTGATTGAGGAGTCGCTGAATAAATTTTGGAAATGATGGTCGATTTCATGAACCCTTGTTCGTTTAATTTAGACTCGCCTTTGATTTCAAAGTGGACATTGTCCACATGAGCTCGTCCGTGTATCTGGGAAATTTCTTTCAAATTAAATGTGTTTTAATTTTGACTTCAGAGAATGTATGTCCATAGGATCACATGCATAAAAATAATGTAAGTTACATATCAACTGCATCCACCAGTGCTTTGCTTTTTCATTAATTCTTTCTGTCCCAATCAACGCATGGTATGTTGATCGCAGATCGCCTAGATGTCCGACCAACGCGTCATGTGTCAATCATCATTTTCGAAATTCCACCTCTTGTGGGTGAAAAATCCTGACCACTTCCGTGCAGTGTTGCCACATGTAGGGGGATTCCCCTACGGTAGGGGAAAACAGCACTCTGTAGGGGGTAGGGGATACCTACGGGGAAAACGAGGAAAACGTAGGGGAAACAGGGGGAAACTAGTGAAATGTAGGAGAAGTTTCGAACAAGGGGAATTTTGTGAATTGTTATTTAATAAATAAGAATTATCACATGCACACGCATAAACTGGGCCTGTTTTATTGATGAAAACTGGCAACTCTATAAGGATTCAAGGAAGGTGCTGTCCCACTTGCCGGTTTGGGCCTAGGCCTAGTCTAAATTAGGCATTTTTATATGATTAATGAGATGAAAAAACTAAGGTTGTAATCTTCATAACAAGAACACCAACAAGAGCAATACAATACATACTAGATTCAGACTGATGTGTTGAAATAGTTGTTTGACCCTCAATTTGGTTGCACGCTATTTATAGATTTAAATCAATACAAAGTAGGCCTAACAACATACGCCAAAAATACTAGGCATAGGTGCCAAAATGAAGCAGTTCTACCGTAGGGGGAAGTAGGGGGAAATGTGCGTGCGCAGTAGGGGAAAAGGTCCTTCCGGGCGTGGCAACACTGCTTCCGTGCCCATTTTTTTACAATCTGAGAAAGCACATTCTCAGCTCCCAGTGTTTTGATTGCGACTTTGTATTGTTTTTTTTTTCATGTTTTTTTAATGTGAATTCAGACTACTGCTTCCTTTGTACATATAAACTTCAATGAAAAGCAAACTATTGCTCAGAACTCAGTGAAACTTGGCATAAACTCATGGATTACTGTAGATCTAATATAATTCAAAATTATTAAATTTGGATGCTTTGCGATGATCAGCAGCTGAGCAATGGATGGTGAGTACAGAAATGAATCATGAATGTTGCGCCTTTTTTTTTCCCCATCATCCCTTTCCTGAGGCTAAACATAGCAGCAGAAATATATCAAATCACACTGAATTGTACTTAACGTAAAACTTCTGCTTTTTCCCATCATATAACAACATGAACTTTGTCTACGTTTTGCTCTTGTTTTTGCCATTCAAAAATGTACACTTTAGTAGAGTTACGCTCTGTGTTGTGTCCCTTGGGCATCGGGTGCTAAATTGCCTGGGACAGAAAGAGTTAACTTTGAGGATCTCAAAGCTTGGACATGGGTAAATTTGCTTTTTCAGTACCATAGACATTGCAGTGAGTCCAGTATCGGCTATTCCCTAAGTTTATGACTTTTCTTCAAGTGCAAATAAAATCTTTAAGATATGACCATGCTTATAATCTTTGAAACTAAATGAAAGATACACCCTGTGTTTGATTTTACTAATTGTTTGTGTGGTGTTTTTTTTTAAACAGACAGATCCTGTGGTTATTATTAGCTTGGTGACAGCATCTTCCAGGTAATTCACAATCATAGTTCTGCTGTTTTGTTATGTAACTTTACCAGGTTGAATTTAAATTATTAGAAGTTTGGGCAGGAAAGTATGCCTGAGCAAACATTCATTTCAAACGTCATCTGGATGCAAAGAAAAAATATGACGTGATTTTGTGCTTTTCATACCGTGATGACCCGTTGGTGTAGTGGCATGAAATTTTCACAGATGAGATGGCTCTTTATTAGGTTTTTGGATATGTTGGTAAATCAGATAGAACGCACATTAAATGCTTAAATTTTCAAATTAAAAAAAAAAAAATCAAATGATAAGGTACTATTCTAAAATAAGTGTATTCATATTGATGTGTATATTCACTAATGTTCCTGCTTATTTTTAGTAGTGCAAAATTTGATGGGTGTTGCAGTTATGGTTACCAAGAATTTAGAATTGATGGAAATTGTATTTGTTTTGTACTAATTATTATATCCTCCTTGAAAATCCTATGGAGGCAGTTAATACAAATACTTATCATAAAAACCACAGAAAAACTGTGGGGTCGCAGCAGGGCTATAATTGGGCAAAAAGAAAAAGTTGTATGTAGTGAAGCCCTGCGTGAGAAATAAAACCCAAAAGATACATCTGTCAGTAACATAATCATGGTACAGGAATAGGAAGAAGCTGGCTGCACAAAGTTCTATTTCAAGACACTCTGTAAAGTATTACTTGCGCAAGAAAATAAGCTGGCTGCACAAAGTTCTATTTCAAGACACTCTGTAAAGTATTACCTGTACAAGAAAATTTGGAAATGTTTCAATTGGAAATTAAATACAATTGAAGAAATACAAGTACTTAGAGATTTATGATCCATTTGAAAAAAATTTTGATTTTGGGTTCGATCTCTGGCTTGCTACTCACTTTATGTATTGTTTCCTATAATTTTCCATATTTGGTTTTTCTGTTTTCAGTTTGGTAGGATCGGGGTCTGTGTTGATATGTTCAATTTTTCACAGACGTATTTGTTACCCAGAGGTAATGGCCAAGTTACGTGTACATACTACTTGATATATATATACTAACTATGATATTAAAGGCAATGAAAGATGCGAAGTAACTTTTCTCACATGTACATCATAGTCTTCTCCATTAAATAGAATGGTTGTGTTAGTCAAACAGAAGTTTTTTTTTTTTTTAATTTTATTTTTGGAATTCTAATCTAGAATAATGCTGTCTCATTAAGAACATAACAACATCTCCTTGATTTAACCACATACTGTAAGAAATATGTGCCCTTGCATGCTTTCAGTAGCTTTTTCACTTGAAAGAGGAACACCAGCTTGTTAAATGTGTGTAAATTTAATTTTACATGATGTGCAGTCAGGAATAACATTATGTATCTGGAATGAAAAGTTTGTATAAATTTGACCTTTTTGTTAACATTCAGTAAGTCCTATTCACTCAGCACTGAAACTTTGCAAATATTTTACATTATTATTTAAGGCACATAGGGTGGTTATTATAAGTGGGTAATCAGGATATTGTGATTTTTCACTTCCTTTTCCGAGATTTGATACTTTAAGTTTGTAGTATAAGATCTGCTCCCTTTTCAAACACATATTGATCAAGGAAATGAACATCACATCCAGTAAAGCTTTAATTTGGATTTTGAAGTTATTGGTGGACCACACAGCATGTTTTTTAAGTGAAATAACAAAAGTTTGTCTCTGTCTGCAGCTGTTTTGGAATTTAAGTATGAGCCCACTAAATACCACACAAATCAAGCAACCTTAATGTTACAACTGTCAGTTTCTGATGGTCTTATCCACAGATATTTCCTACTTTCCATTTGGCTATTGCGGACTTGCTGGCTTCATTTGTTCTAATATCCAGTTCCAGCCTAACTTTTCATACAAGTGACAATGGGTCTGATTCACCTGGATCACATGGAGCATGTGACTACTTGATGGCTGCAGTTACTGTAAGACCCGGTTGAAGGGTGTCAATGAGTGTGTGCGTCAGAGGATTTATAAGTGAATGAAAAAGCTATGTAGAATCACTGTCTTTTTAAATTATATATCTCTTGCTGTTGCTGGTGGTATTAGGGGTGGGGATGATGTGCAGATTTTGACGAGTGGATAGATTTTTGGATAGGGCATGAAGTTATTTATTGTTGGTCCATTCGAATTGAAGAATTGTCTTCATTCACAGAATTCAAGACATTCACAGATATGACATTTACTATAATACATTGTATTCTCTCTCCCCATCATTCTTTTCCCCTGCACATCCGCCCCTATTTAAATCCTAGTGTGACAGTTGGGGTCAGAGCAATTTATTTGAAAAATAAATGAAGTTCATTACTGTAAATTACAGATAATTGCAGTCGTGTACTTATTGTCCAAGCACAAAATGAGGGGCTTGTCTAGATGGTTGAATGTTGAATACTTGATACACAAATGAACAATTGACATGGGTGGAGCATGTTCTGTCAGTAACATAATCATGGTACAGCAATAGGAAGAAGCTGGCTGCACAAAGTTCTATTTCAAGACACTGTGTAAAGTATTACTTGCACAAGAAAATTTGGAAATGTTTCAGTTCAAGTGATCTACATGAAACGATGGAACAGACATACTGCTATGCGCTCCATCACCTCATTATTCCACACATTCAGTCATTATCTTTTTAATTTTTAAATGTTTCAGAGTTTTTACTCAAGTGCATTCTTTCTGACCGTGACATATGCCCTAGAAGCATATTTCCGATTTCGAAGGAAACTCATGGACAGTATGAATTTGGATACATCTATTGTGAGTTCCCATTAATTGTAATTTTGAACTTTTTTGAAAAGAAAAAAATGAGAACTCTTATATCAGGGATGCCAAAAATCCGTTTTTTCCGTCAGCCCAATGTGTATTTAATTGTATTTTGCATGTTAGTGATTATTTAAAAACTGTTAAAAAAATGTTTGTTTTGGTGCAAACAAGATGGCACGTTCAGTTTTCAGGTTTTTTTTGCAAATATCATTTGGCATCCCTGATATATAGGCAACTTTGATGTTAATGTACTTAATTAAAAATACTTTGTCAGATTGGACAAAAATGTCTCTCACATTAATTTGGAGGACACCAAATTTTGAGCAGTTTTTTTATATATGTGTTCTTTGCTTTTTAGAAAGTAGTGATTATTTATAAAGATTAATAAGCTCATCAACTTCCATCTCCCATTTGAAAAGTATCGATTTGCACAGTTACTTTATCACTTTTCATGGTATTTCATACAAATTTAAATACTGACCGGTGAATTCCTTCAAAAGTTGCAGAATGTAAAATTTATCTTGTTAATTCTGATGTCTTTCTTAATTGTTGTTATTATTTTGATTTTTTACAAGTTTTAATCATGTTCATGCAACAAAGAATTGTACATAATGGCTACTGATATTTACAATGTTACATTTCAGTACTCAGTGTGTGTTCTTTCACAAAATATTAGGAAATAATTCGTATTAATGAAAAAGTCGCAGGTAAGACTAGACAGCCTATCATTTTGGAGTCTTGAGAAGTACACCTGTTTTGCCCCTCTTTTTCTGAAAACACCATTTTAATCTTTAAAATTTTTTTTTTTGAAAAGGAATCTACAGTCAGCAATCCATGGATGTATCTGATATATGTACTAGCATGGTAAGATTTAATGGTGGGAATGGTGGAGAGGGGGGAGCTGGGGAAGCATGGTGGTCTTATTTTTATTTACTGTGTTTTTAACAATAAAAAATCTTACATTATTGGCCTCGCAGCTGAGATGGTATTGAATGGTAATTAGGAATGCGTAAAGAGATTCAAGAGCGAAAGGTTGAAGTGAACACTAAATCTTATGAAGTTTGAAAGACTTAGTAATCATTTCTAACTCGTGCAGTAATTTTAGGAGAATTTCCAGATCTGCTTCACAGATAATGTAATGATGTGTAGAACTGAATGAAATAACACAATTTTAACATTTAAGCAGGCTTATATTGCAAAGGAATTGCTAGGATGAAGAATATCCAGAGGTTTCCTTTAAATCATTCATCTTGGTAACTTTGATTTTAACTCCAGAAGAAGTCTGTGAATTGATATCACTGATATGATTAGATTCACCTGTTTTATACCTGCTGTGTGAATTGTCTTGCAGGTTGATTCCACTGACGATTAATTTTACTATTGTGAGCACAGAGAAATCGAACAGTACAACGCATGATAAACAGGACTGCCTGGAATGTTCTGCGTAAGTGAAAAATTAGCCATATATTCTGAATGTTAATTCACAAAATAAACTGCATGAATTAAATGTAATTGACACTCTCCAAATATATCATTTTGCAGAAAGCATTTGAAAAATTATGCATGCAAAAACACACTCAGTAATGATTTGGCCTAATTTGTGATCTCAGAAAGTTGGTATTGTATACTCACGGTGTTTTATTCTCACTACCAGAGTGGATCACTTAGTACACCAGCGGGAAGGTCATTAATCACGGGCTGATCCTTGTCTTGACAGGCGCACAGGTACCACTGCCGCTAAACCTTATCGGATGCCGCAAAATTAAAAAATTGGCCGTTTTGTCAGCTTTTCTATCACTGAACCTTTCATGAAAATCTATAACTGTGAGATATCAATTAAAAGCCCAGCACCTGCTGACTGTCCTTGTCTTTGTCCGGTTGTGATTGCATTATTCATTCAATCTTGAGCAAGTTTTGAAAAGTGTGTGTAATTTCTGGTCAGATTTTTCATTTTTTTGTTTTTAAAATTCATGTAAATTAATTGATACTTTAAAAGTTGTCCATAGTTGCTTCTTCACTTGCGGCAACTGTTAAGACGTGTAGTAAAGAAAGAATTGTCATGAGGCGTCCATAAATAAATGACTTATCAGTAGGTAAAGTTGTGTCACCTGGGTTAAACAGTGAGAAAAAAAAAAAGGAAACTGCTATTAAACTGTGGAAATTAAGGACTTGAAATACTTAGCAATGATACAATTTAGTAACATTGTTTGGATATGGATTTTCTGATAATTGAACAACAAAACTATCCCACCAACACCATACGGACAGTGTGAACAAGTGAGAACAATCTGCGTAAAGCTTGTGGCGAGCGAACTCAGCAAAAAACAACACCACAGAAGAAACCTACACAATCTACAGACTTTAAATCCCATATGTCGCATCATTTGGATAATTTACCACAGCCGGCCTTTTATAGTAAATCGCTGTCACAAATACATGAAACGAATAACACCCATGACAACCACACCGACACGACTTTCAAGCCACTATTGATACTACACACACACAATCAGGAAGAAGTTCAGTATACGTAATAAGTGCCACATGTACTCTTTAGTCCACACATTTATTTCACATTCTTGTCCCCACTGGGCCCATCCAGGGCCAAGTCATGGCAGACAAAACACAGTATTATCCGGAGATGGAAAATATGTTTGCCCTACAAAATAACACTGAAATTCCATATTTTGAAACATATTGCCTCGACTTATCAAGAACAGGATATCCAGGATAGAAAGAGAACAGGACGGGGAACAACTACATTCGACAATTAAAAAATTGAGACAAAAGCATTAGGAGAAAGAAATGAACATACAGAGTTAAAGACAGCCATGAACGAACATCTTTTACAAGTACAGCTAGAGCTGAAATCATTGATTTCCTGGCAAAAACAACAAAAGCAAAAAAAAATTGAAGAAGCAAGTCACAACAGTAAAGATTCCATCACAGGAGATATTGATAGTGTTTTGTGGGAATTTTAACAATGTGTCTCCGTGTTTTCAAGTGCGTTGTAAGATCTTGTAGGTAGAAATTTACATCGTGAGAAACCTCAGTGTGTGAACAATGGTGCTCTATTCAGATTGTCTTTATTACCATGGAGTTTCGGTAGGAAAGTTACCTGAGATATTAAGTTTCTGTGTATCCATCCCGCTAGCACATTATCTATGTAGTAAATTATGGACTCTGACAATGCATTTGAAGACGCTTAGCGCTAAAAGTATGTATGTATGAAAGGTCAATCAGTGGGCTTTGAGTTGAAGTTTAAACGACACGATTTTAAAGTGTCAGTTTCTTAATATGAATTTTTTTAAAACATATATTGTGACTAACTTACTACATATGCCCTTGTTTCAAGCGCTTCCTCGTTGTATGCATATTTATACCCTTGTCATGAAAATTATATGTCTGTTAAGAGCATTAAAAACTCTTTCTTTTGATATCCTCAAATTTATTACTTGACTTAAACTGTGAAGCTCACGCGTATTTTTTCACCGCATACGTAATAGCACAGAGCAGCGATTTTACCGCAAGCCGGCCCAGCTGGGCTCAGGTAACTTGACCCGTGCCTGACCCGACGGGCTTGGCGAGGAATGCCATTAACTAAGTGCGCTGTTCTGAAACCGCCGTGTACTACTTTCCATTTGAAAATATTAGATTTGAAGGAGTGTAAAGCTATGTTTTCATGTGTACAGAAACAGAACATCAAAACCCCTCAAGTAGTAAAAGAGAAAGAATGTTTTCATGTATGTCGAGTACCTATGGAAACATTTTTTTCTTTTTACTGCTTGACGAATTTTTGATTTTGATGTTTGTTGCAGCTTCTGCACATATGAAAACGCTGCTTAAATTAAGAATTGAAAAAAAAACACAGATGAAAATCACAATGGCCTGACTTACTGTATTTAACCACAAGGGAAAATTTGAAAAAAGCAATTTTTTAAACTTTGCACTTGGTTATATATATTGATTTTGACTCATCATTGATATACTCTAATTCAGACAAAGATATAGAGAGAGACCATTCTTCCTAGCTTTATAGTGGTTGGCATGTTCTAAAAAATAATTTTGTTTGTTAACAAGATCATTATAGTTTTAGTGCAATGGGCAATACTCACAAAACTAACCCATGACAGAGCTATAGAAATTACCAGTGTTTGTTATGTTAGATGTTATTAACATTGAGGAGCAGCGCCATCATGGAGAAAATTGTCCTACAGATGCAATTGTTAAGCTTATTGCTTTATCTTATTTTGCCAAATGACAGCCCAGGTGAATTGAACATTCAAGAGGCAAATTATGTAACATATCCAACCCATTTTACAAGTCATCAAGGTACACTAATAGTTGAAATAAGTGGGCATGGGAAAAAAAATGTCGATTCTCGTTTGCCGTGGCTAATCTTTGGGTCACATTTGTTTCTGCATGTATTATGTACATCAAATAAAAACCTAGTTTTTATTTTGCCCAAATTTATTTATATAGATTAACTAAACAATATTAATTGAAGGGCTTAGTTCTATACCTTGCTTAAATCCATCGCAATTTCAAAACAAACTGTACAGGTTATGCATAAAGATCCGCAAAATATTTTATCTTCTGTGCAAAGCACATTAAGCCTGGACATAGGACTATTACTATTAATTAGAGTGAGCCCCTTGAAAGAGTTGGGGTTTTCAGAGTCAAAAGTATTTACTAAGAATACGCTTTGCTAAATATCTCAGTTACAGCATTTTGTGGCGTAGGCATGATATAAAACTAAGCTCTTCAAATCGTTTACAAAATATGATTTCGTGAGGAGATCTTTCTATTCATTGTTTTCTAAGTCCTTAAAGTTTTATAGTTTCTGCAAGGAATTTTTAACTTTTTATGAGGCTTAGTGTACAAAACAAAATTGCACATTATCATCTAATGATTTATAAATGTCTTTCAGATGCTTCCCTGATTTTCGCTTTGATGACGGCGATTGCTGGGTAGGTGAAATGCAAGAATAAATACTATCAAATTATACAGCATATTTTATTTACATTTTCAGTTAAGTTATATCAGTGACAAGTCATCTCATTTTTCAGTTTTCATTTGCTGTTTAACATGACAGATTTGCATGGAAATGCAGATAATGGCAAACGAAAAAATTCGTAAATGAAGCTGATATTAATTAGCGATAAAAAATAAATGCCTAAGGAAATGTGCCTTTTTTTTGTTTTGTCATCAGGACAGCCCCAGGGAACATAAACTGATCAAGATCTTTTTTCTTCTTCCTCTTGTTGTGGTCATGGTGTCCAATCTGGTGAGCAGTATTGTTTATAGTGGGAGTGTTAAATCTGCATTTATCTATTTATTTCAGTATTATATATCTGGTGCATTTTATTTTGTACAGCAAGTACTGGTAATTGGAAGGAAGAGAAAAATTGTGGACAGATTGAATATTGGATTTGATAACAATTTCACCACTAATACTTTTACATTATGAAAAAAGACAGATATTCAGATATGATAAAACAGTATTGGAGATGTGAAATGCAATGTCTGTCACTGTAAAATCCAAACACAAAAGAAAAAGCTTGTGCTGCAGAACTGTTCTTCATTTAACATTGATCAAAATGAGATGAACGTGTTTCAAAACATTTTGCTTCTCTTGTGATTATATCTGATCACTGTGCTATGAATGAAAAAGTCTGAAGAGACATTCAAAACTGATACTTTACTTATAGGTGCCATAGATGCCATTTCATAGCCGGGATACGATATGTAAGATTTGTAAGTAGGCGGCAGTATATTAATCCTACAATAATCTTGATCATACCCCTCTCTCATTTGTACTTTCTCTGTAACAGTAGCCTAGGGCACCAGTATTATTTTCCAGTGTTGCCTTATTTCAGTGGACAGATTTGCATCATCTACATTCTGTATTTCAGATTCTATATGTAATGATCAGGAAAGTATACAGACAGCTGGTAATTAGGAGAGGTGAGAGCCTTTATCACTGTCTTTTGTATGGTGTGATGTGAATATTTCTTAACACTTAAGCTTGCAAATGTTGACCCTTTTCAAAAAGTAATATCGCTAAAATCAGAAAAAAAAGTGGCTTTTATTAAATTAAAATTTGCAAAATATAGCTTGGTATTGCTCAAGGTCAATAAACAGTGCTTTATTCTCTCAAACGGTTTTGGCTTCTAGTGACACACAATTGGATTTTCTTTAACCATCAATGCAGCATCAGACGATTTCCTCAAACACAACAGCTACCCTCAGTACAGATTGAAGAGTTGATAACCAACGGCACGCCTCCTGATGAAATTCTGGATTTGAAAATGCTGTGGACAAAAGAAAACCACAGAGCACAAGACAGCACAACAATATCTTGACACAATGGTTTTGAATTTCATCTTTGCAGACTTTTCATTTTGAGGCAATTTGTACTGATTAAAGAGATTTAAAACCATATACTTTAGTGGTCCAAAGGCAGATCAGCCATTATGCTTCAGAAATATTGTCCCTTGCATGGGCAGTTGAAATTTCACATCACAGGAGAAATCATTGATAGTTTCACACAGATAAGAATAAACGCACAGTTGAATCTGCAAGAAGTCAACTCGCTGAAACTCCACCACTTTCGGCGGTCCCGTTTTTTTCTCTTTATTCTATTGATTTTGTTTCTGATATAATGTCAACGGCTTCAGTGGTGTTTTTGCTTAAAATCAATGCCATAAGACCGACCGACAGCCATGAATGGTGGCGACAGGCAAATAAAAAATCAGAGAGACGCTTTTCCACACAGTAGGCCTACAGCCTAGCCTATAGCCTGTGGGTCCACCATTTCACTGTATGCACCGGCTATTTCACATGTGTGTGTGTGTGTGTGATAGACACACATAGCACTGGACCTAGAAGTAGGCCTACACACACAACAGTCCTAAACTTGGCTCTCTTCATCTGTCTGGGGTTGGCAGGAAAACAAAGACACACACACACACAGCAGTCCCATGCTAAACTCTCTTCACCCATCTTGGGACAAGGGACATAACCTAAATAATATTTGATATAACACAGGTTGTGTCCCCTGAAATTGGTTTCTGCCAACCTTGAAGTCAGCCATTTTTTCCTGTCCCGAGTTGACTTTAAGCGGATTCATCTGTAATTGATACAGGAGACTTGCTAACTCCCAGTCAAGCAAACAGGGCCTCCTACATGAAGTGAGCTTATGTGAGCAGTGTAATTACAACTTTTATTGTCCATCACAGTATGAATTTTAAAATGAGTTAATTGATGTAATTTCCCCCAGAAATACTTGACAAATTCATGAAAAATGCTAACCAGAGCCAATCTGGAAATTAAGGACTTCTATTTTTTCCACAGGATTGTTGAGCTACCATCAAAGACAGGAAGAAACGTTACTGAAAAGAAAAACCTTTTTATACCAAAGTGTCTTCATCATGTGCTGGTTGCCCTGTGAGTATGCTTCATTGTTCTCTTTTGGCCAGATATTTTCCAGGACTTTCTGTGTGTCAAGAAATGATTTCTTTTTAAATTTCAGTTTTAGTTTTACTGTATAGTTGTGTTTAGTTTTGCTGTTTTTAGTTTTCATTGTTGTCTTTTGACCAGATGTTTTCCGGGGTTTTCTGTATGTCGTGAAATTATTTTTTTTTTAAATCTCCGGTTTTAGTTTTTACTGGAATTTTTTTCTGTGAACTCTTAGTGTAATGATATGTAAAGTAATCTTAATCTTGTGGAATATTACAATGCATTATGGTTATTTTTCAGCACAGTGCTAATGGCCGCATCATGTTTTGTTCTTTTCAATACCAGTAGTCATATCATGTGACATCAGTGCAGTCACCAAAGTAAATTAAGTATTATATGGAGAAAGAAATGCAGATTGAATGAGAAAATGTTAACTTCGAAGCTTTGGCAATTATTGCTAATTTTAGCACTTTGTACTTGGCACCATGTGTGTGTAAAGGAGTTTACTGGAAAGCTGACAGTGCATGATAACGTTTGTTCTATATGACAGTCAGATATTTTAAGCAGCTTGTGACATAATGTTCCATGCCTTTCAAATCATTTTGTCAGTGGCATTTGCTCTTTGACAGCAGTGGCATTATAAATAACATTTTATTTTATGAAACTTTACATTTGCCTATTTCTTTCATATTTCAGCAATCATTGCAGGAATAATATCATTCACAAGTGACCTTAATTTTTCAAATTTTTACCCTCTGTTTATAATACAGGTAAGAATTTCACACATATTTTCTTGATTCATGTAAAATGAAAATTGTAAAGATTAAAAATCATATTATAGTAACAGGCAATATGTTAATTATGCACATGTTCAGAAATCATACTCTTTAGAGAAATCATGATAAATCGTGAAAACTGCCAGCATTGTTATCTAGGTGAATCTTTTATACTTGCAGTGCTCTTTGAGCTTGTATTTGAATGTGGCTGTGTCAAAGCTAGGGCACAAAGTTTTTGTTTAACCATTTGTAGAGTACTGAAATTTAACACATACCTACAGGATAAAATTTTGGCTTTGGTTTCAGTATGAGTCGCTTCATTTTTATTTTCAAGGTTCTTTTGGCACCCCTACAAGGGCTGCTGAACAGTATTGTATATGGTTGGAAGAGGGACAGCTTCCGCAGAGCTTTGACAGAAAGGTCATCCCTCCTTGGATCAAATCGCTCACCGACAATGTCAGTAACACTATAGTCATTGAAAGCTGCTTGCTGTTCAAGATCCGTGCTTTTTACCATGGCTTTGTGTTCCCTGTGCTTATTTATAACCGTATATATCCTGGCCAGTTACTTAATCTTTACCATCCAGTTTCTGAAAATGAAATTTAAGATTTGAATATTAGATGTAGCAGAGCATGTCATGAAATGGAAAGGTATTTATTTTTCCAGCACAAAAGCTTGATTCTGCACAAATAATTTAAGTCATTTACAATGTACCACATACAGTCAACCTGTATGAGGCAGACTTTTAAATGCAGGTCAGAAAAAGCCCAATGTAACTGTCTCCATTCAGATTTATCCTGGAATTCAGTAATAAAAATTATAGTCTGAATTATGAGCTCAAGTTCTTGGGTTTATAATTATTCTTTCAATATTCCATTTCTTTTTTTCTTTTCTTTTTTTTTTTTTAAAATGGAATGGAGGTTCTTGGTGACAGAAAGCTCATATGGTTTCTTATATTTTCATTCTTATGGAGTTATTTGGATAATTTGTGTTTTTTTGTAACAAAAACTTTTGTTTGTTTTATTTGCCACACTTTAACCTTTTTTTATAAACATGGCAAGTTATTTGATTCATATTGGCTATGTTTTAAAAAAAAAAAAAAGATATACCTATGATGAAAGGAGATTAAAAAGTAATAATAAATTGCAGGGAGCACTATGTGGACTGTGTTGATTGGTTAAGGCAGAGGACAAATCAGTGATTTTCATCTTTCAGACTTCTCCATGTTAATTCTCAGCATCTCGGAATCCTGACCATGTTGAAAATCAAATCTTTGTGTGCTCATTTCATCACTCCACAGAAAGTCTTGTGTCCTTGTTTTGGGTTCCATTTCTTACACAAAGAAGTGTTTGTCAAACATGATCTGTGTTCCTGTGAGAAAAATATTGTTCCCGTGAAAAAAAAATATGTACAAAGTGCATCGATCTATGTGTTGGTGGAGGGAGGGTGGGGACGTTAAATTTCTGTTTATTATTAACTGGTGTGCCCATTGAGTCATAGAATACACAGATGTGATATTTAAAGTTGATTTTTGGCCAGCAATATGTAAAGAATGGGGGGGAACAAAATTTCCTATAACACAATTGGATTTTACTTGACGAAAGTGGGTTTATTTTGTTTTTTTTGGGGGGGGCAGCAAAAAACGTAAATAAATGACATATAAGACTTAATTTTGTCCAAAATGGATGTGTCCCTGTAATTCATCATTGAAAATTAAGACAAGCACACAGAGTTTCACCATTTTTGGCCTTGCGGTCACAAAGGTTTACGTGCTCATAGGTTCATCCTCTAGCACCACCATTATAGTATGATTCAAGTGTTAAGTTGAACTTTGTTACATGATTAATTATCATTACACACATCATATAATGTCTTATATGTGTTTGTCATAAGTTCTCAAATTTTTTTCTGTTAACTGATAGCTGTAAAGGCTGTTTATTATATTCCTCAAGCTCATTGAGTCACTCACATAATATTAGTTCAACCTATGCTGTGGTAGCACAGATTGCATCCTCGAATCTCATGAAATAGTAGTGCTCAAATTTTCAGGCTAAATGCAAAATTTAGTATATGTTGGTTATTTAAGCCTATTATTTGGTTATTCAGGGAACTAAAATAGGTTAACAAAACAAGGACACGATAACTTGGTTATACACTGATCTATTTATTGTCTTCACTAGTCATGCATTTGCTTGTAAAATCCATGTCTGTTCATTCTTAAGAATCAGCTGCAATGTTTTGAAAGTACATTCTCATTGTCAAGAACAGATTTAATCCATAAATGTTTCCACTGACTAAATTTTTGTGAGAGAGCAGTGAGTAATTTTTACAAACGTAATTATTGTGCGAGCCAGCATAACTTGGTCTCGTAAACAAGTTGTTTTGAACAGTTTTTTTTATAATAGATAGACAGAAGATGTGGGGAAGGATAGACGGACAGCGTAGGTGTGCATGACTGAGCACTTGTTGTATCTCGTGTTTTGAACTAGGGTTAGTAAAGAGGGAAGGGGTGAGTAGGAATTAAATGTTATTGAGACGTCTGTTGACGTACAGAAAAACCGTGATCCAGAGTAAAAGCTCGGGGTTTTGAACATGTTAAGAATTTATTGCTATAAAATTTATATTATATTGTATTGAAGTAATTCGACCTTTGATGTCGACCCAAGGTCGTTGCGTAGGGCTGTTACTTAAAATAACTCAGTTCGGCAGCTGAGCTAGAAGTGGTTGCACCAATCACAATCCAGGAATTAGACGGTAAGCTGCAGATGCAGTCCAGTATTTAAGGCCATACAGAACTTAGTTCTGGGCCACATGTAGACAATCCATTTACGAGGTGGTCGGCGATAGTCCTCAGCCAGATGAGAGACATAGAGACGCAGTTGAGCAGTCCATTGTGAGGGGCCTGATTTAAAGCTCCAGAGCCTAAGCTACTTGGTTTGATATAAACCCACAGCGTTTACATCCAGCGCTCTCACTCCTAGTGAGGGCCGCATGGTGAGAGTCCATACTAATTTGTAATGATGAAAGTGAACCGTTCTACTTACTTTTGAAGACAGTTTCAGAGCTACCGCCAGACAACGCATGGTTGTACAAGCATTCTCCATGGCGTGTCTAGAGGAAATGTCCATATCATAACATGTCTCATTGAATTAATAGAATTTAAACTGTTATATCCGTCGCCACGTGCGCGGATTCTTTTTGCCATATAACTCATATGACCTGCAAGTAGTTAGATTGAATACGTTAGTCTTTATAAAAGCTGTAGTTCCATTAGTTAGATTCAGTTGCCT
Organism: Onchidella celtica; assembly: GCA_963931925.1. Taxonomy (NCBI): domain Eukaryota; kingdom Metazoa; phylum Mollusca; class Gastropoda; order Systellommatophora; family Onchidiidae; genus Onchidella; species Onchidella celtica. The sequence continues at coordinate 22,990,195 of OZ007572.1, read as the reverse complement.
TTGAATTGATATTTATATTTATAATTATATTTGTTACATTAATTCCTGTAATTAAACTGCCCTACAGTTCTGCTAAAATTGAAAGCAATTGATTTATTTAGTTTTTAGAGTGCAAGTATTTATTTTTGTGTGTTCGTCGATTGTGGGAGCGGACCTCGAAAGAGTGTCAGTCGAAATATCCCCATGTAACCCACATCGCGACACTACCCGGGTCCCCTCCAGTGTCGCGATGTGGGTTACATGGGGATATTTCGACTGACACTCTTTCGAGGTCCGCTCCCACAATCGACGAACACACAAAAATAAATACTTGCACTCTAAAAACTAAATAAATCAATTGCTTTCAATTTTAGCAGAACTGTAGGGCAGTTTAATTACAGGAATTAATGTAACAAATATAATTATAAATATAAATATCAATTCAAAGGCAACTGAATCTAACTAATGGAACTACAGCTTTTATAAAGACTAACGTATTCAATCTAACTACTTGCAGGTCATATGAGTTATATGGCAAAAAGAATCCGCGCACGTGGCGACGGATATAACAGTTTAAATTCTATTAATTCAATGAGACATGTTATGATATGGACATTTCCTCTAGACACGCCATGGAGAATGCTTGTACAACCATGCGTTGTCTGGCGGTAGCTCTGAAACTGTCTTCAAAAGTAAGTAGAACGGTTCACTTTCATCATTACAAATTAGTATGGACTCTCACCATGCGGCCCTCACTAGGAGTGAGAGCGCTGGATGTAAACGCTGTGGGTTTATATCAAACCAAGTAGCTTAGGCTCTGGAGCTTTAAATCAGGCCCCTCACAATGGACTGCTCAACTGCGTCTCTATGTCTCTCATCTGGCTGAGGACTATCGCCGACCACCTCGTAAATGGATTGTCTACATGTGGCCCAGAACTAAGTTCTGTATGGCCTTAAATACTGGACTGCATCTGCAGCTTACCGTCTAATTCCTGGATTGTGATTGGTGCAACCACTTCTAGCTCAGCTGCCGAACTGAGTTATTTTAAGTAACAGCCCTACGCAACGACCTTGGGTCGACATCAAAGGTCGAATTACTTCAATACAATATAATATAAATTTTATAGCAATAAATTCTTAACATGTTCAAAACCCCGAGCTTTTACTCTGGATCACGGTTTTTCTGTACGTCAACAGACGTCTCAATAACATTTAATTCCTACTCACCCCTTCCCTCTTTACTAACCCTAGTTCAAAACACGAGATACAACAAGTGCTCAGTCATGCACACCTACGCTGTCCGTCTATCCTTCCCCACATCTTCTGTCTATCTATTATAAAAAAAACTGTTCAAAACAACTAGTTTACGAGACCAAGTTATGCTGGCTCGCACAATAATTATGTTTGTAAAAATTACTCACTGCTCTCTCACAAAAATTTAGTCAGTGGAAACATTTATGGATTAAATCTGTTCTTGACACTCATGGGTATTATGCGTTATGGCACAGATAGTGTTTAGTTTACAGAATTATTCGGAATATGTTTATATTGATGTTAGATATAAACATGGTGCCATCCATTAGCTAACTTGGCTCCAAGCAGGTGGGAAATGTATCTTCAAGAAAGGAAACTACTCATTTTTTATAATGAATGAGGATATTAGGGATCTTTTCCAAGTTTTGTTGTAAGTTTATAGCTGGTGTTTAGTTGAGGAAATTAATTGTATTGTTGTTTTTATGTTGATTTGACATCAAACATGGTGCCATCTATAAGTTCACCTCACTCCAAGCAGGTGGAAAATATCTTTCAAGAAAGGGAAATGTACATTTTTTATCATAAATGAGGATATCAGTGACATTTTCCAAGCTTTAAGTCAAACCTTTATGATCTGTGAGTTTTCAGTAACGTGCAAGTTAAGAAAATTGAAATGTGTCTTTGTCGTGGACGATATCCTGCAGTTCCAAATACTATTAATACTATTATATTTTTTCATTGGGGTTAATAATTCTATACTAACTTTTTATTAGTTTGTCATATTATTACCTGAGGATTGGCAGGGTTATTGTTGCTCTTTTTAATGTTGAAATCTGAAATCTTAATGATTCTTTTTGACATTGATGATATTTCTTGATATTGGTTGAAAAAGTTCTGGCTTTACTTTTTTTTGTTTTCTTTCCAATATTTTCCACAAAATTTTCATGTGCTTATGTTAATTTGCTGGAAGAGTGGACATTGGAGATTTGCTGTCTGATGTGTTGTTTTGTCATCTACTTATTTATTTTGCTGTGACACATTAAGTGTGTAAGAATGTGACAGATTTAGAAGGTAGATGCCTTGTGCAGATCAACAAACACTTATGTTGAAAGTGTTTTTGAGAAAGGAAAACAAATTCTGGTCATCAGCAATGAGGGGGGAGACATTCCACCAAAACCACCGATAATACATGTGGGTATTCCATGGCCCTTAGTGAAAAAACAATCAGTACTCAAAAACATTGTAATTGGTGAGACTGCCCACTTTTTGTTATATCTAAACTTGAGAGTCATAAAAATGCCCTGTTATGTAGGCTCTCATAAAATGAATAAAAGTATGTTTTCAAGTTCAAGATGGTGAGGTGCAGTAGATACTTGGCATCACATCATTTGGGAGCCATCAACTTTGTATTTGGCTAAGTAAAAACCAAGACCAGCAGCAAATTTTTTCTTCTGAAAAATTTTAGTTTCCTTCATGCAGTAAAAATGTTAATTGACATTGTTGATTTTGCCATGTGGAGTCACTTCATCCCTATGTCAGTATTATTACTGTATAGTTTTAATGATTGCGTTTATCGTTCATGCATTTTATTTGTTAATTTTTCACCATTTTTGTCACTCAATTTTTTTCTTACCTCTGTAATATGAGGTGTCCAATCATCTTGAATTTACCTCTGCCCATTTTTTTACAAAATTTGCTTTGCATTGAACTTAAATCATCTTCACTGCTTGTTGTTATGTCCTTTTTTTTTAAAGCTGTTTGCGATCAAATTTTATTCAGCCTTGTAACTGTGTTATTTTACATTAATTTTGTTGTTAAACATTTGCAGTGGAACCTCTTGAATAGGTAAAGCATTTCTTGTCAGTTTTTTCCTGGACTTATGGCTAATCTTCATTCAGTCATTTTCAGTTGAGCCAAAGGACTTGATAAGTTGATAAACTAAATTATAAACCAATCAAGTTTATATAATTCTACGCTCTGGATTGAACAGATTTCCAAAATGATGATGAATTTCTTTCATAGAGGGACCAGGGGGTGGATTTTTGTGCTGTGAGCCTTGATTTACATAGGTTTTGCCTGTGTGTATATCATGTGATTGTTTTTGGGCTTGCCGTGGAAATTTATGAGTTGGGAAAAGGAACTATGCTCCATGGGTAAACACTTTGCCACTGATTATCTCTTAAGCACATTTGTTAGATGATTATGTACAGAATACATTAGGATTTGATTAATTTAACTACCTTGGTTTTCATAGAACTGGACCGATTTATAAAATTCCATAGGTTAAATCTCTATAGTATAAAGTAGAAGAAAATGATGTGATGAGCCTGGGCTTTCCACTGCCCTTCATTAGTTAACATTGCTTCTGTCTTGCCTACTGATTTGAACCATGCTTCATAGCACTCGCAAAACAAAAGATTTCAAGGAGATGTTTCAAAAGTTTTTGGAGTATAGGAAAATATTTTCATCACACTTTATAGATTTCAAACTTTTTACCGACCATTGTACTGCTAAGCACTCACATTAACTGTGTTATTTATTCATGGCATGGGAGCAAAATTATTGAGCCTCCTCATAGAAAAACAAAAATATGTATTTTCACGAGAGGTAGATAGAAATAATGGCAGATTGAAATTTTGGGAGTTTCTAGAAGAAAAAAATTAGATTTTAGGAGAACAATTTTCTAGGAGTTTATAGAGTGCTACGAGCCCTGTTTGAATTGTTTCCTGTTGATTACAAACACCTATGGACCCAGTCAAAGTGATTCTATCCCTTAATAAATCCCCAACTCACCCTCCTTCCTTCTTAACCAAATAATGCTGAAGAATGCAAAGGAAAATGCAGAGAAAGTTATAGTCAACCTATGTTTGAAATAACTTTAAAAAAGTGATAATGCCTGGCACTGCCAGAATTTTAACTGCAGTTTTTATGTTCCACTGCTAAATTAACCAAAGAATACTTGTTGTGTGTAGTATTTGCAGGGTTTTTGTTTCCATGGTCAACTGCTTTCAGGAAAATTTTTAATTTGATTTCAGTTTCACTCATGGTGATATTGTGTAGCTTTCCACATCACCTTCATCCAAATTCCACTTTGCCCATTGAACTGCTGCCTCGGACATACATGTCCCAGTACTGGCAATAAAAATATGATTTTCTCCCAATCTCTGATCAGAAAAAAACATCTGTTGAACAAAATCTGATGTATTGTCAGCGATTGTAAAGAAGGCCATTTCTTAATGTTGTAAACAGGTTTTTCTCTCAATTAAAAAAGTGTTATAAGCAGTGATGTTAGGGGGTAACGGGTATATTCCATAACGAAAGATGACTGTTTGTTGTTATTTCCAAAGCATGTTATCCCCTTATAAAGTATAGAAAAATAGTTGGCAGAGAAAATTAACTTGAAAATTACCCAAAAATTAACTACATATTTGGATTATCAATGTTGTACTATAATGCAAGGAGCATAGCACACATGCAAATGTGTATTGACCCTGAATCGCATAAATGTAATGGGTCACTTACTGCTAGACACCTGATTAAGCCACAGACATTAGCCTGGTCTGGCAGTGTGTTGTGTCTTGTCCAACTCACATGCTCCCACCTGCAGGATTTGTTTCCTACAGAACAGCAAAGGCAGGGGGTCAATTATCTGTAAATCAACATTTCCTCTAAATCAGTCATCCAATTCCATTTACTAACCATAAATTATATACATGGTGTAAAATATACCATTCTCTTATCAGAATATGGTTGAGATACTGATTTCATGGCTCCACTTTCAATTTTCAGTGCTTCTTATTTTTATAACCTCCATTTTCATTTCATACATAATCTTGTATTGCCAGTGTTGAGCGAATGCGATATTCTTCCATTTCTTCCATGGAAAGTCAGAAGCCCAGCAGATACAAGGAAGTTTTGGATATGCCGAAAGCGAGCAGAGCACCGTATAAATTTAATACGTGGTGATTTTAGTCAGATGACTGTGAATTGGCCAGAGTTGAAAGCTGAATTGGTGCATTCTTGCAGAATACATGTTGATACATATATTCACTTTTATGCTGTTTGAAGGTTACAGTATGTGAAGTGATAACCTAATTGCATGCTCGGGACTAAAATTTGTTACATTGTCCATATACTTTTCAATAGAACAATCATTTTCATTTTAAAGTTTTGCCTTACTGTAGGGGCCAGAGAGATATGTGAATAAAGATTTTTGAAATTCCTGGAAGGCAGTATGTGCACCAGGCTGGAATGTAGTGAAATCTGCTAGCAATGCCCCATAAGAAGTGTGCAAGTTCAACTTTGCACCTATATTTCAATTCATAAGTCTTGCTGCCTTATTGTAGCTGTGCTCCAAGAAAATGGAGAAATTGATGCAGAGATATTGGCAGTGGCATGGATATTAAACTAACATTGGTTGATTCTCTACCTCAATTTTTAACTAATTTTAAAACTGTGGAATCTGTCTGCTTCTACTTATCTGAAACTGACTGCATATTTAACCTTCATATGCACACTAAAAGAAAGGTTATGTTTGCTGCATCATGTAAAGTACTGGTATAGATGATGAGTGGATAAGGATTTAAATATCAGCAAAGACATTGAAGCAATAAATGCACATTAGACTTTTGTGTTATCACATAAAGGAAATAGAGTGTGATACCACCAGGTACTCAAATTGATGACAACAGAGATAAAGCCTTGGTCATTGAGTTTATCATTTTGATGAATGCTTCGATAACAATAAGTAGATTTGCAGTTGTTTATATTGTGCATGTTGGAATGCACCTGAGCTGTAACAGTGGTGAAACCGAATGTTAATTTTGCCAGCAATTTTCATGACAGTAGTGTTAACAATGTTAATAGCATAGTGCATAAGGGGGCCATGCATAAAGTAAATGCACTTGGGGAGGGAGGAGGGGGGGATGGTGACCACAGCATATAATGAAAAATGCTTGAGGGAAGAATGGGTTTTTGAGGATTGTACCTATCTGTTGCGGTTAGTAATTATGGTAATGGATTAAAAGGTTTGGTTTTATTTACTCTCTTTTTTTTTTTGCCAAAATGTTTCTAGGATTAGACAAAAATTGAACATAGGCTATATAATAATATACATGTAATATCTAAACAAAACAGTCAAATAGTTCATGCAAAATCAAATGAAACTTATTAAATTTTACACATCAAGGCCTTATCATGGACATTCACCATTCTCATGGTCATACGCTCAAGTCAAACAAAGGGGAAGGGTGGTTTGAAGTCAGGTGTATGAAAAAGGGGGAATTGGGGGGTTGGGTTTAAAAATATAGCATATTTCTACTGTGTGGCTGGCCCCTCATATGAACATGCATGGGAAAATATTATCTGTATGGAAAAAAAATTTGGTTATTAATCGGTAGTCCAAACTGATTTTTACTTTTTATCACAACTCACCAGTTATTGTCTAATCTGATGGAGCTTGCTTTTCTAAGAATTTTGATATCAAATTTGTCATTCTGGCTTAAAAGGTTTGAAAGTTATGGCATTTTCAAAAGTGAAAAAACACCTCGAATTTGCTACCTTTTGCAGATTGCACAATAGTCCAACTTTGACGCCCATAAAATGACTGTTTATTGAGTCGCAGCATTAAAAATGATCTGTTTTTAAGTCAAGGGGGTGTACATCACGCTCAATTTTTTTTCGAGGGGTACAAATATTGTCAAAGCATTTCATTTTACTTTTTTTAATCATCAAACGTCATCCGACATCAATTTTGTGTAAACTCTTACAAGGGAGATAAAAACAATGTTTTTATTTTTTTTAAATTGAAAATTAGGTCAATCGCATCGCCATTGACTTTGCACCAAGTGTCAGGAAAGGTGACGAAATTAAGTATTGGGCGGGTCTATAAAAAACAGTTGGCGCATTGTGTCGAAACATGCCCTAAGTCTAATTTTGGCACACCCTGAAAATACATAGGCTGAGGTTCATTTGCGTATAATTTTGATCCTGATCTATTAAAGTTTCCGCCAGTTTCTCAATCAACAAACTTTTCAACAAACGATTTTTAAAGGAATTTCAACTTAAAACGGGATGAAAAATACATCGAATTAAACCTCATATCTGGCTTTCTGTGTGAGTTATTTTCAAACATGTGCGCTACAGCGATGTGACGCGCCGAGGTCCTTTGCTATGAGGGGGTCAAATTGGTATGTGCAGCTGAGGGCAAAAACGGCAAGACTGTCTTGTTCAAACAATAAAAACATATAGCTACACACATTAACAATACAAAAGATAATATACTTTGACAGAGGAAGTCTTGAACTTTATTTTGATGTAAGATACACGCCGTTTTACATCAACTTACAGCAGTTAGCCTCGTAATGCTGGCCTACAATTATGCCAAAACGGGATTTCGCCCCTTCAGCGGGGCAGTTTGGACTACCTATTATTAAAAGTACATCTGCCAAGTATTAGTGATCTGCCATATTCTTTGACCTTGTGAAAAGAGGAGCATGGGAAGTGGCCAGTTCATCTCAGTCAGACTAGTTGATATTAAAGTATAGTAACCATGTTAATACAAACAATTCAATCACTCCCTGTTTGCATCTTAACACCTTTCATCAAAAGGAAGGATGTGGACCATGAACACAACAGGCAGTTGTATATTGTTTAGAAAGAACAATTACCAGTACATGTATTTATTTTTAACTTTGTAAAACTTCATCTCTGCTGGTTATTAAAATATTGCTAGTTTATATGCTTGTATATATACTAAGGATTTTACATAGTCAGTGTAACTTGATATGTTGAATAGCTGTGCTAACTCTATTATTATGTTTTTCTTTCCTCCTGTCAATTATGACCACCGTTTAAATTAACAGTCACAGTCAATTTTTGACTGAATTTTAAGTTAATATTTTAATAGTCAATTAATTGGTTATTTTAACAGTCAGTTAATTGGTCATTTTAACATCATGCTTGTTAACATGGAACTTTTTTTCTATGATTTTATTGTATATTGACTTTGTGTGAATACTACTTTCAGAATATAATATCCATTTTTAAATACATGACTATGACAGAAATCATTTTTCAATGGTGCTTTAGGCCTACTCTGTTGCTGTTTTTCTTTGGGTCAAAATGAATGTTAAATAAAGAAAACAGTATATTGTTGTTGCAAGTTCCTACTCATGCAAGTCCTTGATTTTCAGAAATTGATTTACTGGTTAAAATGAGCCCTTCCCTTTTAGTACTATGTCTATAAATATTTTGGTGGGGTAGTGGCTGGAAATACATGTACACTGCTTTGCAGTGATTACCTTATGCTCTTTCCAGGCTCAGTGTGTGTCTTGAAAGGTTAGATCTAAGAAACATTTTGGTTTCATAGATGAGAAACTATTGCTTATTTGAAAGGATACATCCTTACATAAACAAGAGGATTTGTCTGAAAATCGAATGAACAGTCATATGAAGATAAAGATGATGACTGAAACTGAAAGTCAAATACATAATGAGGACTTAGGGCACATGACTGAAACTAGTGAAAGTCAAATGGACAAGGGTTACACAGGTAGAAATTACCACTGGAAGACAGTGAAGTATATTACCTATCATGTATTATGGTTAGATGCTTGCAGCTGCAATATACTTGGGACCAAGTATGTACTTTGTTACACTTACAATATGGTTGTGTTTTTTAATTTCACAAGAAAGCAAAATGGAGGCGAGCTGTTTCTTTGTTGGTTGGTTTTAAACAAAAATGAAATATGGTGGTTGCTACTGATGTGAAGCCACACAGGTGTACATCATAATACATTATATATATCTATTTTTTCACCTGTCAAACTTGTCATCTTTGTCTTTCATTTTTTACTAAGTTATTGTTTTCTATTGCTAATTTAAAATACAGTGAGGCAAGGGAAAATAGTGTTTTAAGTGCCTTGATTTCGGGCACAGCTTTCTTCAAACTAGATGAATGAATGTGACATACCAGTGCAGTGATCTCGAGCACAAACCATCCAGCTCTGATCATTTACAAATTTCAGACCTTCCAACAGTCCTTCATTTTATAGGACTAAAATCAGGCGGTCAAAGCTCTTAGGGTTAAAAAATAATTACAGTATGAAACACGATGTGATGAATTATGGACAGTGTAATAGTATGCCTTGTATAACTTAACATCTGTTTCTTGTACTAAGTACATTACTGTCTTCTTAAAAGGAAATTGTGGCTTACTCACTTCTTAACTTCTGTTTCTAATGCTTGTTTAACAGAAGCCTACATGTACACGCATAGTCACAGTGGCACATGCTTAGCCTTTTCAGCATTTATTTTTAATTTTATTTAATTACTGGTTGATTATCGGAAGCTGCAAGCTGAATAATTGATCCATGTCATGTTGATTCAGGGTATTGAATGATTACCTGACATGAATAAAATTATCTGATATTCCCATTGAGTTTTTCTCATTAATATCATCCATGTTATATCATCAGTTGCTTTGTGTGAAGCAGTAACCATCGTTTTCAATCAGCTGTATCCAAGTAAGTTTTTTTAAGGAACAAGTGCAGCCATTCCTTTCATTTAAAGGTGTGCTTTCACTTAAACAGAAACGGCAAAAATCCACGTAGTAAAAAGAAAGAATGTATCCATGTCCCCTGAAAACATTCTTTGTTTCACTACTGGAGGAGTTCTTGACGTTCCCGTTGCTGTTTCCATTTCTGTACACATGAAAACGAAGCTTAATGCTTGAAAGGTCAGTAGTGATGTACTGCATCTGAGCTTAAAATCATTTGGTCAGTGCTAGAAGTGAGTATCTCCTCCTTTGCGAAAGTGAAGATGATCTAAATCAGTTCTTGCACGGAACCACCAAAATACTACAGGTAGTCAGTGAGAAGGGAAATAAAAAACCCAAAGAGTTCTCCTACTCTGCTATAGTCACTGCTTGTCAAGAAATACACCAACTACATACTGTAAAAATTGATGTATACTGTATTTGCTAACAATAGAACATAAGTTAAAAATTTACTCCCTTTACCCATCGGACTATAATCTGATGGCATGAATGAACCTAAGCCCAACAATGGCTTCAATGACAACATTCTTGAGCTATCATGTATTACTTAATACAGTGGAGAACGGTTAAACCGGAAATGGATAAACCGAAACTACCGCTAAACCGAAGGAAAATAAGAATATCCGATTTTTTCCCTCTGTATCTTTGTTAACAAACTAGTGCTAAACCGAAATAACCCTATGGTTAAACCAAAAAGAAAATTGCTGGAATCAGTGGCCAGACAAGTGTGATTTGCCATTCATCGAGTCAAGACACTGTATCACCGCACTACACCCCCCTCCCCTCAAGAAATAAAAGCAGAGCATGCTTCGCTCTGTCTGGTAAAATAGGCCCACATGGGAGCGGAAGCACTACAGGGATGGGGGAGAGAAGGGAGGCCTATAACCTCACGGGTCCGAAATCGGACGGCATGAGACGTTACGTTTGGCCCATTGCGAGTGACCTTTCATGTAAAATGTGTGACATCAGAGAGACAACACTAGTTATTGTGGACAGCGCATTTCATGGCATCGTATGCGGTAACAGTAAGGAAGTTGGCGGGACGACGGTTCTGTACTGTCCGTCCACATGCATGCCTCCCTGTTCTGAGAGTTAGTCCACATTCGCCCGCATATCCATGCTTCAAGTGCGCCTAGGCTTGAGCAATCACCCATCCTCATTCTGTCAAAAACACAGAGGATGCGAGGATGCGTTGAGTCTGTTTAGCCTGTGCACTTACATTATTTGTCTTCTATGATAGTGATTTGGGCTGCCTCTCTTGAAACTGGCATTTTTCAAGCCTCCTATCGCTAAACCAAAACTCTGTCTAAACCGAAAACAAACCAATGGGCCCGCCGATTTCGGTTTAACCATTGTCTACCGTAGCTTTCTTGATTACATAACCTGTAATGGAACATCAGGGATCATTCAGATTTCTGTCTTTAAATAAATGCATGTGTAGCATTTCACAAGCTGGCAAAAGACAAAACTATCTGCATTTTTAATTTAGATTTTCTATTTATACTGCAAATAACTGAAATAAATATTCCTACAAAGTTGTAAAGGCTCCATTTGCCAGCGAAAGACTCCTGTGATAATATTGTCTTTACAAAGCTTTTTTTTTGGACATGCACAAAAATTATAATTTTCATTTAGAACCATAACAATCACAGCTGTCTTCTTAATGTCAACAAATAAGAAAATGTGAAATGACTGTTATTTTTGTACACATGCCAGTTATGATAAAGAATGTTATTAAAAAAAACATTGGCCATTTTATTTGTGGTAAATTAAAATTTTTAATTTATATGTCTTCATGGAATGCTTGGCACTGGTTAAGTTACCTACCAGCACTGTGCTTTCCAGCAATAAATAAATACATATTAATGACCATGAACAATACTTTCCCAGTTAAAAACTCATTTTAACTATCACAAATCATGAAAAAACAAGATACATTGCACACAAGATATTTAGTACATTTTTTATCGAATAGGCTTGCTCTCGACAAAACAGTCTTAACAATGCCCTTGTTTGTAAGAACAAAGAAAATCTCTGCGACGGGCGCCAACGTAAACAAATCATTTCTACACTGCTACCAAACTCCAAACATCTCTGAATTAAAGTTATGAATTAAGGATACTTCACTAAAATTATGATTATCTCTGCAGTTCAAGGATATGATATAAAACTTGACTGACTATGAATCCATAAACATTTATGGCTTTCTTTTTTATTATTTTCAAATATGATTCATATTCTAGGAAATTTGGCTCTCAGCTACTGAATACCCAAGCTTCTTCTCCATTCTTACATGCTTGAGACAAAACTGTTTGATGATGAGACTGTGCCCAAAGCCAAACTATTTTGGCCATTTCTTTGCCTTCTTGCGTATCAAGAACAAAAGCATGCTTGAGATTAAGGCTACAAAGACGCGCATCTAAATCTGGATATTGTTTCACAATGTCATGATAGTATTGCACAGGGGCCCAGTGATCATCAGCTCCGTAATAGAAACTTAATTTGTTGGAATGCTTTTCGATGAGGTCTTTCTGTAGGTCCTTTACTCTGTTCATTTCCAGTTTAGCAAGAAATGTGGTAAAATTTGTAGTCCATGGAGTTACAGTTTCTAGAACAGCTCCTTGCATACAGACAGGGTAATCAACTTTTCTATACCACCATTTGATCATTTCTTTTCGCCATACTCTTGGTATGAGGCATATAGTAAATGTAGCTAATACCATAAGCCAACGAAAGTAACGTAGGATTGGTGTCATTTTCAACCCACTAGGTGATACTGCCATGCGTTCGATAGTGGGAAACAGCATGAAACCATGCAGCACTTGTTTAGACGGCAGCTGATCAAGCATATTCAGAATCATGTAGCAGCCAATTGAGTGTCCAATCAGAATAAGCAACACATCGGATGGCACATTCTCTTGGATAAAGGCAACTTTATGGGAAATTTGAGCGTCCAGGCCATACAAGTTTTCAGGGGTTGAATCTGATGGAGTAGAAGAAAATTGTTATGTCTGTAAAGATATCTAGTGGACTCAGTTCTTGTTCCACTGATGACATAAGAAGTAACCAATCTGGCAAATTGTTCAGTAGTGAAAGATCCTACAGCGAAGTCTATGTTCTCACAATGGCATGGGCTGAGCCAAATATGTGCTCAGCACTAATGTTTAATCCTTAAGTTTATATATGTCACTGTTTTGTGATAACATTTTGTGACAACAAAGTACATCAAATGTGTAGCAAGGCAGAATACAGTGTTCTGGTTAGCTTGACAGTACAGCAAGTAAAAAAAAACAACAACAAATGTTCTTAATGCGAACAGTGTGTTGAGCTAAGGGGGGGTCCAAGGGAAGTAATGCTCAACATTTCAACCATTCATTTTAAGTGACTATGCCTGCCTGGGCTAAAAAAATTAAAGACTTCAGTTTAGCAGTTTTAAATGCTTACGTAAATGGTTACGTTTACTGACGTTTCAAACTCTATCCTCATCAACATCAAAACTTTAGTTCACAAGAACAAAAAAATTATTTAAAAATGTGAAACAACACCAACTGTAAGTAAGTGCATCTCTTACACTATACTAGCTGCCTCCTAGCTAGGTTAATACTTACAAACATCAGACGCTGAAAGACTACAATCAGGCGGCTGAACATGACCAGCATGACCCACCGCCCAAACCGGTATCTGGTTGTCACAATGACTGTAGAGTTCTTGCATAAAATCCTCATAAAAGTGTGGTAGTCCGGGATTACCTGAGAAATAAAAGAGTTATTTGCAATAATTTATTTTTTAAAATCTCAAGAAATTTATTATTTTACTTGCTTAATTCTCATATTTGTTCAAATTGATGGCATTTTATTCATTATAAAAAAATGGTCAGTAGGTAATTTATATAATTTACTCATTAAAATTTGCCCCTCGATACTAGCAAGTTCAGCAAAGCTAATTCTCCAGTGTTAATTGCCAAGAAATTAATGCAGCAAAACATTTGAAGTGTACCTCATGACACACATGAAACAAATTACAGCACTAATTTGTGACAGATCCTCCTTCCTCCCCTTCTTCCCCAACCCAGACAGGTGTTTATCTGACCTGTTGGTTAGATATTTGGTGCTGCCGATGCAAATATGACACTTAATAATAATAATAATAATATATACATTTATATAGCGCCAGGACTAAAACATTAAAAGCTCTAGGCGCTGTACACAGTAAAAAATCATAAAAGCACATTCAAATAAACTTTTTTAATTTATGATTATAAAGGTCAGGAAAATGCCCCCTTCACACAACACAACCCTCCCTTAGTAGTTAAAATTTGGTTATGGTTCATGCAAGTGTGACAGATGGGAGCATTAACTTTCAAAGGCTCTGAGCCAACTGTATACATATACCTGGTATGATCAACATAAGCACCCGCTGTGTGTTTTCTGCTACACCTCTGATTTCCCCTAATTTTAACACACATGTTTTCACTCCTTGCACTTTGACAAACTCCTCTTGAATAGTCACATCGTTGTCCTCTCTTGCTGTTGACATGCTGAAAATCTCAAAGATGCTATCACTGGACCCTTTTGATTTCACTACACTGTATAAGTATAAGACATCAAAAGGTGAACTGTGAAAGAGAATTACAAGTATGGAACTTACAAGTATGGAAACAGGACCTCACAATTTCACAGAATGCATGAAGACCACTGGTCATGTCTGACAAAGTCAAAATATGGCTAAAAAGTTGTATGTAGCAAAGCCTCCAGTAAAAGGGAAGACAAATAAAAATTTCAGTTCAACATTTCCATCTTTGGTTTGTTTTTTAGTGGTTCCTGCTAGCTGTTTCGTTTTCCTGAAGAAGGTTTTCAACCGAAATTATTAATTTGTCTCCCCTTTTTCTTTGTGTTTCGATATTATTTCTTATGCAAGGCTTTGCTTAATGCTACATACATTTGTTTTTTTTTGGTCATATTTTGACTCTGCTTTAAGTAAGCCTGGCTGCGACCCCCAATAGTTTTTCTGTGGTTTTCATAATATTTTGTGTCTGACTGTCACAAATCCCAGACTGGGAGATGTAATAGTTTATGACAGGACAACAATCACGAACAAACAAGTTTAACACTTAACAGAACAATCCATCAGACTCACACATTTATTAAACATAATTATACAGATAATAGCGCAATTACATACATTATATTATTGGGATTAACTGCCGTACAACGGCCTTATTCTCACACACTCTCCCTCGGATCCACAACCCGGTAGTTACTCCTAAAGGCACTTCGGCCTCAGCCTCTCCCCTCAGGGTCTTAATAGCTCATTAATAATTCACTGGCACCGCAGTCTCTCAATATCACCTTCCTATTGTCATACACCTTAGCACTCCCCTAGCACCTCAGCAGGGCAATAACACATTATCATTTCAATAGCCCCTCAACATGGCAATAGTACATTATTAGTTCCTAGCCCATCAACATGGCAATAGTACATTATCACATTCACGCTCATATCTACGTCCCTGTCCGTGGCCTGACTGCCACGACTTTATGTGCCTCTACTGTCCTGCACTGACAGCCTCACTTCTGGCCTATGTGTGGCCTCCGGCCCTATGCTGGCCTATCACCGTAGGCGGCGCTCTTTGGCCCGACCTCGGCACCAGTCATCACTGGAAAAACTCTCTCACTGGTCTCTCGACTGCTCCCCTTATGTCCGCCCGCTGGGCTCTTACTAGCGTCCGTTCAGTAGGACCTTCTAACTTGCAGTGATAGTAATACAGCGCTTTCGCCTCATTCAGACCCCCCACCACTCACAACATGCACGCTTAACTTACTTGTCTACGTGCGTTAATTTTACTCTCCTCCTTTCCCGTCTTTCCCCACTTGTCTGCCGTGAGCCCTTCTTACTCGACACCCGCTCTGTAGCAATCCCCTTAATTGCACTCACTCCACTCGTGACACTGACAAGTTCCACATTATTGGATCATTTCAGTAAGTTTCAGTGATATATATTGAATGTCAATGACTGATATAAATAAAGTTAGTGTTAGAGTTAGGGATAGGAGACCCCCTCTAAAAAAATAGGCTTAATTAAGATACCACTGATAACTGAGACCATATTCTGTAGAATATGGATTATTGGCCTTCAACAAAAGAATGAAGTGGATATAACAGTTTTAATGTGGTTGGAAAAGAATTTAATACACATGCATTAATATACTTTAAAAGAGACCTTGAAGCATGTACACCAGTGAACTGAGCTGCAATTACTATCTGGGGCAATCTCCAAAGATGATGCCAACAGAGAGTTTGTATATAGAGAGATCTCACTTTCGCCAAATCGCAAAACTAGGTCGCTGCTGTAACAATTAATAATTGAAAGAGACCGCCTTCGCCAAAGATAGTGTGCATATCTGTTTACGTGGTTTGTTTAAATATTTTTGGGTTGATTGAAACTATTTAGAGCTGTTTGTAAGCTCTTACACACCCCCTCCCCCACAGAAATGTACAAACAGGTATCACTTTACTGGCGCGACTTACTTTCCGCTCCATGCTAACAGTTTCATTGAGCCTCCCCGTGTCTCGCAGTGCAAATCGACCAACAGTGAATCCTCTATTACACACACTCTCTGAGTCTGATGCCAGTAATTTTTTTTTCACCTTTTTGTATGATGTCAAAGCTCATAACACCCTAGGCCTAGTGCCACTGAAAATATTAGCCTGGGTTCTTGAGTTTGTCTTGTTTTTCAATATTCAAACAGCAGGTGATTGACTGTTATATGAATATTTATAACATATGTCATCAATGGATTCTATAATACATGGTCATTACCACAGTCCAGTAATTTTCTCACAGAGAAAATCTGGAATAATGCTAGAGTCTAGACGTGGTCTTGTCAGAGAACGTGATCATAAAGTCTTGTTTTTGTTTACAAAGCAACACTATCCAACACTTGCCTAGTGCGTCAATAATAATAATAATAATAAGGTATAGCATTTATATCAATGAATGACTTCAGTTAAATGCTTTGATGACCTGGTTATATACGATCCAGTCACTACCGCATCGGGTAATGAACTGTACAGATGATAGTCTCGTCATTTACCGACACAGTATTATTGCTACCAGATCATGCAGATAAAGTCCAACAAGATCTCTAGTTCTAGAGAAGCTGTCTGGTTCGATGTTCGATCTATTTTCGCCAATGAAAATACATGTAGATCTAGATCTATCTCCAGCCTGGAGAGGTCAGCTAGCTTATTATTTTGTCTGCTGTGTAAATAGGTCCAGTCGCAACATTATAAATTTGTGCATATCTCACTGGTCGACCGTCAAGAAATAATTATGGATTTGTTAGCAATCAATCTTACCACCTTCCCAATCAGCTGGTCTAAGGGGAATTATCCTAATATTATTTTTTATTCCTGTGAGTCCAGGGTTTACGGTGGTTTTTATTTTGCAGTAGCTTCCCCTGTTATTTGTGAAACAAAAACACGAAAGGTCTACTGGCAAGATTTTGCAACCAAATAGCTCTTACCAAAAAGTAAACTGAACTCTGTGTATTATTATGTTCCTTCAGCAAGGTCAGAAATTTTTACACTGAGCAAAAGTGTACAATTAACATGAAAAGCTTTGTGAATAGCATTTCAAAATATAGGCCTGAAGCCCATTGTAATGGAACACTATTACAAGTAAGCACCGCTGCGTTAGAAGTTGTACAGCAACAACAAGTGGCTCGATTTCGATCTAAAAACACTAATCATGCACGGTTTCGATACTACTAGTCCTACATGTAGTTCGTTATTCAAACAAGTCCAACATGCAACTTTTTGCCACAATTAGACTCTGCTTCAGGCCTTGCTGTGACCCCACAGATTTTCTACTTGTGTAATTTTTTTTTCAAACGGAACACATGTTCTGTCAATTTTCATAGACCAGCCGTAGTTGCACCTTAGGCATACTCATGGCTACAATTAGACATACTCACGGCTACCATGCCTTCTGTCACTGTCCCCCAAGACGCATTACGCCTACTGTGTCTCGACTGTTCCTTTACTCTTGACTCTGAAGCACACAGGGCAATAATGATGATCTAATAGCAGTCTTTTTACTATATTGCATAACCCTAAGCACTTGCTTAAATTTAACTCTGTTGGATTTGAAAAAAAAAAAAAGAGTTGTCTGGGAGCCAAAAATTCTCAGCGCTTTTTACGGATATTTTCCTCTGCAACTTCATGTTTGGGCGAAATGTGTCAGAAATTCTTATCAAGTTGGTTTCATTTCTGGCAATCATAATTAATATTCCCGTTTTGATATCAAACACCAAGCGATACATTGCATTTATATAATTAATCAAAGAGACTGGCATCATGAAGTTTTACAATGTAACAGGCCTCAACATTAGCTTACTCATAAATGTAATTGTATATCATAGATTTGCCATGAGGCTTTGAAAAAAAAATATAGTTATAAGACTTGCCAGCATAAATATACCCACTGAAAACTGAAACACATAGTCTTGTGGAACCCGTCTCAGACGCGTTCGTTCATGACAACTATGAAACTCGAGAGATGAATCTTGTTACACGAGTGGTGTTATATCCATACTACACCCAACCACTCACTGAAATAACTATAAATGATAAGGTAGCTGATTAGTGTTATCAATATGATATCTTTCCTGCTCAGATTCTGCAGACTACTTGGTAATCTCCGCGTCAGATCTACACGCCAATATAGTTTGCCCCCCCCTCCCCCGCTATTTTGCACCCGCATAATTAAGTCACCTGTAAAAAGTTAGATATGACTGTGCTGCTTTCGATACTAGCTGCAGCAGCAGTGCTCATTTGCCCCTTGTGGCACCAATCATCATTCTTTATTATTTACTTCATTTTTATGAAAAAAAAAATAATGACAATTAAACCCGGCTGTGAATGCTGACAGTTAGAGAGGAACAAAATCTAACACTGCAGCTGCCTCTGGTATATAAGTGCAGATTCCTTCCAATCCAACCACCAGTGATTCCGAACACCGTTAACCGTATTCGTGAATTCTTCCAGAGACTCGGATACAATGCAAATTTGTTGAATACTTCATGCAAGTATTTTCTTGGTATTGGTGCTTTTGCCTGCCGTCGCCGTGTACATACACCCAAAGTCCGTATTGCTCTAGATCTACAATATTTCACGAAGAAAGCGGTGCGTCTTGATAATTAAAATACTGATAACCACAAGATAACAGGTGATACAGAACAGATTTAGTGAAAAGCAAATACAGAAAACTGCCCCATGGTTTAATCACATCAAATGGAAACTGAGGAGACTGAAATAACATTCAAATGCCTAATTATTTCACAATTTTCATTAATGTGCGTGTTTTATATAGCATAAGTAGCACAGGACAGATAATCATTCATGGGGCTGATGGGGAAGAAAAGACACTTTACTGTTACCACTCCAGTTAACCCCACGTTTTACACCCAGATCTAAACTGTACAATCACAACAGAGTATCAATTTCATGACTTGACTTGAGAATAATCCTTGTGTTCCTGTATTTGTAAGGATATTTGAAGAAGAGGTGGAGCGGAATCGTGGCTGCAGGGTTTGTCCAAAAATATGAGTAGTGTTGCACATGTCACGGTATGAAAAGGACTAGGACAGTAGGAGGATATGTTTGCAGAATTCTTTTTCCCAGTACTTTGAGAAAGGTCATTAATTCATTCCATACGGTAACTTTTGTGGGTATGGATGGGAATTCTCAATTCTATTTCTATCCAGTTTGAAATTTAGATGTAGTTCAAAGATGCTTTTTCTTTCAGTTTTTGCTCAGTATGAACACGAGACATAACGCATTAGACATTCGAGTAAAGGAAAATCAAATAACCAGGATGGGATTCAATATTTTGAGAAATTGGTTTAGATTTTAGTGTTGGAAAATCGGTGTTCACTCGAGCCGAATATTCAGTTTTCTGTAGGGAAGCGAAAATCAGCGAGTCTAATATTCGGCTTACTCATGCACTGTAGCGAATGAGTTTTAAAGTTTTTTTTTACTAACATGCATTTGCAGTATGGTTGGGATGGGGGGGGGGGGGGGGCGAAGTTGAATTTATTTGAGTCTCCAGGTATGTAATCCACTTCTGACAGCAAGTAGAATATATTCAGAACAGGGTGGTTATAATTATTATATATATTGATTCTGTACTGCAAGTGACAGCAATTTAACAATACTAGTAGGCTCAATAATATTCATGAGTGAACTGGATACCACTTTACCAGCATAGAAAAGGTAAATTTTTGTTATATTGTGTGCCTGAGTATAGAATGCATTTTCAATTTTTTTTTTCAATTGTTTCATTATACTGGCAACTACTGAATTAGTATTTACTCAGTGGATTGTGTCATAGAACATGGAAGATGACTATTATTTCGGGGATATGGATATGGACATGTATGACTATCCTGATGAAGGCTTTAATCAGCAAGAGCTGATGGAATGGCTTGCAGACCATGAGGATGAGCTTACTCCAGAAATGTTGGATCTTTTAGAGCAATACAGGAGTGGGTATGTATCGAACAATAACGAACAATCTAATAATAATATGCGTTCATTTAATAGGAGAAGATGCATGTTAAACTAATAAGTAATATACTTGTTATAGTTTCATTTCATTATTGTGTTTAATTTAAAATAAATGAATTTCATAAATTTATCTTAATCTGTGATATCTATGCACATATGAATAATGCACCTGTACATCATCTGTTTGT
Source organism: Onchidella celtica (assembly GCA_963931925.1). NCBI lineage: Eukaryota > Metazoa > Mollusca > Gastropoda > Systellommatophora > Onchidiidae > Onchidella > Onchidella celtica. The sequence goes on along the minus strand of OZ007572.1, from coordinate 22,969,649 downwards.
CAAGTTAAATTTTTATTCAAAATTCAAGTAATTTTTTTTAGATTCTTTTTTACAAATTGAATAGTTTCGTTTCCCTTGATAGTAACAGAAGTAGTGCTCCTCATCTGTACTCAAAATGGGATGGAGCATTGTAATTCTGTATGATCGTGATTATTCTACATTTTTAAAAGTAGTAGGTGTAACTGTAAGTGAAAGATGCTGGTACGTTTGTCTTGCATTTGTTTTGTAACTGTTTGTTTGGATGGAAGTTTAGAACATATAAAAAATAAAATAAAAGACTTTGCATGAGTCAGATTTGTGAATGCAGCTTATGAATTTATTCCCAGAACTGACAGATCTCCAGCTGAATATTCTCGGATTTCTGTGCCGGAGCTAGTTGAACATTGTCTTGTGCCAACATGCAGCCAAGCTCTTCAGATGTTAGTGTCCCTCCTTGTCATGTGCTTCATTTTCCGTATACTGTGTCAGATGAGTCGAATTGGTAAGTTTGTCATTGCACAAAGTCTGTCGTTTGTCTTTATTGTTTGCTGCACATGTGGCGTCCAAATTTTTATAGGCACCTGGGTTAAAGGAGAGAATCATTTTATTCTTGCTTATTATAGTTCTGACCTGCATGCACCACACCTCTTCTTTTGATAAAGTGCCTTTGTTGTTTTCATCAAGATTATGCCACTGACTAGAGTCACTGCCTGTTGTTTTTTTGTTTTTTGTTTTTTCAAAACAAGAATTTATCTCAGTTATGAGATATTTTTATTAAAATGAGCATAAAAAGTAAACAAGCAATCCCCTGTACAGTGATTATGATGGAGGACATGTAAATAATTTCCATTTCAGCACAAATATTGTATTAAAATTGTCTTTTTCACAGGGATGAAAGGACTTGGGGTCCCACTATGGATAATCCATGTGTTCAGCGCTGTATTTGGCATCATGATTCTACATTCTTTCTTCAAGTTGGCATTGCTGTACCTTGTCACATGTTGTGCTTTGAGTTATCTTTTATTTAACCTTGTCTGCATATGGAGACGGGAATGGTGTGGACTGGCAGGAGCCACCTTTGTTGTCATCTTTGCTCTAGTTTGGTAAATCACAAGATTTTATTAGGCCTGCATATAGGCTGTGTTAATAGACAATAGTTTTAAGTATTTGCTGAAGTTTGTTAAGTAGCAATTTGGAAAAATGGGGTTTCTATCTCAAGAGTCTTTGTGAATGTGAACTTGAGTTGAAAAAAAAAAAGATCAAAATGTAGAGTTGCAGCATGTTGATAATTGTTACATGTACTTACTGCACATCGCTACACTGGCATAGTTGAAGGAGATGGCCTAATAGTAATGTTGTTCTACATTACTATGACAGCAGAGCGATGCACCTGAAATAGTAAGAGAAAATTCAGTCTCGAGAACACAGGATACAAATTACAGTTAGTCCTCAAAACATTTATTTTTCCCCTGCATCTGGTAAATTTATTTCCGTTACTTAAACTTAGACTTGCATGCCTTATACCTTGCTTACACTCAACTTGCTTTTGGTAAATGAGATTGCTATTGCTTTCCCATATACATAATTTTAGGAAGAGAGATTTAACATTGATTTTTGATTCTTCTAAATGTCAAAATAGTAACTGCTTGGATATCAGTATTAAAATGAAATTTGGAGATTCTTTTTACAGTCTTGGAAAGTCAGGCTTTGGCTCTTGTTTTCACTAGGAAGCCATCTTGATTTTACATTCAAGGAGAGGATTTAAGTTTTAAAAATTTCAAGAATGAATCTGTGACCTGACAATAGACATAGAGTTATTAATATATGAATTTACTGCTAATTTTTCTCTTTCAGTGAGCTGCTCATTGTTGATGCTACAGTATGGCATAAAATCAGAGGTATGACATGATAATTATAAATACAGTATAATTGTTATTCTGTGGAAATAATTACTGAAGACTACAGTGGAGCCCACATAATAAGCTTCAGCAATTTTACCAAAACTTCCCAATTTCTGTGAACTTAACATTGCTCTTAAGTGAGACAAACATTGCATTTCGTGCTAGTCAGTTGATATGAGTAGCCTGAGCTTTACTCATGGGCAGTTGTTTGCCTCACCTTCTCCACTCATCACTCTATTTGATGGCTGACCTACATTCAGCTAGCTGGGTTTTCCCCAAAATCTTGTTTTCTACTATTTGAAGTTGTCCGGAAATTGATTAGACCTCGATTTACCCCTGAACAGGGAAATAATCATTATTATGCTGTTTGCCCCATACCATTACAGGTAATTATATTCTTTCTTGCAGACAACCCCCCCCCCCCCCCCCCCCAAAGCATAACCTTTCTTTTGATTAATTATTTTTTTCTTTAGAAGTGGCCATACCGTGGTGGTAAAACAAGAAAGCAGCATGAATGGCTTAGATCTAGTAGTTCTGGCCAGCCAGCTCTGTTGCTAGTCTTTGGCTTCACCATGTGTATTGCGTAAGCAGGGTACTTATTCTATGTAGTAGGCTTACTGGTGACATCATCAATCAGTAAAGCCATTCCCTCATGTATGGTGAGCAAATGCAAGACTCCAGGCCTACTGCATTATCCCACATGTTGGCTGACCTTACTATCAAGGAATGACCATTATGCAGTGTAACAATACCCTATTCTAACACACACATATGCACACATGCGCGCGCACACACACACACGCCCTGCTTACTGCATTACATTACCCCAACCATTCCTTCCTCTGGATTACTAGTGCTAAAAGTGTTTGAGCTGGGCTTTTGTGGGTTCTAAGGTTTTCAGTGGGCAGGAAATTCGAAGTTGCATTGGGGTGAGCGAGCTTGATGTCTTCGAATTATCAGGAATTGCGCAGTTCAAATTCGAATTATACAAGGAAGATTAAAAGAGATAAGAGAAAAAAAGAGAGATTTGAAATACAGTAGTCTCCGTCTAAGAACCCGGTCAACGGGAGACAGAAAAAGGGGGTTCTTAGGCGGACCGGGCACTTAGGCGGATGCCAAAGGATGCCACCCATGACCACCGGTGTCCATGGCTTATGGTCAAAGTTACGACTTATGGCTAGCAGAATGCTCTTTTCTTACAGTGATGTGTAACGAATGGAATGATTCAGACTGAACAATCAAGTTGTGAATCACAGATGCCGATTTTAAACAACACGAGGCCCAGTGATACCCCATGTAATAACCACAATCAGCCCTCAGTACATGTGCCGTGCAAACCAAGCACGTGGTCAATTACGTATTTAAAATTCTGCCCCTAGAGTCAGACAACAATAGATGTTAGGTAATGACTATGCTAATTTAGTCTAGGAGTGGCCTGCTTGCACACGAAAGACGTAACTGGGCTCCATCCTTTGTGCAGTTCGCCTCCCCCTACCTTCCCTCCACCCATTCTCTTTCACTGTACTGTGTGGTTTTCTTCCTTCCCGTCTACTTGAAAGAGAATTTTGCGTTTAATATCGACATAATTTTACGTAAAAGTGTGCTCGTCTCTCGGTCCAATGCCGGGTTCTTAGGCGGATTTTTCATTTCAGAGCGGGTTCTTACGCATGTAAATTACAGTGAAAAAATTCGGTTTCGCTGCAACAGCGGGTTCTAAGGCGGCGAGTTCTTAGACGGAGACTACTGTAACTTGTATTTAAAAGAAATTCAGTTTATCATTCGATTTATGTGGACTCCACTGTATTTAGTAAATGTTAATTGGATACATGATGGTCAGAAAAACACTTGGAGTTTTTCAAACCACTGAATGAAAGTACTAGTGTTATTTGTTTGCCATATGAACTGTGACTGAAAGCTGCTGTGTATAAGTGGGAGATTGGTTGGAACTGTCATGGATGAGTCTGTTGAATGTCACTTTTAACAACATAATGAATTTCCTCACATGAAAAAAAACAAAAACTGGCACTAGTGATGACCACAACAATGTTGATTATACTGGGAAAGGTGCTCTAAGCTGTAGGCTTTTTCAGTGTTGGAATAAATATATGATATATAAAATTATTCGCTAATTGGAAGGAAAAATTAATGTGATCAGAACCAAAAGAATGTTGCGATGCTGAGTCAAGGGATTGGTATAAGAGAATGCATAGTTATTTGGTTATTTGTAGTTCTGCCTTAATTGACATTTTTCCGTTACTTTGCAGGTGCCCAAATAATTCTGTCCATGAAAATTATATCACTTGCCGTGGATGTGGGGAAAGGGACCATTGTTGAGCTCCCAAATGTTTTTGAGTACATGGGCTATTGCTTCAATGTAGGAACAGTTATATTTGGCCCATGGGTCAGTTATGCTCAGTATTACAAGATTCTAGACAGCCAAGAAAATCCTTTGGTGAGCATGGAAATTCTTATAATGAACGTTTTTCAAGATTTCTGTATTTTTTCTCCAGTATGCCATTGTCATCTCTGTTTTCATGAATTTCTCATGTTCATTGTGTCAGGCATCCATCCTCATGTTTTTAATTTTGCCTTGTGTAGACCTGTTGACTTTTATCACTCATTCAATAACTAATACAAGGGTGGCAAAGTGGGATATTTTTCACACTCGATATTTATGAAATGAGATTTCTTAGTTCCAACAGGAGCCAGTGTACTAATATTTAAAGGTATGTGAAATTGTTCTCTTTCTCTACATTCCCTCATACAGTAAATAAAGAGGGGCATATCACTGTAACTGAATTATCACCAGTGCAAAAAAGAATATATGTTGATTTTTTATATGGAAGACTGTAAGTGTCATAGAATGAAGCAGGCGAAGGGGAGATATGAAACCACAAATGATATTGTTTTCAACACTAATGATATTTTTGTCAGCACTATTATTTATTATTGTCATTAAAATTTGAGCAGATAATTCACATTTTTTTCTTATTCATCTGTTTATGTTAACAGAATATGCTGTGGGCAGTAAAAGTAGTGATCACACTTACCTTGTCAATAGCATGTCTGATTGGCTCTAACTGTTTTACACATTGGCTGATACTGGATCATGTGTGGAGGTATGTCATATTATTTATTCTCTCTTATTTGCATGTGTATTATTCATCCATCCATTATAGCAGTCAACTTGAAAAAAATAATAAAAACCTGTATTAATTATACTGGTAAATGGTTATAAAAGGATTTCGTAGTGCATGAAGCCTGTGTTAAGCCAAATATGCTTATTCTGGTCAAATAAAAGAATCAAAATTATCACTAATGTAAGAAATTCCTTCGCCAAAACTGTAGTAATAGAGGTATTGGTGAGGGCTACGAAGTCCTGGATTTTGCTTTTTCATGCTGACAGGTCAAGGAGCCCACAGAGACCTTCGTCTACAAAAACAATGGCAATGACAGGTGTTGGTTCTCCATTGCACTAATAAAAAAAATATTGTTGTTTTTTTTAAATTCAGTGTGACCTTCACACCAACCTTCACCTTTAAAAACAAATTTATGGCAACTGTTAGTGCTACAAAATAAGTGTTTTTTTTAATTCAGTAGGACAGTTTATGCATATTGTTTTTTCTTCCATCAGTGTTACTGAGCTGATAGCATACTATACTTTCTACCAGGTGGTTCCTAGCTTACAGAGATGCACAGTCATTCAGACTCAGTCACTATTTTATAAGTTTTCTGTCAGATGCCACTGCTACTCTAAGTGGAATCAGTCCTGAAGAAGGATCTTCTTTACAATGGTATGTTTACTATATGCACAGCGTTAATCTCCTCATAAACATATCTTACTATGATTTGAATGACACTTGTTTTTTAATTCCATGATTAATTGAGCCCTTAATGATTGCTTGCAAAGCTGGAGTTGGATTGAACACCTGCATGATATTGATAGGTCAGATATTATAACGACAAGAGAGAAAGTTGGGTGAAATTTCTGTGCAGAGAAGGATAATGTTTTCATTTGCATTATAGTTCTATTCCAGCTATACTTCTTTTGTTCTGCGTTCTGTAGCTCATGAGTCTTTCTGTCCTTGTTTGTTTCTAGATGTATCAATTTAACTTTAGCTCTATGAGAAAATGAATTTTTTGTGCCAGACATTATTTGATATGGTGCACATTTTGTGCCAGACATTATTTTGATATGGTACACATTTTGTGCCAGATATTATTTTGATATGGTGCACATATTGTGCGAGATATTATTTTGATAGGGTGCACATTTTGTGCCCGATATTATTTTGATATGGTACACTTTTTGTGCTAGATATTATTTTGGTATGGTGTACATTTTGTGCCAGACATTATTTTGACATGGTGCACAGAAAACCCAGAGGGTCTTTTGCCCGTTAGTCAAAGCTTGAAAGTTTGTGAATACTTGACACCATTACAATATTACATAATTAATTTGATACATATGGTAGGTCTTCGACACATCCCTACTTTTAAGTGCATGGGGATTTATTATCAACTGCTTTTGAAAAGAAAAAATCATGTGCATAGAGCTAGAGGTCCTTGACTATTCTTTAACATAATATCAGATTTATTGTCATGACATTCATTTTCATTTTTGTTTGCCATAAGTACTTAAACCTTTTAGCACATGACCTATTTAAGCATTCTGTTCCCAAGAATACGCAGGGGATTTGTAGAGACAGGGAAAAGAAAGTGAGTAGTCATAGAAACTCAAACTTTTCACAAGGAAGGAGTTGTCAGATCCCATTGCATATTGAGAGTTTTTTGATGGCAAGAGAACAGAGAATGAGAATATGAATTTGAAACAGGGGAAACATTTAGTCTGAATTATGTAAATTGGCTCATTTGGAACTCAAAACATAATTGTCAGCGACAAAAAGTCTACAATTGAAGCAAGAAAACCAACTTAGAGAAACTTTGCATGCAGTAACTCACATTCTTATGCAGTCCTGGCCTTTTTACACTGTTTTGTCATGCAAACCCCATGGAGGTCCCTTTCTTCAGAGCTAACTGCAGTAATATCTAGGTCTAGATCAGATTCATCACTTGACGTCATAGTTAAAAAAAAGTCACTAGATCTAGATCTAGCCTCAGAAAAAATTCTCAGAAAATCAGAAAACTCGTCTTGGAACAACTCTGTTCACTTTGTTCAGCCCAGAAAGATTGTGGGAATAGCTTCCCTTGCAGTAAAAGTAGTTTAAAAAGTTGGAGCTGGCACACAGATTCCTGAAACAAGACATCCGATATATCGGATCTCACATCATTTCTCGCTACTTAATCCACATCCGATATATCCACGGCGTACAAAAATGCTCGAAATCGTGCCTCTTAGTTGTCGCCGGCTGGCAGTCATAAATCTCGTGCGCTGGAATGCTCACCAGGGTCAATGCGGTCAGATTCGCTCCGCGGGCAGCAATTATCGAGAAGCGCTTTCATGTTAAAATTCGACTCTTTTGATATCAAATTTGCGACAGTCCCCGTGGACCCATCCCGATGTCTTGCTGTGAAGTCTCTAGCAACAATCTTTCCCTAACAGTCTGCACAAATCCCAGCTTTCTACATGTTTTTGTCTTTGTTCTATGCAAGTATGTTTATTACTTATATTTTGTACTTTTTCCGTGCCCAATCGCAGATAAACTATTGTTAATTACACAAAACTGGCCGGCGAAAACAGTTTGCAGTTTTCACCTGTGTGATCAGAAATAATTTCTGATCTGTCTGCGCTAATTTCATTAATGCCGCAGCTTTAGTTGGAACGCTATATCAATTTATATGTGACGTGCTCACCCATTGTTGTTATGTTGGCCAAACTACTGACTTTCTTGTGATGTAATAAACTGCTTGAACATAATAATAACGTGAATCAAGCACGAAATAAGCATATTTCTGCTCTGAACATTTGTGACGTGTGTTTGGAAGATAAACAAAAAGACCGAAACCCGTTTTTTTGGGGTTCATCAATTGCTTGCGACATTTTTGTTTTTTTTGTCTACCGACTAGATATCAGGGAAGGCTATATAGAGAAACATTCCAAATATATCTGTACAGAATGTTACAAGATAGTTCAGGACGCTAAACGTCAACAAAGCACAGTTTCACTTGATTCTCTGACCTACTATTGGAAACAGTTTAAACATTTGGAGCGAATACAACCCCAACTGTAACGAAACAGCAGAGGCAGCAAATGTCTCACGGCTGTGTCCTACTGAAGCAGTTTGCATCCCAGTCGTCCCACCTCAGCAGCCGAAAAAAACAACAACACACCACTGTAGACTCTCCAAGCACAAGTCTCTCTAAAACAAACATAACTGACCAAAACATACCTCACACTGAAACAACCAGCCAGGACATACCCTATATAAATGTAACTGGCATAATTTTCAGCGACACGGACGCCGACAAAACAAAATACACACAAGAATTGAAGCAGACAGAAGATGCATTATCTCTTAGCACATTTCCTGGGCTCACCCCAAACTCTGGCCCTCTTGCTTCCTGTTTCGATGGAATTCTCAAAACACACAGAATCTCACCATATGCTTATTATAGCAGCAGGTCATTTATTGGTAACCATTGCCATAAGAATCTCAGCCTCACTGAAGAGATTGTCACTCAGGCAAAAACGCATACACGCAACCCCATTCATCATCGAGGAGGCATGTACACTGCAAATGACATTCGACTATCTCAACTCTTTCAGTCAAGTTCACAGAGCCATCTCATACACTAAACCCATCCACACAGAATCACTCTCTAGATTTCAAACTCTGATGGTGATAGACAATTACAATGTGGCATACAGGAGGATGTTGCCCAACAAAACAATCCCAGAACAGCACATTGTAGAACACCGCTAGATCTGCATACTATACTATATAAGACAATAACATTCGGGTTCGGTTGCTGGGTGAGCAAGGCAGTGCGAGTAGCTACCAGGCTATCGCCAAACTCAAAAAAAAAAGACTATGTAGCATCAATGATGACTTACGTAAAGTACATCATCATCATCATTGCCTTTCTCACCCTGGATCAGGGTATAGGCCACCAACAAACACCTTCCATCCCTCTCTATCATGGGCCAGCCTCTTTACATTATTCCAAGTCTTTCCGCTTCGTTGCACATCATTTTCTCTGGCTCTTCTCCACGTTCCGCGCGGCCTTCCTCTTGATCTCTTGCCCTGGGGATTCCAGTCCAATACCTTCTTCGTGATGCTGTTTCCTGGCCTCCTGAGAGTGTGGCCGATCCATCTCCATCGCCTCCTACCAATTTCCTCTCTGACTGGGTTCTGTCTTGTTCTTTTCCATACAATTTCATTGCTGACCTTGTCTGTCCATCTGATCTTAAGTAGCTTCCTCAAACATCTGTTGATGAAAACTTGGATTCTCTTTATGCAGGCCTGGGACGCATTCCAAGTCTCACATCCATACAACAGGACTGACTTCACGTTCGAGTTGAATATCCTCAGCTTTGTTTTTAGAGATATATCCTTGGTTCTCCAAATCTTGCTTAAGGATGTGAAAGCTGCCTGTGCCTTTCCAATTCGTGCTTTGACTTCTGCCTCTGTTCCTCCCTTATTGTCAATGATACTACCAAGATAGCAGAAGGACTCTACATCTTCCAGTGGTTGATCTCCTACTGTGACTTGTTCGCTTAGGGGTGCAACAATTTTTAGGACCTTCGACTTCGCGGGATGTATCCTCAATCCAATAGATTCTGAAATTTTACGTAAAGTACAGTTTATCATGAAAATCCATCTGTTGCATGTAGTTCCATCACTGAGCTACACAGTCAAACTCTGGCCTAAAGTGCGGCCAAATGAAAATTCAGAGACCGTCCCCTCCACACAACAATGAACCAAAATGTGAGGCACTTCGAAACTGTATTTAGTGTACATAAATAAGTTGTTCCAAGTAAAGGAAATGCGCAAACATTCTTACAAGGAGACGGCAAGTGCAAGCTAAGGGCGACATAATATGCCAAGTGACAACACGTAGCTGTTTAAATTGACCTGTATGCATTATAAAAGCTGCGGTGAAAAAGCCACTTTGTGAGAAAGCTTGTACATGTGTCTACTTCATATGTTGTAAATTTGAACGGGAACCGACTGGCGGTTACCGAATTATGGATCTTTATTATGTCATATCTAACAACAGTGTCAGCATTGAAATAGGGTCAACTTTAACTACCTACTACAACTAAACCAATCAATATTTAAGTATTTTTCTTTCGATATCTTACACTAACAGCATTTGCCTACTGCTACCCACTAACAATTAATCGCTGAACCAAACGTTGTTAGCGTAATAACTCCCCGATAAAGTAAAAAAAAAACGCGTTTTGCAACATCCATTCTACGGCGCTCGCTGACCGATGAGTAACCCCGATCACTGTTATGGCCCAATGACCGCGGGCGCCTCCAGCCTATTACCGACGGCCAACTAAAGTATCAGTTTTTTTACGCCGTGTATCGGATGTCACGTCCTAAGAGAGTTAATTAAAGCATCCTTGTTCATGAAAAAGAAAGAAGGGGTGCAGGAACATTTATCTGTGATTTATGCAGCTTTTATCTTGAATGTCTATATCATAGGTTATAGAAATTGCTCTGATGCTTTCTTCATTTAATTTTCTTTGTTTGGTATAATTTGATCAAATTGTCAGATCACTATCATGTGGTCCAACTCAGTTTTGATACACTCTGTTTCCTCCATTATGCATTAGGAATGTTGTACGACCGCAACACATTGAAGTTCCAAGATCCTTGGTTGAGGTTGTCACAAATTGGAATCTACCAATGCACTACTGGCTGAAAACATGTGAGGGTGACCACTTTAATTTTTTTTTTTTAAATTAATTGCATCATTTACTGAAGGCCTTTTTAGTTTTCTGCTGCAGCAAGTAAGCAGCACAAATTTAGTGAAGATGAAAAGGATGTAATATGTTTTGGTATTTTGTGTATCTATCAGGACTGACTTAGCCATTCTGGCTCAGTGTTCTTCCATACGGGCTTTGTTTTGTTTTGTGTTGTTTTATTGATAGAAAAGGTTGAATGCTTTATATCTTATGAGTAGATCTAGATGTAGTTCTTGTTGTGGAACTGGCAGTTTTGAAAGCAGTAGGATTCAAAAGTAATGTTAATCAACTTGATACAAAGAACCTTTGAAAGAATACCTGTCAGGACTGAATTGCATGCACACAAGCATTCTAATGGTAATACTGTGTGGATTAATTAGCATTAATGCAGGGAACTTTTAAGGAAACATCTGTCAGGAGAACTGAGCCATATTTATAATGTTAATAGCCTTGGTGCAAGGAACTTTGAATCTGTCAGGAGGATTGGACTGCATTTATGATGTTAATAGACTTGAATAAGGCACCTTTACTGAAGCATCTGTCAGGGAACTGGACTTGAAGTAACTGGACTTTTCAGTGTGAATTTACCATGCTTGAACTATAGATACAGAAAACAGACAGTTTCTTTGAGTGCAGCACATTGCTTGCAATGTTTGTTCATCATAGATCCTTAATTTTGTTGTTGTTGTGAGTCTTTAAAGTAATGAAGTTGCTTGAACCCTGTTAAAAACAACAGTACTGTGAACCCTGTTAAAAACATTAGTAAAGCATCGATGAAGCGGGCACAAATCTGAACAAAAGTAAATGAATAAATTCTCAAATTTTCATGCACCTAAGTAGCCCTGGAATTTCACATTTTAGCCCTGGAAGAGCCTTGGAAAGGCCCTGGAAAATTATTCTCAAGGAGGTGCAGCAACCTTGAGAACAAAGTGTGATACATTATTTACAAAATAAAAGTGGTCTGTTTTTTTTTGTGCACCAGGCTAAGACTGATAGCCTTGTAAAAGATAGATCTCACACACATGTAAAATGTATTTTCTTCTATTTTTCAGATGTTTTCAAGACTGTACATCCATATGGAACATTTCTTGCTGTGATTTTAACATATGCTGCCAGTTCTCTCTTGCATGTAAGTTTTGCTAAAGTACCTTTGTGTATTTGTCCAGTGGTGGAGTACTACCACTAACCAGCATTGTTGTAGTTTTACGTACTCAGTTTTGAATGATTAAATCATGTTCCCATAATGTACATTGGCAAACACAAGATATGGCTTATGTATTCTTAAATGACTAAATTTGCATCTGATCAAAGGAATTTTCTGGGTAGTGCATCTAATTAATCTAATTATACTGCTGTGCAAAGGCAGAGTGACATAACTGACACCACAACCTTTTTGAAACTTTTTCTACTTAATGGTCTCAGTGAACTTGTCAAAGGCAGACAGACTATCACTACAAGAATAGTATGTCTTGGCAGGCAAACTCATAAATAAAAGCATTTATATTATGTAGACTGGCTATGCCACACAAGCTTTTTTGGGATTTTCTCAAAACTATGAAATGAGCACAGCAGTATAAATAAGGTAATATTTTATGAAAGGGAATGTTTATCTAAATTATCCAGACTCAAATGAATTTTCCAAGTGTTTCCATAAAATGCTGCAAATGCCTAGGGAAATGTAAGCCCCCCCCCCCCCCCTCCCCCCAGTAAGGGGAGCATTTTCATCTTTGGGACAAATGCAGTTTTCAACATTATAATCACTGGAGGCATGATGTGCTTCCTTTTAAAGTACTTGAAGGTCTGTAGCACTAGTAACAGAGATTTGTGTAAAAATGAAAATTGTCATTTGAAGGCATGTGATATACATTTCATATGAAATCCAATCAAAGACTTTGAAATCAGTGCAGCTGTAAGAACAGAATATCCACGTGACTGAGAACTTAAATGATTATTTTCAGTATATTTTATCAAAGAGATTTTCAGCACTTCAAAATGTGAATATCTTACTTTTCCAGGGCCTGAATTTCCAGTTAGCTGCCGTCCTTTTCTCATTAGGCTTTTACTCATACACTGAATTTGGTAAGTAGAGCAGTATATTGTGTATCATTTCAAGAAGGAGTTGGAATATCTTTGTAATGTCCACAAGAATTTTAGATGTTTAAATTCTCGTCTGCATTCAAAGTCAAATTGAATTGTTGAAATTAGTTAGTAAAATCTCATAGGAGATGAAAAGTTTTTCTATCATGAGGTAGTAAGCGAAGCCCATCTGGTCCTTTGAAATGGCAGGGTTTAACAGTTTTAATATTACGTAAAATAGAACTGAATAAACAAAAGGTTTGACATAAAATTATCCTTATTTCTGTTTTGTGAATTGGCATCGTTCATTACAAATGGATGATGATATTTCATTTTAACTTGACAGAGCAGATTGTTTTTGGAAAATTTTATTGTTCATTTAGTGTCTGCACCAAGAAAATATGGCCTCAATCGTCTTTTTGGCTGTGTTTTCTGTGGTGCCTATATGGGTGGTTGGTGGAGGCATCTGGTAGAGTCTCCTCCTGTCCTGTCATTCTATTATATTCTGTCCATTATCTTGCTTCTTCCCAGCACAATATGACAGTTATTCTGTCGACGTGCTTTCTCCAAACTCAGATTCTGACTGTGTATCTTCTGTGACCCAGAAAAAGTCATGAAACCATTCTTTCTTATTTCAGTGTTCAGGAAAAGATTATCACAGATATTTGATGCCTGTATTCAAGCCAAAAGATGCAAGGAGAAATGTGATCACAAGTACACAAGTGTAAGATAAATCACTTTCTCGAGTTCATTACTTTGCTCAATGAAAAACATATTATTTTTTTTGTATCATGTATAATCTGCTAAAATTCTGATTCTGTGTTATATGATTGTGCCCTCAAACACATTGCCATCACTGCACCTAAAGTTACCAAACTTTTTGTGCAGGTTCCTTTCAGTCTGAAGTGATGTAATTTAGAAGCTCTGAATACGAAACATAAATAAATTGCCCAGATGGACTGTGATGGGTGCAAAGTGGCTATTATCATGTTGGCGCGCATTGGTACCCAAATTCAAACTCTAGTGGTGTCATTAGAACGATTGGTTCAGTCGGACTGGCCTCCACTGCCACAGGTCCCAGGGATGACAGCTTTTTGTTTAATCCTGCTGTTCATCCTCTCATACATTGTCTGCATCTCCACATGTTGCCCCAGCACTTTCTGTGTGTACATTCTAATATTTCTTGACTTCATTTCTCTATTTTTGTTTGCTGTTTACCTTATTTATTCATTTTTCCCCCCTCTCCTTTCCTTCCCCCAGTTTGATCATTATTTGTCATGGGCAATAAATATAGCCTTAACTTTTGAATATTTTCTGTTCTGCCATATGTCACGATCACGTGCGTGAAGATGGTCACGACCACGTGTGTGATGAGTACCTAACTTATTTACCTTTCAAACCCAGCGATCAACAGACACATGGAGTGAGATTTAAATTAAACGATATTTAATTATAAATGCATGACAAAACTTATGTCAAAACATTCAACTCATGATAATCACATACATAATCACAAAAACAGATATTTCAAATTTACTCTTGGGGATCATGGCTATTCTCTATTCCCCGTTTCACATCTAGAATCTAATCCCTCTGTCCATAAACTTAAGTACGTATACTTAATAGTCTCTGTCAACAGCTGCCCTCCTCGTTGATGCAGTTTCACGTCTCCAGAGTTCACACGATCCTTTCTAGATCTCTAACTTCGACGACAAAAGGGGAAACAGACGCCCCTGGCTTCTCACAAATAAGAACACACAGTTCACACCCGCCATCGTAGATTACTAGCTCCTTGAGGGGTTATCATCCCGTCCTCAGGACTCTTCAACTTCTGCAACCACACAGCACATCGACGGTTCACACCCGCCATCGCAAATCACGAGCTCCTGAAGGGTTCCCATCCTATCATCAGGACTCCTCAACTTCTGGTCCCCATGGCACGACCTTCCACTTGTCGCCCGGACCGATAAATTCTTCTTATTGGGAAATAAATGTGAACATCATGGATCCCTCACACACCTAACACTTCTGGTCCCCACTGGCACGACCTTCCACTTGTCGCCCGGACCGATAAATTCTGCGACTTCCTTTAGGAATGAATAACTTGGGAACCACGTGTGTCGAGCTTCTCCTCTACTTATACTCCCGAGGTCTTTGCACACGCGACTAGTTTAAAGCGAGTCGTGTATATCTATTCACGCTCGTCAACAATGTTAAAAACCGTGTTTTCCCCTGCTAAGCTCACCCCCCTAGACTCGTGGCGCACAAGGCCACCGACCTTCCTCGTGATTGTCGCGATGTGGGTTAGATGGGGAGAATTCGACTGACACTCTTTCGAGGTCCGCTCCCACAATCGACGAACACACAAAAAAAATACTTGCACTCTAAAAACTAAATAAATCAATTGCTTTGATTTTTAGCAGAACTGTAGGGCAGTTTAATTACAGGAATTAATGTAACAAATATAATTATAAATATAAATATCAATTCAAAGGCAACTGAATCTAACTAATGAAACTACAGCTTTCTATAAAGACTAACTTATTCACTCTAACTACTTGCAGGTCATATGAGTTATATGCCAAATAGAATCCGCGCACGTGGCGACGGATATAACAGTTTAAATTCTATTAATTCAATGAGACATGTTATGATATGGACATTTCCTCTAGACACGCCATGGAGAATGCTTGTACAACCATGCGTTGTCTGGCGGTAGGTCTGAAACTGTCTTCAAAAGTAAGTAGAACGGTTCACTTTCATCATTACAAATTAGTATGAACTCTCACCATTAGGCCCTCACTGGGAGTGAGAGCGCTGGATGTAAACGCTGTGGGTTCATATCAAACCAAGTAGCTTAGGCTCTGGAGCTTTAAATCATGGCGCTCCTCACAATATGGACTGCTCAACTGCATCTCTATGTCTCTCATCTGGCTGAGGACTATCGCCGTCCACCTCGTAAATGGATTGTCTACATGTGGCCTCTATCTAAGCTCTGCACGGGTTTAAATACTAAAGCTATGTCTCGACCTTCCGTCCAGATTCATACATTTGATTGGTGCAGTCGCTTCAGCTCAGCCTGCAATATTAATTTATGCTTGTCATGGCCTTGCGCCAAAATCAAGGTCAATTTTACGGTCTAGACAAAATTTAAAATGCGAAACATTAACTACTAAAATCTTCAAACCCCGTGCTTTCTACTCTTATGCACGAATTTCCGAACGCCAACTAAGCGTCTAAATAAACTACCTTTACTCGCCCCTTATCTATGTTAATCAAAATCACGGGGTCGAGAACTGCTCTGTCATTCCTAGCTATACATTTATTCTGTCTCGCCCCTCCTTCTCTCCATCCATCAGAAAAAAGGTGTTTCAAAACAAACTGTTCACGAGAACAGCTCAAGGACAAATTACGCTGGTTATAATCAACAAGATCGTAAAAATTAACTCACTGACGTCGTGACCTAGCACGGCATTTATGATCCTAATGTGATCATGACAGTGATAGTAATCTTTCATGCTAGTCAACAACTTAAAAACTCCCCTTCTCCCCTACTAAGTTTACCCCCTCTATACTCGTGGCGTACAAGGTCATCAATCGTAATCGTGACACATATCAACAAAAAGTCTGCACATTTTCCTGAAGAGAAACAAGGAAGTATTTTTCTCTTTAATGGGTTCATAAAAATGATGAGGTATGATCTTGTGTGCACAGTGAATTTAATGATACTGAGACTGAGACTGTCAGACTTAGACTTGATTTACTTCACTACTATGTAAAATGAAATGCTTGTGTTTGAGGCAGCGATACTGTCGCATCGATACAATCAGTTGTTTCTTTCAGAGATAATGTTTCAATATTTTCTTGAGATATTTGGCCTCCCAGCAGTTAAAACTTGTTATTCAGTAATTCATCAAGCATTACAATTACAGGATAAAAAGATGAATATTTTTTTTACAGTTGTCTTTTAAAAGAGCATTGTTTGAACGAGGTGAAAACTGCCCACGCAGTTATGTCACTTTGATAAATTTCCATGAAAATTGCTGTTTTTTTTAAAGTAATATTTTTAGATTTGAAAGGAAAAAAAAGGCAAAATGTTATGAATCTTATTATCAAGTGTTTGGTTTGAGCATTCAATGTCATTTCAGCATTCCTATAAAGATGTTTGATTAATTTTTTTTCTTTTTCGGAAGGACACAGTCAGTTTTAGAAATTTAAATGTAAAATATTTCCAGGACTTACAATTGGCATATTTTTGTTTTCAGAGAAACCCCTTGGTGATCTTAACAAATCTAGCATTTGGAGCCTTGGCTGTGTTTCATCTTGCCTATTTGGGCTTGATGTTTGACAGTAGTGAAGGAGAAGAAAAGGTAGAATTTTTATTACATTTATAAATCAGGACCTCTTCACCACAATTTTTAATTTGTGTGAGCACAGCATAAATAAAACTCTTTAGAACCCAGCCATGAATTTGTAACATATTCAGTGTGGATTGAATTACATTATGTGTACATACAGGTAGGCCAGAATTGATTCAGTACCAAAATCAAAAGTCAAAAAAAGACTTATGAAAGAAACAGAATTTGCAGTAACTATTCGTATTTTGTGTCTGTCATATATCAAAGTCAAAATATGACAAACAGAAAAAGTTGTAAATAACAAAGTCTTGTATTGGAAATAATACAGAAACAATACAATCAAACACCAGGCAACATACAACTTTTCTTTTTGCCACGTTTTGACTGTGGTTCAAACCTTGCTGTGACCCCACAATTTGTTGTTGTTTTTTTTTGTATAATATTCTGTGCAGATCAAGCAGTGAGTTGAAATGCATTGGAGATACACCTTTGAGAAAAATGCCAAGCGAGTGGCACTGATTAGTCGTTTTTAATCTAAATTTCATTAATTTGCTAGAGATTTGTTTTTACTGCTCTGAAATTAAAAAAAAAAAGAGAGAGAGAGAGAAGGGGAGAATTTAAACTCATGATAGAACAATAATACAGATTTTCAGGGGATAAGAACCTAATGGGTGGCAAAAAGGACAAATGGATGCCTGGCATTATTTCACGAACAATTGGAAGAACAATGGCGGAAGTGAAGATCCATGATACCTCGGTTCGCCGCCATTTCAATCAACTCAGGCCAAGACAGTGATTTTCTCATATGGACATATGACTTTTGTGCTATAGTACTGTTAGATTCTCATATATAGACATATGACTTTTGTGCTATAATATTATTAGCTTCCTGCCCTCCAGGCACTCAGCTGGAAGGGAGGTGTTATGGGACATGGCATGAGTGTTTCCCCTGTAGTTGTTTCCCTTGACTGAAAGTGCTGACAATGTAATTGTGTGGGTGTTTGGGTTGATGGCGTGTGTGTGTCATCTGGGGGATAGCTATTCTAGGAAAGGATACAAGATCTCCCCTCCCCTGCATAGGGTCAGACGACGAGTTGTGTGATCAATTTATAACATTTTTCAGTAACAAGATTGAAAACATCCGTTCTTCACTCGATCTAGAACCAAGCGAGAATTTAGATTTCCCTGAGTTTACTGGACAAGTTTTAGATTCATTTTGTCCAGTCTCAGAAAGAGATGTTTTACTCTGTATCAATAATTCCACTATAAAAACGTGTGACCTTGATCCCATGCCTGCTCATGTACTCAAAACCTGTATTGATCTTGTCGTACCTCACATTACTCAAATAGTAAATATGTCACTTGTCACAGGCACAGTGCCCAGTTCCTTTAAACAAGCCATTGTAAAACCATTATTGAAAAAACCTGGGCTTGATGAAAATGACTTCAAAAATTATCGACCAGTATCCAATTTGCAATTTGTCTCAAAAATTCTGGAAAAGATTGTCTTAGGTCAAATTTTGGCACACTTTGAAATAAATGGATTGCAAGAAAAATTTCAGTCTGCATATAAAGCTCAACATAGTACCGAAACTGCACTCATAAAAGTAACCTCTGATTTCTTAGATTATATTGACAGTAAGAAGCTGTGTCTTTTGACCCTTTTAGACCTATCTGCAGCTTTTGATACAATCGATCATTCTATCTTACTTACAAGACTTGAGCGCTCTTTTGGTATGTCGGGTACTGCCCTGTTATGGTTCAAGTCGTATTTACAGAACAGAGTTCAGTCAGTGCAAATTAAGAACAGTTTTTCCAAACAAGTTGCATTAGACTATGGAGTTCCACAAGGGTCTGTCCTTGGTCCTGTGCTTTTTACACTCTATACGCAGCCCCTTGCAAGTATTTTACAAACTCATGGACTACAATATCACTTTTATTCGGATGATGTTCAGATATATATTGATGGCACCATTCAAGATCTGTCAAATATGACTCTCGCCACTAAACAATGTGTTCAGGAAATTAAAATGTGGATGACAACAAACAAATTGAAATTAAATGAAGACAAATCAGACATAGTTCTATTCCACAACCCACGATTAACAAAAGATCTTGAAAATGTCACCATTGATTTCAATGGCCATGAATTATCATGCAAAGAAGTTGTAAAGAATTTGGGTGTGTTTATTGATCACCATCTGTCAATGGGTTCAGGTGTAGGATCTCTGTCTAAATCCTTAACTTTTCAGTTGAGAAGAATAAGCCTTGTCAGAAAATATCTAAATGAAGAGACCACAAAAACATTAGTTACATCCCTTATCTTGTCTAGACTGGACTACTGCAATTCACTTTTAGCGGGTATTCATACAAAATTTTTGAATCGTCTACAGGTAATCCAAAATAATGCTGCCAGGGTGATAACCAAATCCAAAAAACGAGATCATATCACACCACTCCTGAAAGAATTGCACTGGCTCCCCGTGAAGCAAAGGATAATTTTTAAAATCTGCATCCTGTGTTTCAAATGTCTGAATGACTCGGCTCCTTCTTATTTACAAGATTTGATAAAACTGTATACACCAGGGAGAAGTTTAAGATCCTCCACTGATTCCACCATGCTAGTGACACCTGTGAAATCATACAGATGTTATGGTGAACGATCATTCACATATATTGGCCCCTTAATGTGGAACAAGTTACCTATGGAACTGAGACAAACAAAATCATTAGTAAGTTTCAAAAGGCAGCTAAAGCATTTTTTGTTCCAGCAGGCTTATTTTTCTTGACTTACCTGAGGGGAGAGAGCATGTGATAGAAGGAGTGAGAATGTGATAGGAAGAGAGAGAGAGGGGGGTGGGGAGAGGGAGTGTGGGAGAGAGAGGAATGACTTTTTTTTCCTTGTAAAGCGCATTGAGCATTTATTGGAAATGCGCTATATAAATGTAATTTATTATTTATTATTATTATTATTTGTTACGGAGGAGTTACATGTGCATGTCCATGTGCTGGGAGATTGTGATGTTGATGTTAGACAATATTTGTAACTGGTTATATATATTATGTTCGTCACCAGTGAGATTGTACATGTTCTTATCCTTGTACTGGTCTGCATTGTACTGTAATAAAGGTTTGAAGTAATCTGGTCTGTACTACCAAGTCTTCGAGTCCTGTGATTGAATGGGTGCACAAAACTAGCAACACAACAGAACTGGCGACGAGGATAAAAACTGGAAGACCAGCAAAGACACTGCCGAGGATACAGCCCCGCCCGGTGGACCCCTGATGATCCAGGGAGCAAACCCAGCGACCTTCGGATAACCGGAGCTGGACCTTTGACAGCAGTGCAGACACAGCCACAGCAACCTGATGGCGACACGATCTCAGACCAGTGCCAACGATGACCTGATCCAGTTGCTGAGATCGCAGATGGAGCAACAGCGCCAACAGATGGAATCGCAGATGGAGCAACAGCGCCAACAGATGGAGTTGTTGATGACAGCACTAGACAGCAAGTCAACAACTCCTACGGCAACCAAATTCTGTGAGTTTGACCCCACGTCAGAGCTTTGGACCGATTATTGGTCCAGATTCGAGACATTCGTGAAGGCCAACTCAGTCCCAGCAGAAAAAAAGGCGGAAGTTTTTCTGACAAACCAGATGTCCACAACATTCAAGCTCCTTAAGAACCTGGCAGCTCAACAAACATCCCCCAAGGACGTCAACAGCCTCTCCATTGAAGAAATCCAGGCGTACATGGCAGACCACTTCAATCCAAAACGCTTCGTGGTCCGAGAGCGGTTCAAGTTCTGGACCAGGACGGAGCGGCGACCTGGTGAGAGTGCCCATGAGCTGGCAGCCAGGATCAGACAGGAAGCAGCCACGTGTGACTTTGCATCCATCACAGATCCTCTGGATGAGGCGATGCGGACCAGATTCGTGTGTAGTATCGGCAACGAAGCGGTGGTGAAGGCGCTGTTCAAAGAAAAAGAAGATGAGCTGACATTCAGCCGTGCTGTGCAAGTTGCTGCCGAGGTGGAGGAGGCTACCCGAGTGACAAAAGAGACAATCACCAGTCCAGCCTCTGTCAATGCCCCGGTTTTCCAGCTTCGTCCAGGAAGCGGTGCAAGCGCCAAGGAACAGAAGACCTGGCAAAAACACAACTCAAAATACCAAAAGAAACCAGAGCCCAGTGGCAGCCAAGATCACAAGTCATGTAGCCAGAAGACATCCTGCTACAGATGTGGCGGTGCCCACAGCTCTGACCAGTGCAAGTTTAAGGACACAATATGCAATTTCTGTGGCAAGAAAGGCCACATCAAACGAGCCTGCCGCCAGATCAAGAAGCAAGGGCCCGTAAAAAGAGTGCAGCGTGTTGGCCGAGAGACGTCAGACGCGGAGCCACTGGTCCAGACCTGTCATATCAACGGTGTGCCAGTGACGTTCGAGGTGGACACAGGCAGCAGAGACAGCTTCATATCTATTGCATCGTGGAAGAATCTGAAGAAGCCGAAGCTGTCCCCAACGTCGACCAAGTACCGATGTGCCTCAAATGTAGACCTGCCAATCATGGGGATGGTGTCTTTGTCAGTCTCCGTGGTGCCAGAGAAGCCATCTCAGACCCATCAGTTCGTGGTGACTAGGCTGAACCTGAACCTTCTGGGCCGCAACGCTATCAAAGGCCTGGGTATATCGGTGGACACCATTCTGAGAGGCCCAACAGTCAAGAAAGTCTCTCAACCAGAGGTTGGACCCGAGACGACGTTCCAAAAAGCATGCCAGCAGCTGTGTGCTGAGTTTCCAGAACTTTTCAAACCTGAGCTTGGTACACTCAAGGACTTTGAACTGTCTGATCCTGGCTGCCAGCTCATGGGCACTCTCACCAGGTCGCCGCTCCGTCCTGGTCCAGAACTTGAACCGCTCTCGGACCACGAAGCGTTTTGGATTGAAGTGGTCTGCCCCTTCAAATAAGTGAATTGGCTGTTAACCCCCTTACATTCCATGGAGGCCGGATAAAAATATCCAGGTCATGAGTCTAATATGTTCTCATGCCATTTTTTTTTTAGATGTTAGAGTCGTTGTAGTTTCATGATCTGCCACAACTTGGTAACACATTTCCAGAGTCATGTAACATAGCTGACATCTCAATAACATCTCTTTGGAAAGTCAATGAAATCTGTGGAAGAATAGATCACTGTCTGATCCTGGCTGCCAGCTCATGGGCACTCTCACCAGGTCGCCGCTCCGTCCTGGTCCAGAACTTGAACCGCTCTCGGACCACGAAGCGTTTTGGATTGAAGTGGTCTGCCCCTTCAAATAAGTGAATTGGCTGTTAACCCCCTTACATTCCACGGAGGCCGGATAAAAATATCCAGGTCATGAGTCTAATATGTTCTCATGCCATTTTTTTTTTCAGATGTTAGAGTCGTTGTAGTTTCATGATCTGCCACAACTTGGTAACACATTTCCAGAGTCATGTAACATAGCTGACATCTCAATAACATCTCTTTGGAAAGTCAATGAAATCTGTGGAAGAATAGATCACTTTGTAGATGAGGTCTTTATTTCTCGCATGTCTTGTTGCTAGTGATCTCACCGAGACTTGTCTTAGGTAGCTTAGTAGCTACCAAAAGGGATCATCTGCAAAGTATGTACGCCAATTTTGGTGATCTTTGAAGCCAATACTTTATGGATGGGCCCCATTACATTTTCAGATCTGTATGGTGTTTTGTGTGTTCATGAGCTTAGATATAATATATGTAAAATATACACACTGTATAATATCATCATTTATCTGGATGAATTATATTAATCCGAGGTGTTTTATTTTCTATGTTTCAGGGGTATACCATGCGGCATACATTGGACAAGTGGTCAAGTCTGGACTTTCTTAGTCACTGGGTGGCACTTGGCACTTTTGTTTTCTACTGGTTAATTTGATCTGATTCATTATTCCTAAATCCAAATTTTAAAATGTCCATTTCTGCTTGTAAATATCTGCTTCATTCCAGGTTTTTTGGAAGTTGTCTTACTGAGGCCAGCATTCACAACATGATGGTAAAGAAAATATGATGCATAATATGAATATATAACTTCTATTGAAGTAGCCAGTGGGAATTACTGTTTAAATCTCCCAATATTAATGGACCATTCATTCATGTTTGTCAAATTTGTTTCATGGCTGTGGAATTGTTAAATTCATTTGTTAGCCAACAATCTGGTGGTTCAAACTTTACTGATAATTTCCATTTGATTGCAGAAGAGCGTGATATACGAAAGCACTAAATTGCTGTTGTTAACCATGGAATGTTACAAAGTAGATTTTTTTTAAATAATGGGGGAAGGAAGAGTAATTGTTAGCTTGTTAGAATCATAAGACTGACCTTATATCTGCTACTTAGTCACTGTTTTGGTAATGCAATTGCTTCACATTCATGATCACTGTCCCACTTTGGATGGACTTCGCAACAGTAAAGAATGAATTTAGAATAGTGTTTGAGAAAATATCTTGAGTTGCTAAGAGTGGGACATTTTATTTATTTCTGCGTAATCTCATGTAAAAAATCTCACTTTTCATAGGAATCCCCATTGTGCATTGAAATTAAAGATATGTTACATAGTATGTGATAATCGTTATTTTCCTGGCACAACTGATTGAAAATATAACTTTGGTTCAGTGGTGCAAGTTTTGTTGTTGCCTGTTCATTTTAGCTTAGACATTATCTATTATTACGGTTCAGAGGTACAAGTTTCGTTTCTGCCTGTTTAATTTAGCTTAGGCGTTATCTATTGCTAAGGTTCAGGGGTATAAGTTGTGTTACTTGTTTATTTCAACTTAGGCATTATCTGTTGCTAAGGTTTGGAGGTACAAGTTTTGTTTTTGCCTGTTTATTTTAACTTCGGCATTATCTATTGCTAAGATTCAGAGATACAAGTTGTGTTACTTGTTCATTTCAAATTAGGCATTATGTATTGCTAAGGTTCAAAGGTACAATTTTGTTGTTATCTGTTCATTTCAACATAGGCATTATCAATTGCTAAGGTTCGGAGTTACAAGTTTTGTTGTTGCCTGTTCATTTCAACTTGGGCATTATCTATTGCTAAGGTTTGGAGGTACAAGTTTTGTTGTTGCCTGTTCATTTTAACTTGGGCATTATCATGTGACGCATAGACTGTTGAATAATGTAATTTGTAAATTGTTTTTTTTTTTCTTATTTTGTTAGTTCTTTATTATTTCATTCTGATATATCAGCAAATCTGTCTTGCCAAACTACAGGGATGCCAAAAGTCCGGTTTTTCCATCAGTCCTGATTTTTTTTCACTGTGTATTTAATTGTATTTTTTGTGTTAGTGATTATTTAAAAACTGTTTAAAAAAATGTTTGTTTTGGTGCAAATACAATGACACGTTCATTTTTCAGGTTTTTTTTTGCAAAAATCATTTGGCATCCCTGCAAACTAGTTCACTGGTACTTTAGGATTTTTTTACTCACCTGCCTAAACGTTGAAATGTTTGAGTATTATATTGACATTTAATAATATTCATTTAAAGGAGCTATGATCTCTGCAAATTTTGTTAAGTTATTCATCCAAGTTTTAAACATCATTTTGGTGAAATATCTCCATCAAAATTTTGACATATTGGGACCTTAGTTCTTGATTGTTCTATTTCCATTTTCTGAAAAACTGGAGATCTTTTAAGATGTAGAAGAGGTGAAACAAATGTGTGTGATGCATGTTTAAAATGCGTTGTGGCACTTATCAAGTTGTTTCACTGTTCTGATTTATTGTAACTCCTTGTCATAATACCAAAGCCACAAAATATTTATCGTCGAAGTTCTCAGTGTAAAGAATGGATTTGAAATAAACAAGAACCAATGTTGTTTTATGTGCACATCTCATGTTGACCTCATAAATCACATAGTGCTTGCTTGTGTTTTACAGTAAACTTCATCTCTTATCTCCCTGAATACTCTATTTTTTAAGAGATGCACACATTTAGGATAACTTTCCTTCTGTTGTTCTGTTTGGGGTTTCTACAAATATTTAAATGTAACTTTTCAAACTGCTGATGAAAGCTTCTGCAGATTATAACAGAGGTAAACTGCATGTTTGAATTTGGCTGAACTAGGCATATGATCTTGATTTAAAAAAAGCTGTAAAATAATATGCTTTGAAGGTGTCTTTGAAATTCATAGAAGAATAGGTCTTCACACAGATTAGATCTTTATTTCTTTCATGTCGTCATACTAGTGAATCTCACTGAGAGTTTTCTCAGGCAGCTACCCTAACGAGCCATCCATGAAGTATACTTTGATTTTTGGGGAATTTTTCACGCACATACCCCCTCCTCTTGTATGCATTTCATATCACAGACTTGGCTTCAACCCTCCCTCTTCCTCTTTACAAGTGTATAAGCATTAGAATGGTGACTGTCAATAATATATATGGCCTTTAGCGTCTTTACAGACGGTCTTAGCAGCTAGAATATTCACTTTCACTTTGACTGACAGCTTCTCTCGTGGCTTATTCTACCAATGTTTGACCCGAGAGTGCGATGGCAGTGATTGCAGGTCAGTCTTTTGGGTTCACTTTGGCGAGTGTTTTCATTCCGCCTCTGTCGTTTTGTCAGGTATGTTTCTTTTGCCTTGAAGTCTATTGCGAGCGTGCCACTGCGCAATTTTTGTCTCCATCTGCTTCGATCATTTGCAAGGTTCTCCCATTCATTGGGGTCGATGTTGAATGCTTTCATCGTGACCTTGCAAGTGTCTTTGAATCGCAGATGTGGCCTACCTCTGGGTCGGTTGCCAGTAGCAAGTTCCCCGTAGAGAATTTGTCTGGGGATGCGATCATTTTCCATACGGTGGAGATGTCCAAGCCACCGCAGTCTTTTTTTGCCTAGGAGAGCCTGAGTTGATGGAATGTTGGCTCGGCTCAGAACTTCGATATTTGAGATCCTGTCTTGCCACTTGATCTTGAGAATTTTGCGTAGGCAGCGCAGGTGGAAGGAGTTGAGGGATCTTTCATGTTTGGAGTAGGTGGTCCATGTCTCTGAGCCATACAGCAGGGTGCTTAGGACGCAAGTTTGGTACACGAGTACCTTTGTTTTGATGGTCAGCTTGCTATTGTTCCACACCCTTTTTGAGAGTTTGCCAAAAGCTGTGGCCGCCTTTCCTATTCTGGCATTTATTTCAGTTGTTATGTCTGTGCTACCACTGATGGTTGAGCCTAGGTAGCAGAATTTTCCCACTTGCTCCAGAGGAGAGCCATTCAGCATGATTGGGTTGGGGTTTCTCAAGCCTTGTGTCAAAACTACAGTTTTTGAGACACTGATCTTTAGCATGAATTTGTCACAGGCTTTGGCAAGGCTATTGATGAGAGCCTGGAGCGTGGTTTCATCGTGGGCCACGATTGCAGCATCATCTGCGAAGAGGAGCTCTTGTAACATAATATGCTCTGTACGAGATTTTGCTTTTAGTCTGGCAACATTAAAAATGGAGCCGTCCACTCTGGTGTTAATAAGTACTCCACCTGAACATTGACCAAAGGCATTCTTGAGTAGGGCTGCAAAATATATACCAAATAAGGTAGGAGCAAGAACACATCCCTGCTTCACACCGCTGTTTACAACAAATGAATTGGATGTGCAGCCCTCAAAGTTGACACATGCCCTCATGTCAGTGTGGAAGGATGCAATAAGTTTTAGCAATGTTGGTGGACAGCCTATGGATT
This sequence comes from Onchidella celtica, assembly GCA_963931925.1. NCBI lineage: Eukaryota > Metazoa > Mollusca > Gastropoda > Systellommatophora > Onchidiidae > Onchidella > Onchidella celtica. The sequence goes on along the minus strand of OZ007572.1, from coordinate 22,942,726 downwards.
TAAGGACTGCATACAGGCCAGATCGGCTTACGGTGTCGAAAGCCTTTGTTAGGTCCACAAAGCATGTTATAAGCGGCCTGTTTTGTTCTTTACATTTTTCTTGGATTTGCCGAAGTGCAAATATCATGTCAATAGTTGATCGTTTGCTTCGAAAGCCACATTGTGTTTCTGGTAAGACTTTTTCCGCCAGTTGTTGAAGGCGGCAGAGGATGACGCGAGCAAAAGCCTTTCCAGTAATGCTGAGGAGGGATATGCCTCGATAGTTGTTGCAGTCGCCTTTGTCTCCTTTGTTCTTGTAAAGTGTGACAATTTTGGCGTCTCTCATATCATGTGGTATCACGCCTTCTTTCCAACACTGCAGTAACAGATTATACAGGTGTGGTAATAGTGGGCCTTTTAGGTCTTTTAATACCTCTGCAGGAATGTTGTCACTTCCTGTGGCTTTTCCAGCAGACAGGTGGTCGATTGCATTGGAAAGCTCGACTAAGGAAGGTTCAGCGTCAAGTTCGGCCATTATTGGCAGTTTTTGGAGGTGTTCCTCAAAATCTGGTGGAATATTTTTCTCAGTTGAATACAACAGAGAGTAATGCTCTACCCACCTATTCAGTTGTTCATTTTTATCTGTGATGGGTTCACCATTTACAGACTTAAGTGGGGCGCTTTTGGTGATGATTGGCCCAAGAGCTACTTTCATCTGACTAAAGGCGGTTTTCATATCTCCCTTTTCATTTGCCTCTTGTATGCTGTTACACAAGTCTGTCCAGTATTTGTTGGCGCAACGTCTTACCTCCAGCTGAAGTTTAGCTTTTGCATTTTTCAAACTAGTTTTTGTACTCTGATTGCAATTTTTGTTATACTCATTGAAAGCAGATTTCTTTTGCTCAATGAGAGGTAGGAGAATTTCGCTGTTCTGGGCTACCCAGTCGTTGTTTGAAACTTTATGCTGTCCAAAAGACTTGATGGCACAGTCATGAATTTTTGAACTGAGAGTGTTCCATGTTTCATCTACCGAGTCACATTGGGTGACATTATCCATGCTTTCAGCAAATAACTTTTCAAATGACTTTCTATTTGATTCATCTCTGATTGCTGTTACATTGATCTTAGGGATTGAAGGGGCTTTTGATCTGTATATTTTCTTGGCCGAAATTTTGATTTTGCTGACTACCAGTGCATGGTCGGTGTCACAGTCAGCACTGTGGAGGGAACGAGTTATTTTTATACAGCCCAAAGTCTTCCTCCTTGAGAGAATAAGATCTAATTGATGCCAATGGCCAGACCTGGGATGGCGCCATGATGTTCTTTGGCATCTCTTAAGGTCAAAGTACGTGTTTGTAACACATAATGAGTTTACGGAGCATAGCTCCAGAAGGCGCTGCCCGTTTTCGTTGATGTTGCCAATGCCGAAGTGCCCAATGCACTTTGGCCATGCGGAGTGATCTGCTCCCACTCGAGCGTTAAAGTCACCCAGAATTAGCAGGCCTTCGGTGAGAGGGATGTTGTGGAGAGTCCTCTGCAATGCCTCGTAGAAAATGTCTTTGGTTTCGTCAGAGGAGGTAAGTGTTGGGGCATAGACACAGATAATGTTGGTAAAACCAGACCGGGTGTTCAGTCTGAGTGTCATGATGCGTTCTGACACTCCAATTGGAGTTGCGATCGAATTGATAAGGGAGTTTTTTACGGCGAAGCCCACGCCGTGGATTCTCGGCTGTTCGCTGCTAAGGCCCTGCCAGAAGAAGGTGTAGTTTTCTTCTTTGACTGACCCGGAGTCGGGAAGTCGAGTTTCTTGAAGGGCAGCGATGTCGATGTTTAGTAGCTGAAGTTCTCGATCAATAATTTGGGATTTCCTGATGGAGTCAATATCAGTGAGATCTTGCTGTTGCAAGCCTGGGCGCATTGTTCTGACGTTCCAGGTACCAAGTTTTAGTATTTTTCTGTTTTTGCCAGGTGCACACTTTACGTCAGCTTTTTGACTTTTGGTCTAGCTCCAACCACCTTATGAAGCAGGCTGACGTGGCGGAACAACACCCAACTGCCTGGGGGCTGCCCAGGTTACGGCGGGCGGTAGTTGATCAATGCAGCTGAAAAGCCGCTCCCACCGACAGAGGGGACCCCTGGCGCTCATCCGTACGCCAAATGGATTGAGCTTATCACCGGTAACTGCCACCTCCCGTGTTGTGCCCATCCGTAACGGATGGCTGGAGTGTCCTCTCCAAATCGGAAATGGGTGGGCTTATAGAGGAGAGACAGACGCTTGCCAAGCCCGAGCAAACGCCTCCTCGTTTTGCTGCCTTGCCTGGGCTATTTTTAAGAGATGGTGCTTTGCCCAGAGGCACCACCCCTCTCTCTGCCATTCTAGTTAAACCCAAGGGAGAGACCAGGTCAATACATTTGGAACTAGTCCGGCTGCAGGGGATGCTGGAAGCCAGTTTGATGCAGTTCTCCCTGACAACCACCTTCGGGTCTCCACTCCTGATTTTCTGTCTGGGTTTACTCCCATAGCCTTTGCTATCATAGCAACACACAAGGCAGTGTGGTATTTGTATTCAGGGTTACCTTCCCCTAGTCTTCCTCTCTCCCGAGATGACCCACAAGACAGTGGGGGTGACAGTAGCAGGCTGTAATATGTCAATAATATGGCCTTAACATTTTAAAAGTTTAAGAGATATGTTTCAGACCTGAATGAAATAATATGTCAAGTACTTTCGTTTGATGAAAGGTTGCTTCACTAAAGATATCTTTGTTGCTCAAGGGCCTCGGCGTATGGCAGTTGGTCTTCTCTTCTTGATTCTTATGTTCTTCCAAATGTTTCTTTTTTATTGTCCACCCAGCTGGTGATCATTTCTTGTGTGAAAAACTGATTCACAAATTGAAATGGTAAATGCTTGGCGTAATAATGAGATAATCACGCTGCTTGCTTCAGTGGGTATTTATGATGGCATAGACACATTCTCATTTTTCTGTAATGTGGTATTTGATGTATCAAAGATCTTTCACTTATGATGGCAAGATGTGTGTGGGTTTCTCATATTAAATTGTACTAAATGCTTTCGAACAAAAGAACTACATTTATTTTTTTATAGAGAGGTGCTGCATCAGTGATATTAGGAAACTGAAACATCGCTGATTAATAACATGAATGGATCATCTAATTCTGAGACAGTGGTTTTCATAAGGGAGTTCGTTGTAAATGAAAAGATTTTTTATATTTATTTTTAAATATTATATAGAGGGTCTGCAACATTGACATTAAAGTTTTTATCTCAGGTTAAGCACTACTTACAAAGCAGTGGCACAGAGGGATTTAAAATGCAGGAATTTTCTTTATTGGTGTAATTTTGTATCTGTGGTAACTTAATATGAATGGTTGATATAATCTTGATATAGTCATTTTCACATGGAAGATCTGTTCTAAATCAAAGTTTTTGTTGATTTTTGGTACTGCTGTTGTTTGATATTGTTTCTCCATTTCGGGGTTTGTTGTTTGATTATGTTGTTTTGCACAAGTGATGTTCTGTATGGTTACTTATATGGTCATATATTTTACAGATTTTTGCTTTAATCTTTTGAAATCAGCATGTATTTCCATAATGAGCTGCTTAAATTATTGAATATGCATTTGTTGACAAAGACATTTTCTATGAGTTTCTGCCTTTTATCAAAGAAAATAGAAGAGAAATTTTACTCCTAGCAGTCAGAGCTTAGGCTGTTTTTATTATGAACTGAAAAGTACTTGGCATTACCATTTTCTCTCCAATAGTATTGAAATACTCATTCAGGTACACGCGTTTCAAACAATTCTGTCTCTGTCTCAGAGGAAATTTATTGCTGCCAATAATTCAGCATTTTTTTCTTAGGTTGGAACTGATTTCTTTGTATTTGCAGAAAAATTCAAAATTGAACTGGTCATGGGATGTAAAGAAAGGATGGCTAGATTTAGTTGTAATGTATAAGGGTTCAGAATAATATGGAGACAGAAACTCAAGAAATCACAAGGAGTAAATGGACTGATAATCAATCACATTTGGGAAAAAAATGCTACATGTATTTATTATGCGAAGGCACATGATGACTGATTGAGAACTGAACACTTTTGAAACTTTATGATGCAGTGGTTGAGTTATATTTGTACATGCACAGGTGGTATGCATCAAACTGTAGTATGCATGAGGGTGGATCTGAGAATACTCCGCTTAATGTGAACTTTTGTATATTTCTTTTTAAAAAATCAAAATAAAATATTATTTAGACCTTTTTAAAAAATCAAACCTAATTATTTGTAAGACAATCTCAAGCAAAATGTTTTAAAGGAATGCTGAGAAATGCCTAATCTTTCGTATTATAAGCAAATCTCAATTTTTGTAGAAAATTTTTCCCGTCCTGGGGGGGGGATCTCAGGAATTTGATCTTTGGCTTGGAGCCCCAGTTCATCAGACCCACTCATGTATTGTAACCTGTTCATTGAGTAGCGAATTTGTAAGTGTTCTTACATGTACCTTGGTTGCCGTGTAATACTTAGTTTTAATATGCATGTTGGCTCTTGAGTCTCTCTGTACTTATTTGTATTTGTATACTACTTTAATCCCATTTGGGAAATTTGTGTTTGTGTCATTGCACCCAGTTACAAGTGGAGCAGGCACGTCGTGGCCACAGTGCAGCGCCAGTAGGCATTTTTTAAACAATTTTTTATGAAAGACAGGTAGCCAGAAGCTTGGTTTGTCCTGCTCAGTCAGGGATAAATGCATGAGAATTGTTGAACTCTCTTGGTTAGTTTTTAGAGTCCCCCTTAATGACTCAGCTGTCCAGACAATTGCTGAATTCCTCCCCCCCCCCCCCCCCTTTGGGGGGGGTGCCTTTAGAGTGATGATTTTTGGTACTGTTGTTGATTTCCAAAAGCCCTAAACGAATAGAGCCAAAATGATAAATACAGTATTCCGTGGTGCTTAAAAATTAAATTTTCTTTGTGCCATTGTTATGCATTTTGGCCAGGTGGCTTCCATTTCACTTTCAGTGTGTTCAGCAGAAAGTTTTTCATTTTTCTGCTAAAACGTTAATCTTCTTTGAATAGATGAATTTCCACTGATATTGTTCAAATGCAAGAAAAATCACATAGGATGTGAAAATCGTTATTTTCCTGTTTGAAGTGTTGTCACTCATGCCTTGGCATCTATGAGATGTGAATTTGGTTGTAATTTTTTATGCCTTATTATATCATGTACAAAAATGTACATCAGTTATTGAATCAAGTGATGAAACAGGGACTGTCAACGAAAATAGTCTGCCACTATAAATGATGACCACTTTTTTTAAATTTAGATTTTATGTTTTGTGAATGTTTCTTCAAAACTGCTCTTTTGGAATGAGCTGTAAAGGTATTTCATACATGATAGATTTACTTGTATGTTGGAAATGAACAAATGATAATCCAAAATACTTTACAAGGTCTGAACACAGTAGAGTATAATTATATGTGGTTCCAGACCATTAGCAAGTTTAAGAAGGCCCCACAATGTATACATGTAATGTCCAATGCAGTTAATTCATTGTATTGACCTGCATAGATTACATGTATTTTGAACAGCAGTTTATGCAGATAAGATTCCTTATAGATTCTGGATTGACGATGTTAGAATTGTATCTGGAAGTGCCATGTATTTTTCTGCAGCTCAGATCTCTTGAAATATATTTTTTTATGCATTGGGAAATAATATATGACTTTGCTATTCTTCCATTCACCGTGTAATTGAACAACAGTAAAGTAAAGGACACCACTTCAAATATCTGATGATATTCCTTATAGATTCTGGATTGATGGTGTTAGAATTGTATCTGGAAGTGTCATGTTTATTTTTCTGCATTTCAGATCTTTTGAAATATATTTTTTTTGTGCATTGGGAAATAATATATGACTTTGCTATTCTTCCATTCACAATGTAATTGAACAGCAGGAAAGTAAAGGACACCACTTCAAATATCCGCTCATTCATAATGTATTCATTTACCAAGAAACCACACATTTCAGACTAAGTAGGTAAGGACAAACAGATTCATAAACAGTCAACTTTATTTAGATCTGTATTTACAAGAAATTCAGAACACTGCATATCTGTTTTGCAGAAGTTTCATACATTCTGTCTTCCTCAGAATGGTTGGATATTTGTTTTGTGAGAGATATTTTAACTGATAAACTTCATCATCACCAAAAGTGTCTTGTCTTGTAATCTATCATGTGACAATTTACTTAAATGAATTGAATTAAATACATGTACATAACATGAATACATACATGTACATTAAATGCTTAGTATGACTGCAGACAGTCAAAATTAAAAGACATAAGGCTATGAAAAAGTAAGGTTATCATAAATTGGCACTTTAAGGGGCAATCATTTATTTATATTTCTTTCATTTTCCCTTCGGAGTAGGTGGTAATGGTATTCAGTCGCAGATAAAAGTGACGGAAAAGTTATCTCTCCTTATGCAGAGTTCAGTTTTCTTTGATTATGGGACATGAATGGGTAAAATCTCTTTTAAACTTACTGGTGAGCAATGAAGAATGTCATAGCAAATAGTCAATAGTTTCATCTGTATTGATCAGTATTACTCATAATAGTGCCAGTTTCTCTGGTTTTAAAAATAACAAATGTTGGTCATATCTTCACTCAAATTCTTTAGCATATTTTATTTCTGCCAGAGGAATAGTGGCTTTGTCATATTTCCACAGGTTCTTCTCTTTATTTCATCTTCCCTCTCTTTCTTACTCGCATAATGCATGCATTTTTCCACATTCAGGGTGAGGTATTCTTACTTTGCTTTATTGCACTAACATAGTTTAATTTTACAAAGAATTTATTTTTATAAGTCACATCTCATAAATTGATTAAGTAAAATATATATGCACTGTCTTTATATTATGTGATACTTTTATTTTCTGCATTTGATATTTTAATTGAGGGTAATTGCAGAATCAATGAAATTGCCTCTTCCACTTCACAGTCTCTTTCACACCCAGTCTTACCAGCCACACTGCTTTGTTTATTTCATTTTTACAAGTTTTAAGCACATTTTCTCAGAGAACAAACTGTTTTCTCATTAAGGTGGACATTAATTTGACTATTTACGTGGATGATGCCAAGTTTTAACATTTATTTGATGGAAGATTTCGTGGATCCTATCTACTATCCTGAACAAAACAATAGAACACAGTTTTATGAATGATCATAGTTGTTCAGCTTTAAAATGATATGAATCTGTTCATATTTTGCATTATCCGTGAAAAATTTCATTGTTACAGTATGTAAAGATTCAATTTTCCTGATATCTCTTCAGAATAAATTTTAAATTTGAATAAATCACATTAGGAATATTTATTTTGATCTGGTTAAAAGATATTCAGCAAGCTGTGGTAGTGTGACTTGAGATTATCACTGAAAGTATCCCTACTAACTGAATGTCTCATCTTCATTTGCATAATTGTTTATGTATATATTTTTCTTTTCATTCAGTATATTTATTAATATTGTGTAAATATGTATGGTAAATGATAATAGTGCCTGGTGGTTACTTTGCATCTTTCAAATCTTTGTGTGATATTGTGGACTTGGTGTTTCATTGTTACAAAATATGGTTCAAATTGTGGTGAATAAATATAAATTTTTAAATAATGATATCTTCACTGTTGTTTATTTACCCTTACACTGGTATGTTTCTGTTTTGTTAACATGTTACCCATTCAACAACTGCATTTTGATATTAATGATAGCTGTACAGCATAATCAGCGGCAGCATTACATTTCCCAATCGCAGTTGTCTGGATCTATCTAAGTTAATGCATCGATTTATCTCTTGGCTTATTCATTCAAACATACAGCACTTCATAGAGTAACAGCTAGGGCACCTGATGACAGAAGCGACTAACCTCTGATTTGACTCGCTACGTTCACCGTCCATTAATTGAATAAAAGATTAGCTTATTTATATAGTTTCCCTAGAGCAGTATGCAATGGGTAGAAGCCCAGCCAGCATTTCTACGTCAATCCGGCGTAGATTTGTAAAAGATTCCCAAAAGGTTGGTAGAATTACTGTGGAGGCAGATTCCCACATTAAACCGACAATGGTGCGATGTCGTAATCAGCGGATCTACGTAGAGAGGATGCCTTTCCTGTGAGCAAATCTGGCGTAAATCTTACACGTCGGAATGCCATAGGGTTGCTGGGCGGGAAACTTGTAGGCCCTAATCATATTTTAAAATGACCTTTCCCAGAAACTGATGACAACTGTCTTGTATCCGCCTAGGTTTGGCAGGATGATCTTATATTTATAATTATGTATGTATAGTATGTTCACTAGGCCCTAATCACATTTTTATAAATGGCCTTTCCCAGAGACTGATGACAACTTGTATCCGCCCAGGTTTGGCAGGATGATCTTATACATATGTTCACTTTGATGATGCATTAAACCCCAGGAGAGCTGCAATTGCACCCCTGCCCCCCTAAGATAATCCTTAAAATTACCTGCCTTACAAGCCTCAATATTCACCTTTGCTCCCTTGATTTTGGAGTCTGCCAACACCTTTTGTCACCGAACATTGTATAACACGACATTTTTGTTTGTTTGTCGTTTTTTTTTTTTTTTAACCATGTCAGGGAGAATTGCGCCCGCACACCTTACATAAGCTTATTTTATTACCGCATGGTGACACAGTTTAATTAGGCTAATCTCTGTGTGTCTAAAAAAGCTGGAAGCCCCAAATAATAATAGAATCCCCCCCCCCCCCCCAAAAAAAAAAAAAACCAGGGGGCATGTAAAGTGGCCTAGCCACGCCAGAGCCCGTAATACTCTCTGGGGTGAAATAATATTCGTATTCAGAAAATAATACTTTCAATCATTCGTGAAACAGAGATCTGACAATTAATTGAGTTTCCAAGATTCACACCTCAAACTGAATACATGGTGTATACAGGCTATTGAAAGAAAGCCGAGCATTGAATTTGTTGACAACGTACAGTTTTATTCGTATAACAGACTCGAGACATGCAGTCGAGAATTTACACAGGGGTAGATGAGTTCTTCTTCTGACGTGTTATTGAAATAAAGATTGCCCTGGGCAATTACCTATTTAATTTTATGAATTCATTTATTCACCCATCTTCCTCTTACAATACAACACAAATCTGCAGCGAGCAATACGGATGGATGTAATACAGCCCTATTATTTGTGGTTCTTACAATCATACTATACTGAAGGCCTTTGCCATTGATGTGAGTGAGTGGGAAAAGCTCTCGCTTGATCGTGCAAATTGGAGGGCGGCCCTTACCAGAGGCAGCAAAGCATGGGAAGCTGACAGAGTCCAGCAGGCTATCAAAAAAAGAGAACGGCGCAAGAAAAGGCCCAGTGGTACTGAACCAACGGAGCACTCTTGTCATTTATGCGGAAGGGTCTGCAGGGCAAAAATAGGACTTATCAGTCACATGAGAAGCCATAAGTCATGAAAGAACTGTTTTTCCATTCTGTCCTCTGTGTCCTTTAGTTCTCTTTATTGTCCATGTGTTGAAATTCTCAACAATTTCTGTTCTTTATTCCTCTGGTGTTGTTAAGGTCATCATCATACCTGATGGACGAACTATTACTATACCGGCAAAAAAAAATTAATTAATTACATTACAAATTTGTCGGGGAGTTTCGCACACTCCCTGGCCTCAAAAACAGTCGGTTGATATCATATTGGCAAACAGAAACATATTGTAAATAACAAGGTTGTTAGGACGACTCAACGAGAATTAAGCTACAAAGCGCCGGTGTCGAAAAAAAAAAATAATTTAATGTTAACAACAATTATTGTTCGCAAAGGCAAAATATTCCAGCCCTGGCATCTGTTATATGCCAGTTAAATATTGACATACCAAGATTATTCGATGGCCGTTTTCTAAGTTTGGGTAGTCCTGTTGTCAACACAAAAGATGAAAAAATATTAAATAGATTAAGCATGCACTTATTTACATAAATAACGACGTTAAAAAACAAAATATATGGTACAGATAATTTTGAAAAGTGTTACAAATTATGACAAGAGGAGGTGTGGCACTCTCCACAATAAAATCGAAAGATTGTAAACAATTTCTAGCACCTGGCAACACGGTTCCACAATTTCGTCTACTGCTGGTTGAGGGTGTGAATCAGCTGGCCAGACTAAATCAAGCCCTGGTGACCACAACCTTTGGGGAGAAAAGCAAAGTGCATTTCTATCCCGTTTAGTGTTGCTTTCTCGATAAAAAGCAACCATGCCGGATATAGAACAGCTGCACCTTGAAGATGCCTTAGAAGACAGTCCACAGGTGAGAGTCGACACCTCCGCTCCAGTCCGGTAGCCTCAGCCTCCCCTATTTTTGTTTGCTTCGGGGTGTTAAAAAATTGCTCTCCTCAGGCTCAACATTATATGGACATGAGAATGTTCCATGTTTATTGGTGAACATGGAATTTATACTGTTAGTGATGGAGAGCTCAGATCAACTGCACAAAATAGGAATGATTGCTGTCTTCCATCAATCCATTAATTCAGATGAATATGTCCCCTAATTGAGTTTTTCTGCAATTTTATGTTCTTGTGGGTCCCATCTAGATCTAGATCTAGATCTAGTCTAGATCTACAGAAATATTTTTTGTTTTTTTGAGTATAGATCTATAACAAAATTGAATTTCTTCATTCATGTATGTTGAAAAAGTGGAGTGCAGGCATGTTGGAAATTGGATTTTTCTCATATTTTCAAGTCCCTGGTCCTATTGGGGGGTAGGATCGAGTACCTAGTCTTCTCGGATAAGGACGAAAAAATTCGGAGGGCCCGTGTGCACGTTGCGCACGTTAAAGATACCTTGGCAGTTCGAAATCGTAAAGAGCAGGCCGAAAGGCCGCCGCCCGGGCAAAATTGACAATGGAAATTAATAGATTAAAAATTTATCCATATCACCCCCCCCCCCCCAACCAGCAACAACAAAATCATATACATATTGTTATTAATAAATATTCAAATATTATTTGAGTTGTGTGTTGTGTGAACTGATGTGAGTTGTGAACTGCTGTGAGTTGTGAACTGTTGCGAGTTGTGAACTGCGCCTAACAGGCTGCGTTACAATTTGCTCTGAGATAGAGTGAGAGAGTGAGCGAGACAGGGAGAGAGAAAGAAGCAGTGCAGTGTGTTGAGCGCTTCGCAGGCAGCTCCATTCTGCTCTGTGGTTGACATGTTGTTTCTGTAAAGCGCATAGAGCATTTTAAATGGATATGCGCTATATAAATGCTATACATTATTATGATGCTGTGATTCCCTTGCACACAGCTACTCCTATTCCTAAAGTCACATTTTTTGGTGGCGACCCTTATAATAAACCTGCAGTTCAGAATATTTCATTACTGTAAGAAAAATTGGACATGAGATACATTCGGAAGTTTGAGCAGTGATTCTTACTTTGTTCAGTGGATAGAAAAGCTTTAGCTCAGTCGTTGACAAGCTGTGCTTTGAATAGGTTATCAATTGCAGCGCCTATGTGTGTCCGCTTGACTGTTTGACAGTGAACAGCTCAAACAGGAACTGCCACTGCGGTCAAGAGTTCCAAGGCAGAGACAAAGGTTGATTGTGCAGATGCGTATGATTGTTTGGGGTGATAGGGAATTCCATCTATTTCTATTGACACTTTTGGTGTTGTGTCGAATGAATCTGTAAAATCTATCATCATGGCATCGCCATCAAAATGTTGTGACCTCGATCCTATTCCTACATTTTTGGTTAGATCTTGTATTGATGAACTGGTTCCAACTATTACAAAAATAATAAACAACTCTATTTTAAGTGGGTCTGTCCCTGATTATTTTAAAACAGCCTGGGTAACACCACTTTTGAAAAAAACGACTCTTGATCAAAACATGTTGAAAAATTATAGACCCGTCTCAAACCTTCCTTTTCTTTCAAAAATCCTTGAAAAGGTGATATTACAACAACTAATGTGTCATTTGAGAAATAATGACCTGTTGGAACCATTTCAATCTGCTTACAGAAGTAACCACAGTACTGAAACTGCACTATTAAGAATCATGAATGACATATTAGTAAAGGCAGATTCTGGAAATATTACTCCGCTAAATTTGTTGGATCTATCAGCAGCGTTCGACACCATTGATCACGAAATCCTGCTCAGAAGGCTAGAAACATCGTTTGGAATCAGAGGGGTCGCCCTTAAATGGGTCGAATCTTACCTGTCAAATCGCCACCAATTTGTTGTAACCAACAAAATAAGATCTTTTTCTTATGCGCTTCAGTATGGCGTACCACAAGGCTCAGTGCTTGGTCCTATTTTGTTTACTATCTATACTATTCCACTTGTACATGAAATAAAGAAATTTAATTTACAATATCATTTCTATGCTGATGATACCCAGCTCTACAGTTCTGCCTTGCCATGCGATGTTGACAGCCTTCTGCAGCAGGCTGGAAACTGTATAACAGAAATTAAAAGCTGGATGAACCAAAACAAACTGGCACTAAATGAGGATAAAACTGAGGTTATTTTATTAGGCCGTGAGCGGGTTCTGCAAGAAGTGGACAGAACTGAGATGATAATTGGCACTAATTCAATAGAAATTTCAAAAAAAGTAAAAAACCTAGGGGTTTACATTGATTCAAATCTTTCTATGTCATCTCAGGTTAGTCACCTCATTCGTATTCTATACATGGAAATCTGGAAAATTGGTAAAATCAGACATCTTATTTCAACTGAAACTGCGGCTGTTTTAGTAAATTCTTTTGTACTTTCAAAGCTTGTCTATTGCAACTCCCTTTTGGCTGGAATTTCACAAAAAAATATTAGAAAACTCCAAATTGCTCAAAACAATGCAGCGAGACTTGTTTTGAAGAAAAAGAAAAGAGATTCAGCACTGCCACTTCTGCAGAGTTTGCACTGGCTGCCAGTCGAGAAAAGAATAATGTACAAATTGTCATCCATTTGTCACAAATGTGTCAATAATACTGCTCCATCGTACCTAGTTGATTTAACTGATTACTATGTTCCATCTCGTCAACTAAGATCATCATCTGACACTACAAAATTGAAAGTACCTAAAATGAATCTGTCCACTGTAGGAGAAAAGTCCTTTTCATTTCTGGGCCCTACCATCTGGAACACTCTTCCAAAGACAACCAGGGAAGTTAATGACATTGGTTCTTTCAAACGCCATCTGAAGACCCATTTCTTTCAGACAAACTAGGCTAGGTGTTTTTCGGCAGCAACAATAGTAAATATTTTTGAATTTCTTTTGTGTATGCGTGTGTGTGTGTGTGTGTGTAAGAGTTTGTTGAAGCGCCCAGAGCTTGTCATCGACGGGGTTGGGCGCTATATAAATGCAATATATTATTATTATTATTATTATTGCTGACCTCTTGTGTCCTATGGCTCAGTAGATATTTCCAGTCATCATGGTGAAGTACTGTCCATCATTTATTTTACATTCATGTCTGTTTTACCGAGGTAGAAGTTTCAAAACTTGTGTTAGTTTCAGTTTTATTACACAGGGTTCTGTTGCTTGCAAGTTAAAACGCATATTATTATTCATTCATTAAAGTGTGCTGCACGAGCGGAATTCCGAATGTCTGCTTTCATTGATTTCTATACTAGTTTTACGTCAGAATCATGTTTCTTAAAAGTCAAAACTGTGTGTAAAAGCACCTCAAGTACAAAGATATATTGCCACTTTATTAAGATGCTGTAAGTTAACTTTACTGTTGAATGATGCTTTGTCAATGTGACAATGTTTCAGACTCGTCATCTGTTGACGGTTTTTGAAAAAGATGCAGTGCTGTTGAAAAAATTCACACAGAATATGCATAACTGCTGTCAGCGCATCATGACTGCCCAGGTAAATATTGGCTTGGATTCATAATTGTGTGAGATCTTAAGGAGATTCTTAGGTTAAATTTTGGTTGTTTATTTTTGTGTTAAATTTAACAAGCAGACAGCATTGTACAGTGGGCATAAAGTTTTATCAGATTGTTTGCATGTAAGGCTTGACCTGTCACTTAGATGTCCTGAAGGACTGACAGTACTAGTACATGTAAAGCTGGCTTTATTTAGAGTGAAGGTTTGAAGGTTTAGGGTTAGGTGTAGGGTTGGGATTACTGTTTTAAAATTGTTAATCAGGGTCACATTTCCAGGGATGATTCTAGCTTTCTAAAATTTGCCAGCTTTGCATTAAAGGATGGGTCAAGTCCTGCCTTGATCATATTTAATTGTTTTAAAAATATTTGCATGCTGGAAATAGGGGAGAGGGTAAATGGGGGTTGTCGCGATGTGGGTTAGATGGGGAGAATTCGACTGACACTCTTTCGAGGTCCGCTCCCACAATCGACGAACACAAAAAAATACTTGCACTCTAAAAACTAAATAAATCAATTGCTTTGATTTTTAGCAGAACTAGGGCAGTTTAATTACAGGAATTAATGTAACAAATATAATTATAAATATAAATATCAATTCAAAGGCAACTGAATCTAACTAATGAAACTACAGCTTTCTATAAAGACTAACTTATTCACTCTAACTACTTGCAGGTCATATGAGTTATATGCCAAATAGAATCCGCGCACGTGGCGACGGATATAACAGTTTAAATTCTATTAATTCAATGAGACATGTTATGATATGGACATTTCCTCTAGACACGCCATGGAGAATGCTTGTACAACCATGCGTTGTCTGGCGGTAGCTCTGAAACTGTCTTCAAAAGTAAGTAGAACGGTTCACTTTCATCATTACAAATTAGTACGGACTCTCACCATGAGGCCCTCACTAGGAGTGAGAGCGCTGGATGTAAACGCTGTGGGTTCATATCAAACCAAGTAGCTTAGGCTCTGGAGCTTTAAATCAGGCTCCTCACAATATGGACTGCTCAACTGCGTCTTAAATGTCTCTCATCTGGCTGAGGACTATCGCCGTCCACCTCGTAAATGGATTGTCTACTGTGGCACCTATCTAAGCTCTGCACGGGTTTAAATACTAAAGCTATGTCTCGACCTTCCGTCCAGATTCATACATTTGATTGGTGCAACCACCTCTAGCTCAGCTGCCGAACCGAGTTATTTTAAGTAACAGCCCTACGCAACGACCTTGGGTCGACATCAAAGGTCGAATCACTCAAGACAATAAAATGTAATTCTATAGCAATAAATTCTTAACATGTTCAAAACCCCGAGCTTTTACTCTGGATCACGGATTTTCTGTACGTCAACAGACGTCTCAATAACATTTAATTCCTACTCACCCCTTCCCTCTCTACTAAACCTAGTTCAAAACACGAGATATAAAAAGTGCTCAGTCATGCACACCTACGCTGTCCGTCTATCCTTCCCCACACCTTCTGTCTATCTATTAGGAAAAAAACTGTTCAAAACAAATTGTTTGCGAGACCAAGTTATGCTGGCTCGCACAATAATTACGTTTGTAAAAATTACTCACTGCTCTCTCACAAAAATTTACTCAGTGGAAACATTTATGAATCAAATCTGTTCTTGACACATCCCCCACCCCAGTGAAAACTTAGGGTTTGAACGACATAACTGTCTACTAACGTTGCTATGTAATAGTACTTTGGAAAGGGCTATATAGTAAAAAATATATCGTTACTGAAAGTCAAAAAAAATAAAAAAAATTCTAAGAACGTGCATTATCGATGGACAATAGCATATGTATGTTTATATGCGACGTTCTGTGATAATATATAATTATTGTAGCACTTAAGAAGTAACGTGATAAACTTCTCTCACACAGACATACTGTAAAGACTGAAATATTGAGCAACTAGCTCATCGCTTCACTGAGCGTAATTAATACATTCATAGCACATGAACGAACAATAGTTAATTAAAGTACTGGTATCCTGGCAGCAGTAGGTCTGGTCGCTCGGTTTGCCATTTTCTCATCTCATTGACCCGCAGACAAAGGCGTCAATGTTGTCTGAAACTCAGGTCATGGTCAGGATGGACGCTAGTGGAAAAAGGAATCACATGGAAATTTTGAGAAAGAATGTCCATAATTGGTAGGACAATATAATGTGAAACCATCCACGGTCTCCGAAAAAGGTGAAAGATGTTCAACCTCAATGTTCAACAGACTATTTTAGAACACTAAATCAAACGGGACAATACATCAGCTTGTAAATTATCCTCCCCAGGTATAGCCCGAATAGTAAATTTGTATTCCTGGAGCGCAAGGCTCCATCTGGTTAGTCGAGCATTCTTGGCTCTGTTCGACTTAAGAAATAGTAATGGTCGATGATCCGTTTCAATTATAAATTCGGACATTAATAAGTATCGAGAAAATGCATTTACCGCGTAAACAATTGCGAGGCACTCCTGTTCGACAATCGCATAGCGCGTCTCTTGATCAAGTAATTTCCGGCTTGCATATAAGCACGGTCGCAAGAAACCATCACGCTGTTGGAGTAACACGGCGCCTATTCCTTTATCTGATGCATCCGTTCGGACGACGAATGTCTGGCGTATATCGGGTAAAACAAGCAGGGGGAAAGTAGAAAATAAATTCTGAATAGTCTGAAGGGCATCAGCGCACTGAGGCGTCCAGACGACTCTATTTGGAACATTCTTCCTCGTTAGATCAGATAACGGGGCTGAGAGAGAGGAAGTTTGGTATAAATTTCCTGTAATAATTCAAAAGTCCCAACAAGCTACGGACTTGCTTTTTAGTTTTAGGGGGTTGCAGTTTCAAAATACTGGATATCTTGCGATCGTCTGGAGTCTGAACCCCGTGGGTTATGGTATGACCCAAAAAGTTTATATGGGTATACTTTTGTTGGCAAGGCCTGTGCTTCATTAGAGACATGATTAGTGACTTCATAAAGCTCAGTTCTTAGTTACCATGAATAAACTCATACCCAACAGTTTTTTATGCAATTTCTGCATATTGGTATGTGAACTGCAAATCTTCTGAGCACTCGCCTTCACTCATTAGGCTGTAAATTTTCTTGCTGCACAGCTTCTCTTGCATCAGGTATATATTGTTTGTTGCTGCTTCTCTTCTCTGACAGTTGGGCAATATTTAATTAAGCTTCAAAATTAAAAATTAAATATAACACCGCAAGTCACTTCAAAATAATTTCATGCAGGCTAATTTGTGATTCATGCCATCTTTATTTCAGAATGACTTATGTGCAGCCACTCAATCCCTTGCCCAGCATTTAAGAGCATATGAAGCTCAGGTGAGTTGATCTTCATTCCCTTTCTGATAAAATCATTATTTCAGTAATAGTGTCACTTCCATGCGTGAATATGCTGAGACCGTTTCATCATGTGCTGTTCAGCACAATAGATGTTGTGTTTGAAAAACATACTTTTTAATGTTTGCTAACATTAGAATCAAGATTAAAACAAAACTGCAGTGGCTGGCAAAATTGTCATCCAAAATAAATAATTTTATGAAAGAAAAGGAAGTAGATGATTTGTTTTGATTTTGAGCTTGTTTTGCCATTTTTGTTTTCTTTGGAAATGCTAGACAACTCCATGGGGAAAAGTCCTGTTTATCGATTTTCAGATTTTTGAGATTTCTTTTTCTGTTAGTCCTGTTCTGGAATGTAGCTCTTTCATAATCAGAAAATTGCACTTCAGGAAGGAAGATTTAATAGATTTGAATTGGCAAAAATGTTATTTGATATGAAAGGATTTGCCAAGTTTTGGCTCAACGGATTTGTGCCTTATAGAGATGGAGAAGTTGTATTATTTATTGATATGATATGTCTTCTTTGCACTGGTCAGGATAAAAAGCTGCAATCTCTGTTAACTTGCATTATAACGTGAATGACTCTGAAAAAGTGAAAAATTCTGGTGAAGAGATGCAGACTGCCCAGTTAGTCGACGTTCATTGAGTTACTAGATGTTGAGACTACTAAGTGTCCCAGTCCTTTCTTGTTTCCTCTTAACTGTTGAGATAATTTGATGAAATTGACCATAGGAACTGGATGTAATAATTGAATTTATTGTTTTGCTAAGAATGCATGGCAGTGAATTCTTCCTTTTATATCTGCCAGTGACATTCTGGCTATCCCTGTTTCTTAAGTGTTGTCATAGATTTTGATGATGCATACATATTTTGGGAAAAGTGTTATGAGATCAAATGCATTATGATTATTTACTCTTGAATTTCTCTCAGCTCATGTAATTTGTACTACTTTCAAAATGCTCAAATTGAGACTGAAACATCAGATGTTCAGTACAAGCTTAAGAAAAAATCAATGACAATAATTTATGTAACATGTCTTTGCTCATTGCTCAAAAATAACTTCCCGGGTTAGGAGATGGGCATGCCTTGCTGTGATTATTGGAAATCAATTTAACCTTGAATTACTTTGACCTGAGACACAACTTTAAGCCCCTGCACATTTAACCACGCATATAAAACTATTTTTTCTTAATGTTTATATTTGCACAGGGGATTAGGAATTGAAAGAGGACATTGGTCTAGAAGTGGAAGGTGAATAATTTAAATCTCAACATTAGGTGCTTTGAAATTTGCTGGTTTTTAAAAGCTTTGTGGTGCTGCAACATAAGTGTGACCACCTGCTGTCATTATTATTTTTTGTTTTCATACTTGAAAGATCACAGAGAAGAAAACAATTTATATCACCTTTCATATGACTGTCTAAATAATCATTTACGTTGGAAATCGTAATGAAACTGGTCAGTTACATTAATCATAAGATATTGATTGAAGTCATCCCTTAATCAAAGATGGTAGACTAACAAAACAGTTCACTTGAGCAAAAGCAAAATTCCATCTGCACGCACCACCAGCGCCATCTACTGAGTTGGGCGAACGATAGTGCTTTCGCTTTCTGTTCAACATGGCGACTCCCTTGCAGAAACAAGCGAGGAGTGGAAACAGCCAACACTGTGTCGCTATTAACTGCACAAATGCAAAACACAATAAGCCAGACTTGTCCTACTTTCGCTTCCCAACAGTGTCAACAATGGTTGTGTTTTTGTATTGTCCAGACCTAGAGATTTCCCCTGTAAGCAGAGCTATGTCATATGTAAACTGTCATAGAATGATACTGGTCTACAAATCCTTAACCCTTATTTTTGTTGCGAATTTATTGTCATAACACCACTAACACTGAATTAAGATTTGTATTCCTTACAACCAGATTGAAAAGCTCACTACATTGTAAGATCTAGTTTATGATGAATTTATGTGTGCTTGTTACTATTGTACTTGGATATCACTTTCATTTTGCTTGATCGTTTTTTTATTGTTCAAAGTCTATTCTGTCTTATGTTATTTTGCGGTCTCCGATCCGTATACCTATAAAGTTATATAAATTGCTGCGGCCATTTCCAAGTAGGCCATTGACAGCAGAGATGAACTGAGAAAAAATGTTTGCATGGTTTTATCGGGCCTATGAATGATTTCAAGTTTAGGAGAGTTTGTACTAGGCCCTTACTTACAATAAACGTAAAATGCAAGGGCTAGAAACATAAGAAACTGTTGTCATGTTTGCTCCATTGGCCATAGACTAGCACAACCCTAGCAGTTAGTTGGCGCTGCAGCCTCACCATGAAGAAGCGAATGAATCATCTTGTCACTCTACTATCTTTGCCTTGATTAAACAAAAACTGTTGTGTGAATAGTTAGCTTGATTTGTTATTTAGGTATAGAATTTTAAGTTTTAAATAAGACAATAATGATCGTTTTTTGTAAGTACCAGACCCCAGTAACTTTCTTCTGAAATACTTTGTGGCAAATGTATCCAGTAAAGGTGAGAAATCTTGCAGAATGGACGTGTCCAAATCACTGAAAAGAGTGATGAATTGAAAAAGTATGTAATGTAATAACATGAAAGATCAGTATTAAACCCTTTGCTGCCACATATTTTCCCTACTGTGTGCTGCATGGCACACTCTCACCATCATATTTAGGACGTACACCATATGTCCACAATGCACTCACACAAGCAATTTTAGGACATACGATGTTCATCCACAGTGCAGTGAAGGAGTTGAGGAACCTTATAAGTATCTGAAATTGTTTAATAATTATAATAAATCTACAGACTTTGCTGGACAACACGGACAGTATTGATTAATCACTGAATTTTGAGAAACATAATTATGTATGTGTAAATTGTCCTTGGGAAGTCATAACAAAGAAGTCTCTTGAACAGCTGAACAGAAATGCCAAAGGTATCAGTTGCCTGCATATTAATGTAAGGTAAATGCCTCAGTTGCTTGCAACAGATTCATGCATAGTATTAAGTTGCCTACCGCAGGCCTTAATTAGTATGTCAGCTGCTGCCTACAAACTATATTTTCTACAGTGTCAGTTGGCCGCAGCAGATTTCATTTAAAAGCATCTTTTGCTTGTAAAACATGTCAATATAAATGTTGTAGATCATAACCGAAATTTAAATCACAGATATGTTTGAGTGATTGCATGGTGTTTTCAAACATCATTATGTATTTAATTTACTCCAAGTTTAGTAGAGTGGGGTTTTTCATGTACTGTTTATATTGTTTACATTGATAAACTATGCCTTCACTTATTCTAAAGAATTTGGAACTGGCTGTGTATGATGTTATTTTTTGGATGGTGTCAAAATTGTATCCAAATAGTGACATTTTTGACAAAAAATGTGTTCAAAATTGTGACATTTCTGACAAAATTGTGTCCAAATTGTGACATTTCTGACAAATTGTATCGCAATTGTGACATAAGATATGCACTGAGGATGTCTTATTGCAGGAACTGAGTTTGATCATTGTCTGAAGTGGTGGTTATTGGGCGTGTGATAATATCACCATCATATGTGATTCTATGCTGACAGTTCACTGCTGATGAACTTAAAAAAGCAAAACAAAAAACAGCAACAATGAAGGAAAATGCTGCCACATTTTGTGGAAGATAAATTTCATACAATCAATAATTTTTCTGACTGCTGTAGTAACCTCAGATTAAGTGAGATAAATAGTTTGCTGTTTCAAAAAATCCACAGCAATGTTCTTGTGAACTTTATAAGTCTGTAGAACAATCTAGCTGGAGGCATTATCAGTGAAACTTTTCATTTTGTCCATTTAGCCGAAGTTATAGTACAGTTTTAGATTATCTCTTTTTTTTTTTTCTGTCAGAGACCTCTCAGGCTTCCCTGAAATAGTATATATGATCACAGTGTTTGGTCGAAGGTGATTTTTAGAAATTCAAATTGATTTTACTGAACTGCAACGTGCAGAAAAAAAAAAAAATTGATAATTCAGTAACAGAGAGCTAGAAAGTGCCATGCTTTTTGTCACTGTAGTTGATGCTGGAGCTGAAAGAATCAATGATGTCTCAAAGGAGCAGTTTTTAGTTTGTAACTCGACATCTGTTTCTATCCTGGTTTTGATGCAATCAATGCTAGTGATATCGATCTTTTGTTCATTGTGTAATGCACAACAGAGGCAGACAAAGCCAAAGGAAAGAAAAGAGTTGTTTTTTTATTAGATAAATGGCTCAGCTTGAAGTCAATAGGATAATTTGTTGGTTAGGTCTACTGGCTCCCTGAAAGTTCTTGCAAACAGGGTCATTATTTAAATGAGGCCATTGGTCTGGAAAGTTAATTAGTCTGAGAGCATTAGTGTTCTGTCGCTGTGCCAGTTAGCACTGAATGGGCTTCACCAAAACCAGTATGTCTTTGGATAGAGACAAGATTGGTTGTTTATGGGTGACGTGAAGCATCTTGGCTTGACTTTTAGTTTGAGTTTGGGTTTTATGGCGCATCGGCACGATAATGGCCTCTTTGCGCCTTTCACAGTCTATTTGGGTAGGCCTACTTTATTTGTGTTTGGTGTTCAGAGCTTCATCAATTTAAATTTCACTAGTGGAATTGAATAGTTATTAATAAATTTTATCTCATTGGTAAAATTTCTCAAAAGTTGTTTTGTATGGATCTGAAAAGAGTTTTATAGATGAGTTAGTGTAAAAGTTTTAAAATCATGTAGATCTTAGCCTCTTTCAGAAAGGACAAGATGCGCTGTGGGTCCCCATGAGGCATCTTGGTTTATTTGTACTCATTGTAAAAGAAGATTTTTTTTTTGTTGTAAATATGTTCCACTTGGAGGGACAAGCCTGATGGAGACAGCATCAGGGGCTCACAACATTGATTAGTGTCACTAGTCAGGGTAGAAGTTTGAAGGTCTACACCTCCATCATGGATTTTTTTGTTCTTTTCCAGTCAGGCACCACCACCACTCACTGTATAAGGGTTTTTTTCTTTTCTTTTCTTTTTTAAATTTGTGCCACCTTGAGGGGACATGCCTGATAGAGACAGCATCAGGGGCTCATAACATTGATCAGTGTCCACCAGTCAGGGCAGAATTTTGAAGACCCACTCTCCCGTCATTGATTATTTTTGCCAGGCACCACCATTACATCACACCTCTCTCCAGTTTCACACAGTTCATTGTCCTGTCCTCTGGTGCCTGCCAGCCACAGGGAGAGAGAGGAAGCCAAGATTAATGTTTAGGGCCTTTGTAATGAGCCAGTGACAGGAACAGTCACCCTGTCTGGTCTGCTCTACCCAGTGGTTCCCCCTTTTTTTTTTTTCCTTTTACTTACCTCTTTCTTTCATTTACTCTAACCTTCTTTCCTTCTGTCTCAGTATCAGCATGGGTTGGATATTGATTTTTTTTTTTCATTGGTCATCAGATCAATGGTATGACCCAATAACTGTGGCCAGATTACCAGTCTAGTCTTCGGAAGTTAAGAAGCCAACCTTCAAATGGAAGATTAGAAAGGGGAGAAATTAAAAAGCTGAGGGGAAAGAAAAAAAAAAAGAAAGATAAGAACATAAATATGAAAATCCCCATGCCTTTGAGTGAAAACAAAGTAAAGGACACAGTGGTAGTGATAGGTGGCTGCTGGGCCTAATTTTATTAAAAAGGCCAAGAAAGAGAAAACCCAGATATAATGTAAAAACATGTATGCAAAGAAAAAAAATATTACCGATAAACAACAACTGAAACATTTCTAAAAAGATATTGAAATTGGTTGCTTTATATCTTTTAGAAATAGCGTTAGCTCTTTTATCAAAGAATAACAAACAATTTATGTAATGATATCATTGCAGCGTCATGAAAAAAATACATGCAAATCAATGCAGCAAAATTGATAAGCTGCACAGCTGATCAATACTTCAGAAAAAACATGAACATTTGGCTTTGAGCATACATAGGTATAGAAGTGAGCTGAAATATCAGATTTTACACAAATAACTGATAAAACCAAGGCTGGAATTTAGTGTTAAAGATCATTTGATTTAATCGCAAAAGAATTTCCCCTTCACTGATAATATGAGCAGTGAAGACTTGTTTGTGCACATCTGAAAGTGTAGGAGAATTGTATGTTTTTATTATTTCATAAAAGAAATTGTTATAACTCTATAGGCTTATTCTTATAAGAATAGCCTTCTATTTTCATACACTAGAAGTTGAGAGGTCTTTAAAATTCTTTCCTTTGAGGATTGTATAGAAACAGAAAAACAAGAACAACAAACATATGTATGTTTTATAGGAGGAGAGACAGGATGATATTAAAGAAGAGGGAAATTAGCCAAAAAAATTAACAAACAAAACAAACCAATTAACAAAGTTGATTGCTGATTGGTGAATAGAAGAGATGAAGAGGAGTGCTTTTTATGTGAAGATAAGAGATTGGATGAGCACTAGCCAAATGAAAGGAAGAACAGAGGCAATGTATTGGAATGAATTTATGTATTGGTGAGGGTAAGGAAGAAGCAGCATGATTGACAGAGGAGCAGGCAGGGTTAAATTTAGGAAGAGATATATTAGTGAACTAGCAGGAAATGGATTAGATTGTACATTAGTACTGAAAGGGATTGAGTCATAACTGAATAGAGTGAAGGGATAGGGAAGAGTACATTCAGAAGGAAAGTAATTTGGGAAGCAATATAACAGCAGTAGATTTAGTGTGAGGAGAGATGTGGACACGTCCTGAAAGTGGTGTTGACAGTAGGCTGTAATTTGGCACTGGGTGCCAGACGTTGCCTGGCTGTGGGCTAAAAGCTGAGGGTCGAAACGTGCCTCATTATTGTTGTGTGGGGGGCAGGACCAGCAGACCTGAGGGTCTAACCTAGTTTTTGTGGATGGATTAAAAAAAAATAAAAAAATGAGGGTCTGAGCAGAGAGCTTAATTTGAAATGCCAGTGGCGAATTTACAGTTCTGACTGAGAATATTTCATGGATGTTTTGTAATTTTTTTTTTCCTTCTCCATTTTTGTTTTGTTTTTTCTCTGTTTTTCTTTGTCGTTATTTCGGTTTATAAATGGACAATTTGTTCAGTTTCTTTCTATTTATAGTTGTTTTTGTTTTCTCATGCCTTTATTTGTCCAATTTTTAAGTGACAGCTGGAGCTTTATTTATTCAGTTTTTTGAAATGACAATTGAAGCTCAAAGAGTGACATTTCTCTATGTTAATCATTGATGCCAAAAGGTAGAGGAAGGTGTTCAGAAAAATTTGCTGTGAAAACAAATTGATGTGCATGTTCATGGGTGTTTTTCTCATGATTGATAATGGTATTGTTTCTCAGTTATGCCCTGAACTGTCTTACTGCAGGGTGCCATTAGTTTTGACATTAAGTGGAAAAGAGAGCTCATGAAGCAAACATAGAAATTTAAGGAGATGAATCTTACTGATGAAAAAAAATTGTGGCTGGGGGTATTTCATTGTGGTGCAGACCTGACCAATTTTTTTTGTCTAATAGGCCTACTGTAGCCTGAATGAAACTTTGAAAAATTTTAACATTAATTTTCTTAAGTGTCAACAAACGTAACGCATCTCCTGTGTATCGACCTATGGTTTTTATTCAAGTTTCATGCAGTCGTTTAAAAATTTTGTCATGCCTGTAAAATACATTGATCTTCTTTTTGCTTCCTTTGATAAGCAGCTCATGGGCAATAATTTGACAGGTGTTCAGCTTTGCAAGCATGAAATCTGAAGGAAGACTGTACATTATTAGAGAAGGATGAGAGCACAGGTTTATTCCATGCAATGCCGGTGCCTTATCTAATAAAGAAATATGAATTACAGAGAAACAGAGAAAGTCAGAGAACAAATTAAACAAGCTATGTGTATGCCCAGACACAGCTCAGCTCGTGAGTATTTGGAAACAAAATGCTTGTTTACAGTGCCAGAAATGCATTGTATGGCTTAATGTCAAACTCGGTGCAAGGAAGCAAAATAAAACTGTAAGGGAGGTGGGAGGCTTGATACAGAATACCAAATCGATTACACAAGAGAAGGGCAGCAGACATTGATTTTTTTTTTTTAATATGTGAGTGCCCTGGCATGAGCTTTTGATGACCTCTATTGTCATCTATTTTTGTTTGTTTGTTTGGTCTAAATCAGTAATGGAAATACTTTTTTTGTTGTCATCACAAATCAGTATGGTCTAAATTGTTAGGAAGATCTGCCCAAAATATTAATTGTCACACTGTCCTGTATGCAGACTGAAATCTGTGTATGATTGAGTTGGATAAGCTGTATTTTTCTCTTTCGTTTTTTGAAATTGAAAATGATGCAAAGGCATATTGGGGAAGCGGATTCTTGTTTGACTGACTGACTGGATATGTTATGTTATAATAGTGGAGTATTCAAACTTTGCACCAACCAACTTATGTCAGTTTATTGTTTGGTCGGCAGCTTTTATTGTTTTTGTGGCTGCTTGATAAATTGATGAATATGAAACAGGGGCATTGGTTGATCAATTGTTTTTAGTGAAAAAATGGGAAATGTATTTTGTTCTACTTAAACAAGTGACTGGTGAAGATTTAGAAAGTCCAGTTGGCAATGGCAGGGTGGCGCCCAGATAACACACATATATATAATACCACCCTTTTGTACATGTCACTCTTTCCCACTATTCTTAGAAATTCTTTGCAAGGGAGGTCCCCCAAATTTCATCTCATTTTGATGTTTTTGGTTTTCTTGTTGCCTTTTACAGAAATTTCCACTGGAGCCTGAAGACAGTGTTTTGTCATCAACACTTAAACAGTTCTCAACCTATCTTGATGATGTAAGTGGATTTTTGTTTTTGTTCTAATAGAGCATAAGTTGCAGTCTTGCATGTATGGCAGATTGTGACTGGGCCAAAGTCGTTTTTTGCAAATGATTTTTGACATTCATAAAACTCTCCTGCCCAAATGAGACGTTTGTTTTCTGATCAGATGAATAGGATCACAGTATTTGCCCAGTTATAGGCCAACATTGGAACTCAAAGCAACTATGAAATTAAGCCAGAGGAGGATGATTGTGTGAGGGCTAGTCTTTAGATGAGTATGAACTTTGAAGATTTAAAAGATTGCATGGTTGCATCCCGAATCCAATCTTAGATTTCAAGATTGATATTACTATTAGCAAAGCACTTCCGGAATTGCAATCCTTGATTCATGCACATCACTATCATGAAAGTTAGAAGAGCAATGTACAGCTTGGCATTCTGTGTTTCTACTGTCATGGAAAGGATGTATTTTGCATGTCAGAGCTCTGTGTTGCTTTAACACCTTAAGTTTTCATTCATGAAACTGGCTTTTCATGTGTTCAGCTAGTAGTATACTGAGTGTCCATTCTTTGTTTTCATAAAAGGTTTTCAGATGTCCATGTGGAAACTTTACATAATTGTTAATTAGAAAGCACGCTGAGTGTTCGGTATTTGTTTTCGCGAAAGGTTTTCAGATGTTCATCTTGACATTTACATAATTACAATGTAGACAGTATTCTGAGTGTCTATTCTTTGTCTTTCCCAAAAAGTTTTCTTATGTCCATGTTGAAACTTAACATAATTGTTGTTTACAGATCAGCTCAGTCCATCAAGTATTAGCCCAACAGTTTTCAGAAACCATGATGTACCCTCTTACGAAGTTCTTGCAAGCAGATATTGAAGGTCTGTTATGTATCAATGAATTTTCTCTTTGAACACCGTTATATGATACAGATACAGTTTGCTATCCTGCTATTGATTGGACATGTGAATTTAGCAGATTATTTGCAGCTCATATTGAATCAGTCCACAGTTAATTGAATATTTGATATCTATATCCATTTAATTTAATTTGTGCAGGAGTTGGTTTAAAAAAAGTTTATTCTGAGGAATAGAATAGCACATGAATGTAAACATTTACTGCTGTTGACATTCTTTGCAAGTATAAGATAATGGAAATTATCAAAGCTTCAACTGAGCAAAAGCATTTCCATGAAGATATAATAGTTTGCTGTCCAAAATGATAAATAATTATTTTAATTTATACAAAGCGTTCAGGATTTTCAGTAAAGCAACAAATGACCAGTCTTTATTTTCATTTCAATAATAAATACAAATGTTAATACATCATTGTTTTCTTTTCCAGAGATTACATCAATGCATGACATGTTTAAAGTAGCAACAAACGGTAAGTTAAAACTGATTTGCAGTGAGTGGTTCTTATTTGTTTTTATGTTTTTTTATAACAGTTCAGTCTGGAGTGAAATCTTTTTAAATCTCAAAACAAGATTAAAACCTGTAGGTTAAGAGAAGTGAAATTGAAAGGTAGTCAAGATAATCCTGACTATTTGAGAATACTCGCCCTTATTACTTTTGTTTTTCGTTTCACAATATTTCATTTACCTGTGTTCGTGACTGTTGTTGTCAAGAGTTCGATATGGAAGATGTAGCAGAACTGTCATATTCAGTAGCACGAAAGCCGAAGCCAGCTAAGTACTTCACAAGTTTGTCGTCAAGAGATTTCTTCACTTGCCCACTGCTCTGATTCCACTTCATAGCTCTCAAAGCCTCTAGTGAACTATCAGGGACTAAAACGTTATCGCAAATTATTGCTATTATTACTAGTTCTTTGTTTTAAGTCAGGATCACAATTCTTGAAGTATATTTAATTTGACCAAAATTTTTCTAGGTAATTCTATAAATTTGACCAAGTTATTATATCGTGACTTTTATCAGGCTCTTTCTGTTCATTTCAGAGCACGAACAGAGTCTAGCAAAATATATGAAACAGCCCATGAAGAAAGATGACAAATCCAGGATGGATATCAATGAAGAACTCAATGCAAATAGGAAGAAATTTCATCAAGTAAGAATTCTTCTTTACGTCATAATGAGTCCATGCTCAGACTCCAAATCTGCTGTAATGTTGACGCCAAATGTTGGGTTCATAATTACTTTTATGTTGGACATTGTCATAGTTTGGTGTATAGACATTTACTGCATCTAATCTAACACCCTAGTAGCCTTTTTTAGGGTGGGGTGATTATTCAAGTGTTTTTCAGTTTAGCTGTGTGTATTTTATGTCAAAACATACTTATAGCATTCTGCAATGATTCAGCGCCACACTTTAGAGGAGTACATTATTACCACATCAGTTCTGTGTGTATGCTGGGGCTAGGACTGTTTGTCAAGCACCATAGTAAATGTTATTTGACTTGGGTTGAACTAAATATCATAGTTTACTTTAAAATGGGCTGTGATAGTATTGAAGATTGAATTTTCGTATTAGATTGCTGTAAGCTAAATTTTGACAACTGAAATGTTATAACGTGTTTCAGTACAAAAATATGTAAATTTGTCAAGCCAAAATCAAGCTCATTTGTAGGAAAGAAATATTCCACAATGATGGCATATTGATGAGAGATATTTTAATTTTTCAGACTGCTCTGCACTACTATTCATCGTTAAATGCTCTTCAGTATAAACGTAAATGTTTCCTTTTGGAGCCAGTAATGGGTTACCTGCATGCCCAGAGGGCTTGCTTTCAGATGGGACAGGATATTGTCCTCAGGTCTGATCTGGAAGAGTTCCTTGGGAATATCGGCAGCAGTGTTCAGACGTAAGACAATTTAGGAAATAGCACATCACTTTTTCTTAGTAAAGCATTGCAAAACAGGACCTGGATGCTGAATGATAATTTGGGTTAGAAAATGAGACATTTACTAACTATTAATTAATTTCTGAGTATATTTTCACATTGAAATGTCTTTTTTCAAGCTTTAAAATTAATTATACTGTTGTCCATTGTGTGAATTCATTTATCACTTTACCTAGCATCAGATTGTGAATATAAAAGGCATTCGATGTATTTGCTCTCCTTCCTCCATTGTCTGATTCATCTTCTTAAGTGAAAACTAACTAGGCCATGGATAACTAAATAGGCACTTATGTTGACTTGAGAAAGCTAGATTGATATTTTGGTGGAGACTTGCCAAATGTAATAATACATTTTGTAATTAAATGAATCGCTGCATCATTTACAACTTGATATGTGAGAAAGATCTGTACTGTAAATTTGACTCCCTTAAATGTTACGGAAAGTATGGAAAACATTTATAATAACAGAGAGATCTAAATCAACTTTCAAGGAACTAATTCTCATTTAATTTGGTTATCAGTTATGTGTTCATAGCTTTGTATTTCCTGTTGTATATTAATCTTTCTGATGTGTTGAGTCACTTTTACAGGGTTCATGCAGATTTGGCCAAAGAAACACAGAAAACTGTGGAGTTGATAGACTCTATAGAGAATCAAAGCCAGCACATGTACCACGCTGAGCCACCTGTCGACATGCCTTTCATCCCACCTAATACGAATCTGACACAGAAAGCAGGCTACTTGTATTGCAGAGGGTAAGCCATGCACTTGAACTTTCTTTGACTGGAGAGGAAAAGCTCAAGGATGAATTCTTATCAGGAGGCACTTTTTCAGAAAATGGAATGCATTGTGACACAGTCAGGATCTTCAGTTAACATGTTTTGGAAGATGAAAATCAAATGCACCAAAAAAATAAAAATGAGTTTGTGTGATATGCCTTTTGCCCTGCAGTTTAAAATATTTTTCAACTTTGGTTTAGATGGTTGTGAGAAAGAAATGTAAATATCGCTATATTAGCATGAAAGTTCAGTGTACACCTGCACAGAGAAAAGGTCAGTCTGAGGAAACAAATGGCATTCACATGCTGTAGTGCTGGAAAAGCAATTAATAAAATAATGTTTTTCAGCCATCTTATAACTGCTATGAAAAATGTATGTGTTACTACTAGTCAGAACAGGAGATCTTGCACTGTGTGTTTTGACATCAGGTAGGTAGCTCCATTAGGCACATACACTTCTAATCGCCTCACATTTTCTCTGAATTATTTCTAAGTGCACTGTCTGCCCCAAGCTTCTGCTTATCTGTGTCAAGCTCCATCAGAAGCTGATGTGAAAGGTCACCAGCAGATCAATAGACAGTGTAGTTGTATATGGGATTTGAATTCACTAGCTGGATGGGTTATGCCGGTAGTCAGTTTGAAGGTGCCAAACAATGCCTTGATTAGCATTGTTATCTGTTGCATATTTTCTCAAAGAGTTCAGTAACTGGAAGAAGGACTGGGCTTTCCATTGTGATATAGTCTTGTTAGTGATTTCTTCTACACCAGCTTGGATGTTATTAAAAAGAATAAAAAAAATTTATATTGAAGACTTTCATCTTAATGACTCCACACTCCCACAAAAAATAGTGTAAGACATTAGCATTAACTTAGCAGTGCCATGGCTAAAAAATAAATAGTTACATCTCTGACATAGATTAATCTTTTGCATTGATTCTACAAATCAGTTATTACTCTAGGAACCAATGAGCATAAAGAGTATACATTTGAACTTCCTGGTCCTAAATCTATAAAGCACAATATTAGTGGCTAGTATCACTAAGTATATCTAGTCCTTCAAACTTTTTAATCTTGTTTAATAACTTGTCTCTGCCATTACAGGAAGCAGGTGCTGTTGACAACAAAATGGGATCGTATGTACTTCTTCACTCAGGGTGGAAATTTGATGAGTCAGACAAAGGAGGAGGTAAGTCAGAGTTTTTTTATTTCACATTCCTGTGTTTCGTAGACATGATTTTGCCCACTGAGAAGGAACAGCATGGGATTGAAAAGTTTAAATGTCATTTAGTCTCTTTTGTTTTTGTAAATCTTTTCATATCTTTGGGGGTACAAATTCCCTGACTGAAAAAAAAAAAGATTCAGATATCTCAGAGATGAAATATATATAAGATCCACATTGCTTGGTTGTCCAGGGAACACTTTTTGATTTCTTATATGCTGTGGTCATATTCCATCCAAAATTTGCTTGGCAGCCATCTGATAAGCTGTCATGTTCTTCACCCACACAAAAAAAAGGACTCTTCAGAGAATGATAAGGGAATGTTTGACACTTGAGTTCAGTTCCACATTGTCACTGCTCTACGCTAACCGCATAAGTCATTTTTGACACTTTTGCGATATTAAGAAAAACCTGTTTCTTTTCATGTCATTTGGTGACTTATGCAATTATGATTCTATGCATTATTACAATTTCCTATCAGCGCATTTCTTTTTCTGTAATATTATCGGACAGCCCCCAAGCTCAGGTATGCATTGAATCGTCAGTTGCCTTTTGGCATAAGTCAGATATATGCCATTATAGTAGAGCAGTGATGACATATTGAATTACACATAATCATATTCTGAGTCATCACACCCATCTGGCATTTTCATATACTTCAGGTCCTTAAGAATCCTCAAGTAAGTCATGACAAATCATTGGTTACCCTATCCTTGATGGTGGCTTTTATTACACTAATTGAAATATTCCCTTGGATCACTATTACCAGTCTGGTTCCACCGCATTGAAGACAGTATCAAGTCTGTAAACACGCATTTTTTATGGATAGCATTACTGAGATCAGTAAAATACTTTGTAATTTGTAAATTTATTTCCAAATTATGTCAGTCCTTGGGAATGAAATTTGGTTTTTGTAAAAGTTTCATGGCAGTTTGCATCAAAAGAGTTCATTATTGTCAGATGGGTCATTGCATTGCTTCTGCACACCAATGGGAAATGTTCAGATATAATTTTCTCATTCCATGAAATCTGTTCAACCAAGGGTACAATTAATGACTTCAAAACATTTATGTCTGTATAAATGCATTCTGAGTTATTTAATGAAAAAAAGTGCATTTTACTCATAAGAAAATCATTCAGAATATTACTTGCTTTAAGTGCATAACCACTGAGAGTAAGGGGGGGGGGGGATGTCAGTTAGCTGGAAGGAGGAGAATCTGGGTAAAGGGCATGGCAATATTGGCTGAGCAGGAGTCAAAAGATTGTAGAAGCCTATTTATTACATTGCAATGACATGATATTTTACAAGGTATTCTGTAATTGTATTTAAATGTAGTTTAAGACAGACCTTCCAACCCTCACACATAACCCAAAGTACCTCCAAAATCATTCATATGATTCCCACATGTAGTCTAGTCTTCTTAGGTTTTCATTTTGTCAGTGGGAAGTCATTCAGTTTTTCTTTGGCCATACCGCTGGAATTCCACCAGTTTGTTTGTTGTTTTATTTTCATTCATGGTTTATTGGCATTCATTGTATCAAAACAACCTACTGCTCACAGTCAGAATGAGTTAAATATTTGTGGAGTTCCACGGGGGGGGGGGGGGGGGGGGGGGGGGGAGTCATGTTTTTTTCCAGTATCTTAGTCAAAAGCATATGTTAGGAAAATTGTTGTTGAGGACAAACATGCTAACTTCATAAGCAACCATAAGGAGAATGTAGCAGATTGTAGGTTTATCAGTAATAGGTCTTTTCCCAGATTTTGAAAGTCATTGCTAAAATTCATATTGTCTGGAGTTGGCAGACTGATTAGATTCAGCACCATGAAACTTCATTGAAATAAATTCTTAGAAAATAAGCTGATGCCTGTTTTTCTAGTGCAGAGTATTTGATTTGGTTTGTTGCCACGAGGTACATCATAGCTTTTCTAAAACTGAGGAAAGAACATGCTTATTATTCTTTGACACAATGAAGTAAACTAAATGCAAGGAAGTGTTTCTTTTAAGTTATTCGTTAGGGCATTTTTGAGTCAGAAATTATAATTTAGGAGAAGAGCAATTTTCAGAGTGCAAGAATAAATGGTAAATAATGATGTCCGAATGATATCTTCTTATTTCATTTCCTGCTTTCCCAGGCAAAGGTCTGTTTCATATTTTGATGGATTGTGTTGATTAGAAAATGGCAGTTCAAAGACTTTCTTTTCTTCTAATTTCACAGCAGACTCTAGAAGTGAATGCATTTGCTTAGTAATTTTACTAGGCTTACTCTGTTACTTGTCTTTTCTCTCACTTTTGATGTTTTCTGTGATGTCAGTCTTTACTTAGAATGAACATGTAAACATGTTTACATATTAATGAGTGAGACCAGGCATAAACATCCTGTACCCCTCAGACCTAAAATATGGCTTTTAGTGCCATTTTGAGGGGTCCGTCGTCTGGGACACCGTTTGTCTCCATGCAAAATTTTCATCTGCCACAACAAATAATTCATTGGTCGCTTGTTGGAACCTCGTTAAAACCAGAGAGTATAGATGTACAGAAAGATCTCACTTCCACCAAATCGTGAAACTAGGTCGCTGCGGTAAACAAGAAATTGAAGAATTGAAAGAGACCGTCTTCAGCAAAGACAGTGTGTATATCTGTTTACGGTGGTTTGTTCATATTTTTGGGCAGATTGAAACTATTTAGAGCCGCTTGTAAGCTCTTAGGCCATG
The DNA here is from genome assembly GCA_963931925.1 of Onchidella celtica. Lineage (NCBI taxonomy): Eukaryota > Metazoa > Mollusca > Gastropoda > Systellommatophora > Onchidiidae > Onchidella > Onchidella celtica. The sequence goes on along the minus strand of OZ007572.1, from coordinate 22,909,058 downwards.
TGAAAATGGTCAAACGGGTATTTTTTTACCGCAGGGACCTACTTTCCGCTCCATGCTAACAGTGAATTTCGCAGAGCCTTCTGTGTCTCGCAGTGCAAATCCATCAATAGTGAAACCTCTCTATACATCTATACTCTCTGGTTTTATTGAACAAGGTTCCAGCAGCCGACTAACTATATATATTGTAGCTTAGGTGTGGTCAAGCCGATTTTGATTGGCCATCTAGTTGGGTGGTGAGGGCATGACATTGAGTTTTAGTGAGACCTTGTACACCAGCCAACTAGTTGAATCCCTTGTACACCAGCCAACTAGTTGGATTCCATTGAAAATTTCATATTGTGATGTCAGTATCCAACAAGTTGGCCAATCAAAATAGGCTAGTGCGCACCTAGTCTAATACTGATTTCAATAATGACTTTGATTTAAGTTTATATCATTTTGTGCAATTTTCTTTAAAACATACGACCCAAGATATTTCCGTTTAGTAGTAAAGAGCTGTAAATGGTGGAGTACAATTCAGCCTTGGCTCGAAGAAAAATTACCCACACCTGGTATATCCTGAAATCAGAATATTTTATCATCTTATTGCCATATGGAGTCTCTCTAAAGTCTGTTAAAGACTTCATATTCCTGTAGTTTCTGCATGACAAAAGCAAAGGCTTAGACAGTGTCTGAAGTTTGATTTAATGTGCTTCTGTTAACTACTTCAAAAGTTATTTATAAATATGTTATGTGGTTTTTGCTTTGAATAATGGTTGAATGTTTTTTTTTTTACTCAAAGATAAGACTTGCTATCATCAGTTGTTTTTGCCCCATTGTCTTCCAACATTTAGTAATGCCCCCTTTTACCAACACCTCCATCCCCCTCCATGAGTGTCTATACAAACTTTTTATCTACAGTGAGATTCCTACCATTTAAGATAATATTCCAGTGTTTACTCCACTCACCAGTCCCTTGCTTTGATTTTCAATGCTATACCTACAAGTTTAGTATGTTGTAAAGGGATCCCCATACAGTGAATGAAATATTCTCTTGTTGGCAGGATGGTTGTGAGACCAGCGTCACAATCTGCCTGTGCCAGATATTAAAGACTCAATGCAATGAATACTTAACACCATGTGGTGCGGCCCCCATGTATTTCATTTTGAAATATTCCACATAAAATCATATATATTGATGAAATATGTGAGTAACTCATCAGAAAATAAAAGGACAAAAAATGCCAAAACATATTCAAGTTTTTAAGAAATGATGTATATTAGTATCATCAACAAGTATTAACTGTATTTTTGAGAGAATATATCCCAAAACAAAATAAAACAGATAAATTACTCCAACCCTTGAAGAGCTGTTTACCAAGGTTGAACAAGTAGAATCTGTCTGTGTGGCTTGTCACTTAGGCCTAGTTCTGTCAAATTGAGTTCACTAGCTGATCATGTCATGGTTGTCATGATGTAACATTCTGTACTATTTGGGATAAAATTTACACGCTTTTAAGGGTAAAAAAACTCTCAGGCTATGTGTACAATAACATTTTGGCCAGAGCAATGAGTGCTACTAAAGAACAGTTTCAGCACAATACTTGAACTCTTCATTCCCCCAGGACTAAAACTTTCAGACTACATAATACAATAACATTTTAGCAAGAACATTTTACAGACAGTTATTGCACTCTTCATTCCCCCAATCTGAGGAGCTGTTAGTGGATTACATGATATACAACCTCTCAGTTCTTTAGCTCTTCATTCCCTTGGCTGAGTATTTCTTAAAGACTGAAACTCTCAGGCTGAGACTTTTTAAAGACTAAAACTCTTCAGTCCCCCCATCTGAGGAGCTGTTAGTGGATTACATGATATATAACCTCTCAGTTCTTTAGCTCTTCATTCCCTTGGCTGAGTATTTTATAAAGACTGAAACTCTCAGGCTGCATATTACAGTAACATTTTAGCAAGAATAATGATTGTTATTAAAGAAGATTTTAAGTACAGCAATTGAACTCTTCATTACCCCAGTTGGAGAAGCTGGTACTGAATTGCTTTGACATATAACCTTTTGCAGTGTTGTCAGGTCATGTTTCAGAAATCAGTCACACAGAAACAGAGTTTTGATTGTTTATTTTCTTAGTTTGCTGGTAGTTTAGTCATGGACCTGAATGAAGAAGGTGTGGTAGTGGAATCCTGTGTTGCTGATGAAAGGAGACACACTTTTCAACTGGTTTCACCATCTAAAAAGTAAGTTGTTGTTTTTTTAACATCATTAGGTAAGGTTTAATGTTGCCGAAAACTTTGATTGTGGTCATCCTTGATTATAATGAAGTCTGAGCCATTCCGTTAAGAGATCTTCCAAAAATTACATATGCCCGGAAGGGGGGGGGGGGGGGCACACACCAGCATATGAAAAGCATATGGGGTGGAGTTTCTGTGAAGCACATGTATGCTCTTCAGCTACAGTAAATTAAAAAGTTTCATTTTATGTCTATTTTTTTTTTCAACAAAGTAGGTTATAAGATTATATAGAAATCAAATGCAGGTTATGTTTATAATGACACAGTCAGTTCAATAGTCCCTGCAAAATACCAAGTGATTGCCAAGAGTGATGTCAAGTGTATGAAAAGTAAGGGGAAAAAAGGGGGAGGGGGCAAAATCAAGTGTACATACTTCATCCTTAACAAAAAAAAATGATACATGCCAGACAGTGGATGGCTCCTAATATCAGTTCTTTAAAAAAATCGAATGAGTGAATAATAGTCATCTTGTATCATAGGCTGAAACTGAAATGCCTTTACATCTTTATGTCAGTATCAGCGTTGCTGCTCCTTGGGATTTTTCCCATGATTTTGGAATTTTTTGGGTTACCTTGGGGTCTTTGTATTTTAAAAAAGTTCTTGGGATTTTTCAGGCTTTTTGTGTATTTCTTATTATTTCTTTGTAAAAAAAAAATCACAAAAATTGCCCCATTCATGGTACCATCTTCAACTAATAAAAAGGTAAGTAAATTAAAGCCAAATGGGCTAAGGGGCAATTTGCGATACCCTGTGTGAGAGGATTTTTTTGTGCGATTTGTAAGCTAATCGCTAACATTGCTTAGTTGAAATTCAGTTTATAAGGAATTCGTAAATTTTAAAAGAACTTTGGGGGCTGGAAAAATCTTGGGATTTTTTATACAGGATTCTTGGGATTTATTCAAACCTTCACCAGCAATGTGCATACTGACAGTACTGTAAATTGTAATTTTTACGTCATATTTCTTCATCCTCTTTTGTAATTGTATATTTCTGTCATTCACCGTGTTGCAGCAATTACTGTAAAAGCTTTCTTTCTTTCTTGATAAAGTGTTTTCTGAATTTGCTGTTTTTACCAGCCCAAGCATTTTATTTTTTCATTTCTGGGGTGGATTAAATTTTAAAAAATAGATGAAGTGATTATTCTCATTTCTGTTCTAACGATTGAACATAGTAAGATGACATTGCTCAGATTACAACAGAATTTACTGTAGAATTTTTGCTTATTTTCTGTAAAATATTTATGTTTAATGAAAAATATCATGTCGGCACATGGGTTTAGTAGGAATTCCACAAATTTTAACTTCATTATTATTTGGTGTGTAAGTTGTCTTAATCTTAAATTATTTGATACAGTTAAACATGAGTTTGGTTGTTTCAGGGTTATTGTTCTTCAGGCTGAAAACTACAGGGAAAGAGATGAGGTAAAAGGCTTCTTATGTCATAGTATTGTTTTTTTTGTCGTTGTTTTTTTGTATTGAGATATGTATATATATATGGCCTTTAGCGTCTTTACAGACGGTCTTAGCAGCTAGAATATTCACTTTCACTTTGACTGACAGCTTCTCTCGTGGCTTATTCTACCAATGTTTGACCCGAGAGTACGATGGCAGTGATTGCAGGTCAGTCTTTTGGGTTCACTTTGGCGAGTGTTTTCATTCCGCCTCTGTCGTTTTGTCAGGTATGTTTCTTCTGCCTTGAAGTCTATTGCGAGCGTGCCACTGCGCAATTTTTGTCTCCATCTGCTTCGATCATTTGCAAGGTTCTCCCATTCATTGGGGTCGATGTTGAATGCTTTCATCGTGACCTTGCAAGTGTCTTTGAATCGCAGATGTGGCCTACCTCTGGGTCGGTAGCCAGTAGCAAGTTCCCCGTAGAGAATTTGTCTGGGGATGCGATCATTTTCCATACGGTGGAGATGTCCAAGCCACCGCAGTCTTTTTTTGCCTAGGAGAGCCTGAGTTGATGGAATGTTGGCTCGGCTCAGAACTTCGATATTTGAGATCCTGTCTTGCCACTTGATCTTGAGAATTTTGCGTAGGCAGCGCAGGTGGAAGGAGTTGAGGGATCTTTCATGTTTGGAGTAGGTGGTCCATGTCTCTGAGCCATACAGCAGGGTGCTTAGGACGCAAGTTTGGTACACGAGTACCTTTGTTTTGATGGTCAGCTTGCTATTGTTCCACACCCTTTTTGAGAGTTTGCCAAAAGCTGTGGCCGCCTTTCCTATTCTGGCATTTATTTCAGTTGTTATGTCTGTGCTACCACTGATGGTTGAGCCTAGGTAGCAGAATTTTCCCACTTGCTCCAGAGGAGAGCCATTCAGCATGATTGGGTTGGGGTTTCTCAAGCCTTGTGTCAAAACTACAGTTTTTGAGACACTGATCTTTAGCATGAATTTGTCACAGGCTTTGGCAAGGCTATTGATGAGAGCCTGGAGCGTGGTTTCATCGTGGGCCACGATTGCAGCATCATCTGCGAAGAGGAGCTCTTGTAACATAATATGCTCTGTACGAGATTTTGCTTTTAGTCTGGCAACATTAAAAATGGAGCCGTCCACTCTGGTGTTAATAAGTACTCCACCTGAACATTGACCAAAGGCATTCTTGAGTAGGGCTGCAAAATATATACCAAATAAGGTAGGAGCAAGAACACATCCCTGCTTCACACCGCTGTTTACAGCAAATGAATTGGATGTGCAGCCCTCAAAGTTGACACATGCCCTCATGTCAGTGTGGAAGGATGCAATAAGTTTTAGCAATGTTGGTGGACAGCCTATGGATTTAAGGACTGCATACAGGCCAGATCGGCTTACGGTGTCGAAAGCCTTTGTTAGGTCCACAAAGCATGTTATAAGCGGCCTGTTGTGTTCTTTACATTTTTCTTGGATTTGCCGAAGTGCAAATATCATGTCAATAGTTGATCGTTTGCTTCGAAAGCCACATAGTGTTTCTGGTAAGACTTTTTCCGCCAGTTGTTGAAGGCGGCAGTGGATGACGCGAGCAAAAGCCTTTCCAGTAATGCTGAGGAGGGATATGCCTCGATAGTTGTTGCAGTCGCCTTTGTCTCCTTTGTTCTTGTAAAGTGTGACAATTTTGGCGTCTCTCATATCATGTGGTATCACGCCTTCTTTCCAACACTGCAGTAACAGATTATACAGGTGTGGTAATAGTGGGCCTTTTAGGTCTTTTAATACCTCTGCAGGAATGTTGTCACTTCCTGTGGCTTTTCCAGCAGACAGGTGGCCGATTGCATTGGAAAGCTCGACTAAGGAAGGTTCAGCGTCAAGTTCGGCCATTATTGGCAGTTTTTGGAGGTGTTCCTCAAAATCTGGTGGAATATTTTTCTCAGTTGAATACAACAGAGAGTAATGCTCTACCCACCTATTCAGTTGTTCATTTTTATCTGTGATGGGTTCACCATTTACAGACTTAAGTGGGGCGCTTTTGGTGATGATTGGCCCAAGAGCTACTTTCATCTGACTAAAGGCGGTTTTCATATCTCCCTTTTCATTTGCCTCTTGTATGCTGTTACACAAGTCTGTCCAGTATTTGTTGGCGCAACGTCTTACCTCCAGCTGAAGTTTAGCTTTTGCATTTTTCAAACAAGTTTTTGTACTCTGATTGCAATTTTTGTTATACTCATTGAAAGCAGATTTCTTTTGCTCAATGAGAGGTAGGAGAATTTCGCTGTTCTGGGCTACCCAGTCGTTGTTTGAAACTTTATGCTGTCCAAAAGACTTGATGGCACAGTCATGAATTTTTGAACTGAGAGTGTTCCATGTTTCATCTACCGAGTCACATTGGGTGACATTATCCATGCTTTCAGCAAATAACTTTTCAAATGACTTTCTATTTGATTCATCTCTGATTGCTGTTACATTGATCTTAGGGATTGAAGGGGCTTTTGATCTGTATATTTTCTTGGCCGAAATTTTGATTTTGCTGACTACCAGTGCATGGTCGGTGTCACAGTCAGCACTGTGGAGGGAACGAGTTATTTTTATACAGCCCAAACTCTTCCTCCTTGAGAGAATAAGATCTAATTGATGCCAATGGCCAGACCTGGGATGGCGCCATGATGTTCTTTGGCATCTCTTAAGGTCAAAGTACGTGTTTGTAACACATAATGAGTTTACGGAGCATAGCTCCAGAAGGCGCTGCCCGTTTTCGTTGATGTTGCCAATGCCGAAGTGCCCAATGCACTTTGGCCATGCGGAGTGATCTGCTCCCACTCGAGCGTTAAAGTCACCCAGAATTAGCAGGCCTTCGGTGAGAGGGATGTTGTGGAGAGTCCTCTGCAATGCCTCGTAGAAAATGTCTTTGGTTTCGTCAGAGGAGGTAAGTGTTGGGGCATAGACACAGATAATGTTGGTAAAACCAGACCGGAGATATGTAAGCTAAACTTAAAGAATAGAAAATTCAAGACAAGTTTAGTGGCAGAATATATCTTAAGGAATTTGATCTTTCTCTTTCTCTCCCTCAATCATTCTTCTCTTAAAATTTCCATTTATGTCATAAACAGCCTTTGAGGATCTTTAGAAAAAAAAAAAAACTTGCCAAAGAGTTTTGCTCTTTGTGTTTTTACCTGTAATTTCAGGTGTTGGTGAATTTTTCTTTAAATTATATCTTTTCAGTGGATAGCCACATTGAATAACATTATCCGTGATGGTGGTTATGTCCGAGGGAGACCTGCATCAATCAAGAAGAAAGTATGTTATGTTTTTTATTGTAACCTAACATATTGAGCATACAGCAGTAGTGCTTCAAGATTACCAGTATTTGCTGCTTCTTAACTCTATCTGTCCCAGGCTATTTAGCACCAGATTCCCAAAGGACACAACACAGAGCGTAACTGTAGTAAGGTGTACATTTTCTAATAGCAAAAACAAGAGTAAAACATACACGAAGTTCATGTTGATATATGCCATACTGATGGGAAAAAGCAGAAGTTTTATGTTATGTACAAGTCGGTGTGATTTGGTGTGTCTGCTGCTATGTTTAGCCTCAGGAAAGAGATGGCGGGGGGAAAAAAAAGCAAAACATTCATGACGATCGACGCAAGCTGCATTGGTCGGGCATCTAGGCAATCAGCGATCAACGCACCGGGCGTTGATTGGGACAGAAAGAATTAAAGAAAAATCTGCAAAGTCCATTGAAGATTAAATGCAAGTAAAAGACAGATAATGGTGGTGTTTGTAATTTTTGCAAATCTTATATTGCAGCTTTTGGTGGGATTAAGAATGAGTAATGCAGTGATAAAATAAAACCATAGACATTGTGAACTTGCATTTCATGAGTTTGAATATTAAGTCCTGTTAATACATTTTTTTTTATTTACATAAAATGATATTGATAACATATTCGTGGTGGTCTTTACTCTTGGCAAGCATGATGTGATGTGTTACTGTTTTAACACCTCATTTTAGGAGCCAAGACAGATGAGTAATAGTCAGTCTGCAGAGAATACTTCAAGTGTTCAGAGTCCCATGACGTAAGTGACCAGGTCCCTTGTTTTTTGCTTTAAGTAGTATAGTTTTCACCAGCCCTTTCATGTATTTACCAAATGGAAATGTTAGACTGTTCTTCATACCTCTCTTCACTAGATTGTTTGCCTGTCTTTGTTAGTCATGTAACAAGAAGTGACACAAATTTTTTAAAATAAAATGTTTCTTGATTCTTTCTCAAAGATATCAGAAATGCAGAATGGAGAAAATGTGACTAGCCCGACAGAAAAGATATTTTTTTCTATTAAATTTCAGTAATTGTTTTTGACCCAAAATCAAGCAAACACTTCATGCATAGACAGATAAAATTCCTGAGCATTTCAGTCCTTATAATTCTTATGTCACGTTTTGCATGCATGTGATGGCATTTGTGTGCTGTGATTATATAACAGTACCGGTACCACAAGTGAAGTTACTTAAGAAAACATTTCAGAAATAGCTTTCTCTTGCCATGGACTATGCTTTGTTATTTTCCACATTACACTGTTCTTCTTCACTCCTAAGATGTATTTAGTTTTGATGCACATTGTATTTGGATGCTGATTCATGGAGCTGCCTTTCCACCATTGGAAAGCCATTATAGAGAACAGGAATATTCAGTGTCACTGTTGAAAAAGTTTAGAATTTTATCCCTACTTCAACACGCTCTCCTATGTTAAATGTGTGTTTATCAGCTGTGAATTTTGTATGCTGCATGTTGTGCTAACTGACAATGTATAGGAGTCCACTAGAGCCATCAGTGGTTCCCTTGACTGAGATAAAGTAAATTGAGTACAGTCTTACATTTCAAAGTGAAGGAGATGTTCAGAAAATTATCGTGAGTTAATTTACTTAATCGAAAAGGAAAAGGAAACAAAATAGAACATCTTCTGTGAGATAACAGCGAAGATACTAGATATGATAGGATGAGACATTCCCTTCTTTGCAAGTGCTCACTGTTCTTAATCTTTGTCCTGCGGGAGGCCACTATATTGGCCTCCCCGCGCGACACGCGAGGCCAATATTGTGGCCTACATATTGCAAAGTGGGTCCTGCGGGAGGCCAATATATTGTGTAGCGACGCTGTTCCTGGTGTTTTTCTTATTCGGTTGCCGCGACATCGTTTTTTTCGGGTTTTTTTCCCTCACACGTTCATTTGTTTGTCTATCCTGTTACCACTACTATCTCTAGCAAATGGTATCGTCCGATTATGTTTATTACAATGCAACTATTCGTCATACTCATGTAATAGCACTGACGGTCTGAAGTTGGAACTCGGGAAAATCTTGGGGAAACCTTTACTTTGATGCTGGTTGTCATCTACATGTGCAATAAGAAGAAAGGGGCTATCTGCGTGTTTGAGAACCTGTTCTATGTCTGCGATAGTGAATTCTGATGTAATACTAGGGCATGCTGCATAAGGGCATCTGTTGGTAGGTTTTTCATCAGGGGAAACGGGGAGAAAATGACCGACTTTGTTGTTGGTCGTTGACTCTATTTGATGTGGTAATTAGAGAGGTATTATGTTGCTTTGATTAAACTGCTTTTCAGTACATGTACTCTACGAGCTGGAAATCAATTCTCTTCCTAAAGTTGTGCCAAGAAAACTAACATCATAGTGCGTGGAACCTTTACATAGTTCAGGGGGGAGAAGGCAATGTCAAGATACATGTGGTTAGTAAATTAAGTGCCTTCCTTAAAAATAATTTGTTTACCTGAATGGCCTGACATAGGGACAAAACAAGCACGCAGCTCTTGGGGAAAGGATAAAACGTATGTTAAATGGCATGTAGGTGCACAAGGTTCTTGATTATGGGCCTTCTATTTAACAATAGAGCTTATTGCATATCATAACCAGTGTGTAACAAATCCCAGACTGGGAGATGTAATGATTATGACAGGACAACAATCACGAACGAACAAGTATAACACTTAACAGAACAACCAAACAGACTCACACATTTATTATACATAATAAATAAAGATCTACGTGCAATTACATATAGTACATTATTCAATTTAAATACCATCCAATGGTCATCATTCCCAACATTCATTCAATCTCCGGGTCCACAACCTGATAGTTACTTATTTAAAATATACTCCGGCCTCAGCCTCACCTCAATGTATGTACTACTTGCGGGCCTATCTTACGGGCTCCTGCTCAACCTAATCTCAGTATCTCAATCTCCCCTCAATATCTTAATAGCACATTAATATCTTAATAGCACATTAATATCTTAATACATAACGTCCCTGTCTGTGGCCAGACTGCCACGACTAATGTGCTCTCGCTGTCCTGCGCGACAGCTTCACTCAGGCTGGCCTGTGGGTAGCCTTCTGCCCAAACCAAGCATCTCCTTATGCTGGCCTATCCCCTGCCTCAGTCTCTCCCCCACGGGTAGCCTCACGGCCCGACCCCGGCACCAGTCATCACTGGAAAAGCACACAATCTCCCGACTGCTCTCTTCACGTCTGTCCCCTTGGACTTCTTAACTTGCAGTCACTTTTCACTACACAAGATTTACCTCATCGCCTTCACTTTACTCACGCCTTGCACGCTTCCACGTTAACTAACAGAAGTCAATATAGGTGAGCAGCCTCAACTATCCCGTGAGTCAATCCTACACTTCCATGCCCCCGTAATCCTTGAATCTCGCTCACTCCACTCGTGACACAGTGCTTTATCCAAATATCATAGGGGTCCTTAACAATTTATCCACCATTACTGTTGTTATTGTGTCCTAAAGTAAACACCATACACGTGTTCAAAAGGACCCGATTGACCCGACCGCCAAGGTTATCGGCAACATGCGAACGATCGGCTGACTGGACGCTGGCTATCCCTGCACAAAGTGTTATTTGGACGTGTTCACTTAACACGGGATGAGGGTTAAGAGGCCCTGCCCACTCTTGGCACTCAGGGCCACCATTTTGTACACTGTATTTGCATAGAAAATAAGACACACCACCAACCGCTTGTGCTTTCAATGGCAGTTTCGAAGCCAAGGTATTAAGATAATGTGCAATGTTTAATTTACTACAAGTGTCTCCATAAAATAAAGCACATAAAGCAGGCCAGTGAGAGAAAGAGAGAGAGATTTTCATCTGCCTTCGTCCTATCTTCCTCTAAATATATTTTGCTTACTAGATCTAGATATATCTAGGCCCAACAGTAAGTTGATAAACATTTTTGTCACATTGTTACCAAATTAAAAAAAAAAAAATGCTCAGAGCTTTCCTACAGCAATTTAAGTCATATTGCAAAATAAGTGACTTCCTGTCAAGTTCTAGGGGGAAGGCTGAACAGTGAACAAAACTCAGTATTTTCTTTATTCGGCTTTGTAAGTACGCCATTGTTTACATCTCCTACACATTCGGTGGGGTGGCACTACAAAATCCGTGATTGCGAAACATCCCAGGTGTCCTATCTTGTCATATCTAGTATATTTGATAACAGCCAAATGAAAGCAACTGAATGGTGAAACTGTATTCAGATGTATCATTTTATTCTTGAACGATGATGCATTTCAGTATAGACTTTATATTGTTGTATGGTTTTTGTTTTTCTAGAATGGATGGATTTTCCTTTACTGTACTTTAACTTTCGCATGGTTGTGTATTAATAGTTTTAGATAAAACATTAACTGCTATCTGTGGTCATTATGTGTGTTCCACCATTTGTACAGTTAGTAATAAATACGAAGCTGTGTTAGGTAGATTTGTGTAAGAGAATGTTCTTGTTTGGTAAATCACAACTTTTTTGGGGGGGAGGGAGGGCATATAATTATTGTTGTCAGCTTTTTCGTTTTTCTCATTTCTCACTGACTCTTGACAGCTCCACACGGGGTAGTGTTTCAAGCATTTCCTCCTCTGCTGCTGGTGACCTGAACCTGGACACCCCTATCCAATTTGATTTGATTTCTCCCGGTGAGGAAAACAGGGCAGTGACCTCCCCTCAGTCTGGTCCACCAAAGTTAGTAAAGTGGGAAAAGGGATGATTGCAAGAATGTGAACAGAAATGGTGGTCAGTATATTGGTATATGAGAGAGAAATCGCAAACAGATTTAGTCAGTCTGGAAGAAATATAAACCCTTTTGATAGTTGACTCTATGAGGCAAATATGTTTCTTGCATAGAGATGGTATTTATATCTCTGCATTGGTAATCACTTAATTGTAAATCACAATAAGTGACACAAGCGAAAAGATAAGGTATCATCAGGTAAAAATGCACGGACAATTACTACTTTTTGGTGCCCTCCATGGTGAAGTAGTATTGTGGATGGGTTCTTGGTAATATAACTGATGGTGAACTTTCAATATTTTATTTAGCATTTTATTCTCGGGTTGATTTTTCCCTTTGCCGTTATCTGTGTTCACTCAGAAGCTGAATGTGGCACCTGCATGCCGTCATTGTTTTGTGACAAGTGAAATGAATATATAATGATTTTGCACCACCTTTCTTATTAGGAAAAAACTGCATGTTGTTTTACACATTGCCCCTTGAACCTGGTGTTCAACATTTAGTAACATGGCAAAAGTTTCATGTGATATGGAAAATAAATGCATTGTTTCAATTTTGTGACCAGGTACTTTTGGCAGCTAACTAACACAGAGTGATAAATGTTGTTTTATTCTTGTAAAAACTAACAAGAATTTAGTCAATATTTACTATTATTTAAGTTGTGAACAAAGACATCTATTACATCTAAACAACAGCAGTGATGTTTCAGTACTGCAGTTACTTTAGAGTTTAGGTAGACAAATCAGTATTTAACCTTTGCTATACATCGTGCATCTAATGGACCCAGAAGGAATTAAAACGTTTGTTCTGGGAATTTTTTCTTGAAATTCCCAGGTGTTCCTAAGTGACGTCATAGCCGGCCCATTTTCGCATAGTTTAAAAATTTTAAAATATGTACGTGCATACTCACCGACACACGTGCATTTCTACTATTCCAGCCCTTACATCCTAGGGTCCCAGATACACCACACTCAGAAAGAGGATTTTATTGTTATATCCCTACTCATGTTCTGGGGTCAGACAGACACCATTCTTGTGAAGGGGTATCCTAATAAATTATTCTTTAGGAGTGTGGTGTCGATTACACAGGTCTTACACCATGCATATTTTTTTTGCGATGTATGATGAAGGTTAAGAGGTTCAGATTTGGGAAGTTGCCATGTACTTTACATTTGTAATCTGTTGCCCAGTCTAGTCATGTCTTACTGAACAAATTGTATTGGTTTAGGAGTTCAGAGTCGTCAAAGCAAAAGTCACCAGACATACAGGGGTAGTTTGTAAAAAAACATTTGAGAAAAAAGGGCAAGCAACATTGCAGATGTAAGGCACACCCAAAGAAATCAAAGTTCAAGATATGGAAAAACTTTTTTAAAATGTTTGGAAAAAAGAGAAAAAAAGAAGGTTTTGAGTGGCTACCGAAAGAATTTTTGCTTTTATTATTAAGTGTGACCCATTTCAGATTAGATGTACTAGTGTCTTCACTTTAATGTTGATGTCCACTAACGTCTGTCTCTAAAGAGATGTGTATGGATACTTTCTTTTCTTTTACATGAATGAGAAAGTGATTTTGTTTTAGAGAATATAAATTTATTTTTTTCTCTGTGATTTGCAGTGCAAATTTTCAGTACTTGTTGGGCTGTAAATAAAAGCTGTTTTCACAAGTATATTGAAGAATCTATGACTAGTGTAAAGAAATGAAGAAATGTGGTTTTCCAGCCCATTGTTGAGATAGCAGTGTTAATAATATTTTCTGATACTGCATGTTTTTCTCTGACTTTAAGTCTTGACCACACGGCAGATGAGGTATAGCTAAAATATTCAGACAGAAGTCAAGGTATTTTCTCCCAGGAAAGAGAGTCGTGAAGTGTGTAAACCTTGTTTATACGTCCAAATATTTATTGTATATTTAATGCTCCTACTATTACATTCTCGTACATACAATTACAGTGTAACCGGAGTCTTTTTTTAAATATTTTTTTAAAAAAATGTTTTCAACCATACAAGTGTACAAAACAGCATTTTTATTCTGTTTCAGGCGACTGAACCCTTTCGATCAATCATCAGCCCTGGTCTTGAACCCAGCATTTGACAGCGCAGCCTTTTCTGAGAGTTACACGACTAGATTTTTAGGCTCTATGGAAGTCAAAGGAGATAGAGGTGGGGGTTAATGTATTACAGTATTCTTGCCTCAGTTTTTTTTTTTTTTGTAAGTTGCTTTTTTGAAAAAAGTAACCGTTTCACATTGGCAAAATTCAAACTTTAGTGAATGTTGATTTTTCATCCAATTTTTCAAGCAAAAAGTTACAATTTCAGTTTGTTTAAATTCGATTGCCAATGGCAGACTTTCCTATATAACAGTGTAAGCAGTGGTATGCAAGGAGAAGAAAGCAACTACAGTTAAAATTAGATGTCACAGCAAGATGGTAAATCTATGACAGATTGTAAAATTGATGTTTTTCTCCTCAAAAGAAACTTGAAATGTGAAGATGTTTGAATTATTAACTGGACTGCACTGTTAATTCTCCAGAGTAGTGATGTTTTTTGTTGGCACATGATCATGTAATTTGTTCTCCTGCAGCCTTGTGAATTTTCCATTCAAATGATGAAGCTAGAGTAGGTTTACTGACATATCACTGAGTGTTATTGGGTAAACTGTTAAATTGAAAACAAATTCCCAGTTTATATGAAAAAATATATGAGAAGTTAGCAGTTGCTTGGTAAGAAACCAGTAAACAAGAATGAAACAACCCTAAATGCAAAATGGATATTGATTATGAACAGTGGCATGAAAGAATTATTTGTGAGACAAGTTCATAGAGACAATAAAGTAGAAAAAGGCTATGCTGTCAGTTATGTTGTTTTTCCTTTGGGGGGCAAAATGGAGAGCTTTTACAAAAGCCCTTTTCAGGTAAAAGCCCAATTGTGTTTGAGTCAGAGCCACTGAATACAATGTTTAGTAAATCTTGTCATGATTCTGCAGGTATTTCCCACATGGATTTCTCTATGTATGAGGGGTAACTGTGTGATCATAATGAAAACTTCAGTCCATCACTGAAGTAAATGAATAGATTTTATTTTGTCCAGCGAGCTCTTTATGTTAATGGAAATCATGTAAGTGAATCTCTCCATTATCAGGAGAACAACTAGTTCATGCAAGCATTAGACAGATAATGGCGGCAAGAGCTATCCATAACATCTTCAAGATGACAGAGTCGTTAATGACTGTGTCAAGTGAAGGAATGAGGTGAGTTCTTTGTCAATTTGCTCCTTATTAGTTTCTGAAGGAAAGCTCTAATTCTGTTGGTGTTTTCAAGATGTATCGTTCTTGGGTCTATGCGAGTCACAGTTTTGTTAAATAAGCTAATTTGAGATCCAGTTTGGTCTGTGTAAATAATGTCAGTTAGTGTGACAAAATCTGGTTTCCAGAAAGTTTTTTTTGAAAGATATGATGTAAATGTACTGAATGTGCAAAAAAAAAAAAAAAAAAAAAAAGATTTTTTAATAGATCATTTGTAGTAGTATAGTGTGATATCGTGTTTTTGGATTACGGTAACAGAGAAGGAGAGATGGGTTAAAAAGGTTTACTGTGTCCTGTCATGTGAGAATTGTTATAAGAGGAGTTTTACAAGGTACTTACTGATGTCTCAGTGAAAGCAGCTGTGCTGACTTTCATATTTTACTTATGTTGATGTTCTTAATTAAATGTTTGAGGGGAAGAAGCTATCATTGTTTGATTCAAAATCTGAATGCTGTTTTCAGGTGGGGTAAAAATTTTAACATTTCAGCGCCAGATAGTAGATTTGTGCTAAGAAAGTTTAAAAAAAAATAAATAAAGATCTGATCACAATTCAGTGTCCATTCAGCCATATAACAGAGAAATATTTGTAGGTGGATTGCATTTTAGAGGGACATGATATTTGACTGTTGCAGTGGGTTGCACTGCTCTCTTAGTTTGAGGACGGATTGAAGGGTTACCAAATGACAAATGCTGTAGGCATCACAAAGTTATGCTTTTGTTTTTCTTGTAATCTAATATATGTTAAAGTGAAGCAAAATGTGGGCATCTTAGATTAACAGTGGAAATCAGCTAAAAGGTGGTGAAATTTATATGTTCATATGTCTGTATAATCCACAGACTGATTGATCCTTCTAACAATGTGGTGCGTGTGGAGTTTGCTCTACAAGACATCTCTTTCTGGTCAGCTCATCCAGATAACAACAGGTAAATAGAACAGCAGTAGTTTATTCTTGTTTTGATTTAGAGTAATACCACACAAACTCATCCTTAAAAAGGTGAATTGAACCGAGAGAATATTTGAGCTCATGAAACTGTCGATCAGGTATCTTTTCATGTGTAGTAATATATTTTTGGGTGGAATTGGTACCTGCTTGAAGAAAATGGGATGTTTTGGATTCAGTTGATGTGTGTTCCATGAGAATGAAACAATTTCCATATGACTTTTTATACAATTTTGAGACGTCAAATAATATTATTGCATCAGTGATGCTGCTTAGACATTGCAGAATATTGTGCAGGTTAAATTTTCTGGATATATTATAGGAAACAAAAATGAAGCTGTTGGGAATGATGAAATACACAAAAGAAATATAGGGATAGAAGGATAGAAAATGGTTAATCAGTTGTTGTTTTTTTTCACTGTCAAATTCCATTTACAAAGCATGAAAAAATGAAGGGTTACAGCTTTTGAGGATGGGCAAAAATATCCATTTTCTCATGAAAAAAGTTTCATCAGTTGCCATGAGTTGAAATTATGTGGCATAACTGCCATTTTTTATTACTTTCAGGCTGTTTGGTTTCATCACTCGCAGTCGTCCACCAACTTCTAGTCCCCCAACGCCAGCCAGTAACTCTCCAGAGGGAGACAACTCTGGTCCAACATTTGCATGTCACGTTTTTGAGAGCAACACTACAGCAGAGGATGTAAGTGTATTGATTAGGAAAAAGACGTCGTCATAACAAGGTTATTTGAGAAAAGTTAATACTTCATTTTGAGGTGTACACTCTTACACTGAGCCACATTTCAGGCTTGTTTGAAGAAGATATTGTTCCTGAAAACTGCCATACAAAACTATGGGCTGGAATTTTATACTGACTTCACTCTATGGCAATATATTTGTAACACTGCATGTTAACCCTTTCCCTGCTTTGCCTGGAACTGTTCGGGGCTCTCTAATCTCATTACACTGCCATGTGCCCAGAACTGTTCCAGGTCTAGTTTGTATGCATTTCTTGAGTGAGTTCCCAATTATGATTGTTTTGTATTTCCTTGTTAGTTCCCCTACTTACTTGCGTCATTTGCATGCCGTTTGAAAGTGGGATTTGTGGTGGGTAATTTTTGAGATTTTCTTGTTTTGTTCCCTTTTGCACCATCATATGAGTGGAAATCTGTACGGCAGGCAAGGGGTTAACCCTATTTTACACTCGTAGCCTGACAGATTCCTGACACTCACTCTTTTCATCTGTTGTTAAGGACATGCAGTCTAATTACAAAGCCAAATGGAGAAAATACTGAATTATGTTCACTGTTCAGCAATGGTTTATAATGTAATATACCATGATCCTCTTACAAGAGCCTCTTCATCATAACATCCCCCAATCGAATGTACTATAGGGTTAAAGAGCCTGTAGGTAAAATATACCTGGGATAAAATCACAGGCAGATACATTTATGGTCATTCAGATCACTTTCAGCAACAAAAGCGAAATGAGCCACCATCAACATAACAAATCAGGATGAACAGCTACCACAAATATTATTTTACCTTACCTTTGTTACTCATATTTTAGATTCATCATCTACATACGTCTTCATTTTTTTTTTGTCTCTTCAGATTTGCCAAGCCATTAGTACTGCAACAAAAATTGCATTTCAGGCATTGATGGTAAGTAGAAATGACAGATCATTTTCTATCCATTTGGTAGATGTGCTTCACTTTTGACCATTTTGAGTTCACTGGGCTGGAGATCTGTTCACTTGAGTAAAATGTAGTTTCTGCTACCGAGTTCTTCATTTTTAGAAGAAAACATTTTCTTCACTTTGTTTCATTGATTTTTTTTTTTTAATTTAAAAAGTTCTCTTCTAAGGAATTTAACTGTTGTACTTGCCATAAGAGAGATGTAAAAACTACTTCAAAACTTTAAAAGTTAATTCATCCAATCAGCATCTATGTTTAAATGCCCATTGAATGTTGTGTGTAAAGATTTCCTGATTTTTTTGTTTTTTTTTCATGCCAAGCTTACTCCACTCCTTTTGAATTTTGTACACTCCTGAAATCCTACAACCAACCAGGCCTATAAGTAATTAATGTGGACAGGGTAAAAAGTACAAATTTGAAGATGGCCTTAGTCTTTAGATTAAGTTCTCAAAACCAAAAATGATTATGCAAGCAGTCTTTTGTCAGTTTAAATCTTGGGAAGCACTCCACATTCATCATTTGTATTTAACTGTGTCATCGTTTCACGCACTGCCCGGAAGTTTAAATGAGAAGAAGACAGAAGCACCTGCCATATCACTGGAGTCAGGAGTTTCTTTCTTTTTTTTTAAAAAATTACATTTTCACTATGTTGGTATTGTTTGTATGTCATTTCAAAGACATTTACTTAATATGTGCGCAAAAGTTTAGATACCCAGTGAAATAGTAATCAAGTTATGTAAGTTCAGGTTCCATTTAAAAGAAAAACTGTTTCATTCTTTTATCCACTGGTTATCTGGTCATTTAACTGAAATTTCCTTGTTTTATGTCTCCCCCATTTTGGTAAAAAAGCTTTGTTATCATATGAATATTTGCAATTATTTTGTTTTCAGAAAAGAGAATCTGAATCTCGCAGTATGTGTGTGTTCGGTGTTTTTTGTTTTTTTTTGTTTTTTTTGTTTTTCTATTATATTACCCACTCACCCCTTTATTACTGCCCAACGTGTTCACCCTGTTTCTGTATGTGCATATTGTTTCTTTAGGTCCATGATTGTATTGTTCATATATGCAGTATTCACGCAGTACAACTAACTTACAATTTGACAGGTAGAGGATATGATAAAATGAAAAGAGTGTTGAGAGTAGCTATCAACAGTTTAAGTTTGCTTAAAATTTCTCAAAACTTTTTTTTTTTTTTTCCACTAAGGACATTCCGTGCCGCTAATGAAACCGCCATCTGTATATCTGTCCATTTGCACATCTCATATATATTTTTGTTTATATAAATACATTTAATATTTCACAGAAAAAGAAAGTTCAAAGAATATTGCATGGTATCTTGAACATTTTGATATGGTTCTATTTGGTGGCTTCACAAAGCTTGTATTGAGGGTGACAGTTTTCAGTCTCTTTAACAAAAAGCTCAGATCATATCAGTGTAAAGAGTTTTACTTTAACTGCTCTCCAAATGTCAGTGATATTGCTGTCAATCACTAAATGATCTAAAACATGTCTGTAAACAATAAGTGATATTTTTATTAAATCAGTGTTGATAAATCTGAGACAGTGCTTAAACTATTTCATTTTCAAAAATGAAGCAAAAACAGAGAGGAAACACCTTTGCTCACCTTCTGCAACAAATTTTTTTAGGCTATACTGCCACCCAAAGGAAAAACAGTATAACTGGTAGCACAGCCCTTTTCTACTTTGTTGTCTCTATGAACTTGCCCCACACAAAATTCTTTTATGTCAAATGCAGATATATGTATCTGCTATCAAAATAGTAGTTTCTGGTATGGCAAACGAAGGTAAGTGACTAATCGTAATCATAGACAATAAAGTAGAAAAGGACCATGCTGTCAGTCACATCATTTTTCCTTTGGACGGCAGTTTAGTGAGAGAGAAAAATGGAATACTGAGCTTATTACTCAGCAGTCGAGGATTTATCCTGCCAACTTTTAAAACCCTTGTATACGATCTTCCATATTACTTTTCTTTCTTCATCTAAAGTAAAATAGCCTTTGGCTTGAAAGGATGGTGGCCACTTTCACATGATTCGAAACTATGAAGCCATAACATTCAGATGTATGGGATCTTGATGTGTAATATTTCAAATTATTCATAGTACTTTTTTCAGAGTGCCTTCAACTCTTTGTGTGCCATGAATATTTCCACTTTTGCCAATACAGGAGGAAAAAGGAAAATAATGGGGGATGTGAACGAAGACTAACTACAGCAACATTTATGAATAGAAAGTCGACTTTTTTTCTTCTGGAAACAAAATAGCCTGGCATTCTTGTGCACCGATATATTGGTGATTGGAGCAAACAGTCAGTGAAAGAACCAAATCATCGACTATTGGCACACAAAGAGTTAATAAAGAAGAGTTATAAGCTTCAAGCTGGTTAGACTAATATTGCATAGGAAACAAGTTCTGATAAATGGAACTACTTGCTACTTGAGTAGTTTTATGCTCAAATTAGTCCAGCACATTAGCACATCAAACAGTGTCACATATTCATCATATGTTTTGCAAGAAGCAGAGAATTCCATCCAAATAATTCAATATGGAAACTTAAATATTTTAAAAGAGCTGTTCAAAACATTCCAAAAATAAATGAAAATATGAAGAAAATTAATTTTGTCTGCACTGTTCAAGTATGACAGCAACTTATAAACCATTCCAGCGAGGAAATAGTCATGCCCATTAATTTCCATTGAAATGTATATGAGTTGTTTGGTTTTACTGATTCTTATGGTCCAAATTAAAGAAGAGTAAAGAATGATTGTAAATGTTCCATGCTTTTGAAGTGATAGAAGCAGTATTAACTTACTCTCACTTTAGTCCCCTTATTAATTACATGTAATTAGCAGAAAATATGTATTGTTAAAAATTAACATGCTAACATTGTGCTAAAACCTTATCCAAATTTATTTTTGTGAGCAATCTTGTAACTAATGTTATGTAAAGAATTCTGAAACAGATGTGACTGAGGGGATAATAATCCCATACCTCCATCCTTCCTGACAGAGATGGAATGAAAACAATGCTGACTGGAACATTCGAAATGACTGAAGTGGTTCAGCAACTCAGTAACTTACACCAGAATTCAAGAGAGGAATTGAAAGGGTCCATCGACTTTAACCCGTTGAAAAGTATAATGAAATTGGTGGATCAATAAATTCATTTTGAATTGCTCAGTCGCACATATTGCCTAATGCAATATGAGATGTATCTATTTGTGTAAGGTCAGCCTTTAACAAACATCTTGCCAACTACTGCTAGTACTCCAGAATTATCCCTCAAAACCAGTGGGACAGGTTATATTTATTGTTCATCTATTAAACCCTTTACTGCTACTTATTTTTTCCCCTCGTATGCTGGACAATACACTTTCATTATCATAGCGCATGTCCACAGCGCACTAGCACTATCGATTTTAGTGCAGTGAAAGAGTTAATTGTAGAATTTTACATCAGGATCATTAAATTACCTGCAGTTCAGCCGTTTCATCGAAATAATACCATACAAATGGTAGTTGGGACCATAGGTCTGAATTTGAAGTACAGAATGGTTTATATCCTGATGGTTACCTGTATGTCTTGTCAGTTGTTTAACAAATGAAGACCTGCCAACGATATTTCTTCCAGCATGTCTTACTGAACAATGTTGAAATCTTGAGAAATTCAAGTGCATAGTTTTTACTTCATCAGCTGTACAGTCTTTGAACATACTTTCTATACATTCATTCATGAGTTGCCCTGAATAAGTTATTCATGATACCCTGTCGACAAGAACCTCGGTCTCTTCTGGGTTTGAAAGTTTTTCATTCTTGTTCATGCTCACTGTCATGCAGTATTCATTGCCCACACTTGTAGCATGTAACACAGGGTTTGGTGCCTGAACATTTGTACACAGACCATATGCAATTCGTGTGTGATGTTATTACTTCTGATAAGCAAGTTTCTACAAATCAATCCATGTCTTCCCAGTTGTTACTTTTCCAAGAATTTCCACATCACAACGATACAAACAGATGTTGCCAGTTTCCAGATTGTACAATAGTGTTGCTTGTATGAAAAGAGAAAACCTTCCAATACAGTAGATTCTGCCATGTCAATGAGCTGTTCCACGTTAAAAGAACAGTGATGTGATGATCCTTTTAATATAATTTAGTTAAGTAATGCCGCAGCTCCTTTGATTTGCTTGTAATTACATGAAAATGAACTTTCTTTTTAAAGTTAAAATTCAGCTTGTAATAACAATTGAAAACTGATTTCAAGGTATGTCATGATTTACCAAGCCAAGCCGTATGCTGTGCAAATGAAACGAAGGCAGTGGTACAAAATTTCATGTGAAGAAGAATAATATGAATATCAAAGAGCAGTAATAAATCACATTACTTAGTGCAGCCTTTCATCATCTCACAGGCGGTACTGTCCATGAGCAAACTGTATTATTCCAGGTGTTGTCAGTTGGCTGTGGGAACCTTGTTAACTCTTTGTGTGCCATGAAATTTTCTCAAGTTTGCCAATACAGGAACAAAACAGTGGGGGAGATGAATGAAGACTAACGACAGCAACATCTACTAATAGAAAGTCGACTTTCTTTCTTCCCGAAACAAAATAACCTAGCATTCATGTGTGCCGATACATTGATGATTGGCACAAACGTGATCAGCGGAAGAACCGATATGTGAGCGAGCCCCACTAACCTCAGTGGAGGTAGCACTGGACCAAATGGTGAAAATCACGATACAAATAACCGATTTTTTGATGTTTTTTTATTTTATTTTGGTCGGTACTTAAAGTTCAACTAGTTTTCTACATTCTGTGAAAATATTAGGTCTCAAATCAGCCTCTAAATATGATAAATATTGCTTTTAATGCCTTTAATTTTGCCTTTGACATGAATATCACAGCAATAATGGAGTTCATTGACCTCCCGATAACGTCAAAATCAATAAACCTATTGTCACAAAATGTTTACAGAGAGTGTATCATTTGCAATGGCACAGACATGCAAAATTTCAAAGCGGTAGATTAATAAGAAGTACCAGCGGCTAGGGAGACGGTAAGGCCACCCATCTTGCTGAGAGCGAACATCACTCTTCCATCGTTAATGGCGATTTTCTAGGAAGTTCCTTCCGTTTTTGACGGGGGGGTGGGGGGGTCTTTAAAAAGCCACAACTTTGCGATAAAAAGATAAAAAAGGAGCACTGTAACAATTTTTACACCAAATTAAAGATGAGAGTTCATACTTTATGGTGATATTCGTAACTCAAAACTGAAAAAATGTGACTCATAAGGAGCATTACAATCATTTTTACACCGAATTAAAGATGAGATTTCATACTTTATGGTGATATCCATAACTGAAAAAATGCAACTTCCGCTGAGGCTAGTGAGGCTCGTTTACATTTGTCGGTGATTGGCACACAAAGAGTTAACATTGACATCAAAGGCTGTTGTTAGAAGAGTGTAGTATAATTACAGAGCCAAAGAAAGAAAATACTGAGTTGTGGTCACTGTTCAGCTATAGCTCTTTGTAAAACACTATACAGTTCCGTAACAACAGCCTTTGAATGTAGGTAGAATGCGCATGACGTCACGGAGTGTGTTGTTTTGATCTTCCTACACTAAAGATGGCCGGCGGATCAGCTGATTAGTGTAACTTCAAGATATGTCCAAGCGGTTAAAATGCTTGCTAGTTGCATTGTAGTTGATTGTTATGACAGGGATGGAAAGAGTGGATCCAAGGTGGTCAGATTCCCTACCGCCCGTGTAAACCAGGGGAAACGAAGTGAAAGAATTGACCGAAGGTCTCCCATTGAACGTGTACACATGTGCCATTGTTTTCTGTGGTGAACTACTTTTAGCTTGACACCGGTTGGTTCGCGACGTCTCCCGTGCTCGCAGTGCAAATCAGCTAACAAATCAGAATCAATGCTGCAATCGCCATGGTGATGCGTGGGTCCTTACACTAAAGATGGCCAATAGCGCTTTCTACCTTATAGCTCTTTGTAAAACACTACAGTTCTGTAACAACAGCATTGAAATATAGTTTTTACAAGGTTCCAACAGCTGACTGACGATGTACTTAATTTTGAAATATTTCATTTCTTATGTGCTGTTAAATTCCCCTTTGGGTGTTAGTTGTGTACCATGTATATGTGCACGGACCTGCGTATAGCTTAGAGGGATCATTGGTTTGAGCCAGCATTTATCAATGTTATCTGAGTTATAATGTGGATTTTCAAAAAGACTTCACAAATTAAAAGAGAAAGCACAAGTTTAAAGACAAGCTGTGCATCCTGAATACTCGTGTGTCTTTCCTGCATGAACATGGTGTACTTCATCTATTGAATTAGATTAACATCATGTTAGGAAAATAATTTTAATTTCATCTGAAGCATTAATTGAAATTTATTTTTCAATACAAAATTGTAAGTCGTATTTCAGAAGGTTAAATTAGCATGATTTCATAAAGTTTATATCTTGTTTAAATCAGTTCTAGTAGAAGAAATTATTTCCTCACATTTGTATTAATACAAAACATTAACATACATATATTACACAATGAAATGCCAGCGGTTGCATTTGGCTCTCCTATTGACCATATTACATGTGGATCAGTTGGAACTGAAAATCAGGATAATTTGCTCATGATTCACACAGCAGAGACTAGAGAATCTGGAATGCATGTGTTCTTGTTTCTTGTTCCACATGGTGTTTTTCTATTCATCCTTCATAACTGCTCAAACAAGCATGACTATTTACCTTGGAATTTTAAAACTGTAGGTAAATATGAATGAGGAGGGAGAAATTATACTTTGACAATGCATGAGGAAAGCAATTTCTTATGTGCTGTTTAATTCCCTTTGGGTGCTAGTTGTGAAGTGAATATTTTGAATCCTCTTATATTTCCCGTTATCTTCTATTCTTCATGTTCAGGATTTTCAGTCAGTCTGATCTTGGTCCCTTCCATTTATTTTTCTTTCTTAAATTTTGTTTAAAATTTTATTTTCATTGAAGAAATAATGGAATCAGATACATTTTGTCTCTTAAGGACACATTTTTGTGACCAGTTATGAAAAGCCTTTGAACTCATGCTTATTGTCATGAAACTTACACTTTAAAGGCCAGAGCTGTGTACCATGTTTTTCAGGATAAGTTTATGAGAAGACAAATAAATATGTTTATTTCTTAAAAATTACTCTCTTGTATACTTTTTATATTATTCTCTGGTCAAATTCTTTTGCCAGTAACCACTTTCAAATATTTAGGAGTCCAGTTGGAGAAATTCATACTTCTAATGCTTTAGTAAGTAAACAATATTATTTCGCTTTTTTATCGTAGGAGAAAAGGAAGGGGGGAGCAGCACCAACAACAGCAGCAGCCCCCAAAGCAAAGGCTCCAGCGAATGAGACTGTAAGTAAATCACGTCTTTGATATCTGCCACTACATAACTGAAAGAAAATAGGACATTTCACAATGCCATTGTCAAGCAACCATTGGAGTTTCTGATCTTTCATCACTGTGGCAGTTACTGTAGGAAAATGAAGATATTAAAGATGGTACAGATTGTCTAAATAACTAAAGGCTAATATGGCAAAAAGAAAAGGTTGTGTATGTAGCAAAGCCTCACAGAAGAAGTAATACAGAAGTTATACAGTATTATGCAAAGGAAAAGGGAAGACAAGTCAAGCTTTCAGTATATTAACCTTCATCAGGAAAAAAAAAATATAACAGGATGGAAACTTGAACCCATAACAGAATTGAAGAAATGAAAAAATGTTCAGAATGTTAAACTAATACTAGTATTTAGCTGAAAGTCCAGACTTGGATTTTTGGAGCGCAACACATCCTCAACATATGTAATATTTTGTCATTAACTAAAAAGGCTATTCCTGTTGGTGATGTAGATTATTTTTTTTTCACACCACATGATGCTTAAAAGTTGTGAAAAATGGTGATTTGAAAGGATGTGGAACAGTGGAGACAGCAGAAAATGTCATGAAGCCTAGTAGAGGCAATGCTATCAATATTATGAGATCTAGAAACATAAAACTTAGATTTCCTATTTCCTGATTTTACAGGGTTACAATTATTTATGCATCTCACTCACTACTTTGACCTAACTTAGTTGGGGTATCTTTCCATTGCAGACTCTCATATTGAAGAACATACAAAGTCTGCCCAAAGAAGGAGGCAACAAGAAGAACAAAGATGAAGCTGATGGTGTGCACAGTGGTACTGAAGATGATCCCAATAATCAATTAGCTCTGAGCCCTGATGGAAAGTTCCTTATCCTTGCTGCTGATGAGTCTAGCACCCCTTCCTCTGTAGCATCTCCCATAACCAGTCCTAAGCCTGTGGATGATTCCACAGGCGCAGAAGGGGGTGACAGTGAATCAGAGGCTTAGATGTATTTATATAGCTTATGTCCTATATCTTGCAAAGACTTTATTATCAGTATCTGTGTTTTCCCCATCATAAATTTGAGCTGCAGAGTCATAAAAAATTAATATTCTCGTCAAGATAATATTCTTTACACTATTTTGTTTGAAGGTGATTGCAGTTGCCCACACTTTCTCAAAAATAAACAAACTAAAATATTATAAGAAGATGCTTCTTTAAAGGAGACAGTTTCATGTCTCACTTTTTTGTTTGTTTGAACGTGAATGTAGTTGCCCATGCCTGGTCAAAAGAAACAAACTAAAATATTATCAATGAAGATGCTTTCGTAATTGAGAAATTTTCATGCTGTATCAAATGAAAGCACAGTGATCCCTGTTTTGAGTCTTAAAGCATTGTTCAGATGAAGGGAACCTTTAAATATCTCCGACAATATCTGCTCAGTAAAAAGTACTTATGTGAACAAAAGAACTTACCACCGCTGCTACACCATTTTTTGTATGATCTGTTACCTGACATCATGAAGAAAGCTGTAGAAGCTGCAAGTTCATCATGACCATTAAAATGGAAGTAATTGACATCAGACAGCAGCAGTATTTGTACAGTCCAAAAAGAGCACTTTAAAGTTAGAAAATGTAATAGATCACGTCAAACATAAGGAATTTAGAAGTACTAACTAAAGGCCTGTTGACACTGGTGGGCTTTTGGAGTAGAAAAAAGGAATGGGGGCATAGGAGAAGACCTCTTCTGGCTTTCCAAGTTTTGCTTTCTGATTTCCCCCTCGAAACACTGTTTGTTTACACTGATCCGTTTTCTGAATGAGAAATGATGCACATTGTTTGTTTTGGTTGTGTGGTGGAGATGGATGCTCGTGTGGCCGCGACTGGCCTCTCACTCGTCGAGCGAAGGAGTTGTTCGGTTCAGCTTTTCACTGTATGAATGTGAAATTAATCTGATCTTTCTAGGTTTTTATCATTCGCTAAAATTCCAAGAGCTTCGTTCTTGCCTTCATGTTATGGTAGGTGGACGGTTTTGTATCCCATAGATAGCTCTCGCCATCAAAATGTTTTGGTGAAAGTTTCATCTATAGCTTGATCGAACGCCATTTTACACCGAGGAGGTTGTCACGTGACACATAACCTTTCTGAAATCGGAATAAAAATAGAAATGGTCTTATTCTAGTTGTTCATGGAGAAATTGGAAGGAATTAGGAAAGGGTCAGATTCCATTCCGATTTTGAAACAGTGTAAATGCAACATGCGTACTTCTAAATTTCCTTTTCTTTTTTTTCTATTCTTAAAGCCCACCAATGTAAACAGGCCTTTATGCAGTATTACTACAAATTGAAAGGAATCGACGTGATGCTACATGTAATTTGTAGCACATAACACCATTGATCGTGAAAATAGCAGTAGCAGCTCATTAGATTTTTTTATCTACGCAAATTGTACATTGTGTGATAATCATAGATATTTGGTGTACCAAGCAGCTGTTACTACTCGAGCAGTTCAAATTGGGGACGATCTGAGTGATTACAGATTACAGAAGATAATTTGGTGTAGAAAAGCTGTTCAAAAAACCGTGCATTAAAAACATATTAAAGGGGAAAAAAAAATTTTGTTTCAACCCTCAACCCTTGCATTTGTTTCAACCCTCAAGGGGACAAGGTGGTCTAGAGGCAAGGTGCTCGCCTCTCATGCCAAGGGTCCCGGATTCTAAACTCGGGCAGTGCAGGCATGTTGGAAAGTGGATTTTTCTCGTATTTTCAAGTCACTGGTCCTATTGGGGGGTAGGATCGAGTAGTTCTTGGAAATTGGATTTTTCTCATATTTTCAAGTCCCTGGTCCTATTGGGGGGTAGGATCGAGTACCTAGTCTTCTCGGATAAGGACGAAAAAATTCGGAGGGCCCGTGTGCACGTTGCGCACGTTAAAGATACCTTGGCAGTTGGAAATCGTAAAGAGCAGGCCGAAAGGCCGCTGCCCGGGCAAAATTGAAATTAATAGATTAAAATTTATCCATATCATCTCCCCCCCCCCCCCCAGAACAAGAAATAATAAAACAAGTAAAGTGAGGTGTAAATGCCAAGGGCAGCGAACCTCCTAAAATAAAGACCTCAAAACCATTGTTTCAACCCTCCTGTGGTGCTGTTAGATCTGTTTTTTTGGTCATTGTTGGCGAGGATTTAAATTTGCTTTCAGGTGGAAAAGATTATGTATCTGAAAAGGAGAAACCTTCTGTTTCATGAAGAATTTTTTTTATCCTGAGAGACATTTAAAAGTACTTAACTCACAAGTAGTAAAGGGGAGGGGGTATTGGAACAGAATGAAATGGCTGACCGATGCCAAGTAAAAGATCTTCAGGCAGCCCAACAGGTTTTGTGCTTAGTAGACTTTGCAGCACAATTCATGGTGTGAAAGAGATACTATAAATCAGGTCATAGCATATTGGCATGTAGTCTTTCCAAATACACATTTTTTGAAATATTCCCATTGATTCGTCTCTTGTTTCACAACAGCTGATTTGAAAGCCTCTTTTTTGCGCGCAAAGATATATACCAGTATGTTATCACGGTAACATTATGTTTTCTTGATAAAGACAGTGTAATCTACTGTTGTGTAACTTATTTTGTGCTTGATATTTATTATGAGATAACATATGTTTCATAATGATTTGAAATGAATTTATGATCACTGCAAAGAAAAAAAACATTGTGTGACAGTGGAAGGATCTACCTTTGATGTTGGCTGAATATTCCATAATTCCTGTCTTGCATTTGTTTCACCTCACTGCTCCCGAAATTTTCGTAGATGTGTATGTGTTTTCTTCCTTCTTATTTAGCAAATGTGAGATAGATGTGGCCTTATGTATAAGATCATCATATCTTGATGCCTGAACTGGAAAAAAAGAATGTAGATATGACTTGCCATTCACAAACAGCTCATGTCACTATTGCGCAAAGATATATTTATAGTTCTCATGTTATATAGAGTGGGTTTTCAATATCAAATCCTTGGTTGTCTGTGTGTCGAGATGTTGTGAAGTGAGACCCATACAGGACTTACAGGCTGATAATAAGGCCAGTGTCTTGTTATGGACAGTGTTTGGAAAGATCTTTCAGTGCTTACCTCAAGTGGCCAGCCCACATAATTTGGTAGATTGTACATTAAAAAAAGAAAAAAAAATTCTCTCTGACTATGTTCCAAGTATTCTTCATGTGCTTGTTTTATGAAGAAACTTTTAGGGGCTTTTGTACTAGTCTACCTTATTTATTGATGCAAAATTGCAGCTACTGTATCCAAACAGTTTTAGGTTCCGGAAAACTCAGGCAGTGTTTTCAATTAATACTACAAGCTTGGTTGTTGCTTTTTTTGTTTTTTTTTAAATAACATAATTATGACTGGCATCAGTTATTTTTGGGCAAGATAGCCATAACAAAGGGATGTTGATACATCCTCATCAAAATGTATGTTAAACAAGACGTTCATGGATTTTCATGTGTTAACTCATTCACTACGGTAAGCTGAATATTCAGCTGATTTTCCAACAATAATATCTAATCCAACATTTCAAAATATTGTATCCTACCCTGATTCATTGATTTTCCTTTATTTAGATGTATAATATGTTTTGTCCTGTGTTTATACTATTTTAAAGAAAAAACATCTTTGAACAACCCAAAATTTCAAACTGGATAGGTTTGAAAGTTCCTGTCCATACCCACAAAATTTACCATAGGGAATGAGCTAAGGCTCTGCTAACATCTGTATGACAGTAGCATGACAGCCATGAAAATGGAAACATCAAGAACTTAACATGCTCATTAATTCACTGTCTGCCAGTGATTTTTCCTCATTCCATCCCCCTGTGAACCAGCCATTTCAAGGATATTTTTAAAAAGTCGCTGCACCCTCATTAATTAACATAGACTTAAGAAATTTGGAAAGTAATTTAGCAACCTAAGAAACATGCCAATCAAATGGGTGAACTTATAGCACGACTCAAAAAAATTGTGAAGTTGGAACCTCAGGGGTTGTTGTCAAACTAAATTACTGTAGCAATGATTTTACCTAACTGTTGCCATAAAGGTAACCTGTGGGTTATTCTTTACCTTTCTTTTCCATACCCTCAATAAGCAGTTTGCAAAATACTTGAAATGTCCCTCCCATTTCTATTGATAAATTGATCAATGTTTTGATTCTGTTCTTCTTTTTTCTTTTTAATTACTGAACACAAGACCTGTAAAGTTAAAGCATGATTTTATCTTTGTGTCGTAGTGACAGAAAATGAATTTATATTTTCATGTGCTTAATTACCACAATACATAGTAAGATGGAAGTATTAGATGGCTGGTACCATTGAAATTATGTCACATTTCTACGGAATTGGCTCTTGACAGGATTGGTGTAACAAAAACCATCTGCAAGCCTGGGGTTTAAATTTTTGCTGGGAGCCTATTTTCTGGTAGGGTTTTGTTGCAAGTGTAGGGTTTTTAACATTTATAAGTATGCTAGTTCACAGAAAATCAACTGATTGTTTTTTTTTGTTTTTTTTTTGGACATTTATCAGCTACATGAAGGAACTGTATGCAATTGCAAAGTTATTCTGTATACCCCACTGCCTTTGTTTAGCATTTATATGAAAGTTATTGTTTTTTGGTTTTGTTTTTGCCACACTGAGTGAGAAATTCTGCTCTGCACTTCATGCAGTGCGATCTTTCAGTAAGATGAAATACCATGTACTGAGTCCAGTAACTTGACCCTTAAATCGCTCACCTCTGCTTCTTTTTACTTTTTTTTTCTTCTTTGCAGTGAGTTTGTTGGTCATATTGTAGTAGTAATGTGCCTCTATTTTGTTTTTTCAGTTATGTAATTTTTTTTTGCTTGGTATTTTCCTAGTGTGCCTATGCCTTTTTAATTAGCAATGCCTGACAATTGATGCCATATTATCATTCCTGTTTGTGAATTACAATGCATCTAGAATATTAAAAATGGCATTTTGTAGAATTTTTTAATTTTGTTGTAGTCCGCCAAACATATTTTTGCTGAGAGATATAACCCAGACTTTATTTTTGTTTTAGTATGTTGAAAACAAAAACCGGAAAAGCTGATAATATAGTGGTATCAGTGAATGGTGGTGGGGGACATCTACGATCCTTGGTCAACAAGTTTTATTCAATTTTACCAGGGTTTCTTCTCCTAGTCACTGTTGTTTTTACCTGAGAGGAGATGCAGTGTTCTTGTTCAGCCTGGTTGTGGTCATATGAACGAATTGAAATAGTGTATGACACTGTTTGATATTTATATATATATAATGTGCTTTGGTATACACACAGCACTCATCAGATATTTTATGTTGGAAGCAGAACAGTCTGGCTGTCATCGTCAGTTTTGTGAGTGAAAGTTTAAAATTTTGCCTTGTGTGAGGAACGTTTTCTTTTTTTGGTTATCGGCTCTTGCATGGTGATCATTTGTTGCACCATTGCAGCAGTAACAACTGTACAGCAAGCACCAGGAGTGAAGGCTTTCAGCATTATGGTACTGGAGTTTTGTATCTGCATAAATCCAACTTAAGCATATTGATGCACACAATTTGGTTGTGTATATGAATCGTGCAACTTTAAGTGGCCATGTTTTCCACTGAATGAGAAAAAGCTATAAGTCACATTCTCATTTGTGTGGCTAAAAATAAGGTGCACTGCGCTTATCCTGCATGGGAAGCTCATTTTTAAATTCAACATTGAATGTCTTTCGTGGGCATTTTAATTGGCACTTTATAAGTTTGTTTTTTTCTTGTCACATTTCTTTATATGTCTAGAAATACTGCATATTTTGGAGTTTTAAACTGATTTGTAAAAGGTACCTACAAGTTCTGTGTGTCTCTACCCATGGTTTTTTTTCCACATTATCTGTGTAACAAACCTGTTATGTTTTAGGGAGTCTTGTGGAGATTTTATTGTTCACTGATGAGTATAACTAGGTTGATGTATGTTATTATTTATTACTTTACATACACTCTTTGTTTTCAGTTTTATTTTTGTAGTGTTTCTCAAATTTATGTATAAAGTTACAAGCTTTTGTCTTGTAAATAAGCTGGATCCACATTCTTTGAAAATGCCAAGATTTTTTTGTTTTTTACACTTTTATTCCAGTGATAGCAATCCCTGCTTTTGCTTGTTTACTCTTTAATAAATCTAATGAAGGTATTTTGTAACAGCAAATGCTGATCTAGGCATTTGACTCACTTTACTGCAGTGTCTATTTGCTGGTGAGTTCATGCTGTAACTTTGAACTGCAAATAATATGTTATATCATTTCAAGCACGAATAATTATCAGAGAAGATAACTTTCAGTATTGTAGGGCATTAATGTATACTTGGAGTAATGTTACACATTCATGAAAGCATGGGATTGGTATCGTGTTGCATAACCTGAACGGGGCAGATAGGGCACTTGCCTTAGGCACCAATTTTGAGGGGGAGAGGGCGGTGGCATTTCAGTGAAGTAAGCACCTGCTTTTAGCTTATGTTATCAAGAATGTAGTTTTCATTTCCTTAACAATGAAAGTGTATTTTGCATTTATTATTTTGCTACCTTTATTACAATGATTTAGGAGTAACCAGTTTGAGTGCCAGTATACATAAGAATTCAGCCAGATTTTCAAAGAACGCAGTTTTAAAATGGAATATTTATCATTATTATTAACATCATTATTATTTGCTGCAGATGCCATGAGTTCTATTTATACCACTGATGGTATTCCTGGCTTGCTCTTATGGAACTGTCACCATCTGGAAGGAAGTATTGCATGCATGCATGTATGAGGGATTTGTATTTTGAGGCTGTGAGCTAAAACTGTATTTTGGAGCTGTGATCACCTTGTCATTGAATTGTAATCCTGCATATTGAATATGTATGTCACTACTAAAATTTTGCACTAAAAGAGGACATCTTTTGATACAGATTAGGTAGGCATATATAGCTTTGCTGTGGTTGGTCAACTGCTATATCGTATGTGTTAGGAGACACCATGGCAGAATGGTGTGGGGAATGGCGCTATTTCTTTAGATTAGGTAGTTACAAAAATATAAATGTAAAGAAAGTCTAAATTGATAAGTGTAGGCAAATTTCAACTCCCAGAGATTTTCATTATTTCAGAATTTAAGAAAAATGAAAGTACAACCATTGTGTCTGAAGGGAAGGAAAGTATCAACTTTTCTATTCTGGATGTATAAAACTCTCTATTTTATATGCATAAAATTCTTCTATTTTATGTGTGAAAGTAAGTTGTTATTATCTGCATAAAACTGTCTTTTTGAGATATGCTATAAATTGAATACAAGTGTCTTATAAAATTTTAGGAAATGAAGCAACATAGAAAGGATATATTATTAAATGGGAACTTAATTTTTATCAGCAAAATTTATTATTATGTGAAATAAATTTAGTATATGCCTCCTGTGTTGAAAGTGTGAAGTTTTTCTGTGTCCAGAAACAAGTTGTGAGGAAAATGTATAGTGATATTATTTGTTTTCTCTTAAAGATTTTTTATTTAATACTCATTAATGTTTTTGTGAGCCTGTTGTCTCTAAAGAGCCTTCCGAAATATTTCTCAGCTTGATGCCAAAGTGCTGAATGGCACTTATACGAGCACGTTTGGTTTGCTCATTCTTTATCACCCAAGCCAGACAAATTTCTAAATATCTGGATAAATATGGGAGATAGCTAAATGCCCAGAAAAATGGAGTGATCAAGACAAAATATGTATGTGCAAATTTGTCAAAAAATCTTGTCTTCTGTTTATTTTGTCTAAAAATACAGTCTTGTCTCAGAAATTGTTGGAGGGTAGATAATATGCACTTGGACTTACATGTTGGTACATAGCTTGGATCTAGTATTCATGATTCCTGATAAACATGAAATTAATGACGATGACTGTGGAGGCACTTACGATGCTGTAAATATTTTAAAACTCTTGATTCCTTATTTGTTTATCAATGCCTTTTTCTGATTCCCCAATGCCACCACTATTGTGTGTCTATGCATTCTCTATTGAAAGTTTTTTTCCTAGTCGTCGCTTTAGCCAATAAAAAGTATGTTTGCAAAAGCATTTGATAATCTTACATTTTGTTGTTTTTTTTAACATTTATAAATACGTTCCTGTAGCATGTGCATTGACAATCCATTGCAAACCATTGTAATAAATTTGTACATTCAACAGTATGCTCAAGTTGTTCATTGGAGATCATATACAGGAAAAAAAAAACGACATGAAAATGCAATGTTCCAAATTTCCATTTAGGATTAGTCAGTCATGAAGAAATGAGAACTCAGACTTTCTCAGTATCTTGGAAAGGGATCTGCAGGTGTGAAATGAAAACATGCCATCATATTATGGTGTTAACTCATTGTGTGCCAGTCACCGATATATCGGTTCTTCCGCTGGTCATGTTTGTGCCAATCACCGATGGATCAGTGCACAAGAATGCTGGGCTATTTTGATTCGGGGAGAAAGAGAAATCAACTTTCTATTAATAAATGTTGCTGTAATTAAACTTCATTCATCTCCCCCCTTATTTTCCTTCTGTATTGGCAAGCGTTGAAAAAATCATGGCACACAAAGAGTTAAAATGGAAAAAAAAGGAAAAGAAAAACAGTAAGAGCTTCTCTGATCACCAGTAAGTGTATATGCATTTTGTCCTTCTTTTTTTTTTCAATCATTCTCCAAAACTCAGATCTCACTCAAGTGTACTCACACACGTAACAAAATAAAACTGGTCACATAAACATGTTGATATTGTAAGTAAAGTAAGTTCTTTATTCAGTGATGCATGATGCATTGCCTAAAATTCTGAAATTTTACACATTTTATGATTTTAAATTTCTCCTCTGACCCAGTACAAATATTTCTATTTATTTATTTTCAAATCTATCACAGATTTGCCACAGCCTTCTAAGGCGTCCCTTTCATAACAAATACATAACGATAATACTTCCCTTTCATTATCACACTGGCTGCATGACAACTTAAGTACAGCACATACTTTTATCAGACCTCACACACATACATAAGTGTGTCCCCACAAAAATATAGGACATATGGATGAAAAGGTGTTTCAGCTTAAAATCACACTTCAAATATAAATTTTTTAAATAAAAGACCCTCATTTTTGCTGGCTATAGCTACCTGGATATAACCAAAGACAACTGATAAAATCTATTGTACTCCATCCTCTTCCTGAAAAAGTGAAATGTCATTATGGTGATCCAAATACTTCAGTTCTTATTTCTCGAAGAAAGAAAGAAAAATAAGAACATTTTGGACACAAATCTGACATTTGTTTCTTTCTTCACTGTATCAACCAGCATTTTATCAAGGAGGGAATTATGAACATTCATTTTTAAAAAAAGTAATAATAATATTAACTATCTATGTTGACCAATGAGAATAATGTGATTCTAATAAATGAAATGAGTGTTAACATGATAGCTTACTTCTGAAGAATTCATATTTTCTAAGAAAACAAGACATTTGTGACTTCAATATGTGAGGGAAAGACATATATCGTAAAAACACCAGCTCAGCAAATTGCCCCTTAATACCAAACTCTCATCCTCTACTGACTTTGCAACTTTCTGTTTCAGTTCAAAGGCCAGAAAAATGGAAAATTCAAAGACATTCATTTCTCCAATGTAGATTCTGATACAGCATTAGACTTTCTGAGCCTTAGCTGATACAGCACGTCCAGCTACAGCAGGGGCCTTTGAGGAGCCAAGTTCTCGTGACGTGACTTTCTCCCGTAGGGCTTCGGCCATGCCAGGAAGACGAGAGAAGTAGTTACGAGCAAAGTTGTGTTTCTGAGTCACTTTGTGGATGAATACATGTCCATATCCCTGTTGGGGAAGAAAAAAGGCACATCTTAAAAGATCTGGTGAGAAGACTGCTATCAGTAAGTTACTAGATACAATAAAATGGGACTGCTAGTGCATTTAGCATGCACAGATTTCACACCGCCACTTAGCAGCAAATGCGCGGAAGTCATGAACAATGCTGTATTTCACAAAGCTAGTATAGGGAAAACACTGAAGTTCATTCACTGTTCAGCTATCACTGTAGGCCCCGATTGATGTCACTTATTTTGTAATAACGTCAATTGCTGTTGGAAAACTGACTTTTTAAAATTTTTAGTGGCAGCACTGTAACAAATCTGCATCATTAATTTGTCATTATTTCAAGCATTTTTTCATACAATACTCCCTGGAATCCGCATCATTAATTTGTCATTATTAAAAGCATTTTTCTCATACAATATGCCCCCAACATCGTGCGAACTGTGTACACAATTTTTTTAGAGGCGCGAAGATGGGAGTGTCTCATCTTATTGTATCTAATATCTTTGCTATTATTGACCATAACCTTATTAAAACCAAACAGTGCACAAAGAAAAAATAAGCAAATAAAAAAAAAAGTTACAAAGGAAAATTTACAGACAAATAGCTGCAAGAAGAAGGCTGTCATGTGAAAACCTAACTTTCTGGTTGTTCTATACAGGTATTTATATGCATCAAGACTATCAGTACCTAGGACAAATAAATATGGGCTAAATAATATGTGTGCAATTTCTTGGCAAGGTGTCCTGTGTTGCGGTCAAGAGATTAATTTGTCTGCTATTCATATTCCATTTGGTAAACCTTTGCAAATGAAATGCGAAACATTGCCCGTTCAGCATCTAAAAATCGAGGGTTGCATGACAAACTATAGTAACTTGACTTTTTAAAAAAATTGAGATATTTGGCATGGTTGTAGCCCTTGACAACCCGAAGGTTTTTTTCATAATGTTCGGGGTTAAATTCTGAAAACTAAGGGTTAAATAATATTGTTTTTTTCTTTTGGGGAGAGTTGTTCAGTTTTTTGCTTCTCCTGAAAAATTTGTAAAAAGTAAGTTATGACAGTGTGACAGTTTACCATTTTCAAAATTTTTTCTGTGCAAAGATCAACTCTACAGGTTTCCACATGGAAAAAAAACAAAACAATAATAAGCAAGACAGAGACAAATGATGATGCAAAGCCAAACCTCTTCAAGACTGAACAGCTTCTTGTGGGCCTCCGCCTCTTCATGAGTCAGCAATATACAATTCCAGGGTGACCACTCTCGATGTTTGTCCCATCGACACAGTACCAGATCATACAGGTCATTCCATGCACTCAGCACGCTCTGGTTGCTCCAAATGTTCTCCACAAGATATCGCAAGTCATTCTCCTGAAAACATGAAGGTAGAATTAAAGTAATATCAATGAAAATCCCCAAAATCATGGACAATGTATATGGAGATCAGCAAACCCATTTTGCATATATTCTTACCTAAGCAAGGAACATTGCCAAGGGGAATAGTCCACACAAAGGTTAGATGAATACAAATTTCAGTGCTATAGTTGTGTGTATCAAATGAATCCCGATCTAAGTTTAGCTCTTCTGATAGTTCTGAAATTCGCAAGTAAATCCATACTATATGTGAGTGTGCATGAGAAAACCCACAATATGTCGAAAGAGCTGATTTTGAGAAAAACGGCTTTGAAGTGAAAATATGGGTCCGACACAAACTTCCAACTTGGCTGTTGTTTAGGGGACCGTGGCATGTTACAGGGTTAACTGTAGACGAGCAGTGAGCACTACTCACTATGATCTCTATATAGACTTTGTAATTAGTCTATTTTAGACTACGGTCTCCTAACAAGATCAAAAAACTTCCGACTTCGCTGTTGTTTAGGGGACCGTGGGATGTTACAGGGTAAACTGTAGATGAGCAGTGAACACCACTCACTATGATCGCTATACCGGCTTAGTTATTAGACTACGGTCTCCTAACAGCAATCACTCCAATATTAATGGGTCAATTAGCTATTGCCACTTTTAGGATTAAATGCCGTTTTCTCAAAATCTTGTTTTAGGGGTGTCACTGACTTCAATTTATCAGAAATGTCTTGTCTTTTATTATATGTACAGAACTCAAAATGTCATGTTTTCGACATATTGTGGGTTTTCTCATGCACACTCACATATGGCAATGAAACAGTACTTCAGTGACGGTGAGGAAGCTGGTTCTTTTCTGTCTTCTTCATTTCAAACACCGCTGCATCATTACCAAAGAGCAATTCAAAATATTTGTAACATTCTCTCAGGTCAATAAAAGTTTTGACATGAAAAATTGAACCATAGACATTCATGCTGGTACCCACTGGAAAGAACCCCCCCCCCCTCCCCCCGGGCCCCATGGAAGCAAATTTTGTAATATATCTGAAATACCCCGTCACTGCAGATTCAGTACCACATCATTCTTTCATAATTATACCAATACAAGTGTAGAAAATGGTGTTGACATAAATAAAAATTAAAGTATGTGGCACTGAAAGGTATTTGTTTGAAAAGTCATATTTCTAAGTTGCAATATCATTTCATACATGGCACTTTGGGCTTTCGACAGTTAAAAGAAAACAATAACCATAAAGAGATGAGGAAAATGGAAATCAGTGCAGCCTCACCTGCAACAGATAACATATGGTGCTTCCATCCTGCATGGCCTCCTCAGACCTGCGCAGAGCTTTAAGCATGACTTTGTAGTAGGTGTGGTCCTCACGCTGTCTGCCATCATTCTCAATCTTCTCACACCGACGGCAGCGGCCAACATTTCTTGAGTTGGAAGAGATGAAGAACTCGGTAGATGGCAGATAACATCCACAGCTGTGACAATAATTGATGTCCTTCCGCAGGGTGCTGGGATCCTGGGGCACCTATCAATGACAAAGTCACAGTATGTATATCAAAATTTGATAGAGTCAAATAACTAGCTTCTTCCATTCCTACAAATGTTTACATTAATGACTGCTATTCATTCTCTCACATCTTTGACCAGGAAGCAATTGATAAAAATGGGAGTATGTTGTTCTTAATAAAAATGAAAGATCAGAAAATGGATTGTTTTGAAGTATAATTAACCCTCGTCCTGCGGGAGGCCACTATATTGGCCCCCCCCCCCGCGCAAACGCGAGGCCAATATCCTTTGTCCGGCCAGCGTCTTAAAAAAAAGCCACATTCTTGTGGCCGTACCGTATAAAAGCGTAATGTACTACCACAGCCAGTGTTTACATTATGGAACGGGGTGTCGTTCGGCCGGCCGATTTGTCTGTTTTGCACTTTTTCTGAACGCTGTAACAGAACGATTGTTCCTTCAATCAGCCCGAAATTCACACCGGGCACTCATTAATACATGTTCTAATTGCATGCTTAATTTTATGAATGTAAGTTTCATAGAAACTGATGTGCCAAGTCTCAAAGTATCCGTGTTGAAGCTTTTCCTGCGTTCCACTGCATGTTGTGCAAATAGTAGGATTTGAAAACTATTTCTTGTTGCGTTCCTTTTCAATGAATTTGTTTATAATTCCGTGTATGCATTAAAAAGTGGTTGGTGACACTTGGTTTTAAATTTAAAGGCAGTGTCTTTACCCTGAATGTGGATATTAACTTTTAAAGAGGGATAAAAAAATCCGCTTTGTTATGCTCTGGCCGTTTTTATCTCCGCCATTTTATGCATGTCTCATTTGGCCAGACCGTATTAAAGCGTATCGCCACCATAGCCTCCCCGCCCGTGAAGGCTGTGCGAGTGCTCGGGCAGCCTGTAGGCTTAATGGTGACACATCGGGGTGTAACATTTCTTAAATCTTACCATACAGATTCTGTTTGGAGGAGAGATTTGTAAAGACACGAAGACTACAGGATTATACTTATAGATTCCACTCCAGACTAGTAGACGGAGCACTAAAAACATGTGTTTTATTGTTTAAAAGCGCCATACAAAGTACTATAGACTGTTAGCTGACTGGGAGTGATAAAAATGTTTTAGACATGTTCCAGTAAGGCACTGTTAAGATCGCCCAGCCTTTTCACACATAGAGTCTAGATATAGATGTACATAAAAACATATAAGACAAACATTCTTAAACAAATAGTATTAAAGGCTGTTTTTATTTTAAATGAATGTGTCCAGGTAACTCTTCATCAAAAATTGATGCATTACACCAAGTTTCATTTTTTATGTCGTAGTCGTGAAGTTTTAGCTGCTTACATGTTCAACCTCTAGCTCAATTATAGTATAAGATAACAGACAGCTAGATGCAATCAATCATTCCCACCCTGGGCATCCTTTCTCAACGTACTGCTGTTGGTAGGAATGAGTTTCCATAGTTTTTTTCTAAGCACTTGTGGGCTTATTCACAGACAAGTAAGACTACCTGTCAAGTCTACAAGAAAAAAAAAACTGCAGAGAATTACAAGTATTCAACTCTTATTACTCTTAAGATGATTTCTAAGAGACAACAGGGTCATTTTTTATTTCAGCCATAAAAATGAGAAAATACCCTTAAAATGCATGTGTACGACTTTTAAGGAAATCATAATCAGGTAGAAAGTTTGTCAAAGAAAAAACACCGTGTAGGTGAATAACCAGTCGTAGTCAAACATCAATGGAAAGAACTGAGTGAAGAAAACAAAATCAACTTGATTTGACTGATTGTCTTCCAATATTAAAACGCACAAACAAACACTGTTCTATAGCCAGAGCTAGTACTGGGCATCGCGAGTGACTTTTAGCAGTCGAGGTGGTCTGCATAAACGGGCCGATGTTGTCACAACAGGCTGGCGTGAAAATGGCGTGGAAGAACGTGCTGTCTCTGCAATGGCATCGTCCGTTTGGGTGAAGCTAAGGCGTCACGTTTGGCAACAAGATTTGAAGAGGATGAGATCTTGCAAGCTTTTTCGTGGTACATGTACTGCCAGAAACAGTCCTTGTGCAAATGAATCTGGCACTGTAGACACCCATCCCTCGTTTCTTTTGCTTTGCCGCTTCTTGTCCTTATCTTGTGCTTCATGCAGAGGCGACATGCCCTTGGTCTGCCCGAAAAGACAGTTTTTTGGTGTCCACGTCATCATCAGTTTCCCAGGTGCAGGAATCAATCTGTGTGCATGTATCTAAATTTTTTTTCAGGGGGATATCATCATCTGTTTCCCAGGTGGAGGAAGTAGTCTGCGCCCAGGTATCCTGTTTTTAAATCAGTTTTCAGTCTCTTTAAAGGCACGAGGCAATCACCCCATTCATTGTCAACGACTGGCAAATGCACTGGTTCCAGCACTGTAAATGTCTTCTCAAATATTTCCCCGTCTGAATCCAAGGGCACGTCCTTTATTAATGGCACAAAGTGATTTGGTTCGAAGACACCAGCAAAATCTGTGCACAATCTGGACCACAAATCATAATAATTACACCATCCAGATTTGAATTTTCTAAAAAGAGAGAGTTCTGTTATACAGTAACTGCAGCGTTAAGCATAATCCTTTTTGTGTTTAGGTAAACGGACGTAAGTTGACGCCCAATGACATTTGCAAGCACAATAAAGTGCAGCAATCCGCTCCAGTAACCACTGCAAGCTGTTTTCAAAGCAAGTTGTTGTTGTGCTTTGATATCACCATGCTCATGCCAGCATTTTTCAATGTCATCATCGCTGATGATCATAGCCATGTGGATGTCTCTGTGATGACCACATGCACAGTCAGTCATGGACAGATTGTCACTGATGACAGGATCTTTGAAGTAGTTGTAGTCTCTTCTTAGTTCTTCCTAATTCTATTGATGTGAGGATTTGAAGCGACTGAGCGAGATAGTCAGAGCCAATCAGTGCAATGGAAACAGCATTGAAGAGACAGTTTCCATCTCCTACCGTTGCCAGGGGTCGACGTTCGGAAAAGGATGCTGGAATGATCTTCTGTTCTTCACTGTCAGTAGGCAATAGTTCGTATTGTGGTACATGTACTGCGCTTGTAAGTGTTGACTGGAGGAAGTGACTATAGTTTAGTTTCTTCTGAGCTGCTCCGTCACATTTTCTTGTTTTGTTGACAGCGCTTCCCTCAGGGTGTCAAGATCGGTTGGTGTTATCTGGAGAAACAGTGCATACATTGTTATTACTCGTGATGGTAGCAGAAATGAATTACGTAGGTCCTCTCTCTCCCACTTACTCACCAACTCACTCACTCACTCATTCACTCACTCAATCATGCAGTCACTTGCACATTAAACAAAACCATTAGCTAAAACACAAAGAAAAGTTGCTATGAGGCTCACAACTGAATGAAAGCAAACCTAACATGTTTGGGAATTTTGTTTGGTTACACAGTTGATAATTCATCAACACTGGTGTTGTTTTTTTTTAATTACTGAATAAAAAAGAAAAAAAAAAAGCAAGTCTTACCTGATGATAACTTGGATCCATGATTCTTGCACAGGATACGCCTATCTTAAAAAAGAAGTCAAGTGATGGTAGACTTGGAACGAAAGCCCAGTCAGGCCGCTCCGTATTTAAGCGGAAATCAACGACCACCCGCAAAACGGCCATACCGTAATAAATTGCAACACAACCTTGCGGAGGAGCAGCCAGACCGTATCATACCGTGCATTTATATAGGAAATTACACTTTCTTACGGTACGGCTATAAACAACCGGCAGAAAAGGATTACGTTTTATTCCGGTTTGGCTAAAGTATGATACTTGTGTTACCAAACACCGACCAATTAACGACCTATACGCTTTTTTCCGGTCCGGCTGGTCATAGGATATTGTGGCCTACATACTGTAAACCGGGTCCAGCGGGAGGCCAATATATTGTATGGCAGCGCTGCTCCTCGTGTTTTGTTTAGTCGGTTGCCGCGACTAGCGTTTTTTTCACGTTTTTTCCCCCACACAATTTTCGCATGTGTATCTATCCTGTCATCCCTACTATATCTAACAAAATGGTATCATAAGATTACGTTTATTACGATGCAACTACTCGTAACTGTCCGTCATACTCATGTATGTTCGAACTGGGGAAAATCTTGGGGAAACTTTTACTTTGATGCTGGTTGTCGTCTACATGTGAAATGAGAAGAAAGGGGCCATGTGTGTATTTGAGACACCGTGCTATGTCAGTAATTATGAATTCCAATGTAATACTAGGGCATGCTGCATAAAGGCGTCTGTAGGTTTTCATCAGAGAAAACTGGGAGAAAATGACAGGCTTTGTTGTTGGTTGTTGTCTTTATCTGATGTGGTAATTAGAGAGATATTGTGTTGCTTTGATAAAACGGCTTTTCAGTACATGTATGTGCTCTGCAACCTGGAAATCAAATCTCTCGCTACGACTAACATCATAGTACGTGGAAGCTTTACAAAGTAGAGGAGGGAGAAGGCAATGCCACGATATATGTGGTTAGTAAATTAAGTGCCTGGCTTAAATAATAGTTTGTTCACCTGAATGGCCTGAATTTGGGGCAGAAAAAGCGCAGAGGTCTTAGGAAAATGATAAAACGTGTGTTAAACGGCATGTAAATGCAGAAAATTCTTGATTTTGGGTCTTCCATTTAACAGTAAAACTTACTGCATATCATCACAATACTTTATCCAAATACCATAGGGGTCACTTACGATTAATCCACCACTATTGTTGTTATTGCGTCCCAAAGTAAACACGATACACGTGTTGAAAAGGACCCAACTGACCCGACTGCCAAGGTTATCTGCAACACGCGAATGATCAGCTGACTGGCCGCTGGTTATCCCCGCATGGGGCATTACGTGAACGAGTTCACTCAACGTGGGACGAGGGTTAATTTCACTATTTTTCATATATTTACTATCATAATTTGGCAACTTGGAGGATATGTTCTCATTTAAAAAGAAAAAAAAAAGCACTGAACGTCCAGGCATGAAATTTTGGAAATATTTAGAAATGGAATAAGCTAGGTATACAATTTATGGACAAACTGTCCTGACAGAGAACAAAATACTCTGATTCTGTACATTTCCTTTGTAACTTGAAAAGAATCCAATTCTCCACGAAGCATCACTGATTGATAAATAGCTCAAAGGTTGTCATCTTTTGGAAGCTGGGTGGCACACTCTGA
Organism: Onchidella celtica; assembly: GCA_963931925.1. NCBI lineage: Eukaryota > Metazoa > Mollusca > Gastropoda > Systellommatophora > Onchidiidae > Onchidella > Onchidella celtica. Next base: position 22,864,931 of record OZ007572.1, on the reverse strand, counting down.
TGAGGCATGAAATTATCACAGTGCACAAAATAATGCCATCAAAGCGCTGAGGAAAGTGTACAGTAACTCTAGGCATATGATGGGCTATTCTGCTTGTTTATATGCTAAAAGAAACAAAATGATTAAACTTCAAGATGCAAACTCATACGCTTGCTATGTTTACCATGTTGGAGGCAAAATTTTGCATGCGTTACATCAAGTGACAGAATTTTGGACACTGCTAACACTAGTGAGGCCAACAAAGTGCTTGAACTATTTTAACATTTCACTGCATGAGTATCTACCTATTAATCTAACACAATCACAATTCTTTCCCATGCAGTCTCTTAATTACTGTTACGCTGTTAAATATTCTATCGCTCAATCCTCCTATTCCATACGCTCAATGAGCTTCAAGCCTAAGCAGCCATAACAAACCTTGAGGAGTCTGGCTGCCTCGGGATTGAATGTTGGTGTCTTGATGTATTGTAAAAACAGAGTAGATATCCTCTTTCGCAGTCCAGTGAGGTTGCTTTCTTTCACTCCACGCATCAACAGATCTGCTTCTCTATCAATAAGCTCAATGATTTCTTGAGTCAACTTGCAGTCATGCTCCTGGTTAAAATGGAGAAAACTATTTCAGACAGGGTGACAGAGCATGAGCTGAACAAAAACAAGTTTTTGCAGGTTCAAACTTTTACTAGTTTCCAGGGGGGCAATATCAGAAGATGAAATAAATTCTTATTTTACATTCATGAACACCTATGAAATTTGCATCATTCAATTACCCTGACAACAACTGCTGATTGCTATTTTCTAGTTTCTGAACCATCTAAGCTGCTACCACTTGTAGCCCACATCTGCAGATTCGTATAATGTTTCCTTTTCTATGTCTCCACAGGCTTATCAACAAAAAATTTTCCCAGAAAATCTAACGTGGGATAAGGTCAAAGTTTGCAGACAAAAACTAAGAAACTAAACACAATTCAGCTTTAAAATTAGAAAAGCTAATCCCTCTTGTTGGTGATACTCCACAGTGGTAAATGCCCAATTAAATTGGACCATTGTCAAAAAAAAAGTACACCTCGCAAGTGGCAGACAGCAAAATAAAAATAAAAAAACATGGTAAGGAAAACAAAGAGTGGAATTTTATTTTGCCAGCATTACATGTAAGTTGCCAGAGAAAAGATCTGATGTGACAGCCGCAACGTGTCAATCAACATGGTAGCTAATTCTTTTCAGTAAATGAATTTAAAAAAACAAGAACAACTGCTTTTAGACAGCAATAAGTGCTCTTAAGATCATATTACTCCACTGACCTTTACTGTGTGTTTCAAAGTCAGTAAAACATCCAAGCGTTCATCCTGAGTCAGGTACTTCATGTTGATGCTGTTGTAGATATCTCTCAGCTCCTTGGCTCGAATGGTGAATGGTGTGTCCATATATGTCAGTTTACCATCATACGCTTGCCACTTCTTTGGTGCGGCTGCCTGGATTCGGAGATAACAGATTGAGTTAATCTTGATGTTTCAAAGTACTTACTTAAATCAGATTCATGATGAAGTTCTTGATGTTATCTAATGATAATTTAACCCATAAAAACATGACTCAAATAAATCTAAATATTTTGATTAAAACTTGTAATAGATCAATTTACCCAAACAATAACTAAGTAGAGCTGGCTACAATCAAACATCTACTATTTTTTCCACTGTAACTGGGAATTGGAAATGATGTTTTGTGAAGGTCCTGGCAACACTATTGTGCATGAATTTTCACCACTCTGACAAACATCATTGAGTTTTCAAGATGTTCACTACCTGGAGGTTGGAGCTCAGATGAAATATGCAGAGTTAAAATGCACAAATCTAATACTTGTAAAAATATGAACACAAAGAAATATACTTTCTAAAATGTACAGCAACACAATACATCATCAACCTAAGTATGTGTGAGAGGATGAACGATTTTTATTTTAAATAGTGTGCTTCCATTATAACGCCAGCATGTGAGTAAGGTACGGCTACTCATAGTAGTTTATGGGCACTTGTTTGGTTGCCATAAATTGAACTATTTCCCTTGTATGTACAGTAGCGCGGACCCGCTATTCACATCACAGTGAATCAGCGCGCGTTTTGATTGGTCAATTGGAAATTTTGACTACCGGGCATCCAGGTCTTGTATCATGTCTTAAAGTTTCTTAAAACTTGGGCATTCTTTATTGTCAACCGTCAAAAAGACAGGAACTCGGGTTTATTTTTAAGAGTAGGGAATATCCTTCCCGTACAATATAGGTACTCATGATAACGTTTGTTAATAACAAAGATACATCGTATCGATGGACTAAAGTATCCCGCACGAATCTGTTAAATGTTGCTAGTCCCGTCACCTTTGAAAAATTATATTAAACCAATTACAGAGTTTCTGGTAAAAGTAGTGGGTTAGAATTTTAGCAGCAAGTTCCTACTTTATATTGATACCAATTTTATTTTACTCCGATGCACGTATCTAGTGAGATCATTAATAACAGGGTCTCTGATTTAAAATAAAATATGAGCTAGATGCCTGTCATCACCGATGAATCCAACCTGGGTAAAACTTATTAAATTATAGCTGGATGGGACGATAGAGTAATTTCTGCAGTTTACTGGGATATCTGGTTGATTTCTGTGTGCACCACATTAGTCGCGCTATGAATTTTTTTGTGTTGGTACCCTAATTATTTACTCCGGTCCCGACTCCATGCCAGAGCATTCCAGTTGGACTAGCTCTCTCGGACGTCCGCGCTGGCTCATAATTACGATGCCAGTTCGGGTGGTCAGGCACTCCCATCAAAGATGCTGAAACAGTAACCAGCGCAAGTGAACTTTGAAGCCTGCATGACCAGTAATCAGAGGCTGCCGCCGCGATGTGCCCTGCTTGGGCATGATGACGTAGTACTGCATGACCTGTGCTCAGAGGCCTGCCCACGCATCCCGCCAGGGTATATGATGCAGTAGGCCAGTAGCTGAGAGAATTCGGCTCGTGGCCAGTTGGGCTTTTCTTATGGCTTTTGTTTTGTCGAATAAATAAGTGTGCCCGCAACCCTGTGTTCTCCTGTGTATCCTTAAGTAGTAGGACCCACCTACCCCACGTAGCGCCACGTTCAGTCTCCTTACATATGTTCAGTACTTTAGGATGTGATGAGTGGTAAAATTTTGCATTAAAAAATTAAAAGTTTTTGAATACTTTAAATGGCTTTGTATTTAACAAAAACCTACCTTTTCCAAAAAGGCCATAATCCTTTTGTCTTTATTATCATTGTTGGCCTCATTTTTATGGCGTTCAATGGCCGCAAGTAGCTCTGTTTCCTGATCTAGCAACATGCATATGGCAGCTTTCCTCTCAGCCCCTGTCAGTGTAGAATTTATTCTCTCCATTTCCTCTTGCCGCCATTCTGAAAAATAATAGTAATGAAAAGGACTGTCAGCATTAATCCTGGAAATGTATGATCTTCTCCATTTCTGATAACAACTTCTTTATTAAATCACTCGCTGCCGGACCCGAAAAGGTTCGGTAAAATTTCGTTGAGCTGAAAAATGTCCGGCAGCGAGTGAGTTAATGTAAATAATGTAAATTTCATTGCAAGATCAAATTGTTTCTTTTCTTAATCTCCCAATGAGAGGCCAACATTTCCAAATTAAAAATAAGACAACATTATGATACATATTTGCTAACATTAAGACATTCATACATCACACAAATAAATTAATAAAACATACTCTCCAAACAATGCAAAAGCATGTCGAAATCTGCTTTTGTCTTGGGATTGATTCTGCGGGCATATTCCCGTCTGATGTGGCCTTCTTTCTCTTTCATCTTTCTCACTTCCTCCTCTCTCTCCCAGGCCAATCTCTTCTCCTTGTCTTCTTTCAGCTTCTTGACATAACGTTGGGCCAGCCAGCGGCGATAATACTTTTGTAGAATGATAACCTATAGGTAAAAATTGACACATTTAAAGTTTACCAGTGCTGATTTGGGAGCGATAAGACAGTTGAGTATATGACATTCAGGCATTATTCAGTTCACTTCATCATTTGGGCAAGAATCTTTGCCAAAATCAAAACAATAGTCAAATCTTTATCTGATTATCAGCCATCTTATGTGATATTAAAATGCTTAGGAACTGCCCTGGACATAACAGTGTGTAGCTATATTTTTATTTTAACAGTGTGCTTTCTGAAATTAAGCCTAAGACAGTAGTCCTGTCCTTATTATTGGCCAAGAGCAATAGCGGGGTAATTCTGCCAACAGTCTCCCTTTAGCAATACAGATAGAACTGCAAAAATTAATGATTTTCTTCCTCAAGCACTCTATAATTCAGTTTCGCTGAAAGAATTACACATCTTTATACTGTTTTCAGCTAATGATTGATGAAAAGAAGATATCCAAAGGAAATATGCATAAATATTCATGTGCATAAAATTTTGAATTCACTTCTCCACTCCATAACTGGTTTATTCTTCATGTTCATTAGATATCACACATATAATCTAGTCATGTCAGAGTGTGTCTCTTGTATAACAAATGAATATTTCACAAAAACATTTGTCAGATGTGAGTGGAACTAGGTGAGTCAAGAAAAATTGTGGTTTTGGTAAAATGAGTAAATAATGACATTTATTGTACACTGATTTTTTCACAAAGGATCACTTACCTTGCTGAGAATCATGGCCCAATAGTCATCAGCAGAGAAGTATTTGCCTGGTACTATAAGTTTGTCCTCCGCATTGCTAATGAACACTCCAACACCAGTCATCTGAGTGCTCGTAGTATTAAATGTTTGCTGAACCTGAAACACAGATCAGGTTCACGTTAATATAAATTTCCAAGCCACATCTATGAAAATCACACAGTAACACAGGTGAAAGACTTGACTCTCTGAAAATAAGCTACATTATCTTGTATGTATTGAATAATTATGAGAAGATATGTTGTTGTGTTTTTCATAGTCAATGATTTCAAGAACCACATGTATCCTAAAGCCATATCGTGTCTAATAGTAATACATGAATATTTAATTTAAACCTCAATGAAATTTAGATTTTCCATGCTAATCCAAGATTAAATGCAACAGTTCAGCGATAGCCCTACAAACACAACAGCAGATCAAAACATCTTAAAAGTAATGTAGAATACGTTCTGTTCGTGGTTTTAGTAACTCACAAGCCCTTTTTCCTTGTAGTGAATTTATCTCCCCTCCATCTCAATTTCAATTCCTCATCATATCACTTTTGTTCATACACATAGGAAGGTCATTCTGCACAGATAGACGGACTTCCAGATGTGCACCTTAATTCATTTCTTTTGTTTAATAAACTGACTCTCCTTTTCGCCATCATTACCGTTATCTATATATATATTTGGACAACTTGGAGCGGTCCTTCCCTTTGCATAGAAAAATGGCTAAACGTAGAAAGTTCAAACTTTCTGTGCTCATTAGTTAAAAAATCTAGGTTTTTACACATTCATTTTGAAGATATAATGTGTGGAAATGTACAAACTGAATTTATGAAGTCATTTGTTTTGTTACCAGTTCCAATCATCTTTTTAAAACACCATTTTCAACATTACTATATATATTTGTGGACTTGAGATTTTTCGTTGCAAAAGACTTCTGAACCACTCAACACTCAGACTTCAAATTTTATATGGTACATCAGAATGGATGTAAGGGTGCACAGTTTTTAATAGAAGTCTCAAATCGGTGTAGTTTTTTTTTATTGGAAATGTATTGTTTCCCCAAGTTTCACTAGGCTCACTGACATGCTGTAGGTTTTTATGACATCATCACTTCCTGAAAATTTTCGGTGGGCACCACTGCACACTGTGTACTGTCCTATCGCTGAATTTTGAGGATGACCCTACGCATCTCGGCTTTTGTCCTTATTCCTTTCGGTCTGAAGTGGTGTCCTCTGTTGTTTGCATCTCTCTTAAAGCTATCTATGCAGCATTAATGCCTTTCTTAGTTCACAGGCGTCTTAAGTTCACCAAAAAAAAAAAAAACTACACGAACCTGTTCATCGAACGGGTACTCAGCTAGTTCTATATAAAACAAATATGAGCCAGTTGCAAAACTCATGCTGAGAACTCTGAGCCCACCACAAATCCTCAAAACATGCTGTTTTCATCTAAATTTATTTTTAAAACATGTAGTTTGCAATGGACAAATGAAAATGTAGGTACAGATTCATGATGTTATATTCAGTGAGGACAATTTCCAAAACTGAGTCTTACCTTTTCCTCTCCACCTTTTATGGTCTAACCTTCCTAGCATTCCTGTATATGCTTGTAAAAGAAAGTTTTTTTCTGACAGTGTCATATTTCAGTAGTTTAACAGCACTTTCCCATACAGCATTAACTTATCACAGTGTATAAAATAATGCCAATCAAGATGCTGAGGAAAGCATTACTTTTGTTAGCCCCGGCATAGGTTGGGCTTTTCTGCTTGTACCTACATTATATATTTTGTTCAAGCCAGTGTCCAGGCTGAACTCACAACACATAAGGAAATGTAGTAATCAAAAGTCCTAAATGTATGAAAATGTATCTTAATGGGTGTCTTTTAAAAGATGCTGGTCTTGAGCCACCTAAGAAACAAGCATATTCCTTCCCAAATGAAATAAACTACTTGATATGAACATTTGTGAGTGGGTTTAGGTGAAATTTTTAAACCTCTTTAAAAAATCAAATTAAAATATTTCTGAGACAATTTCAAGCAAAATATTTGAACTGATGCAGGAAAATGGCTAGTTATTCATTTTATAAGCAATATTTAAACTTCCATAGAAAATTTTTCCTCCTTTAGGGGGGTTTTCTCAGGAATTTAGTCTTTTATATTGAGCCTGATTTTCCCAAATCCACTCCCATTTAATGACTAAGACTTCAATAGCAAATGCAACAATAGTGTAATTTTACATACTGTGTTCCTTTGTTCACATGTTTGAGTATCCCGACAGAATCTTTCTGATGTTGGTGGTGGCCTCTGCTTCTGCATTGTTTGAGCAGATGCATTATGAAACTCCACTCCAGTATTCTTGTTGCGGTAACCTCCTAAAAATGGTTTCTTTGTCCTGGATCTTTCAATCTCAACCACCACATCTTTGGCTTCACAATCCTCTGTTTGAGAAGATAAATTGTCACTACAGAGTAAACAATAATACTATTAAAACACATAAATGTGAACACAAATTACTTTCTGCATTTTGCATTGCCCATTTGCGCACTCAAAAGCAAAAATATTTCTCTGTGCTTAACCCTCTTGCTGCCACAGGGCTGATACGTCATATGTTACAGAAGACTACCGCATGGCTGGTATATCGGCCCTACCGTTTCATACTAAAACTGCCACAACGCTGATACATAGGTCGACATTGTTCCAGAATGTTTTGCACCTCCTAATTTCACTACTTCCTACAGTCTTTCTACCCAATAATCCATTATTCTGGTCCTCTCAAGGAAAGAAGGGCATTTGGGCTAGGCAGCAAAAGGGCTAAGTACTTGATGTGAATGTAAAGAAAGATGATTTTTCGTTACTGATTTAATAATCACCAATAAAATAAACAGCTCACCTGTCATAACTCTAACGGTGATGACATCTGGCATGTGATATTCTTGTCTAGGTCTGTAGGGTTTTAGTGGAGTGTTCACGGGGTCAGCAGATTGCATCTCAAGCTGGACAGTTCCATTTGGGCCTACACCGAGATCTGCCAGAGTGACAGTGTCTGGCATACTCTTGCCTAGTAAATATAGAAACACAGTCTTTGTGGTTGCAAAATGACAGAGTATCTTCATTATTCTAGACTTATGTTCTAAATCACTCCTAATGGCTTCATTCAATTCCTCAAGGCGGTTGTGGGAGTAACCAATATTTTTTTCTAGCAGTTTAAATCAATCCATTAAAATTAATGTGTACAGAAAAACAGTATTATTCAAGCTGATAAATAGCAGCTGATAGCTGTATCCTGTAAAGCAATACCAGCTAATGCTACATTATGCTGGAAGAAGAAAATGAAGAAGAAGAATATCAATGAATTACAGAGATAGATTTTGTCCATTCACATTCATTTCATGTAGAAAATTGGGGAAATATTCCCATAACTTTTAACAGTGTAGCACTGATTCAGTTAGCAAGTAACAATACTTATGAGAGTGGAAAACAATAAATTAACAATTTTCTGAATGAAATATTAGAACGCTTGACCCTTGTTGCAGGTTTCCTCACCATCCTATCTTTTGTATTATCATTATCTGTTCCTCTATCTGAAACAATAAAAAAGAGTGATGAAATTTTGTACTAACCATCAAACATTAACATGATGAGCGAGCTTGGCATTTTCAGCTCATAGGCAAAATGTGTCTTCAATGATTCCAATGTCTGACCTAAGGTGCAAGCCAAGGTGACCACCTGTCCATTGGGCATTAGTACAAATTTGACTGAAAATAAAATGAAATGAGCCAGCTATGACATCAAGTTGCAATGTCAAAATTGGGGGGAAACACTTGAACAACCTGTACAAGAATAATATGTTGCAATTACTAAAAAGAACTTACCTGAATATCAGTTCGAAATGTTTACAAGTGGATTCTTTAAATTATTATAATTTAGGGTTTATTGTGAATGATAACATCAGGTGCCATGAAAAATGACTATGAACTCTATTTGTCCTGTTAAGTTTGATATACATAATTACATTATTATGCCATAATGATCTCAATAATAGGATTCTAAGCTGTGGCACCTGAATTTTAACAGCTGATTTTGATGAGGTCCTTTGTTTGTTTAAACTGAAGGTCACAAAAGAATCACTCAAAGAAAGGTTAAAGACTGATTAAAATGAAGAGACGGACAATAATATAACTCATAGAAGTATTAATTGAGTTTCACTAACCAGTGGCAGTTGCTTCTAAATTGACAACAGGTTTGGTCTCTGCGACAGACATGCTTTGCTGTGCAATCTCCACCTTTGGCTCTGCTATAGGCATCTCTTCAACAGCTGCTGGTTCATCTGCCACAGGTGCTGCTCCTTCCTCTGCTTCATCTTCGGCAGGGGGCGCTTCTTCCTCTGCCACTTGCTCTTCAGCATCACCTGGTTCTTCTGTGGCAGGTGCTGCTTCAGTCTCAGCATGGAACTCGTCTTGCTCAGCAGCTGCTGACTCCTCTACAGCGGGTGCTCCTTCCTCTCCTGTGGGTTCTGCTGTTTCTTCAGTGGCTTCAGAAGACAAGAATGAAAAATGATGCCTGTCTCACCCGTCACACTCATTACATCTTACTCTTGGCAAATGTGAAAGTTAAATGTTAGGTTTTATTAAGTACTCCAGGCTGGTATTATTTTTTTTCCTTTCATTTCTGTGGAAATAATCAAATAATTATGTACACTCTTTCAATGAAAAGAAATTCAATTTGTAATAAGGAAAAAAAACTTGGAAATTCACTTCCAATTGGCGACATGAAGTCATATAAAAATTTCTCCATGATTGAAAAAGCTATGAAACTAGGGACATAAACATGAATAATTGATTATATTTAGTGAAGAATAGCAAACAAGCACTAAATTACAAGCCAGACTGTTCAAGAAGTCAATTTTTGCTTGGTAATGGGAATTTATGTAGGCATGTCCCTAAAACAAACATGCACTGACAATTTATCAGGAGTAGCTGTTCTTTTTACCTGCTGGATTTTCATCATCAGCGGCCTCCTGTAAAGAAAAAGTGTTGTTCACACTTAGTAACTATATTAGCAAAATATTTTAACATGTATGAAGTAATCTACTAACTTAATTTTCTCATCTTAACACTGCTTTTTAAAAACATCTGGTTAGAAGAATAAAAATAACGAGTCAAATTGTTTTTCTCATTGAAATTAAAATGTAACCCACTTTTAAAAATGTTATCTCTAAATCACTGTGATCCTGAGCAGTGAAAGATAACTACCGTCCTACTGCTCACTTTATCTTTTCTAAATCAAAGACATTGTGACAAGAACAAGTTAACCAGTGAATCATTGGTCAGAATCACAAAAACTAAGCTTTCAAAGGCCTCCCCAAACTACAAAAAGGTGAAGCATCAACGTGTGAATTGTTACTCAACAAATTTGTAATACTATCTAATTTTCTCCTAAACTGACCATCTGCTAGAGTTGTCTGGGTCCAGGAACCAAATAGAAACAAACTCTGAAATGTCATATGCTCCAAATATCCACACTGTCTCATTAGTATGTGCCAATCTAGACAAAATCATTTGTTTAGGGGTTGGGGATTGTGGCGAGTTATCATGATTTCATTCTCAAGAAATTTATAGCTGTCAGTTTGGTATCGTAAGTCAGATTATTGGGTAGAGCAAAGGTTTCATTGTTTCATCCATAATCCAGTATTATTAGGCATAACAGAAAAAGTTTTGTTATAATTGGGAGTCCCATGTGCCTACCAATACAAACCACTTGCATAGCTATACCGGGTACCTGGGTAACAATCACTGACCCAGATTCAGCATGAATTGGATCACTCACCCGGGTAGTGGGCTTTACCCATAGTGCGCTGCCTGGGGTTTAAATAATTTTTGGGAAAGTGGTTATCTAAATACCTGTTGCACAGTCTCTTCTTGAGCTCCACTTTCTCCTGCTGCTTCCTCTGGTTTCTGTGGAAAATGAACATGAAGTTGATGAATAAAGTAAAATGAGAACTATGCAAATAATTTTTTCACTCATCACACAGTCTCTAAAACATTATTATGTATTATACAAAAAGATTTGTACTGTGACATTTCCACTAAAACCTGCAATATTCAGCAATGCAAATGAATTATCAGTAATTTTTTTTTATTTCTCTGTGTTTTCAGCCTCAAGAAGTACTAGTTTTAAAATTTTACTGTAGAAGGTTATTCACTTTTGTCCCGTGGGAGGCCAAGATATTGGTCTCTAAGTTTTTTCCAACATGTGAGGCATGCGAGGCCACGATTGTGGCCTAAATTTGCTACCGTGTCCTGCGGGTGGCCCTTTTAGTGCATAGCAACACAGCATCTCCTGTTTGTTTACTCGGTTGCTCCCACTGGTTTTTTGTTTGTTTGGTAGTTGTTTTTTTTTTGCGCTGATTTCGCTTGTTTCGACCGTTTATCTATCCTGCCACCCCTATTACATCTGACAAAATGGTATCGTCCGATTACGATGAAATGTGGTTACTGTTCATCATACTCATGTAATAGTGCTGTCGGTTGAAGTCTGAACTGGGGAAAATCTAGGGGAAACTTTTGACTTTGATGTTGATTGTCTTCTACATGTGATATGATATGAAAGGGACCATCTGTTTATTTGAGAAGCCATTCTATGTGTAATCATGCATTCCGATGCAATACTAGGGGCAATGCTGCATAAGGGTGTCTGTCGGTAGGTTTTACATCAGGGAAAACTGGGAGAAAATGACCGACTTCGTTGTTGGTCATCATCTCAAGGTGTTCTAGAGGCAAGGTGCTCGCCTCTCATGCCAAGGGTCCCGGGTTCAAAACCCGGGCAGTGCAGGCATGTTGGAAATTGGATTTTTCTCATATTTTCAAGTCCCTGGTCCTACTGGGGGGTAGGATCGAGTACCTAGTCTTCTCAGATAAGGACGAAAAAATTCGGAGGGCCCGTGTGCACGTTGTGCACGTTAAAGATACCTTGGCAGTTGGAAATTGTAAAGAGCAGGCCGAAAGGCCGCTGCCCGGGCAAAATTGAAAATTGAAATTAATAGATTAAAATTTATCCATATCATCCCCCCCCCCCCCCACCAGCAACAACAAAATTTATTATTCATTATTAAATATATATTGTTATTAATAAATATTCAAATATTATTTGAGTTGTGTGTTGTGAATTGATGCGAGTTGTGAACTGTTGTGAGTTGTGAACTGCGCCTAACAGGCTGCGTTACAATTTGCTCTGAGATAGAGAGAGAGAGTGAGCGAGACAGGGAGAGAGAAAGAAGCAGTGCAGTGTGTTGAGCGCTTCGCAGGCAGCTCCATTCTGCTCTGTGGTTGACATGTTGTTTCTGTAAACCGCATAGAGCATTTTAAATGGATATGCGCTATATAAATGCTATACATTATTATTATTACATTATTATTTGATGTGGTAATTTGAAAGATTTTCTGTTGCTTGATTAAATGACTTTAAAGTGCATATAATGCACTGCACAAGGTGGGAAATAAAATCTCTTGCCAAAGTCATTGAGAAGGTTATGATTAGAAAACAAAAATAATGGAGGTCGGGCCTTAAAATAGTGGAGGAGGGAGAAGGCACTGTTATGATAAATGTGGTTAGTACTTTAAGACTGGCTTGAAAAATAATTTGTTCACCTATACAATATATGGCCTAAATCAGGGACAAATAAGCACAGACCTCTGCTTTAAACAGAGTGTAAATGCAGAACACTCTTTATTACGAGCCTTCTATTTAACAGTAAAAGTTACTGTCTCTCATCAAAAGTATTTTATCCAAATATCATATGGGTCACTTATGATTTATGCAGCATATTTACTGCATGCTAAAGAAAATATGAAAGATGTGTTCAAAATGACCCGACTGCTGAGATAAACGGCAATATGCGAACGATCGGCTGACTAGCCACTGGCTATCCCTGCACTAGGCATTACAAGGATGACTTCACTCAACACATGATGAGGGTTAAATTTCTCAAGTTGTAAGGCAAAAATATTGTAAAAATAAAAAAGTAAAAAAAAACAACTCATTACCTGTTCTGCCTCCTGCTCCACTGGTTGGGCAGTTGTTTCTGCCTCTGCTCCAGCTTGATCCTGTTCCCTTTCTGGATCATTTGCTTTTCCCTCGGTTTCTGCATTTTCATCACCCTCTTGAGTATCAGCATTTTCTGCATTGTTATCATTTTTCTCTTGTTCTTCCCCAGTAACATTGTCAGCTGCTTGTTCAGGTGCGGTGTTGCTCTCTTCTTGCACAGTATCCCCTTCTGGATTATTTGCGTTTCCCTCAGTTTCTGCATTTTCATCACCCTCTTGAGTATCAGCATTTTCTGCACTATTATCGTTTTTGTCTTGTTCTTCCCCAGTAACATTGTCAGCTGCTTCTCCAGGTGCAGTGTTGCTCTCTTCTTGCACAGTATCAACTGCCTGGTCAGCATCAGGTTCTACTTCTTTACTTTCTGTCTGCTCAGTGGTTTCCTCATTCTGAGTAACTTCACCACTTGTCTGTTCCACTTGTTCTCCAGTGTTTTCCTCAGTTTCCACCTGCTGACTTTCAGCAACGTCATCTACCTCTTGCGCAGTGGTTTGATCTTGTTCATTTTGTTCTTGTTCAGCTTGTTCTTGATTATTAGACTGGTTTGCGTCCCCAGACTGAACTTCTGTTTCTTCATCTGCCATGACTAAGAAGCCCTTGCAAGATAAAAAAAAGCAATTAATAGACTTCACTGCACACCAGAGCCACATGCAAAACTAATGCACAAAAAATCTATTTAAAAAATGTTCAGTGCAACTATTTCTTTTTCTATAGTAGGTCTTCATGACTAAGGCTGTTAATTAGCATGGAGGTAAATAAATGCAGGCCTACACAATCTACTCTTAAACCATTAATTTCACTGCAAGAATGAAAAAACAAGAAAACAAAAACAGCACTCATATGACACTCAACATTCACCCTGCGCGCAAGGGCAGCCCGCTGTCTGGTCAGTGACCTTACTCACGGAGAATCTTATCTGGGTCGCACTGACCCTTGCCGATGTATGATGACCACACTACCGCTGGCCACATGGTTCCGTTTGTATTTGATCGGTATGAAAACATTCGCCGCTATGCTTTATCACGTTTGATAATGAATTAACCAGCAAAATCTTAGTCTGTCAGTCTCTAACCAATGATCTGACTTATGATAGCAAACTGACAGCTGTAGTTTTCGTGAGAACGAAGCATGATAACAAGCCACACCCCCCCCCCCCCCATTCCCCCCGTCCCTAAACAAATGGTTTCATCCTGATTGACACATACTAATAAACCAATGTGGGCATTTGAAGCAAAGATCATTTCAGAGCTTGTTTCTGATTGGTTCTTAAACACAGACAACTCCAGATGGTGGTCAGCTTGTGAGAAAATGAGATAATGTTGCAAATTTATTGAGCAACAGTTCGCATGTCGATGTTACATTTTTTGATAGTGTGGGGAAAGCCTTTGAAAGCTTAGTCTTTGTGATTCCGACCATTGGTACTGGTTAACATGTCCCTGTCACAATGCCTTTGATTTAGAAGAGATACAGTGAGCAATAGACGGTAGTTACGTCTCAAAAAGGTCAGTGGCCCGATGCGTGAAAATACGGCTTGCGCATGGGGCGGTCAGCTTGACCATGCTGTATTGGTATGCCCGTGCAGAGTGAATGCATGGAAAGTCGTCGCCATATAGGTACGCCCATCGCAGCGTTAAAATACATGATCTAGATCTAGGTCTATCTTGAACATTTTGATTTGAAACAACAGGTTTTGCAATCAAAAACAGATTTAAAATATAAATAAATAAGAAAGAAGGATTTTGTTTTCTGATGCCCTATTTCACAATAAATTCTGTTCACAAGTGCACATTCTTCCATCTGTAGGAAAACTAAAGATACATCTAACTCAAGAAAAAAAGAAATGTTGGTGGGCAGTCTGTAAAAACAGTTCAATCTGATAGATCTATTAGTATTATATAACTTTCCTAACAGCAAACAATGTCTTCGAAAGGATACATTAAATTTAATCAAACAAATCCACAGAACTTCTTTTCAAATCGTTTCAGTTATCTGACTAAATATGAAAAGTACAAAGAAGTCTACATGTGCGAAGTAGGGGCTGGTCCTTCCTCGCCCTCTATCATACGTTTAATGGTGCACGGTTTGATTGTCCGTCACGAATTACCACTATGGCTCGAACTCTGCTGTTGCCACTGCTCAATACTTTAATTCATGCACTATGCTCACGGCATAAAATGTTTAGTGAAACGTTTGTTACCTCTCCGCACAACGATTTTACAACTCAAATTCAACCATCACCGAGGATCCGCCGCCATCATTGTTGATTTGTTGCTAGGGTCGAAGTGTAATGAAAGGCTTTGTCTGATTGGCTCGCCGCTGGAAAAATACCCAATGATTTTCCTTGATATTTGGGCGATGAATGGCAAGTTGGCTTTTGATGTTGAAATTAAATGTCAGACAACGATTTGACCAGCATTGACCAGCAACCTTAAAACCACAGATTCCGTCCTGGATATGTTATCAAATTAATTCAAGATCTAAAAAGTTCGAATTGATGAGCCTGGATAAATGTAAAAATGACACCCGACTGTTAAATACAAGTTCATCTAAAAAGTTCTTAAACAGACATGTTCTGGCCAGCCTGCTGCTATGGACGCGGCCTTTTATGAAGTACAAACTGGAAACTGCAGATATTCCACGTTCTTTTGCATCGCTGTAGGTCGTTGGAAATAAATGCTAATGAAACTACAAACTGTGTTAAAGCGGTAATAGTTAAGCGCTGCGGTCCCACTAAAGTTGTTTATATAGCTACCCCGGCGGCTCACCCTGATATGTCAACCAACTTACCTAGGCTATATTAGTCCATTGTCAGATTGATATGTAACGACGTGAGGGTCTAGTCAGTTTGTATCATCGAGGCCGTAGGCCGATGTTCGTCTGGGCAGTAGTCAGATTGACATATCAGGGTGAGCCGCCGGGGTAGCTATATAAACAACTATAGTGGGACCGCAGCGCTTACCTATTACCGTTAAAGCTGGACGGTGATATAAAAAAAATTATTAGCTTGTATACCATGACACTTTGAATAGATCAAACAATCACAATGGAGCCAAGAGTTATTCTACTGTAGACGAGTGTAGTGTATACAGCTCAGATACATGGCATACTTTGAACTTATTACTGATCTCGCCAACCAGCAGACCCTCCAATTTAAACCATAACAATGGTTGAATATAAGGATATCATCTGTCAGTGAACATTCACATTAGATTTTTTTTGTTGAGAATGTGTCACAGTTATTGCTTCAAACCAGGCCGTTCCTTTATCACCCCATAGGCAAAACAACTTGAAACTACGTGGTTTTCAGGCATTGTTTGCACTGTACATACATATCAAGACAAAGTATTGGATTAGGAAGTCTGAGTGCTAATGTGAAGTGGCAACCATTTCATGAATTTCCCCATCATTCTAATTTTCAAAGATCTGTGACTGTTTCTGTGATTATTGGATCTTAATCAGCAAACAAAACTGGTCATTTTCTTATCTATATGGGTTGAGCAGTGGGAAGATGGAACTGTCAAGGAAAAGTGTGATTTTATTCTGATGTGAACCAGTAAATTTGTAATTCTCTCCCTAAGTCAAATTTAAAGTTTCCCTGTATATGTATACACCTATAATGAAAAAGGCCCACAAAATTAGTTTGTCTGTTATGCAATATATTGTGGATGAGACAATAAATTATATCACAATACAAGGTATCAGGGAGTATCAAGACATAATTTCTTTCATGTGGTGAATTTTTGTTAGAATATTCTACTTTATTAATATGCTTCTTCTTGAAATAGGTATGATGTATACCTCAGGCTTGCAAAGAAAGCGAACCTGCCATTACCAGCCAGGGAGCACTTTGCGCCCTAGGAAACTAAGCAAGATAAGTGATACTGATGACAATATAAACAACGCAAATTCAAGACTTAGGGAGGGGAAGCCCGTGCTCCCGCCAATACCAAAAGTGGATTTTTCATATGATCCCTGGAAAAAGAGCAAGCTTATGACCCACACCAAAATGAAGGAGCAACACAAAACTCTCATGAGTTACTTGTAAGACCGTTTTGTCTGAACCAGATTTTCATGGCGGCCAGACAATTGAATATTACTTCATACTTGTCAGCCTTCTATTCTTTATAAATCTGAATTTTTTATTTTTTTGGTCAATTTCTGTTTTTTCTGAAGAAATAAGATTTCACTAAGAAAGTCCTAGATTTTAGAAATGCACAGAAAGCTTTCATATGACCCCTAACAATAAAATTTATACAGCTAAATAAGAAAAATGTACTTCTGACTCAATATAAATCAGGTAATTAATATCATAATATGATAATATTATCATGTTTTATTATGGTTTTGTTTTAAGATGCTTTCCTTACTATCTGTCAATATCATCAGCACCTGTCAAGCCTTGAAAGATGCCACTGCTGAAAGACTCAGTTACCAATTAGGGGTTCAGAAAGTTCTTGCACCAGAACCTCCTCTTCGTCCAGAGGTATAAAAGAATTGTTTAATGCTTGTGTAGGGTAACATTACTGTTTTCAAGCTGCTGGATTTTTTCACATACTGTATGTGTGTTACACACACCTCTTATTAACAGATTATATCAACATATACTGGTCATATAAACTTGTTTTCATAATGATAACCTTTTGTGGAGAATTCATAATTTTGCATGCGTATATATATATATTTTTGAGACAATACATTTTTTTAGCATATTTAACCTTTTCTTTCCACTGATGTCCTTGTTCATGAAATGGAGGTGCAATCATTTCAACATTATCTTCTTGGTGAAATACTCAGATGCGATTTATGCTATGTGTTTTTTCAGAGGTAATTAATTATTATTATGAATGTGTTATATCTTATCAGTTGCAGCCAACAGAAGATAACATGCTGAGGGTAGGAAAACTTTTCGTTTTCTCTTGTTGTGTTTTTTCTAAACAAATTCTTTTACCTGTCTGCTGGTTTGAAAAATGGATTTCTCCCCTTTACAAGTTCATGACCATCCGATGACAGATTATAAGTATAAGGTGTGTAATAATGCATGAAGCTGATGTCGTAAATAAACCTGATTTGCTGCAGATTCTTCCTTTGCATGACCTACTATTTTGTGATGTTGATATAATGGAAATTTCCAGGACTGTGTGTACTTGTACGCACCCCCATCAAGTATGTAGTTTATGATATTTTAGAATGGTACATAAGATTTGGAACACTAATATCATAACCTACTATGTTACCTTTTACTGTGGGTTTCTGTCAGTTAAGTCACTTTAAGAAGTCAAGCAGTTTATTGCAAGAAATATCCATCTTTTGAGAACGATTTACTGGCATGAACAAAAATGAAATTGTTTTTTTTTTTTCAGCTTAACAAAGGATTTGTTATCCTAAATATTGTTTAATTTCTTTAACTTTTCATTCATTTGGAATTTATTGTATATTTTCTTGTTGTTTGTTGCTAATGCACACCTTTGCATAGTACTGCTTTTTTTTTCTTTGCCAGATTTAATTTTAAGCGAAGTCCTGCTGTTGCCCCACAGATTATCTGTATTTTTTCCATAAAAATTAATATTGCAGTTCAGTTTTGCTCTGTATTGCAGATGAATTACCTGATGTTGAAAAGCTTTGTTCTGCGGACTCCTGTGGCTCCAATGGACCATATGAGCGAAGTGCGCATTTTGCAGCTAATTCCAGAGAAACTCCAGACAGGGCCTAAAAAAGAGGCTATCATTAAAAATCTGTTGGAAGAAATACGGGATATGTTTGAAAAAAGCATTCAGTTGTCCAACAGTAAGTAAAGTATAACAAAATGCAAAAAAAAAAACCAAAAAATAAATAGCTATGATAATTGTTTGAAAAAGACATCCAGATGTTCATCCATAAGTAATGAATAACAAGGACCGCAAGAAAGAAAACATGATTACTGTTTGAAAAACCATCCAGATGTCCATTTGTCGGTAAATAAAGATAAAGTTTTTAAAAAAAATAATTGTTTGGAAAAGCATTCAGATGTCCAACAGTCAATAAACAATAATAAAGTAAAAAAAAAAAAGAAAGACAGACAAAAGAGACAAATTTGATAACTGTTTGAAAAAAGCATCCAGATGTCCTGCAATAAGTAAAGAATAATAAAATGAACAAAAACTCAAATATGATACAAAAGGGTATTGTATGAAATAAACATTCAGACATCCAACAATAGGTATAGTACAAAGTATGCACACACACAAAAAAAAAGATATAAGACATAATCAATCTTTTCTGACTGTGTTTTCACTGTCTTAAAGGCTTGCTTGAAGTCAGTAATTTACACACTTAAACTTTTCCCTGATTGAAATTACTGAGTGAAGGGATTCAGATTTGTTTGATTCCTGAAAAGGTCAGCTTTTCACTCATATGATGCTATTATGTTTTTATAATGGTAAGAGCTATTTGAATTCCAGGTAATTCTAGTTTTAGCTGGATTGGAGGAGGTGGAAGGAGTTTCTGTAAATGAACCCTAAAGAAATGTCTCTACATTATTAAGATTGATATGGGTCCTTTCTGCACTGAAAGTATTTGTTTTTATTGCAAGTCATATAATTATGTTGATAAATGACAAACGTATGTTAAACTAGTAACACTGAGAGCATGACCACATTGTACATTAAAATCTTTACAGTACTTTAGGTCTTTTCATTATGTCATAAATCATTGGTTCATATATTCAGCGCAAGAAGCGAATGTCTCCTTTTTTTTTTTTGAAAATTAAGATAATCACTTCTTGCTCTGAATTATGAAATCATTACCTGTGAACAAGCACAGCCATGGCAGTTTTCTGAGGAAAGTTGATGATGAATTTCAAATTTTGCATGTTTTGAACTTTTATCAATGACACAAATTATTATTTTCCTTTACTTACAGTCCAGCACATTCTTATAAAGCCCGAGGTGAAAGGTTTGGAGAATGAAAAAGCAGGGCCTCCTCCTTCAGAACCTCTGTATGTTTTAAAAATGAGCCAGCTCTAAATTTTACTTAGCCTGAAATTATTTGTCTTGGAAAAATAACATATTTTTCACATGTTTATCATTCATCGCTCTAATCTTGTTCGCATGCCGGGAAAGTATTCTTATTTTTGTTAGTTTCACAATACTTTTTTTTTTTTTTTTGGCCAAACTGCAAGAGCTGTCAGTGGATGAGATGAAATTTTGGTAGAACATTAATGAATTTCTTTCAAAATGCAGGAGAGTTATAGAATTTGCATCATAAGTTGCAGTTTTTCAGTAAGATTTTCAAAGGTAATACCAGGAGAGTATGTGATATATATATTTATAAATATGTTGACACTGCAGATTTGCCTTACTTTGCTTAATTAGTTTGTTTATTTTGTTAATAGAGGGATGAGCTTTATGCGTCCCTGGCATGATGACTACAAGGAACGACGGGCAAAGATTTTTCAAAATCTGAACTTGCTAAACCTCACTCACATAGCATTGCTGGATTTGTGTCAATCAACGATCATGAAAGACATTACATTACTGGATGTTTCTAAATACAGGTATGTCTGTGCCTGGTATCCGGCAGTTCACACTTTCATTGATGCAGATGCCAGATCTTTTGGTTGCCTTTTCTTTTAGTTTGTCTATAACACTATTAAAATTGTCAATAGTAAATTCAATGCACTGTGCTTAGTTCGCATCTGGGTGAGTTACATTAAAGTTACTCTGCAGTAATATCAGCACATAGCAAGATACCCTACCGTGTGGTTTCTTTTCACATTAGAACTCTCATCTTTACCAAGATAGTTGACTATTCGAGAGTTTAAAAAAAAAAAAATTGTGTGACAGGGTAGAGATGTTAAAATTGTGCATCATTTAGATAAGTTAGGATTTTTTTTACGTCTTGGGAGATTACTGAGGTTATTTGTCAGCAGGTATAATTATTGTTGATATGTATGAATGTGGGAAATAAAAAGTACATGTTTGTATTACCCAAGAGATCTTGGTTATACTGAGTTAGATTTAAAGTACTTGTACAACAATGCAAAATGTGCTGATACATGTAAGGATTTTAATTTTGGGCTGGACATGAAAATAACCAGTTTTCGTGAAAACTTAACCAGATCTGTACTGGGTCATTTGATAAAAATTTCATTTCTTGATAATAGCAAAGGTACTAGAAACGATAACATTGACAACTGGGGTGTTTTGCGTCGACAGGTTTCACACCAACGTATAGTGGTTAATGAGGGGAAGTCATAAACAATGGCATATTTTACAATACCAGTATAGTGAAAATACTGAATTGTGTTCACTGTTCAACCACTATACTAGGCCTTGATTGAAGTAGCTTAGTTTGTAATTACACTTCAAAAGCTAGGAAGATTCTGGCTATTTTTATTTTTAGGTGCGGTAGCACTGTACCAGAATCGTATTATTGGTGTTTATTATAATGTCAAGCACTCTTTTCACATAATGCCCCATGGCCACACTCATGATCAGCGTGCAAACTGTGTGCACTCTTTTTCAGAGCAGGAAGAATAAGACAGGTCCTGTCTTATCCAGCATTGTCTATCCTTGGGATTTTAGGGGTTGCCTTGGGATCTTGGCCTTTTTTTAAAAAAGATTATGGGATTTTTCAGGCCATATTTGTTGTTACTAGTTGACCCACTGACTCGGGGAATGCACTGATGTGATTTTTAAAGTTGAGTTTTGATCACCGATGTGTACACTGAGGCACAGAATGAAATTTCTTGTCACAGTTTTTAATTCTACTCGAAGAAAGTGTCTTTTTTTTCCAGCTCAAAATGTCGCACCACCTTCTTCTGTTCAACTCAGCTGTGGCTCAATATCAACAAAAGTATTAAAAATACAGTGAACTTCGAGACCTTTTGAAATATATGCACGCACACCTTTGCCTCTTTCTAGGCGTAATCTGATATTTTGTAGAATTTAGGAATCAGCGGTTAAAAAGCCTTTCGTGATTATATGGAAGGCCTTACTTCTTTTACAGTATAATTTATCTATTGAAAAAAATATCAAAAGGAAACGCTGCAAAAGTTTCCGAGAACTTTTATCCCAAGCCCTGACGAGATTCCCTTAACATGACGTAATAAAACTGCCCATCCTTTCTGTTGGATGAACTACGAGTGGCTAATGTGGTTACTGCGTGGGTTCAATAGTAACTCCCTTAAGGATACACAGGATTAACAAACACAGGATTCTGCAGGCAATCTTATTTATTGACAAATGCCTCAACATAAAGGTATCACTACCAAACAAAAAGCGCAACCAGCCATGAGCCAAAGTTTCTCCGGGTCCTGTGCTACCGCTTCATGCCTTATGGGGCGGGGTGGCGATGGCAAGCGTCGGCAAGCCTCTGAATTTCTACGGGGTTGCTGGTCTGGGTTCACTGTGCGGTCGGCTCTTGTCTCTGCGTCTTTGATGGAGTGTACTGACCACTCGAACTGGCATCTTATTTATGAGCTCACGCGGACGTAGGAGGGAGCTAGTAAGTAGTCCAGTTTTGGACAAGTGAAATGTTTGGGCATGGAGTCCAGCCCGACAATAAAACTGGTTAGGGTCCTAACACAATCGAATCCACAGAGCGGTTAAAAGGGTGCGCACAAAAGTCAATTAGATATCCCAGTAAACTGCAGAAATTACTCTATGGTCCCCTCCAGCTATAATTGAATAAATTTGACCCAGGTTGGAATTATCGGGGATAACATGTGTCTAACTCACAGTTTACTTTAAATCCGAGACCCTCTTATTAATTATTTCAATAGGATATGTGTATCAAAGTACAACAAAATTGGTACCATTATAAAGGAGAAACTCGCAGCTAAAATTCTAACTGACTACTTTTACCAGAAACCCGGTAATAGTTTTAATATAAATTTTCAAAGTGACAGGACTAACAACATTTGCCAGATTTGTGTGGGATACTTTAGTCCATTAATATGACGTATCTCCGTTGATAACAAACGTTATCATAAATACCTATATTGTACCGATAGGGTATTGTCTACTCTCAAAAATGAATTCGGGTTCCCGTCTTTCTGTTGGTGGATAACAACGAATGAGCGAGTTGTAAGAAACTTAAAGCCATGATATAAGAGCTGGAAGCCCAGTGGTCAACATTTCCAATTGACCAATCAAAAATGCGCGCTTTTCACCATGATGTGAATAACGGGTCCCGCGCTACTATTACAAGGGAAATATTCCAATTAATGGTACTCGGCCAAGTGCCCATAAACTACTATGAGTGGCCGTCCCTCACTCACGCACTAGAGTTACCATGAAAGCACATTAAAAATAGAAAGTCGTTCATCCTCTCACATTTCACAATGCTTTTTGTGATGTAAAGGGTAATTAAGGGGCAGTTTGAGCTTTTTACTCAGTTTGGTCTGTGAGTGATTCTTCAATGTATTGTGAAATTGTACATTTTTCATGTATCTTTTGGGTTGGAAAAAAAATCTTGGGATTTTTTTACCTCATCTTGGGATTGTTTATTCAGGATTCTTGGGACTTTTTGTGAAAATCTTCACCAGCAACTCTGGTCTTATTTCTATTGTATAGGCAGCAGTGCTGAGCTTCTTTATGTTTTCAATCATCTCTCAGCCTGTTGACCAACAGGAATTTCTGTTCATCCACAGAGAACATGGTGTCTTATCATTTGACCAGTACAAAAGCTTGGTTGATGAGGACTTGAAGAAAATTGAGGCTGATCTTATGCAAAAGTAGGATTCTCATCATGGTTTTGGCATGTTTTACAACAGACATGGGCAGTCTATGGCCAGCCAAGCAATTTTGGCTGATCGTGGAGGCTGACTGAAAATGACTAGCTGTAAAAGAACATAACATAAATAAACACATGCCCCCCCCCCCCCCATCCCCAAAATTAAATCACTTCTAAGTTACCTATTTATCAACTTCTCTTTCTCTCTCTCCCTTTGTCTCTCTTTATATCTGTCTCTGATTTCATCTTCCTTCCCATCTGCCACTTTCACTCAATAATATGGTGTTTACATTATACCAGCCTCTGTGTAAAAATCATGTCATTTTTTAGAAGGGCTTTAAAATGAGGTGAGAGTATCTGGCATTCTGCTGACTGTTAAGTTATATGTTTGGTTGAACATGCTTCGTTTAGAATTTAATATAGCCTAATAGATGTCCTTTCTCTAATATTATTGTCTCTTGGAGTGGGTATTTATATGTGACAGTGTATGTGCATGTATATTATTTGTATTTCAGCTGGCTTCCCCAAGTTTATGCTGTGTTTCAGTCTCGTGGGAAATGCCTTGTGTTTGACACTCCTGAAAGAAGTGAATCCTACCATAAAAGCACGTCAACATTATTTGGTATTCAGGTAAGTGTGTCTATTTTTGTTCAGGCAGACTATTTTAAGGAAATTAAATAAACTTCAGATTTTCACCCATATTTATCTCTAATGAGCCATTACCATAACTGTGGCGGATATATGTATAATTGCCGACTGTCAGTGTTTCAAATTTTGACAGAATGTGTGGATTTCATTGACTGAATTTTGTGATTATTTCTCAAACATTTGTGTTCAGTAAAACTCCTAGTATTCATGCAGTTCACCTGCTATGGTGTTACCAACTTTGATATAGGGCTGTGAAGGTATCTCCTTGTATATTTTTGCTATTCAAGTAAAAAAGTAAGTTTAATTAAGACAAAATGCTTTAAAAGGTTCTGCTAAATTTGTATACACAGATTTGCCAAAGGGGGAAAATAAATCATCTTGACAAAAACTTAGTTCATGTGTAAGAGGAGGATCAAACAGACATTTTAGTTTTACTCAGGACTGAAAATTGCTAAATAAATATGTACAGACCTCCCTTTTTCTACTGGTCATGCTGTGTTATTTTTGCTGTTTTATTGTTTCATTTCTGCCTTATTTATCACTATGTGCCCATGTTATGTGTGTGTGTGTATGTACATCTAGCATTAGAGTGTATGCAGTAGATTGCATGTGAGAGAGAGAACAAGAGAGAAAGAGGGTGAGTGAGTTGCAGATGGAGAGAACAAGATTTTCTTTGAAGTGCCTGGAGCAAGTTTTGGGATTGGGCGCTATATAAGTGATCTTCATTATTATTATTATTATTATTATTATTACAAGCGCAAACAGTTTTGTGACATGGGGTGAAACAAACCCATCGTGGGCATTGTGTAAGTTTTATTCCCCAAATTGTTTTCGTAACACACTACAGGATTAACTATTAACAAATACTTGATACTACAGTGGAAGGTGTTGGCAGAGAATAATATAAACACCAGTTGGCCAGCTGACTCTGGGAATGTACAGATGTGATTTTGAAAGTTGAGTTTTGATCACCAATGTGCAGAGCAAAGTCTCCTGTTATACTTTTTAATTCTAATCGAAGAAAATGTGTCTTCTTTCTTGGCACAAAATGTCAGAACACTTTTTCCCATTCAACTCACTTGTGGCTCCAAATCAATGAAAATATTAAAAATGTAGCGAACTTCAAAACCTTTTAAAATATGCCTAGGTACACCTTTAAGTCTTTGTGTGCGTAATAAATGGTATTTTGTAGAATTTAAGGCTCAGTGGTTAAAAAGCCTTTCATGATTATATTGGGGGCCTTACTTCCTTTGTTAAATAATTTTTATTTTCTAACAGATAAAACAATTGCTTGTCAACTGTATGGATGATTATGAGAAACTCTTCCGAGAAGAGAACCACTTGCATTTACCTCATCTGGCCCTCCATTTGGTCTTGGACGATACGGAGATGAAGTGTGTCGAGTCTGTTGATGATCTGCTAGATGCTGTGTTGTATGTTATACACAGACTGAATGAAACCATGCAGAAGGTGAAATCTCTATTGATCATAATCCTCCAAAGTAAAATGTTGGCCATAAATGGCAGTGAAGTCATGTCAAAAAAAAAATCAAAAAATCTTTGAAAAAATTTTTTTGCCTGTTATTGAAGTTTATTTTCAGAAAGGCGTGTACAAAAGGCAGTGAGAAAGTACATGTTTAATCACGTTGAAAAGAAGGCACAGTGAGCCGATGAAATGCCTTCTTACCCATTTGAAAATAAGCCATTTAACATTGTCAATATCGCATGTATATTTACTACTTCTTGAAACACCCACAATCAGATTGTCGCTTAATGGAAAAGGCTTCTTCTATTGGTGGGCTTAAAGTGTGGAAAAACATTAACATTGATGCCAGGAAAAGTGAGAACATCATCACGTTTAAAAATAGACTCAAAACTGAAATGTTTAGGACAGTTTTAGTTTGATGAATGATGTCTGTATTTGTCTCAGGGATTTGAGAATGAGAGTAGATTGTTTCTTTAATCTGTGTGAGTGGTAGCATGATGAATTGAACTTACATTAATCCTGTTTCAAATGTTAGTTCAGCGCCTTATAGCCTCATCATTTGTTGTGGATTTGAGTACTATATGAGCTAATTATTACATTACATTACAGTGGGACAGACAAGTATCAAATAATATAAAGTTTAAGAATAATGTTATCATGCTCCTGCCATGAAAGAATGGTGGAATAATTTCTGATGATGTTAATTACGGTATTAGATCTGTTTTGCCTGGTGCTTCCCTCCTGTTTATTGCAGCTCATTTTTATTGCCTTTTTATATTTTACATATAATTATTTCCCATAAACAGTCATTTTCATAGCCTGATTTTTCTTATTTTACATGTATTGCCCCTCATACAATTATTTTCACTGTCTTTTTTAATTTACATATATTTATTATATTTTTCCCCAAACAGACAATTTCGCCACCTTTTTTTTCTATTTTACAAATTATATTTTACCTCAAAAAGTCAATAACAGTGTCAATCTTTTTTTTTGTATTTTACATATTATATTTCTTCTTGAACAGTCATTTTTGCTGCCTTTTTTCATTTTATGTATTCTGCCCCTACAGTCATTTTCACTGCCTTCGTTTAATTTTGTATGTCTCTCTCCCCATAAACGTCATGAATTTAAATTTAAAAATAAAGCACAGAAAGGGGCTTAATTACACTATTGTATTGTGAGCCAGGAAGATGAGTATCATCCCTGAACATGCAAGCTCAACAGAACTCTAAAAGTTTGTTTTAAATTCATGCTCCCGATTTGATCTGCATTTCATCTGCATGTATAGTTTAACAGCATTTTTTGATGCCATGTTTGTCATGATGTCCACCATTGTAGTCTTTGGTATGTTTAGAATTCTCAGTTTTTAACAGGTAACATTTTCACCGCATTTAGAAATCTTGTTGCTGCAGTTTTTTTAATAGGCTGTGAAAATGCAATGTTGTTTTTATACGCCTTAGGTCCCAACCGTTTTTGCCGCTGTGGTGAGCTTGAAGGAAGGCGTTTATTTGGACACATCAGTATGCCCATATATCATCAAAGATGTCTGTCAGAGAATTTCTAAACATATCCATCGTTACTATCAAGCTGCTATTAACCTACTAAATAACTATGGTTAGAGATTTTTGGTTTCTGTATTGTTGGAGCTCCTGTGCTGAGGTCGTCTGTGTTTGATTGTGGGGGAGATCTGCCCTTGGCATTTTGCACCTCTCTTTTTCTTGTTTTTTCAAATTTTTCTGGTTCTTGTTTTTGTTATATTTGTATTTGTATTTCTGTTTGATCCCATTTAGGGGGTGGGGGTGTAGGGATTAGTTGTTGTTTTTTTTTTTTTAATTTTGTCAGGGCAGCCGGCCTTGTTAGGCCTGCTCTGCTGGGCTTACTTCCAACTGCCAAAATATCTTTAATATGCACAATGTGCCCTTGGTCCATCTTTTAGTCCTTATCCGAAAGAACTAAGTGCTCGATCTTGCCTACCACAGGATCAGGAACAGGAAGTTCCCCCAAAATTCCAACATGCCTGTGCCAACCAGGAACCAGACCCAGTATCTTTGGCATGTGTGGCAAACACCTTGCCTCTAGACCAAACGTGCCCCCATTGTTGGAGCTCCTGTGGGTCTTTTATGTTTTTAATAAATGGATCTGTCACATGTGGACTCTTGTGTCCCAGCCAGCATCATGTTCTGAAGGAAGTAAAGCCTCCTATGTAATCATGAAAGGCTTTTTAACTGCTGAGCCTTAACTTCTACAAAATATCACAATATGCATAGAAAGACATAAGCTATGTGGGCATATAGTAAAAGGTCTTCAAGTTTGCTGTATTTGTAATACTTTTGTTGATTTTGAACCACAACTGAGTTGAATGGAAGAAAGTGTTGCAATATCTTGAGGTGGAAAAAAAAGATGGGTTTTCTTTGAGTAGAATTAAAAAGTATAACAGGAAATAACTTTCTGCGCCATTGTTTACACACTGTTGATAGAAACTCAACTTTAAAAAAAAATGTATAAAAACAGAAATATTCAGATTTTAACTTCTAACTGTCCATTCAATAGTCATGTGATTATGACACACATATTTTGTTTTACTTTTCACTGTCAATCATCAACAAAATGTTCAGCTTACGGAAAAGCCATGGTGCGCACATGGCTGTACTTTTTGAAATCTAAGCATATATATGGAGATTTTTATGCGCACATGGGAAACATGGGTTCATTACAGAGTTCATGGGAACTGAGACATGTCTGCAACAAGACAGTATGTCAAATGTGCGCGTCAAAAGGTGCAGATTCTTCAAATCTAAGCTGTGTGCATTTTCTGAGTAGAAAGCCTGGAGCTGTAAGACTGCTTGAAAGCAATGAAAGAATATGACAGTGCAAACTACTGATAACTACTGAATAAGGCAAATCTGAACTATGTGCTTTTCACATTTGTTGTAGTTATTGTATTTTGGTTACAGTCACAGAGTATGGACATTTGGTGAATGGGGAAACTTACCAAGCTATTCAGGAATACTTGAAAGAGGAACATTCTTTTTCTGACCATAAGGAGGTATTGACATATGTGAATGTGCATGAGAAAACCCACAATAAGTCGGCAACATGACATTTTGAGTTCTGTACATATAATAAAAGACAAGACATTTCTGATAAATTGAAGTCAGTGACCCCCCTAAAACAAGATTTTGAGAAAACGGAATTTAATCCTAAAAGTGGCAATAGCTAATTGACCCATTGATATTGGAGTGATTGCTGTTAGGAGACCGTAGTCTAATAACTAAGCCGTTATAGAGATCATACTGAGTAGTGTTCACTGCTCATCTACAGTTTACCCTGTTTTATGCCACGGTCCCCTAAACAACAGCCAAATCGGAAGTTTTTGGATCTTATTAGGAGACCATGGTCTAATTGCAAAGCCGTTATAGAGATCATAGTGAGTAGTATTCACTGCTCGTCTACAGTTTACCCTGTAACATGCCACGCTCCCCCAAACAAGAGCCAAGTTGGAAGTTTGTGCCGGACCCATATTTTCACTCCAAAGCCGTTTTTCTCAAAATCAGCTCTGCCGACTTATTGTGGGTTTTCTCATGCACACTAACATATTTTGCTTTATTCCTGACACTTTTTGTTACCATTGATATTTATGATGTGGTAGGCCTGTCAAGATAGGATGAAACTTTCATATTAAACCGATTTCATCTTTGTTTCTGTAATGTATGCTTTTAAAGAAGACAAAGAATGTATACTGCCTGGTAAAAATAAATTGCTACAGGGGAAAGAAAGAAATTGTGTAAAATGTCTGAAATATATTTTAACTGCAGTATCCCCATGTGTAATTTATCGCACAAAGAAAATCACACTAGAGTAAAGTGAGTGACACTACAAGATATTTCTGTTTATGAAAAAGTTTTATTTTTGTGCCCTCATACCCTTTTTTATACATAATGCTTTCTTAGCCAGTAACCCTACAAAGCTCCAATACATAGGATTGACATCAACTTTGC
This sequence comes from Onchidella celtica, assembly GCA_963931925.1. Classification (NCBI taxonomy): domain Eukaryota; kingdom Metazoa; phylum Mollusca; class Gastropoda; order Systellommatophora; family Onchidiidae; genus Onchidella; species Onchidella celtica. The sequence continues at coordinate 22,835,285 of OZ007572.1, read as the reverse complement.
ACATAGGAATAACATAACATCATTCCTACATAGATCCGCTGGTTATGACATCGCACTGATGTCAGTCTGATGTAGGGAACCCGGCCCTATGGTAATCTTATCAACTTTACTGAAATCTATGTCAGATTGACATGGGGATGCTGGCTGGGTTGGCTCTTAGAGGGTTAAGGGTGAAGCATTGTGTAATAAAGCCATGGATCCATTTTAAAGTGAAAAAACATATATATAGAATAAATTGTCCATGTCATGCTATATCCTGTTCTTTCACGAGTGATCTGGTTGAGCACATCCTTTCTTGTTATTGGTCTTGATTCCCTGTGTTTCAGTACATCAATGACTTTTATGAGCTGCAATCAGAAATCAAGAGCCTCCCTTCCATAGAGTGGTTTGATCTGCTGAACATAGATTGCGAGGAGTTGAAACAAGGTCTGGTATGTGCTGCTGCAGAACACTGTCATGAACTTCTGGTCGCTGTCATTGAAGAACATCAGGCTGAGAATAGCAGGTGGGTGCCAGTTTCTAATTTGCTGTTGGTAGCTTTTAAAATCACGGGTAAACTTATTTCCTTCCAAAATATAACTGACACAAGAATTAGGCATGATGAATACCAGCTCTGTAACAGTGTCATGCTGAGGAAATGTAGTAACATAACTCTAGACAGCATCTCTATGTCAATCCGATGTAGATTTGTATAGGATTTCTGTAGGGTTGATAATATTATCATAAGGGCAGATTTCCTACATCAAACTGATGGCGGCATGAAGAGTGATGTCAGTCCTATGAGTTAACTAGAGGTCAGTTCTATGCATTGAAGTGATGTAGGTTGCCTGGTGGGACATTTTATCCCAAGTTCTATTATTCTTTCGATCTACAAATTCTTTCTGCCTTTTGCATGATTGGTTGCATAGTCCTGATCGTATGTGCTCACACAACTGAGTTTCACTGTTTTGTGTTTGATCTGCATTATTGTTGTATCCAACTACATTTGCAGCATCTGCCGTAAATTTGAATACATCAAGGAAAAAGCACTGCAAGTGCCAAAGACGACAGAGGAACTAATGGCTCTGAATCAGTTCATGGAGAAAGCACGAACTACCACTGTTTCTGCTCTGAGAAGCAGAGTTCAGGTACGCATGTGATTTTTAACACTTACACCCCCCCCCCTCCCCCCACCCCCACCATAAAAAATATATTGTTAGGAACTCTCTTTGTGGGTGGTTCTAACAAAAGTGGGCTAAAAGCGAAATGTTTTACATCTCTTCAAAAAATCAGACTAAAATGTTCCTAAGGTGATTTCAAGCAAAACATTTTACCTGAATGCAGAAAAATGGCTAATCTTTGGTATTATTGGCAAATCTCAATTTTCATAGAAAAAGGTTCTCCAAAGTGTTTTCTCAGGAATTTGGTCTTCCACCTTAAGCCTGATTTCATCAGATCCACTCACATATATCTGCAGCCGTTTGCTAAATCTCCAAATATATTTGAAAAGGTTTTTAAAACATTTTGTTTATTCAGTCCTGCCCATATGTTTCAAGTGTGTTCTACTTTTCCTATCTGGAAATTGCTAATAATGTCTCTTATGGTATCTGAAATGTACATTGCAAGGAATTAGGTATAACATAAAGATGTTGACCACCAATTCCTTTGTCTACTGTAATTGTTAGGAATTTGTTGAAACTCATCCGCCTCATACACTCTTACTTTTTCCTTCCAGTAAATCAACAAAAATAGGTTTGATGTCTCATTATTAATGCTATGAGTGAGCATTCTTCATACGCTTATAATTCATCATATGTAATTCATTATATAACATTAATAGAATACCTTATTTTTCTAAAACTATGTTTATACAGTAGACAACCGTTAAACCGAAATCGGCGGGACCACGGGTTTGTTTTCGGTTTAGACAGAGTTTCAGTTTAGCCATAGGAGGCTTGAAAAACGCCAGTTTCAAGAGAGGCAGCCCAAATCACTATCATAGAGGACAAATAATGTGAGTGCACAGGCTAAACAGACTCGACACGTCCTCGCTTGCTCTGTGTTTTTGACCGAGAATGAGGGTGGGCAATTGCTCAGGCTTAAGCACACTCAAAGCATGGATATGCGGATGAATGTGGACTAACTCTCAGAATAGGGAGACATGCAAGTGAACGGACAGTACAGAGCTGCCGTCCCGCCGATTTCGTTACCATTACCGTACACGATGCTGTGAAATGCGCTGTCCGCAGTAACTAGTGTTGTCTCTCTGATGTCATACATTTTACATGAAAGGTCAGTCGCAATGCGCCAAACGTAAGGTCTGCTGCCGTCTGTCTTCGGACCCGTGAGTTTATGGGCCTCCCTCCCTCTCCCCCTATCCTTGTTATGCTGCCGCTTCCATGTAGGCCTGACTACCAGGCAGAACGAAGCATGCTTTGCTCTTATTTTTTTAGGGGGGAGGGAAGTGGACTGGGGTGATATAGTGACTTGACTCGATCTATGGCAAATCACAGTGGACTGGCCACTTAATCCAGCAATTTTCTTTTCGGTTTAACCATAGGGTTATTTTGGTTTAGCGCCAGTTTGTTAACAAAGATAAAGAGGAAAAAAATCAGGGATTCTTATTTTCTTTTGGTTTAGCGCTAGTTTTGGTTTAGCCATTTTCGGTTTAACCGTTCTCCACTGTATTTGATCCCCAGGAGAGTGCATACAGGGTGATGTATCTGATTGACAGATTTTTCTTTAGTGAATCCGAAATGGACATGAACTCTCAGGTTCTGACCTGGCCTGACAGAATTGTGCCAATCTTTGATACTAATGACCAAGTAAGCATTGGTATCATTGTCTGAGCACCCACCTTTCCATCCAGAGGAATCAGGTTTCACCGCATATTTGTTACTGTCAATTTGAATTGCGATTGTATGATTACATTATCCTTTTCACATCGCAGGGATCATGGCTCTTGCATGCCCAATGTCCATTCCTTCTTTATCGTGGCTCTTGTCTGTGTATGCACTGTTTTTGATGTTTTTGAAAATTCATGTAAAATCCTTAGATAAAGCTGGAGTATGATAATTGATATCATTAGAAAGCGTATTCAAAGAAGAATAATGAAAACTGTATGTTTACAAACACAAAAAATAAAAACAATATGTGCCACGAAACTATGTGTTGTCCCAGGTAGTGTGGGGTGCTGCGAACAAGTATACGAGTGGCCGTACTTCATGTATGATTAATGTATCGATCGGTTGTAAAACAGCCTGCACCTGAAAGATACGGGGTGATGTGAAAAGGTTATTAGAGTTAATAGAGGTCACCTTTATTATTAATAGTGACCATGGTGATGCAGCGCTTGTCCCTCAGTATCAAGCACAGATTGGTCTGTGCAAACCTCTTTACAAAAGTAAGTGGCTTTGTAGACCAAGTTATGACCTGCACAAACGTACTGGAAGTGTGTTGATTTTTGTCAAAAAGGAAAAGACAAACGTGTGCAAAACACACTAGGATTGTGAGTTACGGCACCTTTAACAAAACATCATCCAAGTTTCAATTCAGATGCAATGTCAAACTCCAGTGCATTTTCTGGAAAACTGGCACCAACATCATCTATCACATTTTGAGACTAGTCAGGCTGTTTCAAGAAGTTAATACGACTATGCCTTTTGAAAATTCTAATCTTTATCAAGCCATCCTTGTGTAAGGAAAATATGGGCAGATTTGATTTTTTATAATCTATTTAAGTGAGGGGGAAGAGGTGGAGGGACAGGGAGAGAAAGGGAGAGAGAGAGATAAGAAAAATAGAAGCAGATTTATCACAGTGTACCTCATCTAGTTATTTATAAGTACTTATTTGTAGGTGTCAGTAAATGTGTGTGTGTAGGTCATGGGGTGAAACAGAGAAAGGATGGTGTAGCCGCCAGATTGGTGGCTCGCCGCCTATAAATTTTGCTTCACACTAACACAGTAGACACTGCCCACACCACGGCGGTCACATGATTCAGATGATGTTCAGTGCTTTTCCAAATTGTTCATTTGAGCCTCGCCTCACGGTTTCTTTTTGTCATTCAAAATATTTCTGTCAATGATCAGTTCTTTCTAAGATTAATTCATGTAGGCTATTTGTAGTATATACCGTCAGTGTCTAGACCAAACTGCTGATCTGCCAGAAATAAAACTTTTTCAGGAGAAGGGAAAAACTGTTCTGTTATAATTCGACTGACAGCAGAGAGCTGTTTTCAACACTGCATGTTAGGTGCTAAGCTACATTTTCTTACTGTGTGCCTTGATGGCTAGAGTATTGGTGATGTAATGGTTATTCACTCGGAAGATATACAGATTGTGCACAGTTTCTTGTCAAGGGACTGACAGTTAACCACCATTTGGCAGCAAAATGAAGCTGTTTCTTTGCTTGTTGCATCATGAGACGATGGTGTCCAGTGCATCAGCTGGCCATTGGTCAGTGGTGTTTTGTGCATGATCTCACGTGGTTTGTGTTTGACAGAAAATGGGCAGGGGTGTCAGGCATGGATTGGCATTATAAATTTTGTTCTATCTCAAAATTTTATTGTGTGAAGGACATCTAATATTGTAATGGTTGATGTATTTCAGCTTTGTGGCCTGGAGAAAGCAAAATAGTGAAAATCAAACAGTTTTCCAAGATAGATGGCTTGGCCAATGATACTGACAATATGTGTATTTTGCAGATTCTGGAGGATGCCAAGCGCTCGGGTGAAATGAAACTGTTTGAAGTTAGAAATAAAGTACACCAGGAGCTAGACAGACTTGCTAAACGAGTGGATGAATTCAATGATTGTGGTGAGCTGCATCTGATTTTACAGTATGCTCAGGACACTCGCAATGTGCAAAAGAGACTCGCTGAAGTCAGTCACTTGGTGAGTTTTCTCCTTTCTTTAAAGTGATTTGCACACTTTCCCTGTTCTGTTAGTGAAGTCATTGTATCTCTGTCATCATCTGCATCATCATCCCAGTTTTATTAGGACAGGTATGTACAAAGGCCTAGTATTGTTGGAAAGTTTGGGCTAGGAAATTCTAGATTGACAGTGAATCTCTAGAACAGTGTTTCTGAACTTTCTCAAGGTGAAGCACATGCCCCACCAGTGGGATGAGGTAATATTTTGGTGGGGGGTGGGACTTTAGAATGGGGTGTAGGGATTTTTCATAAGGATCTTAATTTCATAGTGCATTTTAGCTTAAATGTGTGGATATACTGTTGTTTCTTTGGCTCTTTGTGTTGGTGTCTTCTGTGTTTAGCTGGCATTAAAATATCAAACATTTTTTAAGAAATTAAAACTTCTTTTGAATGTACAGATACTGAATACATAAATATTTTAAAAATCTTTTTGTATACTGTATGCTAATTTTGTCTGATCAGGGTGGAGCATATGCTTTTTTGGAAAAACTGAAGTGAGGCAGGGGACAAAAAAGGTTGAGAAACATTGCTTTAAAACATAATTGCCAAGCCAGTTATGTACACTCATTTGGAATAGTCATATCACATTTTGAAGAAATAGTGTAATTCGTTCATCCAACAGTGTTGCATTTCTCTGCTTACTCCACTTATCCATCTGTCAACGATGCCATTAACCCATTTATCAATTTATCCTTCTGTCCACTCTCCATTCATCCATTGATCCATCCATCAGTATCATGCATATCTGAAGAAGGCACTATGCCCACGGGTCCAGACAAGAATTATTTTCTGACGTGGACCCTCAGCATGTCTTGTCCTCTTTAAAAGAGCCTAAAATCTACAACTCGATTTAAAAACGTTTATGCACATTTACAAAACTCTTTTCAGATCTATACAAAACAGCTTTGAGAATTTTACCACTGTAATGAAAATTTTACGGAACTATTTAATTCTATTTGTGAAACTTAGATTGATGAAGCTCTGTTTACCATACATGAATAAAGTACCCAAATAGATCATGAAAGGCACGAAATGGCTGTTATCACGCTGACACACTGTAAAACTCAAACTCAGACTCCATCAAACACCATTAATCCACAAATCATGCTCTTCATACACCTGTGCATTCTTTTGTCTATCCACCTGTTCATGTGGCCTTCTCAGTCCATTCTTACTTGGGAGACTAGCTCATGTATATATGTCTTTAGATTCTGTCTCTCTTAGGAGATCTCAGCCAACCAACACTTTGTCTCTTCAGTGTAGGAAGTGATTATCTCCATTGTGAAAATTGTAAACTGAACTGACAAGTTACAGGTTTGAGTTGCTCTTGCTATACATCTGTCCATCCATCTCTCTATCCATCATATGCTTCTTCTCTTCACCAGATTGAATGGATTCACAAAGAGGAATCACTGTACAAGTTTCCTCCTTCCGAATACCCAGAACTGGAAGCAACTGCTGCAGGTGTGGAGCCATTCTTTAAATTTTTCAATACCGTTCTGAAATGGCAACGATGTGAAAAAAAGTGAGTCTTTTAACTCTGTAAGATCCAACCAATATACGGTACATCAATAGCATTACCTCTGAATGCCGGAACAAGGCATTTTGTCATCATTCCCTAAACTTTAGTCACATGTTTTGTAATCTTTCAGGAGAAGCAAAAAAATGTTTTGTTTTAGCACAACTGGTCTAGTAACACTGACTTTTTGAAAGTTTGTTGTTCAGTTATATTTTTCGGCTTAGGAGTCTAGCACCAAGATTGTTTGATGCGGCTTTGAATGAAGTTGAACATATAATATGAAAAACAAATTAAAAATTTTTTGATTAATTACAGTCTTAGGGTACAGTGACGATTTGTTGATCGGATAGATCCTGTAGTTTTACTTGGTACTTTTGGGATTTCAGACTTCATTAACTTTTATTATCTTCAGTACAAAACTTATATCAGGTGTTGAATAGGAGGAAATAAACCATCTTCATCTTTCACAGCCGTAGAAAAATAATGAAGGCAAATGTTGAAAAATAAGCTGGCAAAAATTACCAAATTAATCAGTATAAGGCTATGAGTACATAAGCCATAGATTATAAATTTGTTATCGTGATTTCTCAACAATTTCCATGTAAAGACAGTTATATGATAAGTGTACCCGTGTAATTGTTTGCACTTTCGATAATGTATTTATTAACAGTGGAAGTTATCACCGTGGAATTCATATCAAATAATGGCTGTGGAACATGTAAGACCACAGAAGAAAAATAACCGTAGTCACACAAAGTGATTTTCACATTTATCACCTGTTTGTACGAGCTTGGTTTATTGGCCTCATCTCTGCAAAACCTAAGTTTGAAAAACAAGCTGCAATCATGAAATATTAGAAATAGCTCTTTTAGGTGCAAGAGAGAAATTGTGGACTTCCAAATTTTAAAAATTGATTTTCTCTGTTTCACCTTTTTTTGTGACTACACTTGCTTTTTTCCCCATAGACTTCATATGCTTTTGCTTTAGTTGGGGTGAGACTAGAAGGGGTTCTCAGTAGGTTAGTAATAATTCATTATTTTTTTCTCATCATTATTAGTGATTCACAAGGCATTTTACTCATTGAAGAGCCTAGTTACTGAGGCAGCCAATCCTCCCACAGGCTTGACAGAAGATTAGGCTCATCTACTTTTTATTTAGATTTGTAAGCAGATATTAACCATGTCTGTCACGTCACTTGCATCATTGTGACTTTTCAGATGCATGGATGGAGATTTCCAGAATCAAAATGTGGAAGCGATCACCAGCGAAGTGGATGAATACGGACGGGAATTCTTCAAAACACAAAAAGTTTTTGCTCTTCGTGTTAAGAAGATGCAGGTAAATGTTTCTCTCAGGTTTCATGTGCACATTGTAGCTTATTGATTGTTATCAGAATGAAAGGATATTATTGTAAAATGTTACTAAAAATTATATATATATATATGTATATACAGGGCGGGGGGAACACAACTCAAATCCAAAATTGATTATATTTTGATTGATGGAAAAAACCAAATGCATAAAACACATTATCATCCAACTTTTGGCATGCTTGTTTAATCACGGGGGAATATTTTTGGTCAGTTAAGAAAATCTTGAATCAAGAAATTTGTACTTCAGAATTTTACAAACGTTACACAATTCAGAAAGTGCTTAAAACCTTGGCATCCAAAGATAACATAATCTAAACAGAAAGTTTACACTACGCACCTGATTGATTAAAGTCAGTCACTATATAATCTGAGAGACATCCACATGTTCAGTAATGCCGAAGGTGATTCTGAAGCCTGTCAGATTCAAAGTTATCTGTGTTACCAGGAAAACTTTTGTCATTTACGAATATATTGTCAACATACTAACGTAATGGTCCAAGTCAGATTTAGACCAAAATTGAAGTAAACTTTCACATTTCCCTTAATGGCGAGCTCAGTAGTTGTGATATAAGCCAAAGATGCTCTCGTGTAAAACTACAATAATAAACTAAACAACTGATGCCATAAAATAAATATATTTCTGTGATTAGAATTTTCTTCACTTTTTCTCAAAACGCTGCAAAATGAGATTCTTATGTGTGAATCTGACAAAATCGCAAGTGGAAGACCAAATTCCTGAGAAAACTCCTACAAAAGGGGGAAATTTTTCTATGGAAATTGAAGTTTGCTTGTAATATGAAAGATTAGTCATTTTTCTACATTCAGTCAAAATATCTTGCTTGAAATCATCTTAGAAATATTCTAGTTTGGTTTTTTAAAGAGGTATAAAATTTTCGCGTTAAGCCTGATTTTGCCAGATCCACTCACATACGGTACCCATCAGAAAAACAAATAAATTTGTCACCTTGTCTGTACTTCTTGTCTCCTTTCATATGGTTGATGACCAGAGTTTTATTCCATAACACAGATGGATTACGACGAGAAAGAGCGAGAAGTCAAGAAACAACAACGTCAGGACCTGGCCGCAGGGAAAGAAATATCTGTGCCTGATCTGGAGCCGCTCAAGTTGCCTGAGATATTGGGTATCATTGATTACAATGCAGATGCCGTCCATGAATTCAAGGTCTCTGTCACTTAATACACAATTTTTAAGATGGTTTAGTCCTATTTAACTAATTTTGAGGGATGTAAACAAAATTATTAGCAATGGAATGCTGCGTATATTTAAAAAGTGAAACTGAGCCAGTCATGTGATATGAACAAAGATACCTAATGACTCATTTATAGCATTCATACATAAGGAATATATTAGACCATCATGATCATAATCATCCACATTCATCATTACTGTTACCAACACCCAGTTTTCTTCCATTTCAGGAAGTGATTCCGACTATTGGCATCATGTGCAACCCAGGATTAAGACAGAGACACTGGGATGCCATGTCTGAAATTGCTGACTTTAACCTTACGCCAGACGCAGGGACAACTTTACGCAAAGTTCTCAAACTTGACCTAGAACAGTTTATGGAGCAATTTGAGGCTATTTCAGTCTCGGCTACCAAAGTAAGTGCGTAGATTCTGTTTGCAAAGATGTGTGGAGATATTTTGAAAACTTTCATTAAGACAATTGTGGGCAATAGCATTCATGAGAAATCTGCTTGCTGGCAGAACAGATATATCCCAGCCAGCAGCCCTGCACAAATGTGACACAGAGGATTGACATCAAGTTTGCACATCGGAATGAAGTGGTTCCTACTTAGATCTGCAGTGGTTACAACGTTGTGCTGATGTTGGAATGATGTCGAGAACCCACCCGTGTGGTAATCCTTCCAAATACTATGGAAACCTAAGGAAATCGGATTGACCTGGGGTTGCTGGCTGGGATGCTTTTTTAGTTGAATGAAATCTAAGAGAGAGAATCCAGATTCATCCCCTGAATGTGACCCAACCCCAATCCCCACAGAGTATGAGGGTAGTCAAGGGCCAAAATGCTTGTTTGACATGGTTTCTCTTCCTCGGAAGATCCCTTGTACTTTTACTCTCCCGAGAGCAATTAAGAATAGATGCTCATCACCAAAATGTTTTGCCTCAGAATATTTTTTCACATATGTTTTTATAGGAATTTTCACTTGAGAGAGCCTTCCACAAGATGACTAGTGAATGGACCGATGTACTTTTCACCCTCAACCAATACAAAGACACAAACATCAAGATCATCGGTGGGGTGGATGATATTCAAACCATGTTGGATGACCACATCGTCAAAACACAGACCATGAGAAATTCACCTTTTGTGAAACCATTTGAAGAAGAAGCAAAGGTAGGGATTGGCAAAAAGTCAAATGGAATTAAAGCTAAAAAAAAAGTTCCTATAGCTGGAACTTGCTGTCGGTGTTCCCAGATAGGGCTGGAAACCAAGGACTAGGGCAAGCATTTTTCATGTGTAGGGGGAGTTTTTTCCTGTGTGTGGATTTCGAGGTCTTGGGGGTTTGGGGCTGGTTTTTAAAGAACCACCAAACTGGAAAGAAAATTAAAATTTACATACTTAAATTCTGTGGTCTGGGACAAGGGCAAAAAAAAAAAAGACATACTGATACATGCGTATTGCCTTTACTTCTTTATGTACCTTGATGTTTGGATATTTTGTGGTGGTGGTTTTGGGGTGCAAAAAATTGGTAGTCTGAGCAGTTTTAGGGCTACTAGTCTTAAAGGTTTGATTTTTTTTTTTTTTTTAGATGGGAACACTGTTGATATTGCTGAATTGAGTTTTAAGTGGAAGTGAAATATGAAGATAAGGGAACAAGGACTGAGGTTTTCCATTCATTCTAGCACAGCCTTGAATAGAAATAATAAATGTGTACTGTCTGTCAGACATTGGAATTGAAGGATACCAGATTGAGTGCTGAGACTGAAAGATACAATTTTTGCAATCCTTGCCAAAAAAGCAAAAAATCACTTCTCTATTAATCCTTCAGCATAGATATCTAGTAAATTGATAGTAACGAGGTGGAAGGTAACTCTAGTAGGTGTAATGAATTTTTTTTAATACACTGTAAATGCATAGATAATGATTTTTGGACACAGAATGTGAACTGAAAGAGTACCTTTGTCATCCTAGTGTCCTTCTTATTATCTCCTTCTGCTAAAGGGTAGGCAGGCAAAATACACATTTGTAACTTGCTTTCATCTGTCAGAACTGGGAGGAAACCTTGATGCACACGCAGCAAGCCATTGATGAGTGGCTGAAGATGCAAGCTCAGTGGCTTTACCTAGAGCCAATTTTCAGCTCTGAAGATATCAACCAGCAAATGCCAGAAGAAGGAAAACTATTCTCAATGGTGGACCGTAATTTCAAAGACATCATGGCCAGATGTGTGAAAAATCCTCATGTAAGTGCTAAATTTTATGTCCCCTGTGACATTAAGAGTAGGTTAATCTTTATACATCACCTCAAGCCACATCTGTGTAAGCCTCTTTTTTTTACCAATCATAAAGCTGCTTGCTACACTCGAGTGACTCTTTGCCCAAACTTTCAATCCGCGATGCCAGCCTGAGTTTGTGAAGTGTTGCCTAACACACTGTTCAATATATGTATGGCACAAAATGTACATTCTTGTCTTCTACCCTTAATCCATTGGTACTGTTTACAATATTGTAAGCTGACCAGATTTTTTGTCGATTTCCAAACTCACCTCAAAATTGTGTCTACATGGAATAATTACTATGATTTGAAAATATTCAGAGGGAAAGTGAAATATGCCAGTGCTGCAATGTGAAGAGGTAAAGCATGAGTGAGAGTGAGCTGTACCAGCTATTGTAGAAGGAGTATTAGTTAGGGTCCTTAGTAATGATGACAGGTGAGGCAAAATAAAATGGCAGAGGCGAACACTTTTTGTGGCGTCACACTGTAGTATTGGTACATGTCTGTTTATTCGTTAGTCCGATTGAGACATAAATGGTTTTGTATTGCTTATTATTCTACATACTGTCAGTCAGCTGTTGGAACCTGGTTAAAAGTAGTCTTTCATGCTGTTGATAGGGGACAGTAGTCTTTTACTTATAAATCTATAGGTAGAATGTGCATTTCCACCATCCTTAGTGTAAGGACCCACGCATCACCATGGCGATTGTGGCATTGATTTTGATTCGTTAACTGATTTGCTCTGCAAGAGCGGGAGGCGAGACTGGCGGCGAGCTAAAACTAGTTTGCTACAGTAAACAATGGCACATGGGTACATGTTCAATGGGAGATGTTCGGTCAATTCTTTCACTTCCTTTCCCTTGTTTACACGGATGGTAGGAAATCTGACGAGCTTGGACCCATCCTTTCCACCCCTGTCATAGCAATCAACTACAATGCAACCAGAAGGCATTTTAACTGCTTAGACATATCTCGAAGTTACACTAATCAGCTGAACCACCGACCATCTTTAGTGTAGGAAGATCAAAACCAAAAAACACTCCGCGACGTCATGCGCATTCTACCTATATTTGAAGGCTGCTGTTCATGAACTGTAGTATTTTACAAAGAGCTGTAGCTGGGCAGTGAACACAACTCAGTATTTTCTTTCTTTGACTTTGTAATTGGTCTACGCTCCCCTAACATCAGTCTTAAAGGCTAGTTTCATCAAAGTTGCAACAGCTGACCGATGACATAGAGAATCATGACACTTATCATAAATATCTTGTATCGTTATTATAGCGCCAACCCTTAATCTGTGAATCTACAGGTTTTACATGCTTGCACTGCAGCCGGCGTGCTGGAAAAACTGATTGACAGCAACGCCTTGCTGGACAAGATTAACAGAGGATTGAATGCTTACTTGGAAAAGAAAAGATTATTCTTCCCCAGGTACAAATTGAAAGCCAGAATAGTTGTGAGAGAAACACTTTTTCATTGTAATGAAAATTTAGTAACCATATTGTAAAGGAAGTAAGGCCTCCAAAGTAATTATGAAAGGCTTTGTAACGGCTGAGCTTCAAATTCTGCAAATTTCATATAACGCATAGAAAGAAATAAAGATGTCCGTGTGCATTTTTTAAAACTCCTGAAGTTCACTATATTTTTAATACTTTCGTTGATTTTGAGCCACATCTGAGTTGAACAGAAGAAAGTGTTCTGACATGAATCAAAAAGTGTGACCGGAAATTGCACCCTTCTATGCCACTCTTTACGCACTGCTGGCGGAAAGTCAACTTTATCATATCTGTGTATTCTGCAAGGAATTGTGGTGTAACAAAAAGATCTATTAGCCTTTGATCCAAATCCAAGTGGTCATTAATGTGACCTAGAGCTAGACATGCAGCTGATCTTGGGACAAGGAAAATTTGCCAAATTTATCTTGCCTGGCTTGGCTAGTTCAAACAAATTCAAGTCTTTTCTCTCCAAGTCCTCAGTTACCATGCATTCTGTCTTTCACTATTACTCAGTTTCTTGTGTAAGGAATTTGAAAATACCTTGGTTCATGAAATAACCATGTTGGCCTTTAGTTTTTCTATGGGTATCTCTCACTGAATGGTGTTGAGAGTACTAGTTGAAAGTACTAGAGTACTTCAAACTTCGACAGCCGAGAATTTGCATTTTGATGCAAGCACTAGTCTAGGAAATAATTACAAACCATTTCTTTCCATAAAACAGATTGTCACTGCTCTAACACAATGGCATACCGCATGTCTCATAGTTCTGAGAAAAACACTCAAAGTTGTTTTATCAAGGTGAAATATTTATCTACATGGTGTCAGCTGTTCAATGCATTATTGCGCGGAGGGAGTGGCACGTTCACTTTTCTGTTCACATCACAATGTTGGGCGGCCTCAAGAAGAATTTCATGGGTAGGCTGTTGGAACCTTGTTGAAACTAAAAAATCAAGGCCTGGTGGTAGGGGATTGTAGTCTAATTACAAAGACAAATAGACAAAATACTGAGTTGTGTTCACTGCTCAGCTGTAGCTTTCTATGTAAAATCAGAGAGTATGTATTTATAGAGAGATCTCACTTCTGTCAAATCACGAAACTATGTCACTACGGTAAACAAGAACTGAAATAGACCGCCTTCACCGAAGATAGTGTGCGTGTCTGTTTACTGTTTGGTCATATTTTTGGCTGATTGAAACTATTTTGAGCTGTTTGTAAGCTCCTACGTCCCGTGGAAATGCACAAACTGATATTGTTTGCCACAGTGACCTACTTTCCGCTCCATGCTAACAGTGATTTCGCAGAGCCATCCGTGTCCCACAGTGCTAATCGACCAATAGTGAAAACTCTCTAAACATACATACTCTCTGGTTAAATACAACAGGTCCCTAAAAATAACCTTTGAGCTTGGTTGTTTTATTGAGGTTCCACCAGCAGACCAATGATTTTAAAGGTCCATGCAAGTTTGGCCCATGTCTGACTTAGGTCATTATGTTAGCATGGTGACAATATATTGCTTTGTTGCCATATGAAAGAGATTTCTATTGCAATAGGGTTCTCATTGAATTCCCAGAGAGGAAGAAGGGTTAGAGGTGGAAATTTCATTACTCCAGCGCACAAGAATGTTTTCCATTAAGTGCTTGGGAATGATCAAATAGTTGTTTATTGTGTTTCTTTCAAATGTTTGTTTTAACTGGTAGGCTTGGAGATTTAGAAGTTTTGTCACTGACATTTGAGATTATTCTTACAGACTGATTATTCTGACTATTTTGGACCATGTGGCTAAATTGTGTTCTGTTCGCACAGTAAATTTCTGGGAAAATGCAAGGGTTAAGAATAGGGCTAAAGACCCTTTCTTCTATAATAATTATATTTACCGATGAAATGGCCAAGATAACTTTTTTGGAAATTGACCACAAATCTGTGCCCCCCCACCCCCCTCAAAAGCCTATTATGAGTATATTTGGCTGTTCTGACCAAAAAACTCCTAACTTTTTTTAAATTTGACCTAACGTTTTCATTTTTGTATTCTTTGGTCAAACCTGGACAGATTCTTCTTCCTGTCAAATGACGAAATGCTGGAAATCTTGTCAGAAACGAAAGATCCATTGCGTGTGCAGCCTCACCTTAAGAAATGTTTTGAAGGTATTGCAAAGTTGGACTTTGATTCCAACTTGGTCATCCATGGCATGTACAGCAGTGAAGGCGAGAGCATTCAATTTTCCTATACAATTGACACCAATGAGGCAAAAGGGGCAGTGGAGAAGTGGTTGCTGCAGGTGCAAGACTGCATGCTATTTTCAGTCAGAGATGTCATTGAAGAAGCTGTTGATGTAAGTGGTCTGGTTTCATTACAGTTGGGGCTGTTTAGGCTTTATTTCTGTTCACAGCTTATGAACTGATTACTGATTGGATAATATAGATGATGATGGCCTTAGCCATTGCATGCTCAGTTCCGAAATTTACCTTTCTTTTTTTTTTATTTTGATGTTGTTGTCGTGTTGCTTTTGTTTTTTTGGGTGTATTTTTTTTATGGAAACAGATGACAACCTCATTCTGCGTTAAATGTCAAAGTATCTTGCCATAGAATGTGTTAGAAATTAAAAAAAAAATGTTTTGATAAAACTGTCTATCTCTGTTTGCTCTCTCCATTTAATCAGTTTTTTCCTTTCTCCTTTAACCGACTCCTATAATGATTTGTGTTCGAGACCATCAATTTATTGTTTTTTTATACTTACGTTCATTTTCTTTTTTCATTAAACATGGAACATCTTTCTATGAATTGTCTCCTAGAGGGAAACATGGGTGTTATGGAGTTAATTTATGGTAAATTGTACAAAATGAGAAACATGGTAACATAAGTTTAACAGTGGCTGTGTGCATTTTAGAAGCAGGAGTAAATGCAGTAACAAAATAACATTTGTGCGCTATGAGATAGCTTACGATGTGGTTGGTGTGGTGGTTTTTGTTGCGCTTACAGCGATGTAAATTTGCCTATTTTTGCTGGTTTCCTGATGTTTTGGCCTAAGTATTCCAAGAATCTTTGTTCCGGTATCTGTTGATCTGGTTCATTGCAGGCGCGTTACATAACAAGTCCACAACAACCTGGTTGTATTTGTTCAGAATTTCCCTGTTTTTACAGAAAGGTCAGTTACAACCCTGCTCTTACCAACAATACTAACTTCTTTTCCCTGTCCAGGAATATCAAAATGCCCCGAGGAAACAGTGGGTTCAGGATTGGCCAGGTCAAGTGGTCATCTGCGTTGGATCCATTTTCTGGACACAAGAGGTGCATGAGGCCATCACTATGGGAGCCGAGGGCCTGTTTACTTACCATAAGATTCTGCAGGATCAGCTGAAAGATATTGTTGATCTCGTCAGGGGCAAACTGACTACTCAGCAGAGGATCACCCTAGGGGCACTAGTGGTCATTGACGTCCACGCCAGAGATGTGGTTCATGACATGGCAGTGAAAGGCAAATAGTTTTTGTTCCTTAAAACCAAGAATAGAGAATCAGAGAACATTTTCAAAATCTTTTGCATATCACTCTGCTATATAGAGTCCAGATTTAAATTTTTCATATTGTAAATCCAAAAATGCAGAAATAATTATAATATTGTCATCAATGAGCCCTGTACTTGGCAGTCGAGATTTCTTCATGTTCCTATAACTTAATCTATCTATCATGACAATGGTATACAAACTACGGATTTTCTGTTTGAAATCTTCATGTCGTGACAACTTCCCATAATCTACTATTACAATTTGGTAACTTGGGGGCTATGTGCTCACTTTTCGAAAACAAAAAAAACGGCTGAATGTACAGTTGTGGAACTGGCGGAGATGAAAATTAATAGAATAAATTTGTTTTTTAAAGAGTCAGTTTTTGGATAAATTGTTCTGAAAAGAAATTAGACAAAAAACAAAATATTTACAAGACTGGCTTTCCTATGCAACTTTTTAAGAATCCAGTTCTCCACTAAACACTACCCATCTATAAATAGCTCAGTTAAGTCAATGGTGTTATACTTCAGTAGTTGGGTGGCACACTTTGCTGCAAGATTAAATTATCATGGTGCTCAAAATAATGCAAATCAAGGGGCCAAGGAAAGCATATTTTCATAAGCCTGGGCTTATGCTGGGCCATTCTGCTTGTGTTATACAATTTATTTAACAATTATCTATGCGAGCACATGCAAAGATGATCTTACTAAACAAAACCCATCAATGAAAAAAATGTGTATTGGTTTCTCTTTACATAAATTAAATTGAGTCATGGATACAGTTCCTGAAATCATCTAGTTGTAGGGGTGGGAAATCTTTGGTAGATCATCAGCATATAAAGTAAAGAAAGGTAAGCGGAAGCGTACGAGGAGAGAGAGCACCAGGCAGCTGGTTCTGTAGCAGAGGTTGCGGGTTCAATCCCAGCCTCAGTCACATATTTTTCTTCTTTCTTTCACTCCCACATTTCTGAACAATAACCAGGTGCATATTTCTTTACTCCTCACCTTTTCTGGAATTAGTCATCAAAATATTGTCACCATTCCCCTGGACTGTAGTAACTCAAAAATTCGAAAAATCGATTTTCATATGTATATTCTCAACTAAATTCAAAGCTGCATCAAATGAGCTTGGGTATAGCCTCCTCAGCTGCAAAATAATCAAATAGCAAACTTTCTAAAATGCGTCTTAACTAGACCAGTTGTACTAAAATAAAAAAGTTTTTTGTTTTTCCTGATAATTGATTACTACATTTTTAGGGGCCGGTGATGATATGTAAATCTTATTATTATGTGCTCCTAAATCACAAACACATTGTTTGAATGACAGGCGTTGCTGCTGAGAATGATTTTAATTGGTTAGCTCAGTTACGGTACTATTGGGAGGAAAGTAACTGCGCTGTCAGAATAACCAATGCAACTGTGAAATATGCCTATGAATATCTGGGAAATTCAGGACGACTTGTCATCACGCCCCTCACAGACAGATGTTATCGCACACTGGTAAGAATTGTTTTTTGTGTTATGCATTAGGCCCAATATTTTTTTTTCAATTAAAGTCTTAGAAGACATTTGTGAACTTTTTGTTGATTTGAAATTATAGGCGGAAACATGTTTACCACATGCATAAGAAATCTCACTCACGTCAAACTTTGAAACACTCCTCTCAAGGGGAGGAAATTGTTGACCTGCCAGTATATGAGATGAACAGCACTTTGTATAGTATTTTAATTAATGTTTTTTTTTTTGCTTAGACAAGATAAACAGGCAAGGCAGCCATTTTGAATATTAATGACCTTGGTTACTAATTTGCAATTATTGCTCTACAGCAAATATGTTGAAGGTGGAGAAGATCACATGAAACACAGGAGGAAATGCATTATCTTTTCTGTGAGATGCACTTGACACCTTTAACAGAATCTGAATCATCTCCTCATGTCCTCCATTTTGAGCCATTCCTGATAAACAAAAAAGAAACCCAGTGGCATAGTTTCTGAAATCATGCTCACGAGCCACTTCATAATAGCAGTATAACAAACGTCAGCAGTCCTATGGATTTCCAATACGTCGAATTGACATCAAGTTTACACATAGGAAAGACATTGTTCGTACATAGATCCGCTGATGACAAATTGCACCAATGTTGGTTCGATGTAGGCATTCCGCCCCTATGGTAATCCTATCAGTCTCCAGGAAATCCTGTACAGATCTATGTTGGAATACTGGCTGGGAGGGCTGTGAAATCTGAAAAAGTAAACCCTTCCATATCGTGCTTTACACATTACTAGCCATTGCTCCGCCACTGAACTGTTGTATTTACCATAAGTCAAGTCCTCCAGTTCAAATAAATCCCACTATTCTCCTACAAGAAACACAAATAAATTCCATCTTAGACTATTTTCCACCCAGAATGTACAGTTGTAATTCATGTTTGACATAGTCAGAGTGATATTTTCTTCCTTTTCCTTAGAAATCTTAGCATAAGACAAGAACAGTTATTCTCCCTTATGATCTGCCATGTAACAATTGATTGGTGTTTCGCATGTCACTTACATAACTTGCATAGATTTATTTCACTTTGTAAAATGGGGGTTTTCATGAGAATGAGGTTTTGGGATTCCTGCCGGGCTGGTGCATTTTATCTCAATTTGAATGGCAATTTTCATGAGATTTTGTGATTTCTGCCAAGTTGGTGCATATTTTCTCAAGCTTAATGGCAATTTTCATGAGAATGAAGTTTGTAACTCCTGCCAGGTTGGTGCATTTTATCTCAATCTGAATGGAGCTCCAGAGGGCCCAGCCGGCACAGGAAAAACGGAGACAACAAAAGATTTAGCTAAAGCGCTGGCAGTACAGTGTGTTGTCTTCAACTGCTCAGATGGACTGGACTATATAGCCATGGGCAAAGTAAGTTTATTTACAGCCTGTACTTTGACTAATGACCAATAATTACTGCATCTGTCATCAAGCATGTTTGCTATTTAGTTTTCGGCAATTTTATGTATCATCAGTCGGCTGTTGGAACTTCATCAACTCTTTGGGCGCCATGAATCTTTCCAAATTTACCAATACAGGAAGAAAATAGTTGGGGAGATGAATGAAGCACAAACTACAGTAACATGTATTAATAGAAAGTCAACTTTCTTTCTTCCCGAGAGAAAAAAGCCTAGTATTCTTGTGCACTGATACATCGGAGATTGGCACAAACATGACCAGCGGAAGAACCGATATATCAGTGATTGGCACACAAAGAGTTAAACTTAAACTCAAAAATTTGCAGCTATTTTTAGGGGACTATAGAATTTTACATAGAAAGCTTGAACTGAGCAATGAACACAACTCAGTATTTTCTCTATGTGGCTTTGTAAATAGACTGTGGTCCCCAGCCTTTGCTTTGAGGCAAGGTTTAATGGGGTTCCAACAGCCGGCCGACGATATTGACATCAAGGCTTCTGTTGGTCAAGGATGACCAAAAATTTTCCATCCTTACTGTTTTGACAGTCTCCTCTGCCAGAGCAGTGTCTCTAATACCTGAACAGGTCAGTACATGAGTGGCAGTCTCTCCAACAATGGTCACATCTGAGGGTGATCTCACACCTTTCTATGGGCCCACTTTTCTTCCACTTCTTTCATTAATTTATTCCCCTGTCTTAGATGTTGGCAGGCTCAGGGTGTTCTACACTTACTCAATCATCTAACAAACTGCATAACTGCATGCATTACTTCATGTTTCTCTAAACATTTTGATTGATTCAGTGCTCTGGGTGGGCATGATCACAAACGCATGTGACTGTCATTTTGGCAGATAAAGTAGACAAAACTATTCTCTCATTTACATTTTCGTTGAATTAATGGCATTATGAAATATTTTATGTCATAATATCAGTAGTTTTATCATGGGTGTTAACCAGTCTTCTGCTCATTTCATTGTGCATGAATTGCTGAACAAATATAAGTAGAACACAATCATATTATATAGGAAGTAATCATAAACGGTTTTTTAACTGCTGAGCCTTAACCCTTTGAACACTGGTCCCCCTGTCCTTATGAACCCCTGTCCCTGGTCCCCCAGCCCAAAATTGCCATTTTCATATATAGTAATATAATGATGGAAACACACAACAAACACAACATTGATGGATATTGAGCAAATGTGAGTCGAGTATTATAGACTGTTTTTCTTATCTTTTATCTCCAGTATTGGGCCTTGGTATGCCAGTCGGTCCAGCACGTTGAGTCCCTTTTGATACATAAAAAAACTTTGCAATCTGTGCATTCATCACGAAAATTTCGCAAAAGACCTCTCCAAACTACGTGCCGGCTTCTAGTTTCTCTTTGTTTTCAACTGGGAATAAAAAATAGCGGCCAAACGCAACTTTTGATGATGTAGGAGCACAAATATGCGGTGTCACCCTCCTGACCGCTGTACAAGTCAATAGTGTATATATAGCTGTAGAATTTGACCGGTATACAGGGCAATAGTGTTCAAAGGGTTAAATTCTACAAAACATCATAATATTACGCATAAAAAGATGTAAAGGTATTTTAAAAGGTCTTGAAGTTCCATATATTTTTAATACTTTTTTTGATATTTTGAGCCATAACTGGGTCGAACAGCAGAGAGTGTTCTGACATTTTGAGTCAGAAAACAAAGTCGCATTTTCCTCGAGTAGATTTAAAAGGTATGACAGGAAATGTATTCTGCGCCTCAATTTATACATTGGTGACCAAAACTCAACTTGAAATATTACATCTGTGTATTCCTCGAGACAGGGGGCCAACTGTTGAAATGATTACCTTAACTACTTTTGCTGGTTTTTTGCAGTTTTTCAAAGGTTTGGCCTCCTCTGGAGCATGGGCATGTTTTGATGAATTCAACAGAATTGACCTGGAAGTTTTATCAGTGGTTGCTCAGCAAGTAAGTTCATATTGCAGAGTTTTTGGATGTGTATTAAAAAAAAGAGATAGGTGGAATAAGAAATACACTATACAGTTTGTGTCACAGACAACAGTAGAATTATGTGGATGGAACAAAAAAGTTGTATATCATCACCATTCCCTAAAACTATAGTAACTGGTTTTGATTACTTTTCAGGAGAAGCAAAAAACTGTTTTATTTTAGCACTACTGGGCTAGCGATGATGACTTCTGTAAAGTTTGTTATTTGACTATTTTTCAGCTTATGAGTCTAGAACCAAGATCATTTGATGCAGCTTTGAATGTTGTTGAACATATATAAAAATTGATTTTTTGAATTTTTGGGTTACTACAGTCTTAGTGATGATATAATTTTCCAAAATTTAGTATTCTGAACTGCTGAATTTGGATTTTCTGGGTTTTTTTTTTAGAAAATACTTAACTCTTTCCGTACTTTTCACCGATACATCGGTTCCTCCGACTGACGCATTTGGACTAATTTCTGCTGAAGTGCAGTAATAGTGGCATCGGTTGTACCACAAACAACAAAAACACTGGGAAGCTAGATGGACACAGTATCGTTGAAATGCCCAGGGGTAACAAGGAGAGTACTTTTTGCCGATGTATCGGTCCCCCCGACTGACGCATTTGGACTAATTTGGGCTGAATTGCAGTATGGAAAGAGTTAATATACAATATAAATTTAAAAAGGAGGATGGATATAAGTGAATAAAATCATTAACAAGCACTTATAATATATTGTATTAAATTCTCTATGATAGTTTTAAGTTGACTTTAAATGCCAGGGCCTGATCAAAGTGAGTGTTCAGTCCATTAATTTTGGAACCACTAAGAATCATTTGAATATCTGCAGATTCTGTGCATTATCCGTGCTGTTCAAGGCAAAGTGGCCACCTTTATATTTGAGGGTACTGAGTTGAAACTGAACCCCAATTGTTATGTCTGTATCACCATGAATCCTGGCTACGCAGGGAGATCAGAACTGCCAGATAACTTGAAAGTTTTGTTTCGCACAGTTGCGATGATGGTAAGATATCCTAAAACAGATGGTGTGCAAAGCAATGCAGTTCATCATCCATCTTAAGCATTGGTGCATCCATTTTTTTTATGGTTTTGAGTTATGACCACCTGATCACTGCCTGTGGTGAGGTCTGTATTCTCACAAAGTGATGTATTGATATCTTTAATAGTTTTAAAGTTCAAAGCAGAAACATTTTTGCCACATCAAAGAATAATAAAAGTGACCAAGACTTTGAAACGTTCTCCAGCACAATGAGAAAATTGTTGATAAACCAGGATGTGGGATGGACAATGAGTCTAAGTGAAAGGTTTTAGATTCTACCTGATCATGGAAGAAGGCTTATTAATACCCTATGATTGTGGGAAATAATCAGATTGCAGAAGTAGTCCTATCCCCACCATTGTTTAAGTCGAATTGAAAGCTAATTCCCATGCTAAAATTAAGAAATCCTTGTCGATATAAACATGCCAAGCGTCACTAGAAATAAATAGAACTTATAAGTAGCTGCCAGTCTGGCAGAGAACACCACACTTCCTTGCTTGAGAAAATTGTCAACTGTAATTTTTAGAAAATCTAAATCTTATTATGTCCTTTCTGTGTGTTTTTTTTTTTCTTTTTAATTTTAATTGTGATGCATGTTTATGTGTATATTGCACTGTGAAGTTCTCCTTTAGGTACAGTGCACTCTCCCGATAACGACATGGCTCGGGACCAGAGGTGCATGTCGTTATCGGGAACATGTCGTTATTCGGAGATTTTCAAGATGGCGGAAAAAGGGGTGTGGTTAGACCCTTAGAATGTAACGTACCAACCATAGTGGGTGATCAGTGATCGGACTTTCCAAACATGTAAAATACACGAAGTGTGTGTGTGTGTTGTTTTGTTTTTTTTGTTTGTTTGTTTTTTTTGTTGTTGTTTTTTGTGTGTCATTTTCCCTCTGTCGACATCTTGGGGTGCGTTATTGTTCTCGGGTGAATACAATCGATTCAGCGGTCAGCGATGTGATGACTGACTCATTTAATGCGCGTCACCCTTTTTGTTCCGACGACAATTGACACAGGTGTGTTTTCATTGGCCGATAACAAAGCGATCTCATTGGCCGATAACAAAGCGATCTCATTGGCTATGAGGTGCCTCTGGTAGGACATTTCATTGGTCGGAAAAGAAGTGTTTTTATTGGCTCAGAGAATGAAATGAAACTGACCGGAAACAATATTTTAGCTATTTTTATTTTTGTATCTAGCAAAGTCACAGCCGATTATTGCTAACTCAATGTCGTTATCCGGAGAGTGGTCTAAAAAGTATGTCGCTATTTAGAGAGTTTTATTACTAATAACATATAGTAAAAAAATCGGGACCGGGGGTCAATGTCGTTATCGGGAGAATGTCGTTATTCGGAGATGTCGTAATCGGGAGAGTGCACTGTATCTTTCTTTCCATGGCAGTACTAAATTTTTAATATTGTGCATGGTGTTTCTTACTCAAATTTCAAAATGGCCACAGGCAGAAAATGTTTTTGTTTGAAAATGTAAATCAGCTTTGAGATAATATCTTCCCTTAACAGCCCATCACACTGAATATTAAATGACAGTCACTAATAACTGATAATGTTATATTTGGTGCCTGATTTTTTTTTTTTTTTTTTTGTTGTACATAAGCATTTCTTCGTTATTTTTTTGCTACATGTGCTTCCAGGTACCCGACTATGCCATGATTTCTGAAATTTCCTTATACTCATTTGGATTTTTAACTGCTCGAGATATGGCAGTCAAAATTGTGACCACCTACCGACTGTGCTCAGAGCAGTTATCGTCCCAGTTTCATTATGATTACGGGATGAGAGCAGTCAAATCCGTGCTGTCTGCTGCAGGAAACTTGAAACTTAAATATCGTAATCAGGCAGAAGATATATTGGTAAGACTAAAGCTGTTAAAGATATGTGAATTTGTGAGTGTTTAAACTGTGGGAGCTTAATGATGTGACATTGACACTTTTGAAAAACAATTAGTAAACACAAGATATGAATGTTGATTTCAACAGTACTGTAGTCCCATTGAACCTTTATTACGGCACCAGGCTCTGTCTCCTTTGAGACAATATTTCCTATAGGCCTATTGTGCATATAGGCCATCTTTGATGAAAGGACTGTCGCCTCACCATGGTGATTGTAGCATTGATTTTGATTCATTAGCTGATTTGCACTGCAAGCACTTGAGGCGTGGCTGCGTCGCTAACCAACCGGCAGCGAGCTAAAAGTAGTTCACTACGGTAAACAATGGCATGTGTATACATGCACATGGGAGATGTTTGGTCAATTCTTTCACTTCCTTTCCCTTGTTTACATGGATGGTAGGGAATCTGACCAGCTTGGATCCATCCTTTCCACCCCTGTCATATAACAGTCAGCTGTAATGCAACCAGCAGGCATTTTAACCGCTTAGACATATCTCGAAGTTGCCCTCATCAGCTGATCCACCGGCCATCTTGGGTGTCGGAAGAACAAAACGAAAACACTCTGTGACGTCATCCGCAATGGGCCTATTCTATGTATGTGAATTTGTCATTTTAATGATAAGACCCCCCATAGTAAACTAAATACTTTCATACCTTAGAGATCGACCTTTCTAACATACGGTGCAAGGACCTTTAAAACTGTTTTAAAAGAAGCTCAATGGCCATAAACCTCTAACTAAAACTCAGTCGCTATCACTGACCTAACTTTGCTCTCCCCAGATTCTGCGATCTATCATTGATGTGAATCTACCCAAATTCTTGGCACACGACATTCCCTTATTCAACGGCATCATCTCAGATCTGTTTCCTGGACTGAAGCTTCCCCAGGCTGACTATGAGGTCTTTTTGGATGCCATGAAAAGAGTTTGCGAGAAGAACAACTTACAGTTTGTGCCGTTCTTTGAAGAGAAAATCATCCAGACTTATGAAATGATGCTTGTCCGCCATGGGTATAGAAAGTTCCACTTGATTTTAACCATTGCACTTCCTTATTGAGTAATGCCAGTCTCATCTTCCATCACAACTACATACAATGTACAGATCTTGGGGCCTGATAATTCACTGGGGTTTATTGTATTTTTCCTGTCTCTTAAATTGGCAATCAAAAACCCAGGAGGAAATACCAAAGTAATGGCCATATTCAACATTCAAGTCAAATGAACACTCTTCTGTTATTCAACCTACATAAGCAAATGATTGTATAATTAACAAAATCCTGATTTGGTACTGTCATATATCAGTTCTTCAGAGCATCTAATTCTGGAAAATAATAATATTATTTGAAAATAATTGAAAATGTTTGACTTTTGAACTATCTTTATTCATATTAATTCAAACCATAAACATTTGAGTCTAAGCAGGTTTTCAACATGTTAGCCTTGATTTCTTTATGTTTTCCAATTATCTTCTCTTGTACAATCCATAATCTATCCCCGGAGGATTCTGCATTTTTTTTTTACAAATTCTGCAAAATTCTGCACAAAAAAATGGCAAATTCTGCGCAACGCGTAAATGCGCCCATTGAAAAATAAAAAGACGGAACACTTACTTGTTGACATAAAGCTGAGAATAAAAGCCAGACAAAAGCATCAGGTTTAGTTTCAGTGTTCAGGGTTACACCATCCCAGTGTACCACTTGGTTTATTGAGAAAAAAGTTATAAACAGTATACTTGACAACGACATGATGGAAAAGCGAGAGATGATGACAGTACCGGTAATGATAATGATGATGACAAAATTGGTGACATTAATAAATCCAAAATTACTCAAAAAAGCTGTTCTCTGCATATCTGTTAAAAAAAAGAAAACAAAATGCTTTGAGATTTTCCTCACTGAGGGACCTCCTCCTTCCACTCAAAATCAGGTTGTAGAGTGAAAACGATCTTTCTGCATCTGCCGATGAGCAACATGCGAAGGTGTATTTTAATGCAAGCTTCGCAAGGTTGCTCAACGGCACAGACAGCCAAAAAGCATGGAGATCAATTTTCAATCCACCAGCTGATTTTACAGCGTCAGTAGCATACTTGCCAACATATTTCTGGAATTCATCTTCTGGAACATCAGAAAATCCAGGAATGGCTTGGTAATTTTTTCTCTCTCGAGACATAACTGAGACATTCATTTTTTCCGCCCCTCAAAAAACACGAAATTCTGCGCGTGTTCCGCGCAAAATGCAAAATTCCGCGCGCGCTGGAAAATCCGAAATTCCGTGCACGCGGAATGCGGTCCGCGTGCGCAGAATCCTCCGGGGATAGCATAATGTGTTATGGACCTTTTCCTACAAAAAAAATTTAAAAAATTGTCAGTTTTCTCTACCATTTGCTGACTTAGAATGATCTTTACATGATGGAATTTCAAGTATTGACTAGAAAAGACTGAATTACATAGAATGTTAATGGTTGTACAATGCTGCCATGTAAAGGCAGAGGGACGTATCCGCTCATTTCATAATTTTGATAAAAACATAAAAAACTTGTGCATTATGACTATATCATCGCTACAATAACCAACAAAATGCCGGTTTTTAGTATTTGTACTAAATATGTTTCTGCAGGCAAGATCTTTCATGTGTGTTAAAATGGTAACGAAAAGCCAGCTTGTTTAGGTGATAATTAAGTAATTAAAAATGACACTTTTATGAGTTTGCCACGCTACAAATTACTATTTCAGAAGCAGATAAGTCAAATTGCCTTTGACATAAAAGAATTATGTGTGAGGCAAGTTTATAGAGTCAATAAAATAGATCAAGGCCTTGCTGTCAGTTATGTCGCTCTGCCTTTGGATGCCAGAATGCTACTGACACTGTTTTTAGAAATTTCTTCAGAAAAAGATACAAAGCCATCCTCATTTGAAAGCATCTATTGAAAATGAAACCAAAGAGTCCCCTTGGTAAGCAGAGTTAATGAAGCACAGTACATGTAATATTTTCTAACCATTAACAAAAAAACTTGTCAAAATTATCTTTTCAGTTTCATGATGGTGGGTGAGCCCTATGGTGGGAAAACCAAAGTCTTACAGACATTAGCGGAAGGATCATGCTTGCTGTCCAGTGAAGCCCATGAAGAATATTTGGGCATTCAATATTGTATCATTAACCCAAAGGCCATCACTATGGGCCAACTGTATGGGCAGTTTGATCCTGTTTCTCATGAGGTACTTCAGCCTTTAGTAGTTGCGAGGTGCATTAGTTTGCATTAGATACGTGAAAACCAATCAGTGAGCTCACTTCTGTATCATGCCTGTTACAAAGAGCTAAACTGAGATTCTGAGCAAAAAGTGATTTTGGAGCATGAAATGGCTCAAAAACGTCAGCTCTTTCAAGGTGCCTTGTTCTAATAATGACAGTGCCAGGTTATTGTGCCTTGCTCAGAAGACTGACTACTGACAATATTTATCAATAGCTATTCTGTTTGTTTCGGAGTCTAGATCAGGCACAGTATAGAAAAGTAGAACGAATCAGGACAACCTAGAAAGTTATGAGTTTATGAAGAAATTAAAGAAGGAGATTTAATTTTACACAAACTGAGATAAATCTGTGTAAGGCTGTGTTGTGGCTGTTTATACTGGAGTATAACAGGAGAAAACATTTTTATCAATTTCTTATTTATATTTAAGAAATTCATGTGTCACAAGGATATGTGACAATAAATAGCTAAGTTTCTCTGAAAAAGTTTGGCATTGAACTTGAAATTTGAAGCTTTGTATTTTAGGTCTCTATGCCGCGCAATATTGATATTTGAAAATTCACACAATCAATGTATTTAGCTCGTCTTTGAACAGTTTTACAGAATCAGTTTTGAAGGTGAACTTTTTACCCTCTTATTTTTATAGCTCTAAATCTTTTACATTGTTGTTACAATCTGAGATGACGAGGAAAAAATGATTCAGCCCTGCCTGCATTTTCTGTTTTTCATCCCTGCAACTTTCATACAGTGGTCAGATGGAGTCACCGCCAACAAATTCCGAGAGTTTGCCCAGACTGATTGCCCAGACAGAATGTGGGTCATCTTTGATGGACCCATTGATGCGGTCTGGATTGAAAATATGAACACTGTGTTGGACGACAATAAAAAACTGTGTTTGATGAGTGGTGAAATTATACAGATGAGCTCTGTCATGACCATGGTTTTTGAAACAATGGATCTTTCTCAAGCATCGGTCTGTCATAATATTGTTTTATTCTTAGGAAGAATTTCTCCCTCTAGATCAGTTCACTTCAACTTTGGTTTTGAAAAAATATTATCTGTCGGTTGTTGGAAGCGTGTTAAACCTAAACTCAAAAGTTTGCGGCTGTATTTAGGGAACAGTAGTACATGTATTTGGCACAGAAAGCTATAGATGAGCAGTGAACAGAAGTCAATATTTTCTCTATTTGGTTTTGTAATTAGGCTACGGTCCCCTTTGCTCTGAGGCTAGATGTAACAAGGCTCCAACAGCCGACCGATGTCAAATTCCTAATGCTGTTTTTCATGGGGTTAAAAGAGATATGGACAAGGAGGATTGAGGAAAATTATATGGATATTCTGCGTTAGGAATAATGTTGTCCATTGTACTGACAATGTTTGGTTGATCTTAGAATTTCCTGGACAGTCTTATGACCCACTGGGTCATCCATCGAGAGACTCAAATATTCATTCCACCAGCAAAGCCAGATTGCATTCATTAAGTTTATGTGTTTTATACTTTTTTATTTTATGTATTTTAATACTGATTCAAAAATTGTTGTGCTATAATTACCATTTTGGCTGATATGAGAGTAGAAACAGACAAATAGATAAACAGAATGGAAATTTGAAGTAGTATATAGATCTGCCCCTTTCGTAGAGCCAGGACTTTTACCAATGCAATTAAAGTAGTAGTTAATACGAAATTTCATAACCAATGGGACTTTTTCACCTTGTTGTAGATTGCCATGAATAAATTTCAAATGTTCTCAGAATAAGTCAAAAGTTGTGTCCTTAATCAAGCCATAGTGGTGCATTACAGTAATTTGAATTCAGCTTTTTTAATGTTATCTCTTACCCTACATCATGACTATTCCCGAAGACTGGTAACTCAAAAATTGGAAATATCGATTTTATATGTATTCAGCTACTTTCAAAGCCACATTGAATGATCTTGGTTATAGACTCCTAAGCCAAAAAATAAACAAATAACAAACTTTCAAAAATTCATCAAGTAGACCAATTGTTCTAATATATAACAGTTTTTTGCTTCTCCTGAAAAGTAGCCAATACCGATTACCACAGTGAGAAGTAATGGTGTCGACATGAAACATTTTTCTTATTGTCTCCAGCCGGCTACAGTATCGCGCTGTGGAATGATCTACCTAGAGCCATCTACACTTGGATGGAGACCACTGGTCAAGTCATGGATGAACACCTTGTCTAGTGTTGTTTCAGATGAAGTAAAGCAGATGCTGCACAGTATGTGTGAATGGCTAGTCCAGCCATGCATTGACTTTGTTCGTCATTATTGCAAAGTAAGAAATTCATTCTCATGAAAAATTATAAATCTGTGTTTTTCTTTGCTAAAGAGCCAGAAGTGATTTATCTTCCCCATGTAACCGACAGTATTGCCTTTTTCTACTTTATTGTTTCTATGAATTTGTCTCACACATGATTCTTTTAGGTCAAAGACAGATAGACATATCTGCTACCAAAATGGTAGTTTCTAGTCTGGCATACTTGTAAATAAAAGCATTTACATAT
This sequence comes from Onchidella celtica, assembly GCA_963931925.1. NCBI lineage: Eukaryota > Metazoa > Mollusca > Gastropoda > Systellommatophora > Onchidiidae > Onchidella > Onchidella celtica. Next base: position 22,805,322 of record OZ007572.1, on the reverse strand, counting down.
GTAAACTGGCTGTGCCACATACATTTCTTTTTTGGTTTTCTCAAAACTGTGAAATGAGCACATACCTGGCTCAGCTTTGCACAGCAGAATAGCTGAGACCAGTCACATTATTAGAACCATCATTGGAAATTACGGTAAATACGTCAGCCTGGAAAGAATGCTCATAGTTGTTACTGTACTCTCTGATGTATGTTTACTTCATTGTTCTGAAAGAGATTAAGATCTACAGCTTGATTTAAAACTTCAATAGACGTTTACAAAACTCTTTTGAGATCTATACAAAACAACTTTTGGGAATTTTACGAATCTAATAAAATTTATATGGAAGCATTTAATTCTGTTTGTGAAATTTAAATTGACGAAGCTCTGAAAACCAAACTAAAATAAAGTACCCAAATAGACTGTGAAAGGTGCAAAGTTGCCATTATTATGCCAACGTGCCGACAAACCCAAAATCAAACTCTAACTTTATTGTTTCGAAACTTTGTTCATCAGGAATACATCCAAGCCAGTCATTCCAACCAAGTGATCTCTCTGCTTTCTTTCATTGACATGCTGGTGGGTCCGGCACTGGCACCAGAAAATGCTCACAGCTACAAGCATTTTAGATCATATTACATGGTAAAACTGTTTTAGTGTTATTTGGCAAATGAATTGAAAGCTTCCAATTTCAACTCATTTAAACCTTGAAATGTGAATTTTTGTTGTGTCCATGGGGAATTATTCATTTTGTTATGACAGCCCAGCCGTTAATCCTACATCAATCCGATGTAGATTTCCATAGGATTGGTAGAATTACCATGGGGACGGATTCCCTGCCCTATAGCAAACCAACATTTGCATGATGTCATAACCAGTGCACCTATGTCATAACAACGTCATTTCAATGTGCAAACTTGACGCCAATCCTATCCTGTACATTTCAGTAGGGTTACCGGCTGGGAATAGATCATGGGGTTCAAATGTAGACTATCAAATTTATGAATGGCAGTTACTATTGCAAATTCATGATTATAAATTAACCTCTATAAGACAGCAAATTCACAGAATGAATAGTCATAAAGATGGTCAGGAGTAATATATTTGTTGCTGAATGAAACCTCTTTGGGGGCCATGCTTTTTTCTGTCAGTTTTTTTGAAACCCTGCAATTGTTTTATGGGAACTGCATCAGTGCTTTTAAAAGGGCAATGTCTACTTTATAACTAAACATCCAGAATATGCAATCTAAATGAATTTTATCATAGATGTTTCTTATCAGCTGTTGTACCTGGACTGAGACCTTCTTTTGCACACTTTAAAAACTTAACACGATCAGCTCATTTTCCAGTTTAGGGAACCATATATGGGTCAATGCCAAAAAGCTCTCTTTTTCACATATACCTTTTTGTGATCGTGTTATTTCAGTCATTTTTGCTCCGATTTGTGTTTTCTTTGCGCACAGTTATTCAAAATTGATCCAACAACCTGCATGAGTAAGATGATCACAGTTGTTTCTCTCGTTTTCTTCGAATTTGAATTTGATTTTGGAAAATGACTGATTTTTTACATTTTCAAAATGGACACATTGTATGGGACCTCAGAAAAACCAAAATAAAAGGGTATTTTGCTTTATCTGTGGATTCTGGCAGGTATGTTTTGTTTAGAGTGATAAATCAAGATGACAATACTGAACCAAAAAAAAGTTTCTGCATGGGCTTAGAAAGTAATAATTGCTAGTTTAAAAAAAAGTGGCTGGACGTTACTTGTGGTGTCACGCTTTTAATGAAAAAATAAGAGCCTACTGTGAAATACCTCAATGTAATAGCAGGTTAACCATGTGTTCCAATAACATGTTATCCTTCAAATAATGGGAATTGTTGCCTTTGACTGGTCAGTTTTCAGCTGCAATTGCTTCACAAAGAAAGTTTGAGAAATCATGTATTTTGTAGTCCCACCGTAACGTCCAGCCACATTGCAAGGATACAGTCATTTCATTTTCCCAGTCCATCTAAACAGGTCTTTTGTAGTTTGTATGTAGTCCTTCTCATATGAGGAGCACAGGATGGTGTTTTCAAGATAAAGAAATGCAACAACGAATCTCCAGAGCAATTGAAATTTTTGTCGTCACACTATATTTAATAGTAACGTCCGACACGTTCCTCTGTCTGTTTGTAATGACCAACATTTTTTTGGTCTCTGTTTTGTCTGATTCTTGCTCTGATAAGTTTATTTGCAACATGTTCCCTAAAAATGCATTTTCCCAGTCCCAGCAATGAACACAGGATGAAAAATGAGAAATCTGGCACTGTGAATGGCCACCATCACAAGAGTTTCTATAATCATGATGGCATTATCCTTGATTTTACTGGAATTAAATTCAAATTATCTTGGCTGTCAATGGTAATTGAAGTATTATGTCCATTGTATTGTCACTGGATATTTAACAATTACATACTTGCTTAAAAATGGGGATTTACATTACTTTTCATGGTTTGTCATCCTGTAATGTCCAGCACAAAATAAAGAAATAAAGTCATCTAATTTTTGTAGTCCCAGTAATAAATCCAAATTATCTTGGCTGGCATTGCTAACTGAAGTATTATGTCCATTGTATTGTCAACCGTATTTTTAACCATTAAATACTTGCTTAAAAATGGGGAATTACGTTAATTTTCAATGTTTGTCATCCTGTAACGTCCAACACAAAATAAACAAATAAAGTTATCTAATTTTTATAGTAGCAATTATAAATCCAAATTAACCGCTAAAATTAGTAAATTTAAATCAAGTCTCGATAGGAGCAGTAGTGCATGATAAAATCTGTCCTCATTAACAACACTGTAGAAACTTTAATTTTGCCTTTTGTGGCGGACGTTACTGTGACTACAAAAGAGCAGCATTTTTTGTGCATTAAGTGCACTCTTTTATACATCATTGAAACTTTTGGCTAACAGTAACGATTTTAACACTCAATTACAGGTGAAATGTGCATTCTTTGCCATATTAGTGACTTTATTGCTACTTTTCTGTCATCACAGTAATGTCCGACACGTTTCACTTTCATGTGAAAATCATCCCATTTCACCAAATTAAGAACAGTTACAGCCATAAAACTTATAAAATCTAAAACAAAGACGGTTAAAGTGTCACAGAATGTGTCTCTTTTCCCCTTTGTGTGTTGTACATTTTTCAGTCCCTCTGTCCATGTTTCTATTGGAGCTTTTTGGCACTGACCCATATATATTTGCTTTTTGATTTCTGTTTGGTATGATAAATCCCTGAACTTTCATGAGGAAAGTTCTGAAAAAGATTACCTCACATGACAGCAAGCTATGCAGTGTTTTTTTTTCTCAGTCTATTCTGCTTGTTCATATGCCAAACATTTTCTTAATTCAGGAGACTATTAAGTATCCTTCACTGCAGTGTAAGTTACTGTTAGTTTCTTAAGCAACTTGAACACTGGCCACGCATCATCACTGCTCTATGCCAATGGCGTAATCATTTTTTACACTTTTGAGGTGTGAAGAGGTATATTTATGCCATTATGATTCTGTTGGAGTATTACATATTTTGTATTGGCACATTTCTTTTTCCATAATATTATCTGATAGCCCTCAGGAGTGCAATGGTTATGAACCATCAGTAGTCTTTTGACATAAGTCTGACGAGTGAATGCTGTGCTGCATGTGTATCTTAGTAAAGCAAAACCATTTTCATGTTGTTTCTTTTTTTTTTTTTTTGCAGGCATCATTTTTGTTTGCAGTTCCCTGGACAATAGTTGGCTGTGTAGACAATGATGGCAGGAAAAAGTTCAATGAATTTTACCTTGTTCTGCTGGATGGCAAAAATGCAGAATATCCTATACCTGAAGACATTAAGAAAATTGATACAATGTTTCCTGCGGATCACAGTGTTTACGATTATCACTACGATGTAAGTTTCTCTTGGACGTGGGCATTGGTGTTCTTCCTGGTGGCTCCTTCACGTCAGCGCTTTGGCTCCCTGGTTCCTGGGGGCGAGGCGAGGGTTGGCTGGCTAGCTGGATTTCATAATAGGCTTTTTCTAAAAATTCCATGTTGTGTATGCCCACTTCTTTCCACCAAAGATGTAGAATGCTAAATGGACAAGTTGTTGTGTATCATAAATAACAGGACCCACTATTCAACTCCCCACACACTCTTTATCTGACATCTCATCCCAGAAAACAGTAACTATTAAAAGTTGAAGAGTAACACTATGATAAACACCCGTAGTTGTTTTCATCATTGTTGGTTGAGTAGCTGCCCAAATGGAACATGAGGAACATGTGGCTTTGGAGAAGACTGCTAATCTCAATAAAGATTGTATTGTATTTTCTAACTCTTCTTTACTATATCTCTCCCAACCAACCCACTGTCCATTTACTTCTATTCGATCTACAGCAAAAAGGGAAAGGTACCTGGCTGCACTGGAACACACTGATCAAACCTACAGAGAAAGACGGACATAAACCAAATATTCGAGAAATGTTGGTGCAGACAGTGGATACAGCCAGATACAGCTATATGATGGATTTACATATAGCATCTGCCAGGTACAGTTCTGCTGTTTTCTCTTGTCTCTTAATATTTGCATATTTAGATTGAACTATTCTCACCAGCTCCACATCAGGTGGCCAGAAGTCGTCCTCAACGAACAATTGTGGGACAGGAAAAGCCCCAATTGAAACTGAGATAAAGAAAAGTAAATGGGGATGGATTGGCCACACGTTACGAAAGCCTGAATCCAACATTACCAGGCGGGCACTGGTCTGGAATCCACAAGGAAAGTGGAAAGTGGGTCGACCAAAACAGACTTGGCGCAGGAGTATCAATGGTGAAGGCAGCCGGAATGACGTGGACTGAGCTAAAGAGGACCTGCCAGAACCGCATGCATTGGAGGAGTGTTGTTGCAGCCCTTTGTTCCTCAAGGAATCAAGAGGCTTAAAGAAGAAGTGAAGATTCTCACCAGCCTATCCTGACCTTACTTTTTGGTTGTTCCAACTCCACTTTTTGCACAACTGAGAAATTTGATGTTAACCCTTTGAACACTATTGCCCTGTACACCGGTCACATTCTACGGCGATATATACACTATTGACCTGTACAGCGGTCAGAAGGATGATACCGCATATTTGTGCTCCTACGTCATCAAAAGTTGCCTTTGGCCGCCATTTTTTATTCCCAGTTGTAAACAACGAGAAACTAGAAGCCAGCGCGTAGTTTCGAGAGTTTTCTTGTGAAATTTTCATGATGAATGCACAGAATACAAAGTTTTTTTATGTATCAAAAGGGGCTCAACATGGCAATTGTGGCATTGATTTTGATTCGTTAGCTGATTTGCACTGCGAGCACGTGGGGCGTCGCGAACCAACCTGCGGCAAACTAAAAGTAGTTCACTACAGTAAACAATGGCATGTGTGAACATGTTCAATGCATTAATGGGAGACGTTTGATCAATTCTTTCACTTCCTGTCCCTTGTTTACAGGGATGGTAGGGAATCTGACCAGCTTAGATCCATCCTTTCCACCCCTGTCATGACAATCAACTACAATGCAACCAGCAGGCATTTTAACCGTTTAGACATATCTCGAAGTTACACTAATCAGCTGATCCACCGGCCATCTTTAGTGTAGGAAGATCAAAACAAAAACACTCTGTGATGTCCTTTCACTAAAGATGGTGGATATGTGCATTCTACTTATAGATGATCAGTGAACACTACCCAGTATTTTCTCTATTTGGCCTTGTAATTAGTCTACTGTCCCTTAACAACATCCCATTATGATAAGGAGTTAGAATAAATCGGAACCGTGAAACAGCTTGATAAGTGCCAGGGTGCATTTTAAACAAGTGTCAAAGTGTACATTTTGTTATACAATAGCTAAAAGATCTTCAGTTGCTCAGAGAATGGAGATGGAACAAACAAGAACTGAGGTTGTGCTATTTCTGTGGCCCAGACTTGTCAGATTGTGAGTAAGTCAGCCCATACATAGCTGGTCACAGACTGGGATTCTTGAGCAGATCAGATTTGGGGTCACTGATTGTGCATTCATTTTAACAGTACAACAGTGCATCTCGTCTGTAAATTAAAGGAATTATACTTTCATATTTAACTTTGTTGACAGTCCTATATAACTTTAACAGTTCATCTCATCTGTAAATTAATAATACTTATTTAATTTCTTTGACAGCTTTGCAATTCTAACAAATAATCTCATCTGTGAACTAATATATTTTTGTTTATTAGCTGTAAGACTTAGTCTGTGAAGAATCGCTGTATGTAGTGCTATGCCAATGCACTCTAAAAATAATACTCAGCTTTTCACCAGGAGTTTATGTGTGGAGCTCGCTTATTTCAAATGTTCTAAGACGAACTTAGTATATTTTCATAACAAACAAATTCAGGAATTGAAAAGATTCCATGGGGTCACATTTTTAGTTTTGAAAGGCATATTTATGCAGACCCATGTATGTACACCAATTCAGGCAAGCATTTGTTAAATATCCATAACAAAGCCTATCTGATCATATATCTGCATTCATGAAGTACTCTTTCAGACTTCAATCATAGCAGAGGTACTAGATACAATAAAATGAGACAGCTAACACATTTAGCATGCACAGATTTCGCACTGCCACCTAGCGGCAAATGCGTGGAAGTCATGAACAATGCTGTTTTTCACAAAGCCAATATAGGGAAAATATTGAATTTTGTTCACTGTTCAACTAATGCCTTGACTGACGTCACTTGTTTAATTATAATTTTAATTGCTGCAGGAAAACTCCAGAGTTATTTTTTATTTTTTTGGTCAGAGTAGCACTGTTATAAATCCGCATTATTAATTTATCGTTATAGCAAGCATTATCTTTTCGTTCAGTGCATCATGGGCCCTATTCCCGATCAGCTCACAAACTGTGTGCACGTTTTTTTTTTTTGTAGAGACGCAAAAAAGGGAATGTCTCATCTTTTTGTACCTAGTATCCTTGATCATGGAAACATATTCCTGCCTTCAGTATTCTCTTTATTATATTCATCTCTCCTCATTCCCAGGCCACTGCTATTTGTGGGACCGACAGGCACTGGTAAAAGTGCCTATGTGTCAAAAAAAATGATGAGTGAACTTCCTCAGGACAAATTCCTTGCTACAATTATCACATTTTCCGCACAAAGCAGTGCAAACCAGACACAGGTCAGTAAAATCTGAATGCTGCTATGTCCTTTCTTTATATGTCCATTTCTCTAAAAGTCACCAGGTCACCTAGCTGTTGTCCATTTGTGATTTACTGCAGGATGTAGCCCTCTGACAATGACTTCCGTTCTTTTCTGTCTGATGTTTTCCTCATCCACGCCTCTGTTTAATGTTATCCTGCTATCTTCTTCCCCGCCATCCTCTTGTTCTTCTTATTGTCCTTGGTAGCCGTTCAATGCAGCTTTTTGTCCATCCATTGTCATTAATTCATCTCTAAAAGTTAGCAGATGATTTGAGAACTGAAACTAGAATATCTTCACTGTGGTAACATAATTCAACTAGCATCTCATTTTTCACAGTTGGTTAGCAAAGCAAATGAAACTGTTTATCAAAGCATCATCAGATGTATTAAGTACAATATATCACCCATGTAATATTGTGAAAATGCATTGGTACATCTTGAATTTTTGGAACTCACCTTTTTTTTAAAAAATGAGAAATATTTGGTAAGCTTCTAGCCCTTGACAGCCCACAGGTTGTGTTATAAGCTAGGTGTTGTTGTTGTTGTTGTTTTTCAATCTGCTTGTACTATTGAGGACATTGTAGGAAGAAAGAGCTGTCCGCAGCCAGCTGGGAAGCCTGTCTTGGCATAATGCCATGGGCCTTCAGAGTTTCTTTGATGCCACGGGTCCAGGTCTTCATTGGTCTGCCTCTAGCCTTGTATCCAGAGAACTGTCATGCTGTATGCACAATGGGCTGGCTGGGAGAGAGTTGGGGTTTAAATTCTAAAAACTAAGGGTTAAATAACATTTTAAAAAAATATCTTAACTATTTATAAGTCTGATAAAGACGGTTATTCAGTTTTTTGCTTCTCTTGAAAATTTTGTCAAAACAGAGTTAGTTATGATAGCACCACTCAATCTGTATTGTGTTCGCATGACAGTGTTAGACTTGACCTTAAGAAGAACAGGAAAAGTTGTTGATGCGATTTTGAAACGCGCATTTGTCCAAAAGCATCTGTTTGAATTGAATTTGCCTTTCTTTTCAATTTAGGATATTATAATGTCAAAACTGGACCGGCGACGTAAAGGTGTGTTTGGACCTCGCCCGGGAAAAAAGTGCATCATCTTTATTGATGACATGAGCATGCCTCAAAAGGAGATTTATGGTGCCCAGCCTCCAATAGAGTTGCTGAGACAATATATAGACCATGGACATTGGTAAGTATACAGAACATGTAGTTCCAGTATCTGAGTTTCATAGTAAGTACAGTGCACTCTCCCGATTACGACATCTCCGAATAACGACATTCTCCCGATAACGACATTGACCCCTGGTCCCGATTTTTTTACTATATGTTATTAGTAATAAAACTCTCTAAATAGCGACATACTTTTTAGACCACTCTCCGGATAACGACATTGAGTTAGCAATAATCGGCTGTGACTTTGCTAGATACAAAAATAAAAATAGCTAAAATATTGTTTCCGGTCAGTTTCATTTCATTCTCTGAGCCAATAAAAACACTTCTTTTCCGACCAATGAAATGTCCTACCAGAGGCACCTCATAGCCAATGAGATCGCTTTGTTATCGGCCAATGAGATCGCTTTGTTATCGGCCAATGAAAACACACCTGTGTCTATTGTCGTATTATTAAATACAGCTGCACTCATGCCGGTCCCAAGCCCGGATAAACAACAGAGGGAAAATGACACACAAAAAACAACAACAACAAAAAAAACAAACAAACAAAAACAACACACACAACACACACACACACTTCGTGTATTTTACATGTTTGGAAAGTCCGATCACTGATCACCCACTATGGTTGGTACGTTACATTCTAAGGGTCTAACCACACCCCTTTTTCCGCCATCTTGAAAATCTCCGAATAACGACATGTTCCCGATAACGACATGCACCTCTGGTCCCGAGCCATGTCGTTATCGGGAGAGTGCACTGTATCAGCATCTATGTGCATTGATCTGTAGATTTGATTGGACCTATAATACACTTTCACATTTTTAGTCGCAGTAGCACTGTAACAAATCCGCATCATTTAATTTATCAGAAGGAAGTGTCTCATTTTATCGTGTGACTGTTTTGACACTTGATGAGCAGACCTGTATATCCTCTCTGGTTGATCAGACGGAGTAGAAATATAGCCTGGCTAATTTCATACCAGTCTGCTCTGTTCGCAGTCTGAACACTTCTGTGGTATTGTATCTATTGTAACATTTTATCTGCTCTGCTGGTGGTCTGTAAACCCTTAACACATAAAAGTCATCCCTAAATTTCCATGTTTCCCCTCAGGTATGACCTAAAAGACACTTCTAAGATCACCTTGATTGATCTTCAATTTTTGGCTGCCACGGGACCACCAGGTGGAGCTCGTAATGCCGTGACACTTCGATTCACTCGTCATTTCTCAATTGTTTCTATGAACGCATTCAGTGATGACACCATGATTAAAATTTTCAGCACCATCATCACAACTCATTTAAAGGTAATTGCAAATCATTGTGAATTAAATTTCTCGTTGTATGTTTTGAATTCTGAGATCTGCAAAACAGCATAGCACAGTGACACAGGTACATACAGAACTGTGGAACCCAGTTCTGAATGGAGAACAAAACAGTGTAAGAGCTGTTGTCTTTGTCAGTTTGATGACAATGAGAAAACTGCAAAATACAGTATTTTATCTGTGATTGCAGAGAAGGCCTTTTCATGAAATAACCTGATTGATATTCATATCACCAATGAGGAAATCTGTAGATGGAACCATTAAACCATATATCAGAATTAGGAAGGCTGTTCAATCTAGGAATTGCAAATTTTGCAGTGAGAGTATTGGGAAAAGCCCATTTTCAATGGTGACTGAAAAGAGGGATTTTACCAATTTGATCTTCATTCATTTAGTCAGCATGAAGAAAAATGACAATTTATTTTGGCTGTTAAAGGTTCAAATGTAATTTACTTCTGATGTACATTCTTATCAACTTGCAGACATTATCTATTTGTGGGAATGGGTGGAAGTTGCACATTTTTGTTTTCAGTTTTGTTATGAAATCTACGGTCCAACTCCATTTTTTGCAAAACTGAGAAATTTGACATTAAACATTTGGGGCTTTAGTATTATAATAAGGAGTTGAATAAATCGGAACTGTGAAACAGCTTGATAAGTCCCACAATGAATTTTAACAATTGTCAAAGTATGCATTTGTTATATCTCTTCTACATACTAAAAGATCTCCAATTTTTCAGAAAATGGAGGCAGAACAAACAAGAACTAAGGTAGTAAGATAAGTATTAACTTTCACATGGAGATAAGCGATTCAATGTGATGGTGACATATACTTTGCTTGTAGCATCACCATCCCCTGCAGTCACTAGCAAAGGTTGCCTGTCTTGGATAGGCCTCACCAGACACCAGCATGCCTGCACCTAATGTGGCTCCACAACCCTTCCCCTCGATCTTTGTTTGCAAAGCCAAGCCACACACACAGCATCATCAAAACTTCAATATATTTTTCTCTTGTGATTCAACAGCTGTGCACTGAAATCCCTGAATGTTTGTATAATTTGCAGCAAGAAGAATTTTCCATGGACTATGTTGGAATGGGAGGCCATATAGTTCAGGGGACAATGGATGTGTACAAAGGAGCCATGGCCAACCTGCTGCCTACCCCAAGCAAATCCCACTATGTGTTTAACTTGAGGGATTTCTCCCGTGTTATTCTGGGAGTGTGTCTCATTAAGAAGAATGAATTGACAGATAAAACCTGCTTTGTTCGGTAAGGATGTAGAGCCTGCATTGACAAATCTATTATGAAAATAATGGAGCTTAAACTTCAGTCCCCCTAATCCTGGAGGGGCCCTGAAGGACCTTCTTTTAATAAGTGTACAGCCTCCAGGTCCTTGCAAGGGCAGCAGTGCCTTTTGGGCCTCGTTGGATGTTGCCCTATTGTTGCTGGTTGCGAAGGGGCCCCATAACAGTAGAGGTTCAGGGTCCCAAAAATGTAGGTCTGCCACTGATTGCCTGAATAGTTTCTGATAATGGATTGGCTATGAACATATAAAAACTGAAAATAAATGAAAGGTCCCTGTGGGTATGTCTATTATTTAAGTTAGAGGGTAAAGCATGAAATGTACAGGTTTAGCATAATAAGGATTTAGAACATTTTTTCTAACCACTATTTATTGCTTAAAGAAATATTTCACCTCTGAAATGACACTAATTTAAATGTGGGAGTTTCATAAATGGCAAAATCATTAATAAATCAGCTGCTTGTGTGACAAACATTCATCAGATTGGAAGCTCCAGGTGTAATGTACATTAGAAGAAATAAGGACATCTATGAAAAAGACATAGTAGTTTACATAATGAATAATGTAAAGCAGGGGTGCATCAAACACTGGGTAGAGATAATTAAAAATTAATAGTTTTTGAGCATGATAATAATTGAGAGCCTTAACACTACAGGAGTGTCATTAGGAGAATTTCATAGAGTTAAAGAATGAAATATCTGCGGGTATTGTCTGTTATTTGAATTCGTGCAGTAATTTGCGGAGGTGATTGAGAGCTTCATGTTTCTGCCATATTGTCACTGCTCTACAATAATAGCACATGTCAGGCTTATGCCAAAAAGGCAACTGACGGTTCATTGCATCTTGAGCACGAAGGGCTATATGTGTAACTGTCCGACAAAATGAGGCACATCGTGCATTTTGATGGTATGGAGATATTGGTATCACCATATAGGTTATTCAAAGCCCTTTCATTTGGTGAAAAAAAAAAATTGCCGTAATTTAATTAGCAGAGAAGATTATGGCCTCTCAAAGACAGGAAGTGATAGAGCCACAGTTTTGAGAAAAACGCTTTTAAAGTTTCAGCTTTTAGTCAAAATTATTAATGATGACTCGATTCAAAGTCAATTTTGAGGCATTTACCCTTCTCAAACAGGATTATCATTTGGAGAAGGAATAGTAAAGAGGTTAAACTTTTCAAAAATAATGAAAATGCAAAATCGATGAAATTGATCCTATGATGCCTTTTAACAACTTTCTTGAATCAAGTAGTGCCGAAATGTGCCTCATTTTGTCGGGCGGCTACACATATGATAATATTATAAAAAAAGAAATGCTCCAAGAGGAAAATGTAATAATCCAAGAGAATCACAGTGCCATAGGTCACCAAATAGCTGTTCTTGGGGACCAAAGTCTTATTACGAAGAGTAATAGAGAGAGAAACTACTGATTTTGTGTTCAGTGTGCAGCTGTGGCTTATAATGTGAAATACCATAGTCCCTTGATAACAGCACCACAGGACAAGGAAAGGCATCGTTTTTTCTTAATGTCTCAAAAGTGTCAAAAATGACTTATGCCCTTAGTGTAGATCAGTGATGATATACAAGTCATGTTTCTCTTTCCAAAAGTAGTAATACACTGTTACATCGACCTGTTACTGTGTACTTTGAAGAATTCAGATAATCAGCAGTTTTACATGTATTGCCTGCCTTATGTGATATTCTTATGGCTCACAGGCTGTGGATCCACGAAGTATTTCGGGTGTTTTATGATAGACTAACAGACGATGCAGATCGCAGCTGGCTTTTCAAGTGAGTCTCACGGCTATTACTTTTGAAACTTGTAACATTGCTGCCAAGATGTCTGATCCAAGTTATTTATGTGGTATGCTGGTCATAGGTCCATGCAAAACGACTTTTGCAAATTATACCAATGTAATAAAATTTAATTTATATGGAACTATTTAATTCCACTTGTGAAATTTGAATTGATGAAGCTCTGAAAACCAAACATAAATATAGTACCCAAATAGACCGTGAAAGGCACAAAGTAGCCATTATTGTGTCAACGCTCCGTAAAACCCAACTCAAACAAACAATCAATGTGTGGCTTTTCCCGGCACAGACCAGAATTCTGGGTTTTCAACTATGTCCAAGAATACTTCCAGGCAGGGGATTTCGTTGACGGAATACAGCTGCTATTGATATGGCAGTCTCAATCGCACTTCTGTGAATTTTCATTGATTAAATTCACGTGCGATGAAATTAAATTTCAGTACTTATTTTGACAATGATTTGTTACAAACTTCCTGCAGGTTTATTGCATATTCGTGGAAACTCCATAAACAAGATGAGTTTCGAAATTGCATTCAGGGTATTCTTAGAGATGCAGGTCATTGGATAGGGTTTCAGGGTTTTGGAGAATTTTCAGTGACACCCATGGTGCTGGTGAAAAGCGTCAGTGATTTAATATCCACAGAAATTTATTTCAGCAGTATTCTCTTTTGATCTTTCACCACAATTAAATCATGAAATATTATGTCGTACTGATTTAATCTTGCTAGCTTCACTTGATAATTTGCCTTTCATGAAAAACCTTTTACAACCCAGCCAGCAGCCCTATGGAAATCCCATATGTAGGATAAACGTCAACTTTGCACATGGGAATGACATCATTCCTATAGAGATCCACTAGTTACAACAATGTGCCGACATCAGACTGATGTAGGGAAACCGCCCCTATGGCAATCCTACTAATCATACAGAAATCTGCGTTGGCTTGATATAGGGTTGCTGGCTGGGAAATTGTCATGTGGACCTCAAATTTTAGACTTGTTCTTTTGCTTTTTTTTTTTGAAGTACAAGTGTTAGCAGACGACGATGATGGGTTTGGTGGTCGTCGGGACAAAATCAAAATAACTCACTCTGCTATATATATATGGGTCGTAAACGTATTATCGTTTATTTCAGAGCACAGGAAAAAAAAAAGGGAACAGAAACCAAACAAAAAACCAAGAAACCAAGCAAACCAACAAAACCCAAGCAAACTAACACAGCGGCTCAGGCTGTAGGGACAAAAAGAATAAAGCATCATAAGCACACGTCATAATACTATATATATAGCATGAACACATTGCATACAGAAAATAATGAACACCCAAGGCTTAATAAGAATAAAAATGACAAATAGCAAGGGAACGTAACCCAGCAGTAATTTCCCGGGCATCCTAAACAAGTATCAGGGCGCCCTTTACGGCCCGATGACAAATTCCAACCAAGTGCTATCCCGACACAATATGCACAGGGAACTGCCCCTAGAAGCATATAATTTATATTACTACTGCTTAGATTGTCAACCAAAACACAGGGACTGTTCTAAAGTAATACTTAACAGGCCTCATGGCAATTAAGCACGACCCAGGCTATGGATTATGTAGCCAATATTATTTACAAGCATTACTATTTTACGTGGACCACACAAGGATGACCACCATATGATAATTCATAAGTCCCCCTGGAAGTGTCGCCTGAATCCTTCTTAATCATATAAACAGCTAGGCTGGTGACCATATAAGAATCTATAAGCCCATCGTTAATCATCAAAATCAATACAAGGTTCCAGAACTAGAATACAATCAATAAATGCAAGAATTTACTCAGATTGTAAGAAAATACACCGAAGTATCTATGATCATAGTGGAGGTCCATAGATCTCAAGCCAGAGGCATTGGATCCGAAGTCCAACATATCTATCATGTATGTATTATAGGCTGGATACCCCAACACCATGGCAACAATGCCAATGCCACGTGGTCGATGTAGCTAAATCCAACAGCTTGATCATAATTACTGTAAAGGCATACATAAAAACCTACAAACACATAATTATGCATAGATAACATGCAAATTAATATACATACATGTACATACAGCCCTAGAGCACAGAACCAAACCATACGAAGCAATTAAGGTGGCTAAGCCCGCTTGATAGCCTACAGCAATCGATAAATAATAATCGAAGCACGGGCCTTACAGGTACTAAACAGGGTGGACAACCATCCCACCCTAGAGGTTACGTAGAATCTGGGTAGCTAGTACATGGCCAAACCCAATGATGATGCCAAGCAGACCACAGCTGCAGCTTAACCTAAACAAAGGGGTAGTCACGTGGATCTAGTGACTAGATCAAGGCGGGTCCAAGGGTATGAACAGTGTCCAGAATATATTAAATGGGAACACATCATACAGTAATGAAAGCTTATTTATGGGGACTCCAATCCAATAGTATTACACAGTATGGACCTAGGCTTAAAGCTGGCTAAATTAGGCAATTACTATGTACCAGGCAACTGGACAATCACTTTGGTATGACGCTAGTTTGAAATGCATTTTATAAAAGAGCGCGTGGCACGACACGTGCACGCAAGCAGATACAGATGATAAAACCTGCACAGAACAGCATTGTAGCTTAACTGGACTGGAAGGAATGCATGGCACTAAAATAAAGCTAGGCCTGGCTCAGAATACTAAATTGAAACGCATTATTAATGGTAAATATACGCGGGCACACCATAGGTCTTTACCGGAATTACACAATACTTCCACTCTGTGATCAGTGCACAAGGTCACAAAATAATTTAGTACAGCATCTACACATGAGACATTAAAACAATATCTCAACTTAAACTACAACAATGAAAAGCACATAAAATTACTAAGTACTACCCATAGAATCCTTATGCCAACTTACCCAATATGTGAAATGGAACTTTAACTACTACTAGCTTTCAATATGTCTGCGCCACTCGCCGTCAGATGGGAATATATGACTAAGTGGGGATGAGTTCTTTTGTTTCTCGGGGGCCTCAGCATAGTGCTGTTGGCCCCCTGTATGACTAAGTGGTCAGACTGGACAAACTTATATTCGCGCCAGTGGTCAGCTGACCCGCGGAGGGAATGCATCGCCCAAACCAAGACGGTACCAATGCCAGCGTGGGCATAGTCCACGTGCAGCGTCTCTGTTTGGGACTAACAAAGGGATAGTACAAAGCCCAGGTGTAGACAAAGAAATTTAGATGTAATTTACATATTACCACGTTGCCAATATAACTAGGTCAGCGCATGAGAGAAATAAGATGGGGTGGACACTAAGACAAACATACCACTATGGCTCAAAGAAGTAGGAAGTACATAGAAGAGTAAGCACGGGGATCCGGTATTCATCAATGCGGGGGCCGCCATCTTGGTGCCAGTGTAGGGCAAGTGGGTGATCCCACTGCGCCGTGAACCGAGCGAGCAGTCACCTACACTAGCACTAGTAGCAGTAGCACAAGGGGAGGGGGAAATGGAAAGGCATGGCAATGAAACAGACTGAACGATAAAATTCATAGGGATCTTAGTTCTTACTATCCTCATGGAATAATTTCTAAACAATGATAACCTGATCCTTCGTTCTAGATCTAGATCGATTGGAAAGCTACCCCCGCCCTAACCGCTTTCTCTCTCTTTCTCAATCTCTCTTGTCTGCACCCAAAAGCAGAATAATTGATAGACAGATGAAATAATTCTAAAATATACCCAGATACTAATAATTTACCCAGGATTTAGAATACCTTTTCATTACCTGTATATATGTGCTATAACATTAATAACAACAATGGACGCATGATTTCAGTTTAGGAAAAGGTGGGGTACTGAAGTGGATTACAACCACTTTCACAGCCTACACTATCGATGATAAAAGTGATTATTACGGTGTCTTCGATGGTATTTAAGATCATGACATTAAAAAACAAACAATTACAAGTAATCACCACAAAAGCTGAAATTTTCCATTCTTTTAAAAACGATAATTTTGTCTGCTGTAGTAAAAGCACGGACTAAGTTGTAGTGTAAGTACTTGGACTTACTTGAGCCATTAGACTAATCAGCCCACCAAATAGGGTGCCATTAATGCAATTAAAAAAAGGGGGGGGGGGGATGTTGAGGATTATTATCTCAACCAGATAGGAAATTTCACACCAAGAAACAGACCAATAGATCAAGTACAACTGAAGAGTTACCAAATTAACCCTGTTGACAGAATTGACACACACACACACAAATTAAACAACTTTACTCTCTTCACCCGCCCGTGCAGATGCGGGGCCCTCTTGCAGAAGAGGGACAGCAAAGAATACATCTGACGTGATACTGCGTGTCGTAAGAGGCGACTAAAGGTGCAAAGGTCCTGGTCTCCCGAGAAGAGCCAGTTGGCGGTGGGCCAACTACCCACCCTGTAAAAATAAACCAGTTACAGAAACACAAGCAAATACTTTAAATCAGTCTTTTATCTTGGGAGAAGGGGGAGCATCTGCACCTGTAGATTCAATGAAGGACAATGGACAAAGCCGAAAGGACTCCACTGGCCTGACTGCTCCTTCATCAAACAAGTCACTCCGGATTGCGTCGTGGAATGTCCGCTCCATGTATGAAGCAGGAAAGAGTGCCCAGGTTACAATGGAGATGAGGCGATACAGACTGCACATACTTGGAGTTAGCGAGACCCGCTGGATACAGTCCGGACTGAAACAACTTAACTCTGGGGAAAAGATTTTGTATTCTGGAAGGGAGGACAAAAAGCATACAGAAGGAGTAGCGATCATCTTGAGCAAGCACGCCCAGAGGTCACTGAGGGGATGGGAACCCTACGGAAGGAGAATTATATTGGCATCATTTACTACAAAGAACAAGAACATCAACATGAACATTGTGCAGATATACGCCCCAACAAATGAAGCAACCGATGAGGACAAGGACGATTTCTACAACCAGCTTCAGGAAATAGTTGACACATTGCCAAGAAAAGATGTGAACATTATAATGGGAGACGCCAATGCCAAGATAGGACAGGACAATACAGGGTATGAGGACATTATGGGGTGCAATGGTTTGGGACAAATGAATGAGAATGGAGAACGGTTTGCAAGTTTCTGCGCATTTAACAGCTATGTGATTGGAGGTTCAGTATTCCCACACAAGAGGATCCATAAGGCCACTTGGATTTCACCGGATGGAGTAACTGAAAACCAGATTGACCACTTTTGCATCACCCGACGATTCAGACGCTCACTGGAGGATGTCATAGTACAGAGAGGAGCTGATGTTGGATCTGACCATCACATGCTGCTGGCAAGACTCAAACTCCGCCTCAAGAAACAAGGTACCAGAGCAGGAACAAAGAGGAGAAAGTTTCAAGTGAGCCTTCTGGATGGAGACAAGAAGGAAGAGTTCCAGCTGACACTGAGGAATAGATTCAAACCCCTTGTTGACCTCGAAGAGACAGTAGATTTGGAGACTCACTGGGCTAAGGTAAAAGGAGTACTTACATCGACATGTCAGGATGTTCTTGGGGAAAAGAAAGTGGAACACAAGGAATGGATCAGTCAAAAATCACTGGACTTGATAAGGATAAGAAGAGACCTAAAAGAACAGGTAAATGCAAGTCGTACAAGAAGCTCAAGAGTTGGTAACCAGGAAGAGTACCGAGCATCAGCTAAAGAGGTCAAAAAATCAATTAAAAAAGACAAAGAGGAGTTCATAGGAATGTTAGCAGAGAAAGCAGAGAAGGCAGCAACAGGAGGACACATGAAGATCCTCTACCAGACTACAAAGACTCTTGCTGGAAAATATGGAAAACCTGAAGTTCCTGTCAAGGATTACAACAGGAAGGCTATTTTTGGAAAGGAAGCTCAGGCAAAAAGATGGATAGAACATTTTAACAGCCTCTTGAACAGACCTCCACCAAGCAACCCACCCGACATTCTACCCGCAAGAAATGATTTACCGATCAGTTGCGACCCTCCGACTAAAGCAGAGATTAATGATGCCATAAAGCAGTTAAATCGAGGCAAGGCAGCTGGACCAGATCAGATCCCACCAGAGGCGCTGAAGGCAGATGCTGCTGGGGCTGCAGAGGGTCTGCACTCACTATTCTCGAGGATTTGGATCGGAGGCAAGTTTCCAAAGGACTGGAAGGAAGGACACCTCGTGAAGCTTCCAAAAAAAGGGGACCTCAGCAATTGTAGTAACTACAGAGGAATCACACTTCTCTCCATCCCAGGAAAGGTTTTCAATCGGATTATTCTCAAGCGAATACAGAATGCAACAGACCCAAAACTTCGTGAGGAGCAAGCTGGTTTCAGGAGTAATCGATCAACCACCGACCAGATCGCCACGCTGAGAATCATAGTAGAGCAGTCGCTAGAGTGGAACTCCCAACTGATAGTGAACTTCCTTGACTACGAGAAGGCCTTTGATAGCATCGATAGAGAAACACTGTGGAGAATATTGAGACATTATGGAATCCCAGAGAAGATGGTGAACCTTATCAAGAGCATGTACGAGGGGACAAGTTGCAGAGTCGTACACGATGGCGAGCTTACTGACAGCTTTGATATCAAGACTGGTGTTAGGCAGGGTTGTTTGCTGTCCCCATTTCTGTTTGTCCTGGTGATTGATTGGCTTATGAAAGAAACCACCAGTGGAGGAAGAAATGGCATACAATGGACCCCATGGACACAGCTGGACAATCTAGATTTTGCAGATGACTTGGCACTATTGTCACACACACACGACCAGATGCAAGCAAAGACTACAGCTCTAAACAAAATTTCAGAATCTATTGGATTGAGGATACATCCTGCAAAGTCGAAGGTCCTAAAAATTGTTGCACCCCCAAGCGCACAAGTCAGAGTAGGAGATCAACCACTGGAAGATGTAGAGTCCTTCTGCTATCTTGGTAGTATCATTGACAATAAGGGAGGAACAGAGGCAGAAGTCAAAGCACGAATTGGAAAGGCACAGGCAGCTTTCACATCCTTGAGCAAGATTTGGAGAACCAAGGATATATCTCTAAAAACAAAGCTGAGGATATTCAACTCGAACGTGAAGTCAGTCCTGTTGTATGGGTGTGAGACTTGGAATGCGTCTCAGGCCTGCATAAAGAGAATCCAAGTTTTCATCAACAGATGTTTGAGGAAGCTACTTAAGATCAGATGGACAGACAAGGTCAGCAATGAAATTGTATGGAAAAGAACAAGACAGAGCCCAGTCAGAGAGGAAATTGGTAGGAGGCGATGGAGATGGATCGGCCACACTCTCAGGAGGCCAGGAAACAGCATCACGAAGAAGGTATTGGATTGGAATCCCCAGGGCAAGAGATCAAGAGGAAGGCCGCGCGGAACGTGGAGAAGAGCCAGAGAAAATGATGTGCAACGAAGCGGAAAGACTTGGAATAATGTAAAGAGGCTGGCCCATGATAGAGAGGGATGGAAAGTGTTTGTTGGTGGCCTATACCCTGATCCAGGGTGAGAAAGGCAATGATGATGATGACTCTCTTCACCAAGACAAGACAGCTTTAATGCAAATTCATTATTCACTGACACTATTTTCAGCTCTGCGCCTCTTCCCTCATAATCACTCTCGTGCCCCCCGTCTGCATTATAAGAAATTTTGGAAATCAGTCACAGAAAATTAATACTTTCTTTTAAGTCTGCCATTAAATCCCAGTTCCAGTCATACAGAGTTCACCCTTAAGTTTTCTTCCAGAAATTGAAATAGCATGTTTTTCCCTTTTTAAAGATGATAATGAAAAAGAAATTTCAAATGTTTGTTACTGTTATTGATGTCATCATTTTTTAATCTCTGTTAATATTTACATGGCACATGATTGTCTGTTGTAAAAATAAATATGTTTCATAACATCTTGATTATAGGCTATTTGAATGTAAGGGGAGGTTTGATTGTCTATAAACAACCAATCACTTGAAATACATTTTAAAAAGACACTTTTGATACCTGAAATAATGACTTATTTTATCATGAGGAACTTATAGCTGTTTTCTACTACAAGGTACAAGTTGCTGTACAATTCATAAGATTTCAGCTTCCAACAATGGTGGAGTTGGACCACTCTTTTATTCAGGGTACCAATGTTCATAAAAAGCTTAGGTACATTGTCTATCATGTTGAGCGTTAAATCTTTCCCATAGGAGTTCAAGAATATCCTGAGTCCAAAATTATTCATATTATATATATAATTATGCCTACCCGTTATCCTTTCAGAAAAGAACAAGGAAATTTGTAGAGAACTGGATAGATGCAATATTACATGTATTACAGTAAACAAGTAACAATGATCAATGATGCATAGCAATGAGCAAGGTGGAGGTGTGACCCGATAAGTGGTCTGCTAGAGTAAAGAAGAATGCCACCACTTCTGGAGCTACATCATCTGATTTAGATCTAGCATAGTAGCAATTAAAATCAAACTACACTGATGCAAGTGGTGAAAGGACGCATGAAACTACATGTATTCAATGGGAGTGGATACAAAGACGTATTACAGAAAACAATTAACAATGATCAATGATGCATGAGCAAACATGGGAGTGTGACCTGACAAGCGGTCTGCTAGGGTAAAGAACGCTAGACACGCCTCTTCTAGATTAAGATGTAACTATCAAAGTCATAACTACGCTGGTGCAAGTAATGAAAAGAGACACAAAACCATCATAATATGAGACTGTGTGTATACAATATAGGCCCTAACGGCCTAAGGCAACAGAAACAAACCACCTGGCAGTGACTTCTGCTAGGGTAAAGAACGCTAATCTACCACTTCCAAAACGCAAAATCAAACTTAAAACTGTCACTGAAGATTGTAAGAGCTGGTGAAATAATTCTAGCGCCGGTAGAGATGCAGCAGTGAAAATAAACATAAACAAAATCAGCAGTGACTCGACGAGCGTACTTGGCTTGTTTACATTTGGCGCTTCGTTACGTTATGCCCTACATCGACAGAAAATGGCGGCGCCCTCTGAGTATTGAAGTTTTCTCTGCTGAAGAGCTTAGCGTTACTCTTCTAAGTACTTCTTACTTCTATGCTATGGCTACACAAGTATCTTTCTTCCAGCCAGTGACTGTATTAAATGGGCCCGATACCAAAATTCCAATTTTCGCAATTTTAAACTTTTATGACCTAAATGATATATGGTTATGTTCTATAGGCTTGTGTAAATAAAATACTGTCGTAAATTTTTCCATACACATTGCGGTTGCCATGGTAACGGCGGCTATATTGGATTTTAATGATAATTTGATTTTCTTAATCATTTTCTTACTTATGTACATAGAGCCAAAATTCCTTTTGCATTCTTTCAAAGGACACCTGAAATTAAATAGCTGACAACTTTTTTTTGTAATAATGTATATTTATTTTGGATATGACATATCTCTATATGTATAGGTCTCTGAGCCTACGACAATAATAAAATCCATGGGGTCACAAAATCAAAAATACTGAATTTATCAAAAATGTAACTTTTTAGCTACAAGTAATAATGTCTTATGAATCATCATGCAAAATTTCAAAACTGTGGGACAGATATTATAGAAATGACTAAGAAAAGAAATACCCACATCACAAAAAATAAGAATTCGAGAAAATGAGGATGAAAAAGTGAGGATTGTTACGAGTCTGGTCTGGGTGATAGTGTTACAGAGTGGGTGTTATGGGTTATTGGTTTTATGACTGCATTTAAAATCGAGAGGTATTTATGAATTACTCTTTCGTACCATGCCACACACTAAGAACAACCTGAATAAGTTTTATGAACAGACCTGCAGGGCCACAAATTTAATTACCTTAAATATCCTAACAATTTTGTCTAGGTCTCTTACATATTAAAAAGACAACATCAGCAGCATCAAACGAAAATTCAATAATATGTCACTAGAAGTCTCCTCTAGATTCCTATAAGATTAAGATCATTCTGACTCACTAACAATTTAAGTATTAATTATCTATCTCTCAGATATAGTCTGCCTACTATCTATCAAGCAATATACTAATGTCTCTGGCGACAATGTCATCTCAGCTATTTGTGCCTACCGCTTATAATGGATCAAGCTCGTCAATATAAACTGACGTAGTTAAGTTAGATCTACTCTAGGATGGGCTGGCAATCCCCAGCCTCATCCAGACAAATCAATTCCAATTCACAGATGTGTATGCCAAACATTCATACTAGATCTAGTTGCAAGTTAATATAAATCTTGATCTTGCATTCTTGGGTAGCACTCCTAGCATATGCGGCAATCCTGTCCTACTGGAAAAATTACGTTCAGCTCCTCGTTCATTGTTGAATCATCAACAGACAAACACTTACACTTGGTCCCTGGTAAGGAACCAGGGAGCAGCAGACAACAGCAGTGGGTATATCATAATCGAGCACATGGCTTCATCTCAATGCCTATAATGGACATAGACATAAAAAACAACAGTCTTCTGATTCTTCTGGCAGAATCACGCCGACGCCTGCACAGATGGAATTTTCTGTATGGAGTCATGAACATAGGAATGGCTACGCTTTTATACTGTGCGGCCAGCTGCAAATTACCGTCCAAATGCCTAGATTTGATTGGTGCATCCATTCGAGCTCAGCTCGCAGTATTAATAGATTCTGCATGGAAGTTGGTCACGGCCTTGTACTAGAAACAGACAAGGTCAAATTAAAATGTCAAAACCATTACTAAAATCTCTAAACCCTCGTGCTTTCTACGTTTTATGTACGAATTTCTGAACGCGACTAAGCGTCTTAAACTATCTATCCTTATTCACCCCTTCTCTTCCCTTGTAAGAGTTCATCAAAATCACGGGGTCGAGAATTGCACTGTCACACCTAACTTATCCATTTATTCTATCTTGCCCCACTTTCTTTCCATCTCTAAGAAAAAGTGTTACAAAAACAAACTGTTCACGAGAACAGTTCAAGGACAATTTACGCTGGTTATAATCAACGAAACCGTGAAAAAAACAAGTCTTTTCAAGTCGTGACCCAGCACGACAATTATAGTATTAACCTTGACAAGGATGATGATCCAGATCTTTGGGATAGGATGTTTATAATGCATTTTAGAGTCACTTATCATTAGAAATATGCCACATGAGTTTAATATAAGTGTAAAGCAGATATTATGGGAATGATTTAGCACACAAAAAAAATTGGAAAATTTTACCAAAAACGCAGATTTTTCCAACCGCGGGCCCCCTTAATACTTTTTTAATTCTAAAAAAATTTCAGCATGGTCTCTAGTATAGTGACTGGAATTCTGAAATTTAAGATGGAGCAAGTATTTGCTGATTTTCTACAACCTGACGAAAAAAAGGTAAAGTTCCTTTAGAAATATCTCATTCATTATTTCATTCATTGATCACAACACTCTCGCATCTTGGGGACAGAAAAACTTGTGTATTGACTTTGATTTCGTGGCGCAGGACAGTGTTGTCCCTTAGAATACTACAAGATCAGCGATTTCATGCAGCTCAGTCCTGAGAAAGGCATTTGGCTGTTATGATGGGAACACGGGTGTCCTCACAAATGTGATCGACCCATCTCTTGCAGAGTCTGCTTCTCCTCCCTTCTCTTTGGAAGAAAGAAAATCATTTCATATTGAGAATAGCGAAAACTTCTTAGTGTTTAGTAATTCTTTTGTGTCTCAGCAGTAAACTAAAGCTATTAACATTTTTCCAAAATTAATTTGATGCTTTATCCTTTTTAGAAACTACAGCCTTCATCATCATCAGAAATTAAAGATAAAAAAATCAAAGAATCTATGGATAAATTGTCTTTATCTCCAGTAATTTCATGGCTTGGATGTGGGCTGAGGAGTATCAGTGAAACTTGTTGAATTGAACTTTTTTTTCAATTCTGTCTCGCTCACACAAGAGTTTCAATTCTTTTTTTTTTTAATTCAGTAGATGTATGCGGCATTACCTGGTATAAATGGGTGTTCCCATCCTTTTCCCTCCCTCTCTCCAATCTAGACAGTTTTCCATAATAATCCAGTCTTGCTTCAGAACTCATCCGCAGCAGGGCACTATGCACCAACTCAACGCTTGTCAAATACAGTCTCCGCGAACCGTGGGCTTATCAAAAGGAGCACAAACAGAGATCGTTGTATTTTACATTTTTACATTTTTAAAAAAAAAGTTACCTGAAACTTTGATAAACACAATAGGTCGGTACAAAAGCAATTGGGCTAGATTACTTGACACTGGAGAAAAGTAATTTTATAATTTTTGAACTGTCATTCAGGCTGTGGCACTGAGCAAAAGAATGGCCAAAATTGCAATGCAATGAATCATCTCCGCCACTTTTTTTTTTTTTTAATAATAAGAGTGGCTGTGGCTATTGCAGGTGAAGGAGAGCACTCTCCATAGTCTGATGTTTGGAGACTTCATGGATCCTGACCTACCACCAGAAATGAGAGTCTATAAGGAGATCACTTCCATGGAACAGTTTAATGATGTCGTCAACCTCTGCCTTGATGATTACAATCAAATTAACAAGACCCCCATGAACCTGGTCATATTCAGGTCAGTTTTGATGTGGGACTGTAGTCTAATTACAAATCTGATCGCTGAATAGAGAAAAAGCTGAGTTGTGTTCATGTTGTAAAATAATATGGTTCCATAACATCCTTTTATGTTAGATGAGAAATAATCAGACATTAACATTAGTTCTAATGCAGTGTTTCTCAACCTATTTTGTCCAATGCCTCATTTCAATTTTAATAAAAATCATACGCCCCACCATGATCGGACAAAGACAGTATACTATAGATGTCCCTACATTGTGTTCTGAAGTCCCACACCCCACCTTGAGAAACACTGTTCTAATGCCTTGTCACCACGTACAATTGATCAGAATCTTGTAATATTTGTGAGCCCTCTAGTCAAATTGGTAATTGGGTCAGATTGTTATGTTTGACTTCTTTAGGCATTTCTTTTTTTCATGAAAAACACTTGGCACACATTGCGACCATATTCTTGTTTGCTTCAACTCCATGTTTTGCACAACTGAGAAATTCGACATTAAACATTTGTGGCTTTAGTATTATAAGGAGTTAGAATTAATCGGAGCTGTGAAACAGCTTGATAAGTGCCGCAATGCATTTTAAACAGCTGTCAAAGTGTTCATATGTTACATCTCTTCTACTTACTAAAAGATCTCCAGTTTTTCCAGAAAATGGAGATAAAACAAACAAGAACTAAGCTTGCAATATGTAGAGGAGATGGTGAGGAATCTTTCACATCCTTAAGCAAGATTTGGAGAACCAAGGATATATCTCTAAAAACAAAGCTGAGGATATTCAACTCGAACGTGAAGTCAGTCCTGTTGTATGGATGTGAGACTTGGAATGCGTCCCAGGCCTGCATAAAGAGAATCCAAGTTTTCATCAACAGATGTTTGAGGAAGCTACTTAAGATCAGATGGACAGACAAGGTCAGCAATGAAATTGTATGGAAAAGAACAAGACAGAACCCAGTCAGAGAGGAAATTGGTAGGAGGCGATGGAGATGGATCGGCCACACTCTCAGGAGGCCAGGAAACAGCATCACGAAGAAGGTATTGGACTGGAATCCCCAGGGCAAGAGATCAAGAGGAAGGCCGCGCGGAACGTGGAGAAGAGCCAGAGAAAATGATGTGCAACGAAGCGGAAAGACTTGGAATAATGTAAAGAGGCTGGCCCATGATAGAGAGGGATGGAAGGTGTTTGTTGGTGGCCTATACCCTGATCCAGGGTGAGAAAGGCAATGATGATGATGATGATGGTGAGGAATAATAATCAACCAAAACCTCAATTTTGACCAAAATACTCTGGACCAATAAAGTGCCGCTTTTCTCACTCGGCCATTGACTTTAAATATTGCTTTTGGAAATGTGGTCATGTTTCAAATACAGATGAATCTTCTATGACAGTGAACACAATATTTCTTCTTTCATGTAATTTATAAAACCAAATATCCATTTCTCTTTCTCCTCCATTCAATACTTCTGATACAGAGATTTCTGTTACTAGTAGTTGCACATTTACATATTAGTTAGGACCATTTAGATGATGTGGCCAACTTTTCCCCTATTAGAATACTTTGCAGAATGTGTTGAGCTGTGTGATTAGTGTATTTGTGACAAAGTAATATCCAAATTTCACTCTTGATGGAACAAAATTATTGAGCTATTTTTTTCATGATTTTAAGCCAGCTATAAACAGCTACATCAAAACAAGATGGGATGAACAAATTATGAATAAGTTACACTCTGTCCAAGATCAACTTGGACAGTGCACTCATGTCTCTCAGCAAAATTGGAGAGATTAAACTGTCCTTAATAGACTCTGTCTGGGTCATACCCACCTCACTCATAGTTTTTTACTCGGCATGGGACTGCCAGCTAATTGTCAGCCACATGTGAATAGAATGTGTAGATTTTGCGCACTTCCAAAGAAGGCATTGTGCCTGCAGATTCATAAAAGAATTACTTTCTGAAATGAACTCAAAGTGCATATTGTCATTTCTGAAGGAGGCCGAAGTCTATAGTTGATTTAACAGGTTTTTAATCATATTTACAGGGTTCATTTAGACATACTTTACAGTATAGGCCTTTCCCTATTAGATTTTTGACGTCACTTTTATTTGATCTTATTTATTTATAGGAATCTGAAGGCTGGAAGCTAGCCCAAAGTATAACAAAAAAAACAACATGAAAGGTGCAAAGTGGCCATTATCATGCCAACATACTGTTAAACCCAAACTCAAAACTTGTTGCATAATTACATGCATCTCTTTTCTCTTGTCATATAGTTGTGAAAATGAAAGAATGTTTTTGATTTAGGAAAGTATTACAAATTGATATCCCTCTTCTAGATATGTGTTGGAACATCTATCACGAATCTGTCGAATTCTACGACAGCCCGGAGGTAATGGTTTATTAATTGGAGTAGGTGGCAGCGGGCGACAGTCCTTGACCCGGCTGGCATCATCAATGGCAGGGCACAAACTCTTTCAGCCAGAGATCACAAAAAATTATGGGATAACGGAATGGCGGGAAGACATCAAAGTTGGTGTTTTGTTCTCAGATTTATTTGTTTATTCTGCATAATTATTATATCAGTTCAGTGTTTGAATTGTGTGTTTGTTTTGTTTTAAACATTTTTTTACTATTGTAGTAAGTTATTTGTTTATTAGCTATAGTATTAGGACATTTAGGCTGCTTACATGTATGTGCATGTGTGTGTGGGGGGGGGGGGGTGGGGGGTGGAATAAACACCTTGATAGTCATCACCCTTCCTTAAACTGTAGTAAGTCAAAGATATGAAAAATTGATTTCATATACTTTCAGCAACATTCAAAACCACATCGAATGACCTTGGTTATAGACTCCGAAGCCGAAAAATAATCGAATAGCAAACTGTCAAAAATTCATTGTAACCAGACTTCTTCTGCTAAAAGGAAACTTTTTTTTTTCCTCCTCCTGAAAAGTACCAAAACTGATTTCTACAGTTTTAGGGCATGGTGACATCTTTTAATGCTGCAGCAGAGTGTGCATCCAACTACCAGAAGATGCCATTGAGCTTATCGTAGTACTTAGTTTAGCACTAGATTGTTAAAAAAAATTGCCTAGGAGATCCATAGCCTGACAATATTTTGTTTCTGTTTAATTAATTTTCAGAACAATTTATCCACAAACTGGTGCTGTAAAACCGAACATATTTCATTACTTTCATCTCAGAAAGCTATATGGCTGTACAATCAGCGTTTTTTTTTAAAAACGTGAGAGCATAACCTACAAGTTATCACAGGGATCATAGCTCTGGCATGTCTTCTGTACATTCCTTCTTTGTAGTGGCTATTACCTGTGTGCGCACTATTTTGGGGTGTTTTTGAAAATTAATGTAAAATCTTCTGATAAAGCTAGAGTATGATAATTGGTAACATTGGAAAGCTATTTCAGAGAAATATAATGACAATTGTATGTTTACAAACACAAAAAAACAAAAGCAGTATGTGCTGTGAAACTACATATTATCCCAGGCTGTAAGGGGTGCCGTGAATCGGTGTGCGAGTGGCATCAACATACGAGTAACCTCTGAACCAATTGGTCGTAAAACCAGTGCAGGG
Organism: Onchidella celtica; assembly: GCA_963931925.1. Classification (NCBI taxonomy): domain Eukaryota; kingdom Metazoa; phylum Mollusca; class Gastropoda; order Systellommatophora; family Onchidiidae; genus Onchidella; species Onchidella celtica. Next base: position 22,776,317 of record OZ007572.1, on the reverse strand, counting down.
TGATGTGAAAGTCTAAAGGATGACTATAAAATCACACTTGATTTCCCCTGCCTTTGCTGATTTGCAAACAGTGGGATTTTATGGCAATGAAAGGAATCTGTTTCCTCTGTTGTAGTTTGTGTTGAAACAAGCTGGAGGCAAGAACATTGCAATGACATTCCTGATTACTGACAGTCAAATCAAAAGTGAGCGATTTCTGGAAGACATTGATGCCTTGCTCAATTCTGGAGAAGTTCCTAATCTGTTCCAAGCTGATGAGAAAGCTGAAATCATGGAGGTTTGTTTTGTCTGTGTTTCACTGTCCGTAAAGTTTCACTATTAATGAAACATATGCATACATTTCACTTTCACCATAAATGGAATGTGCACAGCTCTCCAAATCAGCTGCAATATGAAAAAAAGAGAACATAAGGATTTGATGAAAGATATTTTTTGGTTACTAAATGTGTAGCTGCCTGACAAAATGAGGCACATTTCGGCACTACCTGATTTGAGAAAATTGTTAAAAGGCATCATGGGGTCAATTTTATTGATTTTGCATTTTCAGTGTTTTTGAAAAGTTTAACCTCATTACTATTCCTTTTCCAAATGATCATGTGGTTGTGTCACTTCCTGTCTTTGGTAGGTCATATCTTCTCTGCTGATTAAATTTCAGCAAATTTTTTTTTACCAAATGAAAGGACTTTGAATAACCTATCTGGTGATAACAATATCGCCATACCACCAAAATGCACAAAGTGCCTGATTTTATTGGGCGGCTACACAAATAACATCCACAATAAGGATTATGATAGAAATGTATAAAGTATATAAATAATGAGTATATACCCAGCCAACAACCCCGTGGAAATCCAACATGCAGGATTGATGTCATTTACTTATAGGAAAGACATCGTTCCTTCGTAGATTCACTGGTTAAAACATTGTGCCAATATCGATCTGATATAGGGAATCTGCCCCTAAGGTAATCCTACCATTCCTGCAGAAATCTAGGTCAGATTGACATAAGGATGCTGGCTGGGTAAAGTATGTGAATGAAAAATAAGTTATGATTTATTTCCTTGCTGTCATTTTATTATTTCTAGGCTGCTTGAGTTATTTTTTGAGATTTTAAAAAAATCTTTTAGATTATTGTTTGTAGACAATCTTTATGATGCTGTAAAATAGTATTTCATTTGTTAGGTAAAACTACATAGTCGGAAAATGTAACAGAGGCATCAATAATAAATTGTATCTGGTGACAGTGCTATTAGCAGTTTCTTTGAATGTTTTTAAAGCATAGAGCAGTATATTTTTTTAATTCTTTTAGTTTTTCAGAAATGAGTGATTCCTTATAAGAATTAACATTCTGATATGTTGCCAGATATAATTCTGGCCACTGTCTTATTTTTCACTATATCAGGCAGTGCGTGTGGCAGCGGCCAAAGCTACTGGTGACAAGAATGCTGAGCTCAGTCCCCTGGCCTTATTTGCTTTTTTTGTCAGCCAGTGCCGTGCAAAGCTGCACATCATCATTGCTTTCAGCCCTATCGGTAATGCATTTCGAAATCGTCTGAGAATGTTCCCTTCTCTAATAAACTGCTGCACAATAGACTGGTTTCAGGTGAGAGCATCAACTCATTCTCATCATATGTTAGATCTTTGCAAGACTTCCTCACTGATAAGGCTGAGAATATCAGTGTAGAAGTTTCATAGCTGTGGAAACATATTTGTGCATTTGCACAAACACACACAGAGAAACTGGGAAATTGAGAGAGAAGGAAGAGGTAATTTTCATAGCTCATGGAAGCAAAATTCATTTATAGGAATAAAATTCAAACTATCTTTCAAATATTCCTGCTTCAGTAAGTATATACCTGTAAATACACTACATGTGAATCATTTTATTTTGAATCACTTTATAATAACTAGCCAACCTGGGCAAGATAAATCTTGCAGATTTTCCTTGAACAAAGTCCAGCAGCATATCTATATCTAGGTCACATTAACAACGGCAAATGGATTTGAAAAGATTAACAGATCTTTTTTGTTACGCCACAATTACTTGCAGAATACACAGATGTGATAAAGTTGGCTTTTGGCCAGCAATGGGTAAAAGAGTGACCTAGAAGACAATTTCTGGCCATACTTTTCAATTCATGCCGGAACACTTTCTTCTGTCCAACTCAGTTGTGGCTCAAAATCAGTGAAAGTATTAAAAATATAGTGAACTTCAAGACCTTTTAGAATATGTCCACGGACACATTTATATCTTTCTAAGCCTAATATGATAATTTGTCAAATTTAAGGCTGAATAGTTAAAAAAACTTTTCATGATTACATTGGAGGCTTTACTTCCTTTATAAGATGATTCAGGTTACTGCTGGAAACCTTTGATTTGATTTATGAAGCTCCATTCATGTGTGTATTCTACTGTCGATGATTTCATAATCACAAGAAAATTTCGTATCATACCTTTTCATTCTATTTGGACAAAACTGGCTCTGTCTTGCAGCTGAAAAGTAAAATATAAAAACATATATAATACCAAAGACTGAATTTTGTCAGTAATGGATGTGTCCACATAATTTATGGTAAAGAATTGGCCATACACAAAATTTCAGAATTTTCGGTTGAGAAATCATGACATTTTAGATGCTTACATGTTCACCCTCTAGGTCCATTATGGCATGATAATAAGTTCGAACTTTGTAACAGTTTTCATGATTTTAAAAATAACAGTACTATACACTCTTCCCAAATATAGAAGTGTGAAATAGAATAATTTCCGGAGAACTGGTCACAGCCCTTCACTACTCCTGATGCAGTATTTGAAATCAGGTCTTTAGTAAGCTTTATGAATTAATCTAAGGCCTGGCCTGATGATGCACTGGCAAGAGTGGCGCACAAGTTCTTGGAGCAAGCTGATATAGAGGAGAAAGATAAGGAGTCACTGGTGGCCATTTGCAGATTTTTCCATCAGAGTGTGAGAGATCTCTCTGTCAGGTATGAAAAAGAAAAAAGTTCAGGTACGGAAAGAAATAAATGAGTAGGTGAAAATTAGAAGGGCAAATTGGAGGTTAAAAGTACTTATCTAAGTGCCATTTGACTGCTTTTGAAAAAAATGCAAAAAACCTGATTTAAGGGGAGGAGCGGGTAAAAATTCTATTTTCCCTAGCTGTTAATAAATTTCCATAAAGTTTGTGGTAATGAATCAGAATGAAAATGTGATTCGAAAAATGTATTCAAATTTTTTTTTAACTTTGCGGTTGCTATGGTAACGGCGGCCATATTGAATTTTCATTACATTTTTAAATTAATAATTCTGTGAAAACCATCGGCTGCAATGAGCTCAAATTTTGCATACAAGTTAAGAATAGGTAGGCAAAGAAAGTTACAACGCCATATTTCCAATAAATTTATCCAATTGGTCATATTCCAACGTTGAAGTAGTAGGTTACATTTTTATCTGACAACACAGTTTTCAAATTACTCTGTCTGAAAAAATATCACATATGACCCAAATCGGCCGTTGTAACATCAAAGTATATATATTCAATGACACATGTGCAAATTTTGAGAGCAATCTGTTTGCTAGTTAGGGAGAAATTAAGAACTGAAATTGTGAAAATGCGTTAAAACCAAAGGGCCCCAAGGGCTATCTAATTGCTCTAGCTCGCAAAAAATATCACAAATAACCCAAATTGGCCATTGTAATATCAAAGAACATACATCCAAGTACACATGTGCAAAATTTGGGGGCAAACTGTCGGCTAGTTATGGAGAAATTGAGAATTGAAATTGTTTCTCAATTTTGTCTAGATCTAGTCCCAGTGGTCAATATTTTGAGCCGCTCCTCCCCTTAAGTATAAACCAATTGAATCTAATAAACACTTGCAATACTGACATCAACTCTTCAAGTAAATCATTGAAATATTAAATTCGATTGATTTATACTGAAATGATGTTTTTGCTTTTTTCTCAAAAATAGTCAAATGGCACTTAGACCCCTTCTAATTCTAGCCCCTGTCATGATCAAATGTAATTGATACATGCTCGGTGGTGAAAGGGAAATAACCCAATCAATATAATAGGGGATGAATAAGTAGAACATGTGTATTACGTCATTTGTGCCTTGGTGGATAAGCGGAGTTCTCGTGTCGTCAGGTTAGCACACGGGGTACAGCAGGATGGTGTAGATATAGAAATAGTAAATAGGTTATGGCTGATATTTTTTACTAACAGACGAGAACAAGTCAGCAAGAATATATACTGGAGAAGATAGTGAATACCTAGATAAAAGATAATAGGGCATTAATGAAAATTGACGCCCCGTGTTGTAATTGTAGTGGGGACTATATAAACGTGACGTCAGTTGGCATATTAATCAGTAGGGCAGAAAGAGCTGTTAATATACGGCTGCGGGGGAAACTACTTTTTTAATTCCAAGCAGACTATCCTACTGCGAAGGAGTCAGTGTGATTCTACTTGAATGAATCGTTTACCCACAATATGACTAGATGTGGATCTAGCCATTTAGATCTATCCATATGGCTGTTTTGAAATTAAACAAAGCTCTTGTCGAATATTTCCTGGCTTCACGAGCCAGGGCAAATGGTGAGTGCAGTTATCGAAGAAATATCTCTTGATGACAATGGATAAGAAGACGAAGAGCGTGGCATTTATCCGTTAGGAGAGTATTGATGAATCTACCCGGAGTGGAAGGGTGAAGAATGCAAGATTCCAAAGTTAAACTGTCAGCTAGAGCTACAACTACATTTAATGTATGAGATATAACTGTGATTGAATTGTCTGGCTGAGGCTGGGAGTTGCCAGCCCATCATAGAGTTACATTTAACTGTGCTGACGTCACCTTGGCGATCTAGGCCAGCTATAAATTTAAATATATGAGATAGTCTGATGTCTCCAGAGACTATGTCAATGGTAATACAGTAAACAGTCCAGATCGTGGAAATAGAAATAATTAGTTAGATAATTAGCTAAAATTGAAGTTAAATGATATTATGGGAAACCTAGATCTAGACTTATAATGAAGTACTATTGATTTTGGAATTTATGATGCTGATTTTCATCCTTATTACATGAATAGATCTAGTCGAAATTGTTAGGGAACTAACGTAATTAAAGTGTGGCCCTGCAGGCCTGATTGTTGAAATTTATTCAGTTTGTTTTTTAGTATTTGGCGTGGTCTGGGAGTGAAGGTTCAATTCTAGTATTTAAAATATGCAGTCGAACACACACCCCAAAATAACATTAAAATACCAACACTTCCATCCATAACATCCCCATCAAATTAAACTGCCACTTTCCTTGACAGGAAAAGGTGTGTTTTTTGTACTTGCATTCAGTATTTAAGTAAACATGTGTGGGAAACCCATTACTTCATCTTGAGAAGCATGATAAATTTGCCATGGCTGCATGATCAAAAGATGGCCTAACTTTATTGATGGTTTGAAAAATAAAAACATTGAGTTAATTTTGGTTAAAAGTACTTATCAAACCATCATTAACAATATCTTGGATAAAATGCATCAATTGTCTTGTGTACCATGAGTATTGTATTTGATTAGGTTTATTTACTGGATACAAAGATAAAACAAAGGATTAAGTCAAGTTTTTTTCTGTGCAGCTGCAACCTTCAGTTGTGAGAAAGTTTGCTTCAACAGATATTTTTATCAGGTTTGAGGGACCCTTGGTGGTCCTTTAGAGGAATATATCCCATTTGTGCAAAAATTATTCCACTATGTTTAAATATTCCTAGCATTCAAAGTGATCATAATGGTCTCCAGTATCTTTCACACAATCTGCTTTAAGGTTTCCTGAATATTTATAGATTTTTGGAAGAGCAAGGCCGTCATAATTACGTGACCCCAACTTCATACCTGGAGCTTATTCATTCATTCAAGACTTTATTAAAAGCCAAACAAGATGAGACCATGAAGGCAAAAAGAAGATATGTGGTTGGACTGGAGAAATTGGCATTTGCTGCTTCTCAGGTACCAGGTGATGTGATGGATGTCCAAAGTCTTTAGTTTATTGTGGTGAAGCAAGCAACTCAGTGGCTTGTTGAGCCAAGAGTACAATGTAAATTATGGCACTGGACATAGAACACAAAAATGTTTGAAAGTGTTTTTTAGCTTGTAGCTTCACATATTTGAAACCTTTATCAAAAATTGTGTGATGGCACTACATTCATGCATCTATGTCTAGCATACGGATTTTCTTGTTACAAGTGTTTTCATATTGTTATCAGTCAGCAATTGCATGAAATCATCTTCAGCTTTGAAAGTGGTATATAATTGCATTTATTTTCTTTCACATTTTGGAACATTTGAAGACATTGTATCATCCAGTGCAGATATATTTTCATTGAGTCTCTTTGTTTCCCTGAAATGGCAGCCAGTGCATTTTATGTTTACATTGAATGACATTATTTTGTGTGTCTGGTAATATGATATTCTGTGGTGATAGCTAAGTTGAATGTTTAGCATGAGAATTCATGTTTTATATTGTTACAGTTGAGAAACTTGTTTGATAATTTATGCCTACGAATAAAAGAGTGGTCTTACTCCGCTTTGTTTTTTGAGAAAATTGAGTTGACACTGTCTTTTCCTTTGATATAGATGGTAGGCTAAGAGAAAAAGACTCAAAATAATCAGTTTATTTCATCTCAGGGGGAGTTAGACATTCATTTTACTGGAAGAATGGAAAATCCTGTAAACTTTTGTGGAGTTATCCAGCATACAAAACAAAAGTGAGGTTGTAGTACTCTTTTATTCATGGACACATTTCATCCTCTCCAGATTGATGTTGATTAACAAACTGCAACCTTTGTTCTCGTTTGTTCCAGCTCCACTTTTTGCACAACTGAGAAATTTGATGTTAAGTGTTTACGGCTTTAGTATTATTGTCAGGGCACCATGGTATTTTACACAGTAAGCTATAGATGAGCAGCGAACACAACTCAGTATTATCTATTTGGCTTTGTCGAGTTCCCTAAGAACAGCCTTTATAATAAAGAGTTAGAATAAGTTGAAACTATGAAACAGCTTTATAAGTGCCACAGTGCATTTTAAACAAGAGTCAAAGTGGGCATTTGTTATACCTCTTCTATTTACTAAAAGAAGTCCAGTTTTTCAGAAAATGGAAACAAAACAAACAAGAACTAAGTGCGCGAAATGTAAAAAAAAAAAAATCCCCCCCCCCCCCCCCCCCTTTCACAGGTGGCAACCATGCAAACAGAATTAGAAGAGCTACAACCACAACTAGTGGTTTCCGCAGCAGAAACAGACAGAATGATGGTGGTTATTGAGAAAGAATCAGCTAGTGTAGCGGAGACTAGCAAAAGGGTCAAGGCTGATGAAGCGGTGGCCAATGAATCTGCAGCTGTTGCAAAAGCTCTGAAAGATGAATGTGAAGCAGACTTAGCGGAGGCTTTGCCGGCATTAGAAGCTGCATTGGCTGCATTAGACACTTTGAAGGTGGGTTTGTCCAATATTTAATGGGTAGTAGAGGCTGTTGTATAGCAATATTAAGGAAGTTCTACGAAAGTATTGCTGAGGGCACTTCCCAGCCAATAGCCCCATGGAAATTCGACGCATAGGCTTGACGTCAAGTTTGCACAGAGGAATGACATCGTTTTTTTTAAAATTTTTATTTTGTTAGGGTGAAGACAAGTGCAAGTCATAAAAAAAATAGTTTGCACATTGAACATCCAGCCAAGTAATGATACAATGTGTTCATTAAGTAATTTAACTGAGTCGGATTATATAACTACACTCAGCCTGATAATATTTTTAGGTTTGTCTCCTCAGATGAGATTTGAATTTCACTTGTTCTTTGCGTATAAAATCAGGCAGTTAAGCTTGAGATATATATCACTATCAATATCAGGAAAGTATGGTACAAGTTATTTATACGATGGTGATGTATTATACGCTCAGCACAAAAATGCCAGAACTCGTCGCCACTGACTTAAAAGATTTTAGGAAATATGTTATTATTATGGCTCTTCAGGTAATAAAAACTACACGTACTTACACATTAAAATTTCAGAATTTATCAGTATGAAATGGGAAAAATAGAAACGACTTCTCAATTTAATGGACGTTATTGTTATTCTGCATTGGCCAGGTATGCTCCATGCTAGGAATACTTAACTCATATGTTTTTCCCCATTTATTCCTAAAAGCCTGCTGACATCACCATTGTCAAATCTATGAAGAGCCCACCTAGCGGTGTGAAGCTCGTGATGGCAGCTGTTTGTGTCATGAGAGGTATCCCAGCCATGAGGGTCCCAGATCCCAATGACCCTAGTAAAAAGGTAACTTCTTCTTAGTTATGAGTTTGAGTTTGGGTTTTACAGCAGTTGGCACAATTATGGCAACTTTGCACTGCTCACCGTCTATTTGGGGACTTTATTTATGTATGGTATTCAGAGCCCCATCAATTCAAATTTTACAAATAGAGCTGAATAATTCAGTATGAACTTAATTATGTGAGAGGATGAACGACTTTCTATTTTTAATGTGCTTTCATGGTAACTCTGGTGCGTGAGTGAGGGACGGCCACTCATAGTAGTTTATGGACACTTGGCCGAGTACCATTAATTGGATTATTTCCCTTGTAATACTAGCGCGGGACCCGTTATTCACATCACGGTGAAAAGCGCGCATTTTGATTGGTCAGTTGGAAATGTTGACCACCGGGCTTCCAACTCTTATATCATGGCTTTAAGTTTCTTACAACTCGCTCCTTCGTTGTTATCCACCGACAGAAAGACGGGAACCCGAATTCATTTTTGAGAGTAGACAATACCCTATCGGTACAAAATAGGTACTCATGATAACGTTTGTTATCAATGGAGATACGTCGTATTAATGGACGAAAGTATCCCGCACAAAATTGTCGAATGTTGTTAGTCCTGACACTTTGAAAATTTATATTAAAACTATTACCGGGTTTCTGGTAAAAGTAGTCAGTTAGAATTGTAGCAGCAAGTTTCTGCTTTATAATGGTACTAATTTCGTTGTACTTTGATGCACATGTCCTATTGAAATGATTAATAAGAGGATCTCGGATCTAGAGTAAACCACGAGTTAGACGCATGTTATCCCCGATAAATCCAACCTGGGTCAAATTTATTCAATTATAGCAATTTCTGCAGTTTACTGGGATACCTAATTGACTTTTGTGTGCACCCTTTTAACCGTACTGTAAATTCGATTGTGTTAGGACCCTAACCGGTTATGTTGTTCGGCTGGACTCCATGTCCGAGCCTTTCACTTGTGCAACACGGGCTACGTAATAGCTCTCTCGGACGTCCGCGCTGGCTCATAGATAGGATGCGAGTTCGAGTGGTCAGCACACTCCATCATAGACGCAGAGACAAGAGCCGACAGCACAGTGAACCCAGACCAGCAACCCGGGCCCGTAGCAGCTCAGAGGCTTGCCGACGCTTGCCATCGCCACCCCGCCCCATAAGGCATGAAGCGGTAGCGCAGGACCCGGAGAGACTTTGGGTAAGTTGGAGACTATTATATTAGAAGTGACTTTAATTTGCGCACCCCCCCCCCCCCCCCTTTCTTGGATGCCGCGTAGAGAATGCTGATCTACAGAGACCATTATGAGTCCGGCTCAACGGTAATTGCCATTGTCATTAGACGTGTAGGATGCGCGATGCAGCGCAGTGTCTTGATATTGTGACTTTATTGTCAAAGTTAACGTTTGCGGTGCTAGATGATAATGATGGCTCGCTAACCAAGCTATCACGATTTGCTTGTGTGCATATATATAGTGTGTGTGTAGCATTGCCTTGTTGTGGTAGGCAGTGAGGATTTCCTGACATGTTGATGTGGATGACTTATGTTATAGCGAGCGGCACTACACACTTGATTGTATTACGGGTATTTGTGTACCTTGCCAGTACCACTATGCTATAGAGAGCAGTGTGATTGTGATTGCGTGTTTAGTGTTTAAGATGTGTAATTAATTACATGTATTGGAGATGTATAATATTAGTTGGGCCTCACATGGGTGAGCCCCAGGATTGTTCGATGTGCGGCGGTGGATGAACAATGTTTCAGTGAGTCTACACATATGTTGCAATGAGTCTCGCCGACATATATATATATATATCATGTGCATGTATTATAGTTATCCAGATGTATTATGCTTCTATGAGTTTCGTAAGTGTGTGAAGGGCAGTTTCATTTTAAGGAATGTACACATTACTTTATGTATCTAGTGGTGTGTCATACACATGTTAGCCTGGCGGCATAGCTCCGCGGCTAAGGTCAAAGGGCATGACCCTTCAGTATCGATTGGGAAGGGAGGTAACCAATACAATAGCCCCGGGGGCGGGTTAGTACTAATAATGGGAGTGGGCCTATGAGGATGGCCTGCATTGGGATGCAGCGTCTGTGTTATGGACGGTCAGTGGGCCATGTTGGCCACTGCGTTATTAAATGGAATGGCCACTCTGGATGTGCTGTACACCGGCTCAGTGGAGCGAAACTATTGTGTTCTTGCCCCTTCATTTGTTATGTCCTTCATACTTTGATTAGTACATTAATTAGTTTATGTTGCCAGTGTACTAGGAAACTCCTTGTGTATATGATATAGCCACTTGTAGTTGTTATTCATTAACCTTAGCGCTATTTTATTCCATGCATACATATCCAGTTGGTTATTGCTTAAATTCTATATTATGTTGTTGTTGTTTGATTTAATACTTAATACTATTACTATGTGTGTCCACCGTTGATTGCCTGATTAATGTTGTCATTATATCCTAATCATGTTTTTGTCTTTTCTCTTGTTCCAGCTTATGGCTGGTTGGGCTTCTTTTTATGGGCCTCTTCTTTTTCTTGGCTTCTTTTTCTTTTTCTTGGTAGAGTTTTTCCCATGCCTTTTTGGTAGTGATACCTTTGTTAGGCTTTTTTTGAATAAATAAGATTGCCAGCAGAACCCTGTGTTTGTTAATCCTGTGTATCCTTAAGGGAGTTACTATTGAACCCACGCAGTAACCACATTACCCACTCGTAGTTCATCCAACAATTATATTGGTAAAATTCTCAAAACTTCAGTTGTATAATATACTGGGCTTATTCTCTCAGTGCATGAGTTTGGCTATTCATGAATGGTGTGTTATTGATTTGCCTACAACATAGAGTTGACTACACATTGTGTCATTTGTGTGGCTGTGTTTTTTGTTTTTCTGACACAAACATCATATTGATGACCTTGCAGGGTTGTCCTTGTCCTCATAACATAAAAAAACAAACAATAAATTCAAAGCAATAAATATACTTGATTTCATTCAATTTATTGTTTTTTGTTCTTTGTTATTGATTTTGTTTTTCCAATGTAATGGCAAAGGAACATTTCTCGTTCCAGTAATGCAAATGAACAAGTAATGTGTTTGAACCGGAGCCGTTTTTAACATTAAAATTTACCAGCATTTAGCATGAATTGCACTCTAAGGCATAATCTAATACGTTCTTGAAAGGCAGTCAAATAAAAACTATAAAAGCCAAAAGTGAACAAAACTGGACACCAAATGCGGTTGAAATGAATTGAAAGAAAAAGATTTTTTTTAGAAATAGATGCCCTAATATTGGTAATCATCAATGGTCATGTTATGATTCAAGTATCAACTGTAAACTGTGTTCAAATTTTGAAGCTTATGCTTTTATGGTTTAGTCAGAAACTGGTACCAGACTGGCAAGCATGGGTAAGTTCTGAAATGTATATAGAATTGATGAGTGTTTATGCCTGTGATAGGGAGTGGTTGGTGGGAGCTTCTGGTAGGGTCTTCTTCTATCTTATTACTCTGTGTTTTATTCCATCTTTTGTCTTTCTTCTTCCTAGCACATTGTGACTGTTGTCATGTTGACGTTCTTTCTCCAAACTCAAAAACTCAAATGCCTGACGTAGATGTTTTCTTGGTCTGCCCACAGATTATGGACTTCTGGACACCCAGTAAAAAGCTGCTGAATGACTTAAACTTCCTGAATGACCTCAAGAGTTATGATAAAGACAATATCCCTGAGGCAGTCATGGCCACTATTAGAAAGCAGTATCTTACCAATCCTGAGTTTGATCCGAAAGTTGTGGCAAAAGCCTCATCAGCTGCAGAAGGTACACCTCCAGGCATCATCCCTACATCAATCCAATATAGATTTGTATAGTATTACCATGGGGATGGTAGGATTATTGTTAGGGCGGGTTCCCTACATGAGATTGATGCTGGTATGGTGTCGAAACCAGCTCGTCTACGTAGAACCTATTTTCCATTTGTTGGGTTTTTCCCAAAATCTTGTTGTGACTGTTACAACATAACTTAAAGATACTATTATGATCTGATTTTTGGTGTTTTATTATTTGTGTTACCGAGCTTTGTATTTGTAGTAAAGATTGTAATGGAACATACCTGTTTGGCTTGCAGGTTTATGTAAATGGATTCTGGCCATGGAAATTTATGATCGGGTAGCCAAAGTTGTAGCTCCCAAGAAAATAAAACTGGCAGGTGCAGAATCGGAATTAGCAGTGATGATGGCAACGCTGAACAAGAAAAGAGCTGAACTTGCAGCAGTTGAAAAAAAGCTGGCAGATCTACAGAGGACATTTGAGGAAACTGAAGACAAAAAAGAGCAGCTGGAGCACATGGTAAGTTTTGTCCGACACAGGGCAAAAGGCAAAGATAGCCACTACAAAAATAAATAAATAAACACGTAAATAAATAAATAAATAAATAAATAAAGACAATTTTGATGATGAATTACATAAGTAGTTAATAAATCTGGTAATCTAATATATATAATTCACAAATTCTCAACTTTGAACGCAAAAGGCTTTTTTATTGGGCTACCTACAATAACCAAATTTTTGCATGTAGGTTTCAGATACCGTGGAGGGCGCACCGAAGTTTAGATATTTTGATTGCTTTTGTTTTTCAATTTTTTTGAGTTTGCTTTGTGCTGCTGACTGCTCATCCGCGATCCCTTTTTTTCATGAGCTTTACCCTCGGTGTGAACACTTCTTGTTGCATGTAGGTCACTGCTATTCGGTTATTCAAACTGTTCACCATGCTCGCGGCTGAAATTAGAGCAGGAATACCATATAGAGATGGAAGAAAGTGATGGGTGGGGCAGTGGTTGGGGGGTCCGCACGGGGCCCAGCTTTTAAGCTTGTAAATAAATAATTTGAGAACACACAGTGGTAGAATGTTTACTCATTATTTACCTGGTCATGTTAAGAAGAAGTATCCTCTCTGATTCTTCCCATTGATTTTTCTAGAAATAATGGTGTTTCGTTTTACAGGTACCTTGCATTACACTCAGGCAGTAACATTTGTAGAACTCTCTTTCTTCAAAGTCATTCACTAATATAAAAAAAAAATAATTTAAAAATCTACAGCATGAATAATTATAATCATGTAAATTTGCTTTTTCTTTTTGGATCTCTAATTAACTGCATCTTTTTTTTTTTTTTCAACATTGTCCGCCACAGATACTAACAGATAAGAAGGTGAATGAATGATTTATGCTACTTGCCAATGCCGTTATGTAGAGTTATTATTAAGGCAGCAAGGACGTAATGTTTTTTGTTTTCTCATGTTTAGGTGGATCTGTGTGCAAAGAAATTGGTGAGAGCAGAAAAACTCATTGGTGGTCTTGGTGGTGAGAAGTCACGATGGACAAAAGCTGCGGAAGATTTGCAAAAAACATACGACAATCTGACAGGGGATATTGTTATCTCTGCTGGAGTCATTGCCTACTTAGGGCCCTTTACATCCCCATTCAGAGATGACACTACTAAACTATGGGTTAAAACTTGCAAAGTAAGATCATGTTTTGTGTATGCTCCATTGATTTGAATTAGCAATGGGTACACAACATAAGTTCAAATTGTGAGATATGAAAAAATTCACTTATCTTGTTTATTGTATATCTATTTTAAGATTTAAAAAAAAAAAAATGTTTATTTAAATTTAAATTGAATATAATAATGCTAAGTGGTTTAAGTCTTGAAAGCAGAGATGTCCAGATTTTTGGCAAATATTCCAAGGAATATCATGGGAATAATCTTAACTTGAAAATCTCTGACATGCTGTTTTTTTGTGTTTGTTTATCAGAACCTTATGAAACTAAATTTTTATGCGTTTTGTATCATATTTCAGTCTGAAGTGGATGATGAATTGGATTAGATTTTACCAATAATATTCGGAGAAATTACTAATATTTAAAAATATTTTTTGTCAGACCAAGAGTGTTCCTCATTCGTTGGACATCTTTTCGTTGTGTATACTTCTTTAAATTTCTGATTTTATTAAATGTCCATGGTATTTGAAAACCACAAAACAATTTTTCTTTTTGGCAGACCAAGAAAATTCCTGCATCTCTTGAATTCTCCCTGACATGCTGTCTTGGGGAACCCATCAAGATTCAAGCTTGGAACATTGCGGGCCTTCCCAGGGATTCATTCTCTGTGGATAATGGTGTTATCGTTGCCAATTCTCGTCGATGGTAAGCACATGTGCCCAATAGTGTTACTGATATTAATCTAATACACAGGAAGAATCAAGCACCGCCTAAGGCTGATTTCACAACCCTACAGATTGAACAATTTGAGTCTTGTGAAAACTTGGGTCCTAAATCTTTTTATCAGAATGAATGGATTTGGCTCTTATTGAAAACTATGACTTTGTGCACTTAAATGAGCGCCTTGGTTCAGATATGTGAGTGTGCATGAGAAAACCCACAATATGTCGGTAGAGCTGATTTTGAGAAAAACGGCTTTGAAGTGAAAATGTGGGTCTGACACAAACTTCCAACTTGGCTGTTGTTTAGGGGACCGTGGCATGTTACAGGGTAAACTGTAGACGAGCAGTGAACACTACTCGCTATGATCTCTATAAAGGCGTTGTAATTAGACTACGGTCTCCTAACAAGATCCAAAAACTTCCGACTTGGCTGTTGTTTAGGGGACCGTGGCATGCTACAGGGTAAACTGTAGATGAGCAGTGAACAGTAGTCAGTATGATCTCTATAACGGCTTAGTTATTAGACTAGAGTCTCCTAACAGCAATCATTCCAATATTAATGGGTCAATTAGCTATTGCCACTTTTAGGATTAAATGCCGTTTTCTCAAAATCTTGTTTTAGGGGGGTCACTGACTTCAATTTATCAGAAATGTCTTGTCTTTTATTATGTGTACAGAACTCAAAATGTCATGTTTGTGACTTATTGTGGGTTTTCTCATGCACACTCACAAATGATCTGTGTTCTTTTGTCTATTTGGAGCATCCTATGTAGCTTGCCATTTGTGTGGGCCTCTTTTTTGTATATAAACATCATTCTGATGACCTTACAAGGTTGCCCTTTTCCTTCTAACGTAACCAAAAAAAGCGAGGAATTCAAAATAATCAATAATTTGTATTTTTCTTTAGTCTTTTCATCTTATGAAAGCTGTTGTGTGTCCACTGTTAAAAAAGCAAAGTCTAGATCCAGAGGAAATGAAAAATTATCACCCTGTGTCAAACTTACCTTTCATCTCAAAAATTTTGGAGAAGGTTGTGTTAGCACAACTTAAAGAACACCTAAATAAGAATGAGCTAATTGAGCCTTTTCAGTCAGCATACAGGGAGAATCATAGCACCGAAACAGCACTTTTAAGAATTACAAATGATGTACTTAGGTCAATAGATGATGGTAATGTTTCTATTTTAACATTTCTGGACATGTCCGCTGCATTTGACACTATTGACCATTCCATCCTTCTCAAAAGATTAGCCAAAAACTTTGGATTAACTGGAAATGTTTTATTGTGGTTTAAATCGTATCTCACTGAAAGATTACAATCAGTGATTGTTCAAGGAAAGTGTTCCAGCCAATTTCACTTGAAATTCGGCGTACCCCAAGGGTCTGTTTTAGGCCCTATTCTATACACGTTGTACACTTTACCTTTAGCAGCTGTTTTTAGGCAACATGATATTCATTATCACTTTTATGCTGATGATTCTCAGCTGTATCAATCTACTCGTCTATCTGCCTTTTCATCCCTTGTCTCTAATTTGCAAAACTGTTATGAATCTGTACAATCATGGATGTATACCAACAAACTCAAATTAAATAATGACAAAACTGAGGTATTGCTGTGCTCCACTGATTCCAGACTGAATAAAGTCGAAATAGAAAACATCAATATTGCAGGTGCAGTTGTCAACTTTGTAGATAGAGCCAAAAATTTGGGTGTTATTCTTGACTGCACCTTGTCCATGGAACATCAAATAAACTCTATGATCAGGTCAATGTTCTATGAAATTCGAAAGATCTCTCAAATGAAGTCTGTTTTAAACAAAGAATCAATAAAGACACTGGTAATTTCTTTGGTTTTGTCTCGTTTAGACTATTGCAACTCACTGCTAGCGGGCCTGTCTGATGAAAATATTCGAAAACTTCAAAAAGTACAAAATTACGCTGCTCGTCTGGTTCTCGGCAAGTCTAAATCAGAAAGTGGAACAGAAATGCTACAAACTCTCCACTGGCTACCTGTTAAAGCCAGGATTGAATACAAAATTGCGGTTTTATGTTTTAATGCACTTCAAACCTCAGAACCTTTTTATTTAAAAGAACTACTCTGTCCCTATGCACCTACGAGAGATCTTAGGTCACAAAATTCAAAATTTTTAGAGGTACCAAGATCCAAACTTAAGAGATATGGTGACAGAGCTTTTAGTATTGTCGGACCATCTGTTTGGAATTCATTGCCATTTTCATTGAGGTCTGCATGCAGTGTTGCAATATTCAAAAAACACCTCAAGACTTACCTTTTTAAGAAATATTTGTCAAACTAACTTCTATAGCATTAGGAATCTGTGCATGTGCTTGAGTGAGATTGTGTGCATATTATGTACAATTAGAATGTGGGAGTGAATGCGTTTGTAAAGCGCTTTGAGGTCTAGGCATAAAGCGCTATATAAATGTACTTATTATTATTATTATTATTATTATGTTAGGGCTTTGCAATATACAACTTTTTTTTCTTTCTTGTCACATTCAAACTCATCCTGGTAGTTTATAATTCCAGCTAACAATTGACTTTTAGATAATTATATTTATATGTTTAGTGATTTGCAGCTTGTCAGGGTTTTGTAACACATGTGATTATTAATATTCTCATTTGCATGCCAGGCCTTTGATGATTGACCCTGATGGTCAAGCCAACAGATGGGTCAAGAACATGGAGAAAGACAAAACTTTGTCAGTCATCAAACTGTCTGACCATGATTACATGAGGATACTGGAAAATTGTGTCAGTTTTGGCAATCCTCTACTGCTAGAGAATGTGTATGAGGAATTGGACGCTTCCTTAGAGCCACTGCTTCTTAAACAAACTTTTAAACAAGGTAAGTGGGGAAATGCGGAAAATATATATAGAGAGAGAGAGAAAGAGAGAGAAATTTCAGTGATTTTATGAATCATGTGGAATTGAATTTTAGTCTTTTGCAGGCAACTACAGGTGTTCCATATATGAGACGTTGATGAAATATTATATAAAACAACAGAAAATCTGTGGGGTTGCAGCAAGGTTTGAAGCGAAGTCAAAATGTGGCAAAAAGAAAAAGCTGTATGTAGTAGCAGAGCCTCTTATAAGAAATAATACAGAAACAATGCAATCAAATGCAAAAGGAAAAGGAAAAGACAAATCAAGCTTTTGGTTTATTATCCTTCGTCCGGAAAAAAATTTTTTAGCTACATCTAGATAGAAAATTAAACAAATAGAAAAATCGTAGAGCGTTTAATAAATATGCGTACTTAACATCTGAGAGTCCTAAACTTGGATTCTCGGAACGCAGCACATTCGTTTGGGTATGGAGGCCCAAAATCATGTAATAACCACTCAGTCCTGCCAGCTAAACGCCCATTTCAATACGGGACACCCTAAGTAGTACGTAAACCCAGGCCCTGTAAAGCTGGTTAGGATTTCTGAAATACAAAACACTGTAACACACATCACTGGTCATATAATTTACTCCATGTATATTAGAAACATGCCCATAATTTCTCCACAGACTTACACTTTACTGGAGGAAGTTCTTGTTTTGCATAAAAATCATTTCTTTTGTCCCTCCTGACATCCTGAATACTGGATGGTCCCCTAAAATAATGGCAAATCTGACAACTTATTTGAATTTTAGTTATAACTTTACTTGTTCACATTGATTGCGGAACTGCAGTGGAGTCTGAGAGATTGTGCATGCAATGGGCTGTATAAAATGTTTCACTTACTTAGTTTGAAATACCTAAACAACAGCTATGATTCTTACCTGTGGGAAAATGGCATTTTATACTGCCCTATTTTGACAGTCTTATATTTCAGCTTTTATTTTCCACCCCAGGTGGAGTGAATATGATCATGATGGGTGACCAGGCCCTAGAATTTAGTGCCGAATTTCGATTCTACATCACCACTAAGCTGAGGAATCCTCATTATCTGCCAGAGATCTCTACCAAGGTGTCTCTGCTCAATTTTATGATCACGCCTGAAGGCCTGGAAGATCAGCTGTTGGGGATAGTTGTTGCCAAAGAAAAGTTTGTTTTTTTTTTTTCGTTTTTTTTTTTTTTTGCTTCTCCCCTTCCATTCTCTTTCCCTCCTGTCCTGTTTTCTTTCTGTACTTTTTCATGCTTTTCTCTTGCCTGTCTGTCTTTCTCGACATGTCTCGGAAACTCATTTTATGTCTCACTAGAATAGAGAAGCCTCTATATTAATATTATTACTGACCGTGAGAGAAGTTTTCCACTCTCCAAGTTAAAAGTTAGGTGAGTTTTAGTTACATTTTGACCCACTGTTCGCCTACAGACAATCATATCCGAGTTACTTATATCATATCTAATGTGCGACATTCAAATAAATGAAGATTCAGATCCATCCACAGCACGTCTGTATCATAATTCTGACACATTACTTGCGTTCGGATGATTTGAGTTACACAGTGAGGATTATCCACCAAAATATGTTATGTCCAATTTTATTCATTACTCTTAAATTCCTGCAGATATGCAAGACACAATAAAACTATTCATGTGACCATATTGAAATCATTGCAATTGTCTGAATTTTCATTCAGGTTAACATTTCAAACTCATTTTTCTCAATTTGATGATTTTGAACATAAGACAGTCTGGTTGCTAACCTATGAGATAGTCTTTGATACGAAAATTATTATTGAAACCTACCAATAACTATTAAATGCTGCCCTTTATTCTACAGACCTGAACTGGAGGAAGAAAGACAAGCACTTATTGTATCGAGTGCAGCAAATAAGCGGCAACTTAAGGAGATTGAAGATAAAATCTTGTACACTCTGTCAGCCTCAGAGGGCAACATTCTGGAAGATGAGTCAGCCATTCAAGTACTTGATTCATCCAAAGTGCTCTCCAATGAAATTTCCAAGAAGCAAAAGGTATAGAATTGTTTACCAATCATTAGGAAACTGTATTTACATCTGACTCTGAGAACTAATCACAGTATCTTGGCACGTACATTTTATCGGCTCTTGAATTATTTCAGAACATGAATATGTTGTCACTGCTCTATGATAATGTCACATGTCAGACTTATGCCAAAAGGCAACTGATGCATTCATTACATTCCTGAGCATGAGGGCTATAAGATAATATTACATATAGGAAAAAGAAATGTGCCAGTAGGAAAAAAGTAATAATCTGATAGAATCATAATGGCATAAGTCACCAGATGACAGGAAAAGAAATGTTTTTTTTCTTAATATCTCAAAAATGTATTATACTATTAGCGTAGAGTAGTGACGATGTGTTTGTTCATGTGATAGTACATAAGATATGTATATGTGCTCTTACTTTTGTACTCTGTGAAATTAATTTACTTATGGGATAATAAAGTAATTTTGATCTTATTTATCTTATATTGTATTTACAAGAGGATAACAAAAAAAAAATTATAAATGGTGAACAAATTTCCTGCACCGTTGTAAATAAACAAGGAAGTGGAAGTATAATGTATCCCTCTTTGTCATTTAAATATACAATTAACTTTATTAAATATTTATTACCTAATAAGGATAAAAGACTGACCTGCAATCACTGCCATCGCACTCTCGGGTCAAACATTGGTAGAATAAGCCACGAGAGAAGCTGTCAGTCAAAGTGAAAGTGAATATTCTAGCTGCTAAGACCGTCTGTAAAGACGCTAAAGGCCATATAATAAGGATGATATCTTGTACAATGATATTGGGGAATTATGTGAACCAATAGACAATAACTATTGTATTTTTGCTGCCAGCAAACAACCCTACATCAATCCAACCACGTAGGATTAACCTCAAGTTTGCTTTTTAGAATGACATTGTTCTGATGTCGGTCCACTGGTTACAGTATTGTGCCTTTGTTAGTTTAATGTAAGAAATTCATCCTGATGATAATCCTACCAGCCTTATGGAAATCCCATACAAATCTGCATCAGACTGATGTATGGATGCTGACCTTTTTATTTTTAATTTCAGCCTTTCTAGTTCCAAGCTTCGTTAAAGGATTGCTTTATACATGTAAAAAACTTTCAGATTGGTGAAGAGACAGAGAAGAAAATAGAGGCATCTCGCATGGGCTACCGGCCTATTGCCAGTCATTCCTCTGTCCTGTTCTTCTCCATAACCGAACTGCCCAATATTGACCCCATGTACCAGTATTCATTGACATGGTTTGTCAATCTCTTTATCATGTCAATTCAAGACAGGTAATATATTTCCAAATTATTTAAGTATATGAAAAGTTGGAAATCAAAAACACTAAGTAGTGATTTGACCTACAGTCCAATCCACTTATCTCGACATGGCTTTTCTCGACATTCTGGGTAACTCGACACAATTTTTAAGTCCCAGCCTGTTCCTTCTTTAATGCTACTAAATATTTCCCCGTAACTCGACATGTTATTCCATTCTTTCCTCTTATATCGACACATTTCTCTCCGACTGCGGCAAAATAAGTGCACTAGATCTACTACTGTGCTACCAAATATGCCCACGCAACTCCCCGCATATAATAAGGTCTTTTTATTTCGTTTTACAGTGTTGGCGGGGAGGGGTAGGAGAGGGATATGTGGACACAGAGGATGACCCTCGGCTTCAGTAATGCGAGCGTGGAGTGCCATGCATACGCGCACGGCAGTAAAAGTAGGCCTACAGAGTACTACAGACTGAGTAATTTTTTTTCCCCACAAAACATTCGTGCGCCGTTGATACCAGGCCTTGACCTAGATCTCTTGGTTAACTGCCGTACTGTTTGTATATCGGTATCATCACTTCTTCTAAAGAAACAGTCAGGTCGAGATTAAAAAGAAAAAAGTAAAGCACTGCGCATATGATTGCTACGGCATTTCTCCAACATCGGCAAATCTTTTCCTCGCAACTGCTCCCGCACAACAGTGACATTGGAGGAACAGGTGACAATATGCCGTTAATTTAAAGAAAAGGGGACATAATTGTGTTACTTATTGGACACTTCCAATTATGGTGATGTTTGACACCCTCCCCCCCCTTTTTTTTTCTCTTCCACCACTAATCTGCTATTTCGACTTTCTCTTCACTCGACACAAGTCAGACGGTCCCACTGATGTCGAGATATTAGGATTGCACTGTATTTAGCTATCTGGGACCTTTCAGAAAGCAATTTATCAATTACTATTGCCTGCCGCTTCAAGATATTGATAATAGAAGATGGCTAGATGTTAAAATGGGAGATGAAAATCACATTAGCCTTACTGACTTTAAGTGACCACAGAAAAAAGAATTATTCTTCATTTTTCTTAAAAGTATGAATTGCACATTTAGGGCATTTTGACTTCCAATACCTCATATTACAATTTACGTAAGGCATCACCCAAGTACTGCTTTATTCTATCTTCACTTTTTATAGAAATTGAGAGAAGACTATAAAATGGCACAACGAAGCATATTATTTCATTCCTGTGAAGATTGTGAAGGTAGATTTTCAAGTATTAAAACGTTGTTTTAACACCTTGTAAAGTTTATAGCTAAGCAGTTTTCTCAAAATGCATTGATGCAGAAACAGAATTAAACAGTGACTGGGAGGAAACAGAGTCTTTCCACACAAAGGCATGTTTGGGTAGCAGTTAATTAAATCATATTACTCCAATATTAGAGGAAGAGGTAAGATATATTTGATATTTAAAACTTTACCCTTAAAAATAATATTACTTTCCTTTTTGCATATAGAACTAAAAATTAAATTCTGAGGTGAGAATTTGTTTTTATCTGTATATATGCCATAAAATTGCTGCACAGTGCTATTCATTTTTCATTGTAATTCAACATGTCATGCATTCCTAATACTTCATATAATTACGTCTAGCTAGTGTCTCAGATCCCACGTACCAAAGATACACAAGAAGGCACAGACAGTGAACTTGCTGTTTGCGGTTTAAATCATAATGGTCTTTGAGACCATACATTAACATAGAGGGGTATTTGCCATATTGTTGACTATGACATTTTTGCTGATTTTGAGGTTTTGTCATAAAACCAGTTTTTTCACTCTTAATTTCATTATGTTCAAATGTCATTCCAATCAGATGAAAACTTTTTGAGATATGTGTTTGGGAGGTAATGTTTTATGCGCTTTAGCCCTTTTGCCAACCAAACTTCAATCCTCCTTTCCTCAAGAGGGCAAAAATGCACATACAAAATGGCTAATACTCGACGATACTATCATGGTACTGTTTTCAACACAGATTCTGAATTATTTCAAATGCAATAAATAACTGTTTTTTCTACTTTTCATAATTATCCAGTAACAAGTCCAAAAGCCTTGAGAAGAGGATCCGTTTCCTGGCTGATCATTTCACTTACAGCCTGTATGCCAATGTATGTAGGTCCCTTTTTGAGAAGGACAAACTCGTATTCTCTTTCATTCTGTGCTCCAATATCCTGAGGTAATGTCAAGAGTCTGAGATTTCTGCAGTAGATTACATCCCAGGTCATCGTAAAAACTTTTTTTGGTTTGGGGATGAATTGGATTATTCAGTTCTATGAATCCTATGTTTCTTGTCTTTTAGCAAGACTACTTGAATGATGTTTTTGGATAGAAATATGTTAATACTGAGTTAATATAGTTCAGGTAATGAAGAGAGGGGGCAGACAAAGAAAGAAATGGATGGCTATGTTTGCTGAAAGCACAGGGGAAAACTTTGCCATGAACCAGGCCCTTGGCCATGACCGCCAGAGGTGGAGACAACTGGGGCAATGCTCACTAGTGCAGTGCCCCCACAACTCTGGAAGAAATTAAAGGATCTATAGATAGACTAAATTAGACACTGATATTTCTTATTAATCTCCCTATGAAAGTCAGGACCACGTGCTTGATACATCATTATTGGAATGCACTAAATGTTTTGAAATATAAATTCCTCTGGCAAGATTTGATGTTGGATTAGACATTTTTTAAAAATATTTTGAACATTCACATTTGAAACTTGCAACAGTAATTGTGGAACCTATCACAGAATAATAATATGTATTAAAAAAAAGTAATAAATAGCTCATACTAAGGGAAGTTGAACACCCAGATCATGCCTATCTTTGAAATGATGACCACTCTCCAGTTTTGTTTTAAAGTGCATAAGAGAGACTCTGACATGTTAGTGGTGATAAAAAATATTATTTATATTCTGAAATACTACAGTTAAGGATTTGGTCATACTTGGCTTTTAATTTTTATGTGTTGGTAAACTGGATAAAAAGCAGGGCGTAAAAATTCTTTTGGTATCATATAAGAATACTATTAAATTTCTCTACCTTAAGTTGAAGTGTACTTAGAGTATGTTAAAGGGAAATAAATATTAGACATGCAGTTTAGATGTTGTAGTATTACTGATGGAGTTGCATTGGAAATAGTGTCTGTAAGCTGAGAAGGTGGGGTTTTGAAAGTTGATAGTTCTTTAGTCCCAATTAAGTTCTTTCAAGGAAATGGTCTTTTCTGTCACGCTATTCTGTTACAGATCTAAGAAATCTCTCAGCCATGATGATTTCCTATTCTTCCTGACGGGTGGAGTTGGACTAGAAAACAAACTAGCAAATCCTGCATCATCGTGGCTTTCTGACGCATCATGGGATGAGATTTGCAGATTGAGTGACATGCCTGAATTTAAAGGATTCAAGTAAATGCACTGAATTCTGTCTGTTTTGTTTTGTCTGCAGATACAAATTATAAGTGGTTCCTTCTTCAGGTTGTTTGATTTGTATTATGGTCAGAATGTAAGGTCAGTGTAACATACGAATACACATGAATATGTGAGGAATATTTATGAATCTGTCTTGATGACATGAAGAGAGTAAGAAGAAAGATCAGAAGAACAAAAGATCACTTAAGGCAGTGAGAATCATTTCTTAAACTTGGGAATAAACTCATTCCCCATTCAAATATACAAGGACGGAACCTGTTCTGACAATGTCGAAATTCCAGCATCTTTTTGTTAGAAAATACATCTTATTTTAATTTTTAAATGTAAGCTTAATCCTTTGTTTTATTTTTTTTTTTAATTCGAATTTAGAGTGTTTAAAATATTTGATTCAGGTTTTGAAGTGCATTGAAAAAAACATCATATTTGGCCTGGGACCCCACCCACTTAGCAATTCTGGCTGGGCCCCGAAGTTGATTAAAAATTACTTTACACACCAATTACTGAGCTGTACAAAAAAATTAAAATAATAAGCATAGGCACCACTCATTCCAAATCAAACAAGAAATTTTTTGTTCAACATCTAACTTAATAATGTGTAGAGGTTTTTGCTTTTGGAGGATATTTGCCTTAGGCTTTTGCACCTCAAATAAATATCATTTATAGAAGGGGTTTAATATGGAGGTGAAAGTATCCAGCTCTCTGCAACCTCACTCCCTGGTCTGGCCTATTTTGTTTGAAAGGTTGCCCAGACCTGACCTAAACGGTCTAAGATGTCTAGACTATCATAATAAACATCAGCATTACATATACATGTAAAACTAACATTTTATTTGTATTATGTGAAAATATATTTTTCTATATTTGTCATAAGGGAAAATTTCACAGAAAACGTTAAAGTTTGGGAAGAATATTACAATTCTAAAGAACCTCACAAATGTCCAATACCTGAACCCTGGGAGACCAAGCTGGGAATTTTTCAAAAAATGATGGCCCAGCGATGTATTCGCCCAGATAAGGTAGGACTGTACCCATGTCAAGTTCTTTTTCAGATCTAAATACCCCAACACTGGATCAGTTAGTCAGAAATTTTAAATTTTAGAACGACCATGCATTACTCAGCTCATGTAGCTCTTAAAAATAATTGCATTAAAGCCAGCCACTGATAAGCTGTGTTCAACTGAGTGTAAGTGTTTATCATACAAAAGCTCTCCTAAAGGGGAACAATTTTCTATAAATATTGAGATTTGCCTATAAAATGAAAGATTAGCCATTTTTCAGCATTCAATTAAAATATTTTGCTTGAAATTGTCTTAGAAATATTTTGTCACGAGTGGAGTGAGCGATAGTTAATAATTACGGGGTTAAAGGAGGAGAGTAAAATTAACTCACGTAGACAAGTGGGGGAAAGCGTGCATGTTATGAGTGGTGGGGGTCTGAAGGAGGCGAGAGCGCTGTATTACTATCACTGCAAGTTAGAACGTCCTAAAGAGCGGACGCAAGAGAAAGCCCAGTGGGCGAACATAAGGGGAGCAGTCGGAAGACTAGTGAGAGAGTTTTTTCCAGTGATGACTGGTAGGTGAAACGATGATTGATAATTATGATTGATGTATTATATTCGTCTATTACCATGAGGTAAATAAGTATATGTGAGGAATGTGGAAGTCCTTGATATTGGATATAGCAATGTGCGCCATGAGCGATAGATGAAAGTTGAGCTCATGGATTTGTAGCACGAGTGAGTAGGGTGTACTACGATGGAGGTGTGTTACCGTAAGATGTTTGGTGAGTGAAATGTGAACTATTGTGTGTACGCTTCATGGGTTGTAAGGAGAGGTGGAGTGAATAGAAATGGTATGGTATTATACCAATGTAATGTTATTCTTGTAGGTGTCGGGGACGGGCCGAAGAGCCACCTCGGTGAGCACAGGGGATAGGCCAGCATAGGGCCGGAGGCCACACATAGGCCAAGAGTGAGGCTGTCAGTGCAGGACAGTAGAGGCACATAAAGTCGTGGCGGTCTGGCCACGGACAGGGACGTAGATATGAGCGTGAATGTGCTAATTGAAATGATAATGTACTATTGCCATGTTGATGGGCTATTGAAATGATAATGTACTATTGCCACGTTGATGGGCTATTGAAATGATAATGTACTATGGCCATGTTGATGGGCTATTGAAATGATAATCTGCTATTGCCCTGCTGAGGTGCTAGTGGAATGCTAAGGTGTTATGGCAATAGGAAGGTGATATTGAGAGACTGCGGTGCCAGTGAATTATTAATGTGCTATTAAGACCCTGAGGGGAGAGGCTGAGGCCGAAGTGTCTTTAAGAAGTAACTACCGGGTTGTGGATCCGAGGAAGAGTGCATGTGGGAATAAGGCCGTTGTACGGCAGTTAAATTCAATAATATAATGTATGTAATTGCGCTATTATCTGTATAATTATGTTTAATAAATGTGTGAGTCTGATGGGTTGTTCTGTTAAGTGTTAAACTTGTTCGTTCGTGATTGTTGTCCTGTCATAACTTATTACATCTCCCAGTCTGGGATTTGTGACATATTTTATTTTGATTTTTTAAAGAGGTATGAAAATTTCACCTTCAGCCCGATTTTGCCAGATCCACTCACAAATATTTCATGTATGTGCTCATTTAGAGTTTTATTCTTTTTCTTCTTTCATTCAAAGATCACCCAGGCGGTCAGCAATTTTGTTGTAGACAAACTAGGAAAAACATTTGTCCAGCCACCGCCCTTTGATCTTGCCAAGAGTTTTGGAGACTCCAATGCTTGCTCTCCTCTTATCTTCATCCTGTCACCTGGAGCAGATCCCACCATGGCACTGCTAAAATATGCAGATGACAGAGGATTTGGAGGCAGAAAGTTCAATTCCATATCACTCGGGCAAGGCCAGGTGAGATCTGTCTGTTCATATTGAAATTACTTTAGTTACCAACAACAAATTTTTCTTAAAACTTTTGAATGCAGCAGACATATATAGACTCCTCATATTCCTTCTTTATCTGTATTTTAACAGAGTTCCCTATGTGAAAAGACTACTTTGAACAAATTAAGGCACACAAAATTTAAATTCTCTGCGAAGTTTCAGTGACTTTCTGAGGATCAGACAAAATGACTAACAGAAGATAACCTCAGATACCCAATATATTGATTTGAAACAGTGCAGTGAGCAGGAATATATCCATGGTGTGGAATAAGTTTGAAAGCTATTGTTTCCATGCATGAAGAAAATATAGAGTTCTTTAAAGCAATGATAGAAATCACGTGAGTTGTTTTTTAGGGTCCAATTGCTGCGAGAATGATCAAGCAAGCTGCCGAGGAAGGAACATGGGTGCTGCTACAAAATTGTCATTTAGCTGTGTCATGGATGAATGCACTGGAAAAAATTTGTGAAGAACTCGCCCCTGACAATGTAGCATCAGATTTCCGTCTATGGCTTACCAGCTACCCATCACCAAAGGTGGGTCATACAGTTGCTGGATCTATTCAAGGACACATTACTATTTAAAATAATTGGCTGTTGTAAATTGAATATATGTTCTTTTGCAAAATCAGTCATTAAATTTTTAAGGGGTTTCCATTACATTGCATTAAATGAAAATGTTTGATCTTCAAGGTTTCTAGTTTAGCTCTTTTATGATTTACTTCTTTTTATTTAAGTTGGAACACAGTGTAAGGATGTTTGTGTTGGACAGCTCACCTGAATAATGAAAGGGCAGAGGCAGCTTTTCGGTGCATAATTTTCCAGTGTCGGTCATGGATTTGAAAACCAGTAAGCTGAAAATGCACATATTTATTCATTTTGATGGCGGATCTATAATTCAATCAGTGTAATATACTTGTCTATGTATGTTCTTGCTGCTTGTTAAAATCTGGCGGCAATCATTGTGAAAATCTCCATTCAGTCAGTGAAGCGACATTGTATGTTGCAGACTTGTGGTAGGTAGCAACTACACTAAACTGTGAATGTGTAACTAATTAATTCCATTACTTAGTTCCCAGTATCGGTTCTTCAAAATGGTGTGAAAATGACCAATGAACCGCCCACAGGACTGAGACAAAACTTGTTACAGAGTTATCTAAATGACCCCATTAGTGATGAAAGCTTCTACTCAGGCTGTCAACATCATCTTAAACCAGAGAAAGATGTGGTAACTATGCAAGTTTTCTTTATCTTGTGGTATGGAATGGTACCTTAGCATAAGCATGAATATTTTGATGACACATTGAAGGTTTCTAGGAAGCTTTTTTTTTTTTATTGTATATGTGATATATTTTGGACGAATTTGAAAGCGGTTTTTCTTTTCTTTTTGGGAAATATTTTTTTATAAGATGAGATAAGATAAGAATCACTTTATTATCCCATGAGGGAAATTCTCTTGCACAGAGTGTTTAAGAACACCATCACGGTACACACATCTTACGCATCATTATATAAACATATATCACAACCCAATAAACTCAATAACAGGCAAACATGAAGTGACATGGTAAGGAACCTTTGTGAAATATAGCACACATCAAACCAAAGCGTCTTGTTAAGGCGAATTATGGAGTTCAAAAACAATCTTCTGTATCTTTCTCTGTCTCTGTTGGCTTCCCCATGTATATTATTTCATCTGCATGATGCAAGTCCGTTGATAGTGCAGCTGTGATATCAATCACATTTAATTAATGAATGGTTTGAATTTTCAACAGAAAAGGAATGAAATTAGATACAAAGTTATTACTCTTATGCCTCAAACAAAATGTTTACTTCAAATCATATAGATGTATTTTTAACTGTCAAGCGCCCAGACACACATTGCCTCAACCGAACATTCAGAGACATAAAAAGTGGATTTAACATAGTCAAAGAATGCAAAACAAATCATTAAATAAGTGAAAAAATATGTATCATTAAATATTAGTTATTAATAATAATAATAATAATAATGTATAGCATTTATATAGCGCATATCCATTTAACTAAAATGTTGCACACTTAGAAGATAGGACATCAAATGGCCTGTATCAAACATGGAACACTGGGAGCCAGAGGGTTAAACTGAGGAGATAACAGTCCTAGTTCCTTGTTGAAAGTTAAATGTGGCAAAAATAAAGATATAAAGTTATATGTTGCAAAGCCTCACATAGAGACAAACAATAAGGAAACTATATGATAAATTCCAAAAGAATTTGAAATGAAACAAAACAACAACAAAAAGCTTTCGAGCCCTAAATCCTTCTTCGGGTAAAAAAGAATAAGATTTAATTGCTGAAACAATCTATGAGTATGAATAGACAAATACACAATGCCTACTTAGCTGTGGCTTCTGCCACTGCTTTTTCCTTGTTGGCAGCATTTCACCAAGCTACTCTTCGGCCTGTGTTTCTTCCATGCCTTGGTGCAAGAACGAAGGAAGTTTGGTCCAAATGGTTGGAACATTGCATATGGGTTTAATGAATCCGATCTTAGAATATCTGTGAGACAACTGCAGGTCAGTAGTTTTGTTTCATCAAAATCTTTAATGCAGATGATTGGCTTTTGAAATTTTGCTCTTCATTGCACTATGCTAGAATATGCTTATTTGTAACCTGCTGTTTGCATGCACTACAGGTGTATGTAACATGATACATAAAAATTAACTTTGCCAATGTTTTAGTATTTACTTCCTCATGTTTCCATTATATTTTCACACTATTTTATTTTTTGGTTTTGGTCAGTTTACTCATCTATTCTACAGTAAGATAAAGATTTCATTTGGAGGCCTGACCACATACATTATAAAAGAAATGAAAGTAATGATTTATACTCCATATTATGTTCACAATATCATCTTTTGTGGTTGTAATTACTACAGTCATCTAACTCTACGGTAAGATAACTTTCTCTTTGGAGCCTGGCCACATTCTGTATAAAAGAATTGAAAGTAATTATTCACATCTTGTCTCCAAATATTTATTTTTATCTATCCCGATCAAGCGTGCAATTTTCTTTTCTTTTTTTCTTATGAATCCAGATGTTTATCAACGAATATGATGAAATTCCTTACGCTGCCATTTCATACATGACTGGAGAGTGTAACTATGGTGGCCGGGTGACTGACGACTGGGACAGACGATGTCTCATGACCATATTAGGAGATTTCTTTTGTGAGGCTTTAGTCAATGACCCAAACTACAAGTTCAGCCCAAGTGGTCACTACCATTTGCCTTTGAGAACTGACTATGAAAACTGCCTCAAATTTATCAAGGTAATTTGTTATGTAGATTGGTCAGCCTGTATTCGGCATATACTTGCATATTACAACAGATATTTATTCAAACAAAAAATTAATAACTTATCAAGAAATTTGAAACTCATCAGCTTGTTCTGCATTTAAAGTAAAAAAAAGGTGCATAAAACTTGGAGCTACCGGTAACTTGATTTCAGCTGGCTTTGCATGTGCACAGATATGGAAACAGTAACGGAAACGACAAAGACCCTTCAAAGTTTGACGGATGTTTTCTTGTGTATGGAAACGCTGTCTGTGTGCACATGGAAACACTCTTTCTTTTTGCTGCTTGATGGATTTTTCGATGTTTCCATTGCCATTTCCCTCTCTGCACTCATGAAAACCCAGCTTCAGATTCACATCTGACATGGCATAGCATAACATACACTGCAAGTTTTACATCGTTAATTTCCATTGGTGTATTCTATCCTGTACATGATAACAATCTTCTATTTCTAGTGCTTGGTTTTGTTGTAAAATCATTGTGTTATATGTGGAGACAAACTCAAACTCAAACACAAATAAGAAAAGAGAAAACCACAGGTCTTCATATCATTATGCACATTAATAGTTGTCCCACCCATCTTCTCTTCTAAGTTCACTCCACCACCAGATCTTTTGGAGAGTTGTTGAGTGTAGGTCTTTTAATACCTAACAGAAGTGAACTTTATACATAGGGCTACAGGGTTTTTTTTTTAGTGGAATATGATGCCGTTTGCCCATCAAGCATGAGCTTTCCCATATAAATTTGTACATTAACTTTTGGTAAATTATAATTTAATCACTCAATTAGAAAATGTCACAGAATATTGAATATTCCCTTCAAGATGTTGAACTGTATTGTTCTCACCTTTTTCAAGCTGCATCTTTTTTTTTTTAATCATGAACTTTATCTAATTTACCTTCACCTAGCAACTTCCAATGGCCCAGTACCCTGAGGTGTTTGGCATGCATGACAATGTGGACATCTCCAGGGAGTTGCAAGAGACCAAAATGATGTTTAACTCAGTTTTACTGACTGAGGGCAGGGGTAGAGGAGGAGCTAAAGGATCAGATGCTGCTCTGGCAGCAGTAGCAGGAGATATACTTGGAAAGGTAAGCTCATAGTTACTCTTTTTTTTACTTTGCAATGGTCAAGATCCGTGATATATAATATACAGGGTGTCCCAAGAGTCAGGATCAATAGGCAAAACTGTATTTAAAAGTTTTATTGTAGCAAAGATGCTAGATACAGTAAGATGAGACAGCTAGTGCATTTGGTGTGCAGAAATTTCACACCACCACCTAGCGGGGAATGCACAAAAATCTTGAAAAATGCCATGTCTTACAAAGTCACTATAGGCAAAATATTGAATTTTGTTCACTGTTCAACTGTCACTGTAGCCTTGATTGAAGTCACGTTTTTTTGTAATTGTAGCTTTAATTGCTGTGGGAAAACTGACTTTTTTCTTTTTTTTTTTTTTTAAGTCGCAACAGCACTGTAGCAAATCCGCATCACTAATTTATCATTACATCAAGCATTCTTTTAATGCAGTGGGCTATGAGCCCCGCCCATGATCAGAGTGCAAACTGTGCATGATTTGCTCAGAGGCACGAAGAAAGGAGTGTCTCATCTTATTGCATCTAGTATCTTTGATTATACATGTAGTAAATGCTCAAATCGTTGATCTTGGACTTGATAGCACATGAGAATGAGTTCAGTGTGATCTTCTGTTGCTAATTTCTAAGCCAAACTGGGATTTGAAATGAAAAGAAAAATTTCAGTTTTCTTGTAAGAGAAAAATGACTCTGGATCCAGACTTTTGGCACTTGTGTACACACTGAGCACTTTGTTTTTACCGTCATATTTTTGTATGTAATACCAAATTTTTTTAATGTAAAAATTATCCCAGAGAAAATTCCTCATGGGCACTGTTTTCCTGTACTTGCTCTTTCCTTTTTTCATAGCAAACCTCAGTGCCTATTTAAGGCCACAGGCAGAGTAGGAATATAATTTTAATTATTTCCATTACAGTAGCAGTTTAGAAACGGTATTAAAGATCGAAGTCTAAACATCCTGTAGTCATTTTAATTTCAATGAATTTCATTTTCATTCCAACATGTAGCCTCTTGTTGTAGGTTACTTTACACCTGCCATGTTTTAACAATAAGACTTTTCATTTGTGAAGCATCTATGTCATTATTGAGTTGACACATTGTAAAACCTAGCTCAATTCAAATTAATTTGGTTTCATTCTTTGCTGAATTATCTGTATAAGTATTCATTTTTGTTCCATTTCTTTTCAGCTGCCCAAAGATTTCAATATTGAGAAAGCAATTGAGAAGTACCCTGTCACTTACATGGAGAGTATGAATACAGTGCTGGTACAGGAAATGGAGAGATTTAACAGGTTATGGCTATTCTTGAGAGGATGATGAATTGGTGATAATTACAGTGTGTCTATCACCATGCAATTTTTTCCATTTGTATCTCTTTATTTGGCACACAGGATGTAAGCCCTTGCAGCCATTATTGAAGAGAAGCAATATGTGAGTGGATCCGGTGAAATCGGACTTAAGGTGAAAGACCAAATTCCTGAGAAAAGCCCTACACGGGGAAAAATTTTCTCCCAAAATTGAGATTCACTTCTATAAGGATAGAAGATAAGCCATTTTTCTGCATTCAGTTAAAATATTTTCCTTGAAATTGTCTTAGAAATATTTTATTTTGATGTTTTAAAACGGTATAAAAATTTCATGTAAAACCCGATTTCGTCAGATCCTCTCACATATTAGACAGATGAGTTCTGATATCCACCATTGGAATTGTATTTTTTCCACCTTCGGCAGTTTGTCAAAGGTTCATTGGTGAAGGACAAAATGTAATAATGCTTAATGAAATTATTTCATTGAAGGTAGGTCTAGAGCAAAATAATTATGTTTTTGTTGGAATTTCACAACTTTTTATTCAAGAAGATCCAGTTAAGAAAATTACTTGCCATCTTTAGCTACTGTAATTTTGAAATCTTGTGAATTTTTTTGCATGTATGTAATGCAATGCCAGTATTTAATTCTTTTTCCTGACTATTATTACCTTTACTTTTAGACTCTTAGTCATCATCCGCAGCAGCCTTGTGAATGTCCAGAAAGCACTGAAAGGCCTGGTTGTTATGTCCCCTGATCTGGAGGCCCTCGCCGGGAGTCTAATGGTGGGCAAACAACCTGCAATGTGGGCCAAGCGTTCCTACCCTTCTCTCAAATCTCTTGGAGGTTACATTAATGAATTCCTGGACCGACTGAGATTTCTTGAAGTAAGTCATCCTTAAACAAACTATATAATTGTGAACTTAAGTGATGGTGGGTTACTCTGGCAATGCAAAGAAAAATTTATTGCGGGTAAAGTATTTAAATTAGTAGTGGTTTACATTTTGGGAAGAGATGAAATTATGAGCTGCAACTTGTCCTTCTGTCCTGTAGTTCTTTTATAGTCTGTCTGTCATCTTGCTTTTCTCTGGCACCTTAACTGGGTCAGTGTTCCTTTCCTAGGTATACAGTACAACTGTGCACATGTTTTGTTTCAGTAGGCATGAAAACAGTTCATGTGAATTTGGCCACTGACTAGGTTAGCGGGCTTTATTCATTGTGTGCACCCTGGGACTTACATAAAGAGTAAAATGGATGACCATCTTAGCTTTCAGTTAAAAATTGACATGAGACAGTATACAGTAACATGGTTTGCTAATTTGTCTTCTGTGTGTCTCTTCTGTCAAGTGGGCTTATGATAAAATGATTGTCAGCACTGTTTTTACTTCAGAAATGGTACCAGGAAGGAAAGCCTGAAGATTTTTGGGTATCTGGATTTTTCTTTACACAAGCCTTCCTGACGGGAGTGATGCAAAATTTTGCCAGGAAGTACACTATACCCATCGATAAACTTGCCTTTGATTTTGAGGTAAATATTGGGTGGACACCAGAACTCTACTAATCTACTGGAAATATCTTCTTTATGTGTCTGTTTGGAATCAGAATAACATTTCACATGGATGTTTATTCACATAGACAATGTTATACATAGACATTATATTTAAAGTTAAAAACTAAAAATGAACATACCATTGTTATACAGACTTTTTAAAGAATTAAAGAAAAATATCTCAACAGGTAAATAACTGGTCAAATCTGAAGATGCTTTGATAAATAGCAGGGGTTATCAACCAGAATGTATTATGTCCAATTTTATTCATTGCTCTTAAATACCTGTGGATATCCCAGACACAAGCTGTGTGGCTTCATTTCATAACCCGCTGAAACTATTCATGTGACCATGGGGAAGTTATTGCAGTTATTTGAATTTTCAATAACTTTACAAATTTCAAACATTTTTGTCAATTTGACAATTCTGGACATAAAACATTCTGGTCGCCAGCCCTCGATATGTAAGGCAACAGTACAGAATTTGTAATATCATGTTGAGAATGTTGCACATAATAGTGATAGGGTCACAAAATATCAAATTTTTTATTTTTGCCAGTTTTATGTTATTGTGTCTGCTATCGCTTTCTAATGACAGAGCGGTAAATTTTTCTCCCAACCCTCACTTTGCTCGATTGCCTCAACTTGAGTGGCTGTAACATATTGCTGATTCTGTGTGATCACTCACATATTGTCAGCGTTGCCTGAGACTTGGAAAATTTGGAAAATCAATTGCTATATATATAACTACATTCAAAGCTGCATTGAGAGATCTTGATTCTAGACTTCTATGCCAAACAATAATTGAATAGCAAACTTTCCAAAAGTCCTTGTCACTAGTCTAGAAGTGCTAAAATAAAACAGGTTTTTGTTTATCCTGAAAAGTAGTCTAAACTAGTTACCACAGTGTTAGGGAATGGTGACGATATAAGCAGTACAGATTACGATGGAATGGAATCATATTGTATAACATACAAATATTTCTCATGCTGAATATTGTCAATCATTGAAGTGACAAGTCCTCTCTCTGTTCCGTTGCAGGTTCTGCCAATGGACAGAATGGAAAAAGCTCCAAAAGATGGTGCATATATCTATGGTTTATTTCTAGATGGTGCCAGATGGGACAGAGAAACGTAAGAGTTTAGCCCCCTCCCTCTCCCCCATTATTGATCAAAGATGATGAATATAGAGGAGCAGGTGATCTATAGTCTGGAGGCTGATTTACTGGCTGATCATGTACATCAGTGATGAGGGCTAACCGTGGTGGTCTGTCTTTGAAAATAGAATGGTTGCTTTCTTTAAGGGCCATCCAGAAAGGATGTATGCTTGATTTTGGCAGTTTTCATTCCCACTGCCCCTCCACGCATACTTTTCATGTGCTTGCCCCCACCCCCCTTTGCTCTTCTTTCCCCCTTTTACAGGCAGACAACCATTAAATATTATATTATATTGAATGCCTTAGATGAAGCTCTGATTTTCTGAAACTTCAACTGTTTCATTAGGAAAATGACTTTTGTGTAATTCAGCACCTTCATTGACTGGAAGAAAGTAAATGAAATCAAACATTTTACTTCATGACCACAATGGAAACACATAGGTACACACTGCAGAAAACCCCCTATGTACGCTTTTCATGTACTGGGGACAGCCCCCACCTCCACCCTTCCATAAGTTCTTTAAGGCTGTCCCCTTTTGCTGTTCTTTGGTCAGACACTAAAATTTGATGTTGTAATTTAGAATTTGTGTCCATAGAACAATGATATTTGACAATGGCATTGTTGAGGATTGGAGATAAATTGTCACCATGGCACTGCTTTATTCCATCTCCACATCAGTGCGTTTTTGAGAAAATTGCATGTAAGGTTTTGTAGTTGAACCTTACAAAGTGTTAGATCAACTGTTTTAACTTTTTCACATTGCGAGGATCATGGCTGTCCCATGCTCTCTGTACATTCATGCTGTTTATAGTGGCTATTACCTATGTATGCCCTAATTTGGGGTGTTTTTGAAAATTCATATAAAATTTTATGATAAAGCTAGGGTGTTATATTTGGTATCACTGGAAAGCTTGATAAACTTAATGACAGTTGTTTGTTTAAAAACATGAAGAACGATGACAGTATGTGCTACAAAACTACGTATTATTCCATGCAACATAGGGTGCTACGAATGGGTGTGTGAGTAGCCGCACCTCTTGGGTGACATGTATTGATCGGTTATAAAAAAGTCTGCACCCGAAGGTGCGGGGTGATGTGTAAAGATTAACACTTTAAAATCTACTCCCAAAGGTGAGATACCTTCACACCTTCCATAGGAATGATAGAATAAACGTTGTTATGTTATATGTTATATTGTGGTCTTACCTCATTTTTTTTTTTTTTTTTGGTTGTAAACAGCAGAGACAGAATAAAGCAGCAGTTAGAGAGGCAACAAAATGTTGATGTGATAATATAATGATTAATTTAAGTTCACATGCGCAGTTTGGAATTCTAGAATGGTATTTTCAATAATTACATATTCATTATCTTCTGTGTTTAGTAACCATTTGGAAGAACAGAAGCCACGCATGCTGTGTGAAGCCGTGCCGATCATATGGCTGAAGCCCAAACTCACAACGGAAATAGACAAGGGCCCTTCTCGTTACATCTGTCCAATTTACAAAACATCGGAGAGGAAAGGTGTTCTCTCCACCACGGGCCATTCAACCAACTTTGTCATGGCCATATTTTTAAATACTGGGAAGATGCCTGTAGAGCACTGGATCAAGAGAGGTTGTGCCAGCTTGTGTCAGACTGACAATTAACTGTACCTTTTCATTGTCGATACTACAGAATGAGGCATCGTTTCGCACAATGGACCTATATGAAATGGTCTGCCCGTCTATGTTGTTAGTTTAGTTTGAGATAAAGCAGGCAACAACGAAAGAAAAAATAATTTCAAGACACACTATCATAATATTTAAGGTCTAAAGACATTTGACTTTCATTTAAGTCAAAATAATATCTTTTTATAGAATGAATTAATTTAGTATTATTTTTAAGAGAGATTGTTCCATATAAAAAACATGTGACACTTGTATACAAATTTATTTATTTATTTATTTGTTTACCTAGTTATACATTGGAAGAAAAAATAGTTTCCAAGAAACACTATCATAATATTTAAGGTCTAAATACACTGTAATTTTATTAAGTCAAAATAATATCTTTTTATAGAATGAATTAGTTTATTATTTTTAACAGAGATTGTTTGATATGAAAAACGTGTGATATATTTATTTATTTATTTACTTGGGGGGAAAAGCGGGGCTGGGGGTCTCCATGATGCCAGCATTATGATGATTGACAAAAACTTCAAGTTCCATATAAACAAATTTGTTTGTTTTGTGTATGGTAAAAAAAAAAAAGTCAATCGTGTTTTTGGTCTAGACACTGAATTGTGAACTGTAATAACAAACAGTCAAATTCTTCACATTTAGCATCAAAATATGTGAAGGAATGATTTTTTTTTTTTTTTCAAGAGTTGGACTGACATTATGCTACCCCATGGTTTCTCTGGCATTTAATGTCAGCAGTTTACACAGTGTGTCCTTATGTGTGTGGACATTTAACGGCTTGTGTGGCTAAAAAATGAAATTTCGCTATTTATGTGTCCCTTTTGTTGTTAGGAGATGAAAAATGGGCAGAATTTTTTTTACATTCACTATTTAATAACAGTGGCGGCCGTCTTGGATTTTTATCATACATTTCTTATTTTCCTATAACTTTTGTGTTTTTCTATCAATGGTCCTGAAATTTGGTATTTGGTAACTTAGGACATAAATAAATTCCTGTACAGAAGGATTTTGAAATTCATGAAGGCTTTCTTTCTTAATCACCTACAAAAGCTTGGTGATCCTTTACAACTGATTTTTTTTTTTTTGGTCAATTTTCCTTATTCAAATAACAATAAAACAAATCTGATAGAGATATTGCAGTTTTGTTCTATTCAAATGTGTGATATACACTGACAAAACATCTATGCAAATTTCAACATATTTGGATGGAAAATAACAAAGTTTTAGGTATTTATTATATTTTATCTGCTGAAAACATCAATTTTGAGAAAATCAATGAAAAAGAAGAATTCTCTTCAAAAACGGAGATTATAACATCAAAATACACACAAAACACATTAAAAACTGATCCTCTCCACTGATCACAAGATAAGTACAGGAAATCAATCGAAAATCTGTGGTGTGTGTTGCTCAACAAGACTGAAACAAGCGGGCTTGTAGAAGTGTTTACGGCAGAGGTGGCCAGTCGCTAGTGTTTCCCATGCGCTCAACCAATCGGCATGGTTCATTTATTAGGGAACATCCGCGCAATGTGTCATCTCCCCAATTCCTCCTTTTCTATCCACTGTATCCCCCAACTAATTAATTTTCAAGCTGAACTCTGAACACGTGTGCTCCAATTGGGGTGTTTGTCCTAAAAAGACGTCACAATCACCCAAAACACACAAACTTTTTTCTCTCCTGATTTGATTCTTCATTTTAACGAGCCAAATTGAACCTGATGATCCACTTGAGTAATCAGTTTGAGTTTGGAGAAAGCACGTCCACACGATAACGATCACATTGTGCCAGGAAGAAGCAAGACCTGACAGAATATGACAGAATGATAGGACAGAAGAGGACTCTGCCAGAAGCGCCCGCCAACCACCCATCTGACTGAGTGATCAGAAAGTTGAACTTGATTATGTACCGCCCACTCCACTGAGTGCTTAAATGAGATCCCATATGAACAAAGATAATGAGATAGAATTAATCTGCTTAAATAGAAAATACGTGTAACCTAATATAGGCTTGTGGACGGCACCTATTCTTTACTCTCTCTCTCTCTCTATCTGTCTATCTATCTATCTAAATGTCTGACCGGCTGTCTGTCTGTATAATCTGTTTATCTGTCTGTTCCCTCAAATACGTAGCCCCCTGGGCGCCTTTTCGAACTAAACTTTTTGTTCCTAACCGTTCACTCTGAAGTGGTGCCCCTTGAAAAACTGGTGCAATCGGACCGTCGCCACTCTCCCAGACAATCACTTCCATTTCTGTAGACATTTAAAGTGAGCCAACCGTTAAAAAAAAAAAGTCGATGTTATTCTTTGGCGGTATCTGCCCATCAATGAGCCTTGCCTAGGGGAAACTATAAAATTCGGATTGAAAGCTCAAGCTGTTGACCCAAAAAAATGAGGACCACCATAGCTGCCAAAATGAATACTTCTCTCTATGATTAATATAATCTCAGAATTCAGTAGTTCATTATCCTGTGGGAATGAATATAATTATTTAAAACTTGAAGTCTCTCAAAGGGCGACCCAGTGGGTCACAGGATTGTCTAGTAAAAGTGGTATATCATAATTAAAATTTTAATGTATTCTTTAACTCGAATACATTTCAAGTTACGCATGCTAATGTTTATTATTTCACCTGTCTCCAGCAGGAGAAGAGTCACTGAAATACACTGCTTTGCCAGAACACACACACACATTAGCCTACATATAATAATTAATATCCACTGTACTTTGGGAGAAGTATTTCTGTTTTTAGTAAGCTTATTTTATTTCACAAGTTTTCACTAGTTCATCAAGAACTGGAACACGGGCAGCAACGATCCAATATCATTACTGAGTATGAAAAAAATAAAAATAATAATAGCTCAACTAGGCCTACTTTATTTTACGGTGAATTACTTGTTTCAATCATTAACCAAAGACGTCGTCGACGCGTCACACTGCTTTGTGGAAGTTCAGTTCACAGATTTGACATGACAGGCTTCATGATGGCTGATTTTACAATTAATAGATCAAAGACACGTTTGATTTGTGTTCGTGCTGTTGAAACGTCAAGATGTAAATAGCTTGACTGGATTCTAGCTGCTACTAGTTGTGTATCTGCAATTGTGTTCGTTATCAATTTTCATGGATCGTAATGTTGGATGAACTACGAGTGGCTAATGTGGTTACTGCGTGGGTTCAATAGTAACTCCCTTGAGGATACACAGGATTAACAAACACAGGGTTCTGCTGGCAATCTTATTTATTCAAAAGCCTAACAAAGGTATCGCTACCAAAAGGCATAGGGAAAACCCTACCAAGAAAAAGGAAAAAGAAACCCAGAAAAAGAAAAGAAACCCAGAAAAGAAAAGAAACCCAGAAAAGAAGAAGCCCAAAAAAAAGAAGCCCAACCAGCCATAAGCTGGAACAAGAGAAAAAGACGAAAATATGATTAGGATATAATGACAACATTAATCAGGCAATCAATGGTGGACATACATAGTAATAGTATTAAGTATTAAATCAAACAACAACAATATAATATAGAATTTAAGCAATAACCAACTGGATATGTATGCATGGAATAAAATAGCGCTAAGGTTAATGAATAACAACTACAAGTGGCTATATCATACACACAAGGAGTTTCCTAGTACACTGGCAACATAAACTAATTAATGTACTAATCAAAGTATGAAGGACATAACAAATGAAGGGGCAAGAACACAATAGTTTCGCTCCACTGAGCCGGTGTACAGCACATCCAGGGTGGCCATTCCATAAAATAATAACGCAGTGGCCAACATGGCCCACTGACCGTCCATAACACAGACGCTGCATCCCAATGCAGGCCATCCTCATAGGCCCACTCCCATTATTAGTACTAACCCGCCCCAGGGCTATTGTATTGGTTACTTCCCTTCCCAATCGATACTGAAGGGTCATGCCCTTTGACCTTAGCCGCGGAGCTATGCCGCCAGGCTAACATGCGTATGACACACCACTAGATACATAAAGTAATGTGTACATTCCTTAAAATGAAACTGTCCTTCACACACTTACGAAACTCATAGAAGCATAATACATCTGGATAACTATAATACATGCACATGATATATATATATATATGTCGGCGAGACTCATTGCAACATGTGTAGACTCACTGAAACGTTGTTCATCCACCGCCGCACATAGGACAATCCTGGGGCTCACACATGTGAGGCCCAACTAATATTATACATCTCCAATAGGCCTACATGTAATTAATTACACATCTTAAACATTAAACACACAATCACAATCACACTGCTCTCTATAGCATAGTGGTACTGGCAAGGTACACAAATACCCGTAATACAATCAAGTGTGTAGTGCCGCTCGCTATAACATAAGTCATCCACATCAACATGTCAGGAAATCCTCACTGCCTACCACAACAAGGCAATGCTACACACACACTATATATATGCACACAAGCAAATTGTGATAGCTTGGTTAGCGAGCCATCATTATCATCTAGCACCGCAAACGTTAACTTTG
Source organism: Onchidella celtica (assembly GCA_963931925.1). NCBI lineage: Eukaryota > Metazoa > Mollusca > Gastropoda > Systellommatophora > Onchidiidae > Onchidella > Onchidella celtica. The sequence continues at coordinate 22,734,499 of OZ007572.1, read as the reverse complement.
ACAATAAAGTCACAATATCAAGACACTGCACTGCACCGCGCATCTTACACGTCTAATGACAATGGCAATTACCGTTGAGCCGGACTCATAATGGTCTCTGTAGATCAGCATTCTCTACGCGGCATCCCCGAAAGGGGGGGGGGCGCGCAAATTAAAGTCACTTCTAATATAATAGTCTCCAACTTACCCAAAGTCTCTCCGGGTCCTGTGCTACCGCTTCATGCCTTATGGGGCGGGGTGGCGATGGCAAGCGTCGGCAAGCCTCTGAGCTGCTACGGGCCCGGGTTGCTGGTCTGGGTTCACTGTGCTGTCGGCTCTTGTCTCTGCGTCTATGATGGAGTGTGCTGACCACTCGAACTCGCATCTTATTTATGAGCCAGCGCGGACGTCCGGGAGAGCTATTACGTAGTCCAGTTGGACGAGTGAAAGGCTCGGACATGGAGTCCAGCCCGACAACATAACCGGTTAGGGTCCTAACACAATCGAATTTACAGTACGGTTAAAAGGGTGCACACAAAAGTCAATTAGGTATCCCAGTAAACTGCAGAAATTACTCTAACGTCCCCTCCAGCAATAATTGAATAAATTTGACCCAGGTTGGATTTATCGGGGATAACATGCGTCTAACTCGTGGTTTACTTTAAATCCGAGATCCTCTTATTAATTATTTCAATAGGACATGTGCATCAAAGTACAACGAAATTAGTACCATTATAAAGTAGAAACTTGCTGCTACAATTCTAACTGACTACCTTTACCAGAAACCCGGTAATAGTTTTAATATAAATTTTCAAAGTGTCAGGACTAACAACATTCGACAATTTTGTGCGGGATACTTTCGTCCATTAATACGACGTATCTCCATTGATAACAAACGTTATCATGAGTACCTATTTTGTACCGATAGGGTATTGTCTACTCTCAAAAATGAATTCGGGCTCCCGTCTTTCTGTCGGTGGATAACAACGAAGGAGCGAGTTGTAAGAAACTTAAAGCCATGATATAAGAGTTGGAAGCCCAGTGGTCAACATTTCCAACTGACCAATCAAAATGCGCGCTTTTCACCGTGATGTGAATAACGGGTCCCGCGCTAGTATTACAAGGGAAATAATCCAATTAATGGTACTCGGCCAAGTGTCCCTAAACTACTATGAGTGGCCGTCCCTCACTCACGCACCAGCGTTACCATGAAAGCACATTAAAAATAGAAAGTCGTTCATCCTCTCACAGTAAGAAATTATTAGTGTTTTTTTTTTGGGGGGGGGGGAGGGGGCTGTTGTTACAAGTACGTACGCACTCCAAGCGTTTTGCACTGAGGGCGCATACGTGTATGTGCTATCTCTTCCCCAGTCCTTACCCTCAACCCTAAATCTTATCGGATCCCTAACCCTGTCCCCTAACCGTTCAACCAAAAAACAGGAGGAAAACAAAAAAGAAAATCTAAAAGAATAATTAATTAAGGCTGTTGTTCTAGGAGGAGCATTTCGGGAGGAACTCTCTAGTTCTGAGTCACAAAAGGCTTTAAAATACGTACTCCTAGCGCAAAAAAAACAACTTGGGTGTCCTACGTACTCGTAACAACATTCTTGTTTTTTCCCCGAGTCATTCTTTCATACGCAGTACTGCATTCTCCTTTTCAAGGCTCACATTTTTGGAAAGCGTATACATATTATTGTTGATGAAAGTCCATCCCCAACCACTCACCCACACATCCCTGCCATCTTCGGTGAAGTATAATATTAATTAAGTTCCTTTAATTGAATTTTCTTTTTTTTTTACATAATTAATGTCCTTTCGTTTGTCATTCGATTTCTCAAACTTACCCACTCAGTTGATACATGTATTTTGCATTGTTTTTTTTTCCCATCTCTGCAAGGAAAAAAAAGGGGGAGTGCGTGATTCACTGGCCCTATCATCATAGATTACGTTGCCGTCTTCATCATTTTACAGGGTATGGTCATTGCCATTTCGTGGCGCCAACCGTCTCCAACAACCTTTGGTGTCAACAACCTTAGGCTCTCGAGAAACAAAGATTCTCCACTCCAATACTCAAAATTTGACTCTGAGAACAAAGCCCCAAAGCCAATCTATATTTCATGCTAATTTTTTTCTGCTCGGCATGAGATATTTCCTGTGATTGCTTTGAGCTGCCACGAATTAGCTAATCATCATTCCTCTCACTCGAATTTATTGGTTTACCCAGTATCAGCTTGGCTTGCTGTACATCTATATAGATTTCGTAAATCATTACTTACGTCCATTCACTGGAAGGCCACACCCACAGACCAACAATTTATACATAGGTCACTGTAAATTAATTCCTTTGTGTGGCAAGTCCATCGGAACGTTAATATTATTTTACACCAAGGCGTTTCATAATATTATACTTGAAATGGTCGCCTTGCTCGTAATGAGAAGGAAGAACAGAATAATATACTGCTTAAAGTTAAAAGCATGTCATTAACTTGACCTCGCAAGGGAATAAAGCCATTCTCTTTATCCGAAAGTTGAAATTTGGCATATGGACTAAGGAGAAGAAAAAAAGAGTATTTTGCAGAGCCGTATGTCAGCAACAAAAATGCCACATTTTAAAAGTTTATACATACCAAGTTTCAATGTGTCACTACAGCTTAGCGAAATCTCTATTTTGAGTTGTAGCCTACTATTAAACGACAGGAGTAGGAGTGACATAATATATCCACTTTTTCTCTTGATGCTGCCCTCCTTCTGCACCACTTTCGGCGCCTACAACTCCAGAAGACAATACAGAATACGAGACTCAAGACAACGAGAAGAAATAACAAGAAAACGAAAATAAAGAATAGGAGGCCAGCGGCCTCAGGCTGAGCCCTGGAGAAGCAAAAGAACTGATCCTGATACATGTATATCCACTTAGTTCATGTAGATTAAATCTTCTGTATTTCGAAACTTTATAACTTTAATTAACCGCATTAGAGTTATTAGCCAGGAAAATTTTGCCCGTTCATTCTTCCTTAGGTACTGATTAATTGGGTTTTGTTTCCCATGGTAAGCTTCGGTTTGACAAGCGGCGAGACTACCTCATGTACTGTTGCGCTCAACCTAAGCACTGTTTGTGGTTATAGAGTTTTGTTTCCAATGAAATTAACATCGGAAAGCCATTCGTAAGCCTACTTTACCTCCTTTATTCCTACGGCCAATCTAGGAACTGATTATGTGGATTTTGTTTCCAGTGGACTTATATTAGGAAAGCCGTTCGTAGGCCTACCCACAGAGCTATATCTATACAATACTACACGCTGTGTGTGGGGGGGGGGGGGGGACGACAAGTTGGTTTACTTTTGGGGAAAATTCTTGTCCCTGATCCTATAGTAGGCAGGACCGAGCATCTAGTCTTCTCGGATAAGCACCAAAAAAAAAAAAACACTCGGAGGGCCTGTGTGCACGTAGCATGCGTTAAGGATACCTTGGCAGTTGAAAGTCGAGAAGACAGGCCGAACAAGGCCGCTGTCCGGGCAAAATTCTTTAAAAGAAAAACCAACAACAACAAACTAATCCCTACCACAAGAACACACAGAAACAGAAACAAGAAAAATAAAAGTAAGAAAAGTGAGGTGTAACTGTAAATACCAAGAGCAGCGAACATCCCAAAATAAAGGCCTAAACACAAACCCCACAAGTTACCAATAGATAATGTACCTTGGTTTTTCTCTATTTGAGGGTCTTGATCCTACAGACCGCCCCCCCCCCACGTTGTGAAACGTTGTGAACAGGTAATGTATAGTATTTTTGTTTTCTATGTTTGAGAGCCTTGACCCTACCTACCCCAAGAGTTATGAATAGGTTATATAGAGTGAATTTTCGGTGTTTGAGAGCCTTGATCTGGACGGCTCCACGAAGTACTGCTCGGAATGTGAACTGGGGAGATTAAAATTAGGTTACTTTAGGTTATTCTACATGTATTTTGCTCTTGGCATCAGGTGCTGTGAGCATCACTTGTCTAGTGTGGGGCGTCTGTCCACACGCGAACAGCTGGTCATTATTGACCACTGAAACCAGTAATTCCACAAACAAGCTCACGACAATCCCTGACTGCTAATTAAGTTTGCCCTGTTTTTGTGTGAAAAGCAAATTACTCTTTTCTTTTAATTTGTAACTTGAATCTGATTCTGAATGTTTATGATTGATTCTGTGTGTGTATGTATGTGTGCGTGTGTGTGTCTCTCTCTCTCTTTCCCCCCTCTCTCTCTCCCCCTCTTTCTCTCGTTCTCTTTCCCTCCTTCTCTCTTGATCTCTCTCTCTTTTCTCTCTCTCTCCTCCTCTCTTCTTCTCTCTCTCTCTCTCTTTACCTCTCCCCTCTCTCTCTGCCTATCTCTCTCTCCCTCCCTTTTTCTCTCTTCCCCCCTCTTTCTCCCCGTCTCTTTCTCTCGTCCTCTCCATATTTCTCTCTCCTCATCTGTCTTTCTCTCTCTCGTTCTCTCTCCGTCTATTCCACCAGTAACATGTTAAAATGGGAACCACAGAAATAATACAGTCACGTAGTGTAGTTAATAATTAATCAACAAAATGGTGTATTTAACACAACCCTCATTTTAAGTGGTTTCTGTCTCCGGTGTATTTTAAGTAGGCAAACACTCGTCGCAACTAGATGAGGTTTTGAAATGCTTTCTATCAATTCATTACTAGCAAGTTTTTTTTGTGTACCGGTATCAGAATTGAATACATCTTATGGATATCGGGCCCAGAAGACAAGGGCCTCTGGGCAAAGCATATAAATTTTCTTCCCCGTTTCAAAAACTAATGTAAATATGAATGCATGGAGTCCCTTACACTCTTGGGGCCAAACTGCTCAGTGTGTGCACATGCGTTAAGACGGTTCTGACAAAAGAAACTGAGGCGAATTGCGGAGGGGGAAAACGAGCTGTTCTTGGGAAAAGAAAGGGGGTAGGATGGGGAGGGGGTGAAGACCCCCCCCCCTTTTTTTTAAAAATTATAAGAGTATATCATTATTGTAGTTCCTTTTTTAAATTCTGCTATGATAAAGTAATCTGTTTCTATTTCCGTCCTTTTGCCAAATTGTTGCCTATCTTTTCTTTCCAAAAAACTGCTGTTTGATCTGTATCGATCGGGAAGTTTCTCTGATCATCAGAGCTGAGCTGATTATCCTTTCCAAAAAAACTTGCGTAAGCATAAATCGGATATTACGTGCTGAAAAAGTAATTTCCCTTCGCATTAAATCTTATCTAAAAAGTTAGTTTGAGTAAATCCGCTGTCCTTTGTTTTATTACCACATATACACATACACATGTAAAAATTATATTTTTCATTTTTTTATTATGTTTAGGCGTTAATTTCCTCGTTTATTGATTTTTGAGGAGACTCTCTCGTGTTTTATCCATATCATCAGTTAAAACATGTTTTTTCCCCTCTTTGTTCATTTGGGTTAGGTATTTTGTGATTTCAAGGGTTGCTTAACGTGATAAAACCTTAATCTGCGGATCCTAGCATAGCATGTTTATAACACAATTTGAATTTTTGAAATCGCTCTATGTTATTAAATTTGCTGATTTAAATGACATCCCCTGTCTTCTCCTTATCTTCATCCGAGCTAGAAACTTCTCGAGAACGAAAATGGAAGAAAGCTTGTAATGACCCGCTAACTTGTTTCACCTCTGGGAATTATTAGTTTCGAAGCCAGTTGAGAAAAGAAAAACATTAATTCTCTTGGTTTCCGCAGTTCTGATGTTTGTGGAGGCCGGAACAGAAGGACGAGACAGGTTGGGATGGAGCGGGTGAGGTATTTGACATAGGCCTGCGCTTTTGAGGGGGCGTACTCCAAAGTCCCACCCTACCCCACCCCTGATAGAGGCAAAGGGTGGGAAAGGGGTGGTAAAAAATATTGATATTGGAAAGAGAGCTAAGGATGGCCCTTCGGCACAAAATATTGTTACTTTAACGAAGATTCATGAAAAGGCCCAGGATTTTGAGGGGTCCGCCCCAAATTCCCATCACGCCCCTGATAGGGGCAAAGGGTGGGGAGGAGGGACATTGTTAAAAAATATTGATATTGTGAAGCGTCTAGGAGGACCCTTCGGCACAAAATATTATAATTGTAAAGAAGATTCATAAAAGAATAATATATATGGTAATACAGATAAAATGTAGACCAAAAAAAAAATGCATTCAGCACTGATTACAAAAATGTGAGTGGCTCTGTCGAAATCGAGCTTAAAGGCGAGGGACTTAATTCCCGAGGAAACCTCTCCAAACGGCAGCAGTTTTTCTAATGGAAATTGAGATTTGCTTATGATATGAAAGATTAGCTATTTTTCTGCATTCAGTTAAAATATTTTGCTTGAAATCGTCTTAGAAATAATAATATTTGTATTTTTTGTATCTGTATTTGTATAACTCTTTAATCCCATTGGGAAATTTGCCTTTGTGCCATTGCAGCCCAGTTATAACTGGAGCAGGCACGTCGTCGCCACAGTGGGTCGGCGGTTTTTTTGGGGGGGGGTGGGGGAGGGGGTTAGAGGGATGAGGGGGGGGGGAATGGTAGGGGTGAATTTTATTTAAGTTTGCTAGGGCAGCGGCCTGTTCGGCCTGCTCTCTTCGATTTCCAACTGCCAAGGTTATCTTTAACGTGCGCAACGTGCACACGGCCCTCCGAATTTTTCGTCCTTATCCGAGAAGACTAGGTACTCGATCCTACCCCCCCAATAGGATCAGGGACACGAAAATATGAGAAAAATCCCAAACTTCCAACATGTCTGCACCGGCCGGGTTTTGAACCCGGGACCCTTGGCATGAGAGGCGAGCACCTTGCCTCTAGACCACATTGTCTATATATTGTTTTAAGAGGTTAAAAATGTCAATCTTAGCCCGGTTTTGTCAGATCCACCCACAAATACTTAATGAGCAGTTTGAGATGGGATCCTACATTTCCCATGCGGCCTTGGCACGGGCCTAAGTTTATCAAAACATGTTGCAATTATGTCGTGGTTCTAATCACTAATGGGATGGTGAAGAGATTTCCTCAGAACTATGCTTGTCAAACTAAATGAACGGGAAGAAACCAGACTGATAAAACACCCGACTGAGTACACTGACCAAATGGGACCATTTTCAATACAGACAGAGAACTGGCGTATATGTGCTAAATTAGCACACTGCCTAAGGCCATTTGAAATACCGATTTCAAAAGTACAAATTATCTTTCCTCAGTATAATACATGTTTATGTACTTTGATTGATTCGGGTTTGTTGTTGTTGTTGTTGTTGTTATTATCGCTGAGGAAATCATTAGTGTACCGACTGGCATAATGTAAGAATTTTTTATTGATTGGCCTCCTTCCTAGTTTTTCAAAAGTAAACCAACCAAAATGGAGACTACTGTTTACAAGAGATGTATTTTACCGCTTGTCAGATTTATAACACCTAAAAATGCGATGAAACGAGCACAGTTTGCAATGCAAAGGCTAACATTACGTCTGGACTTTCTTTCTTAAAATTGTTTAATTAGAGAAGCAAGGTTTATTTCACGCTATGTTTTGATGTCAAGAGTCATCCATTTTGACTGTATATACCAAGTGCTGTGCCAATGGAAAGGGTTTTCGGGGAACCCAGTGTTAATATGGTATGGCGTATGATATTAAATTTGGACTCTCATAGATAACACATACCCATACACACATAAACACACATTTTACGCCCAGACACACACATATTCGAGGGTCGCCAATCAGAATGTGTTATGTCCAATTTTATCCATTGCTTTCAAAAGCCAGTAGATATCCAAGACACAATGTGTGTGACTTTATTTCGTAATCCAATAAAACTACTCACGTGACTGTGTTGAAGTTATTGTAAAATTATTTGAATTTTCATTTGGGTTACAAATTCCACAATCGTTTAACACAGTGTGAGGATTTTGGACATAAAACATTTTTGTTGCCAGCTCAATATATCCCATGATTCCAGATTTTGATTTGTTTACATTAAACTCAGTGAATTGATAAATTCGATCTCTTTACATATGATGACCTTCTCACGGCGTTAAAACTAAAAACTTAATTGAAAATTTGTTGTTTTTTTTCCTTGAGAGTCTGCGCCTATTCGTTAACTCTGACTCATTAGCGGTTTTGAAGTGAGTGAATGGCATTGATTTTATGTCCGCTTGACAAACGCCTTTTGTTTACTTGAGCTTCGGTTAATGTTTTCTTTGGCGGGTTTGAAGTTAGCTTTTCTGATTAAGCACTGATGATTTGTTTTCTTTCTGTCTCTTTATTTCCTTGCTCTTGGGTATACACAGCAGGAAGAAGGGATAAATGCTATTTTAGTATGTTGTCTCTCCAACTGTGTCATGAAGTGCTTTGGAGAATAATGAAAAGTAAAGGATTTGTGGGCTTGTGGAGCGGCTCGAGTTAAAGAAAAACAAAAATGAAAGCTGATAATTTTATTGTTGTTATTATTTCTGTTGCATTCTCGAGTTTTACTGGATATAACTGTGTTGCATGGTTGGAGTAGACAGCGAGAGAGAGAGAGAGAGAGAGAGAGAGAGAAAGAGAGAGAGAGGGGGGAGAGAGAGAGAGAGGGAGAGAGAGAGAGAGAGGGAGAGAGAGAGAGAGAGCGCGCGATGGAGATTGGGAGGACGGGGGGGGGCAGAAAGAGAGAAGGAAAATGAGGAGAGAGAGAAAGAGAAGAAGGAGGGGGGGGGGAGAAGGGAATGGGGAGATAGAGAGATAGAAAGAGAGAGAGAGAGAGTTCACAAGCTCTAAGACAACCCTCCTTGTGTTTAACAGGAGAACATTTATGAAAGAAAATGCAACTCTGGCACTACTACAGGATAAACATGATAAGAGTGAAATAGTAGTAAAAAGAAATAGTGAAGAAAAAAAACAACAAAAAACAAGACGAGGTCGGATGCTCAGCCATTGGCAGTATTTTATTCAAGGAAAACTAACAGAATCTCTGGACAACACATGAAAGATACTTTGCAATGCAAGATTTCAACACAAACATGTCTCACGTGTCCAAAACCGATCAGTCACTAAACGTTGCGCACAAGCATGATGCAGCTGACGTGAACAGAAAACCGTTTCAAAAGAGCGATTTTATAACTAATTAAAAGAATATATATAATCGAAGCTGCGGCTGATGTTTATCTAGATAATAACAAATTCTGTCTCTGACGCTCCTGATAGACATGCAGATTAAAGGCTTACTTTTTTCTTTAGTTCAAACGGGGCTGATTTACAAAATGTGAAAGAAAAGAAACGGAGATGGGTGGGCAGAACAGATTATATTACAGGGAAATGATTGTTAATGCGTCATTCTGAGATACAAAATTGATTTGTATTTTTTCTTTTCGTTTCTTTTTTTTTTTTTTCTTTTTGAAGTGCAAAGCTGCCGGAACATTTTAGTTTCATGTCTTTTTCCCTGGTAAATGCAAAACACCGCTTGGAGGCCAGACTTGTCGAGTGAACCCACGGAAGAAATCGCTGAAGGTCCCCGACTCCACAAACACCTGTCAATCGCATTAATGAAAGGCAAGGCAGCAGGTATATACCCTAGCCTCTTTGACTTGAGCTTTTCAAGCAGGATGTAAAGTCTTGTCTCCTCAAAATGTAGGCTATTTATTCCCAACTCTAATTTCCAATTTCATGCGCGTTTGTCATCTTACTTTTTTCCTCATCAGAAAATAGCAAAAGTCTATATTTACACAATCTATATTATATTGTACCATTTTTAAAGATGTATTGTGCCCATTTCCTTTCTTTCTTTCCAACTGTCCATCATATATTTCCTATTTGATATTTATTCAATGATCATATGTGAGTTTTTAATAAATAAATAAATAAATACAAAATCATTGAAAAAATGTAAATAGGTATAAAATATTTTTTTGAGGGTGATCAGATCTCTTTCTGCTGTCGCATTTTCTGCGTAACTGGCATTTTAAAAAAGATTGTACAAAAATTCACAGAAAGATAATTACAATGTTTAATTCAGTTCGATCACAGAGATAATGGACACGAGAAATGAACTGCAAAATGGTGCATGAGATACAACTGTGAGTGGATCTGGCGAAAAGGAGCTTAAGGTGAAATGTTTATACCTCTTTACAAAATCAAAATAAAATATCTCTAAGACGATTTCAAGCAAAATATTTTAACTGAACGCAGAAAAATGGCTAATATTTCATATAAGCAAATTTCCATTTCCATAAAACGGTTTTCACCTTTTCGAGGGGTTTTCTCAGAATTTAGTCTTTCATCTTAATCCCGATTTCGCCAGAACCACTCACAAATGACTTCGAAAGACGGATATAAAATCCACAGATTCCAGTACCAACAAGAAAGGCATTGTGGTCATATTGCTCAGGTTGCTAGAAATGTAAAAGGTGTTTATAAAAAATGTATACTATAACTGAACTGCTTAATTTGCACCTTTTTTGAACTGTGTTGTCATCAGTGCCTGGTACAGAGCGGCTTTCAGTTTGAACACAATCATGTAATAACTCTAATAGTTACACATCTGTCCTCTTTACTTTTTATAAATCTTAGGTGTATCTTGATTGGCACTGTAATTATAATAATGAGCGTACATATTTTTCGATATCCTGGATATTTTGTTACATATGAAAAATTGCTCCCTAAATTAAATTCTAAAAGAACAAAAAATGGTTTCTGTAGAAGAAAACTTTTGGGTTTACATACAATTTTGAAATGGATGAAATAGTGGAATTCTTTTTGGGGGGAGGGGGGGGGGTGGGGGTGAGATCTTTTCAGTTTATCGTTCTGACAAATCAGAATCAGAATAGTAATAGTAACGGAGTACATTTATAATATTGTCTGTCTCCACAAAGTGGACCCAAAGCACTTTACATTGAAATAGAAGTAACTTTCTCTCTCTCTCTCCCTCCCTCTCTCTCGCTCTCGCTCTCTCTCTCTCTCTCTCTCTCTCTCTCTCTCTCTCTCTCTCTCTCTCTCTCATATACTTATAAATATGCTTTCATGCAGTGCAAAACATACAAGACTTAATCAAGCTCTATATTGTCAGCCAGTCAGTAGATATTTCCGAGACATGGCTGATTTTAGCTATTGTTAACATTGTTCTGACAAGTAACGCTGTAATTGGTCTATGATCAAGCTTTACAAAACGTTCTGAACTGGAAAACCTCGGGCGCCAGAGAAAGACTTTGATCGTCAGCCGTGTCGGTATGAGTGCTTTTTAAAAATTTTTAATTTCACTCTATTCAAATCAGTTCATCTCATTACGAGAAAACTGAATATCAAAAACTGGAAAAGTTCTCTTTGTTTCCGGCCACTGTGGACTGATATCATCTTCCCTTATATTGGATCTGAGTGGACATGATTACATAACATAAATATAACCATTTAACACGAAAGAACATCACCAAATGTGTCAACTATACACGAGTATAATGATTCAACAATATAAAATTGGGTGTGCAGGATGCAAATATTACCCTGCTTCTGACACTGGCACCGTGTGTTTTGATTTGATAGAGAAAGACAATGAGAGTTGATATGATATAACAGAAGAGGACAGAGCTTAGGAAGAACAGAAATTCAATTCTTCAACAATAGCACAGTAGCGAGACATGCGATAATCCTCCCGATGTTTTATCCTTTAGACCATTGTTTCTTAAGGTGGGGTGTGGCAATATTTTGGCGGAGCGTGAAACTTCAGAAAGGGGCTTGGGGATTTTTCATTGAAATTTTAATTTAATAGTGAATTTTAACTGTACAGATAAACTGTTATTTGTTTATCTCGTATTGGTGATTTCTTTGTCTAGCTCGTGTTAAAACATCGAACTTAAGAGATGCATGACCTTAATGATTATGGGACATTCCACGTAATATGTTACCCAAGAGCCATTTTTCAAACCATGTCTGGGAAAAAAATTAATGGTCGTGTTGTAAATGGTAGGCATTAAATTTGTATTTTTGGTTAGCATTATCTTCTTTGCATGATCATGTGACTTGGCGACCATCAGGAAAAGAGCACATGTCTACAACCTCCCATCAGTTACCAAGATTATGTCCCATCAGTTACTCAGACGAATTGTCCCAATGTGCTTAAAAGTAAAACTTTGATTATTTATGCTTTTTCTGTGTGCTCAAATGCATTTTTTTGAAGGTAGAAAAACATTGCTCACTAATCCTGTTGGTTTGGTTTCACAATTTTTACATTTTCATTTTGCTATGTAAGAAACATGGTATTTTTTCTGTCCCATCAGTTACCAACTAAAGTGAAGGCAATTGCATGGACACATCTTAATTTTTATTATTTAAAACACATTTCTATCATTTCTTCACCATTTTTCTGGAGGATTGATCAATCCATTTTGAAATAAATGATTGGTTATTTATTTAGTGGCCTTTCTTTCTTAAAAAGTAGTGTCTGAACGTCCCGTCAGTTACTGTGAAATGTTCCTTATCCGCGACCTAGCCGGTAAAACGGGATCATGGTACGGCGCACGTTTTTTTTGTTTGTTTTTTGTTGTTGAAAATTAAAGTGCGGCATGGGAAAAAAAAAAGGTTGGAAAACGCTGCTTTAGACTTTGTGTAATAGGATGGGATGCATAATGGCAAGGCCAAAGCTATCAAACTATTAACTGTTAAACATATTTTTGGTGCCAGTATATTGTAATTATTATCATCGCGTACGACCTTGAGCAACGAAAGGGATATTTATATAATATTAATGGAATTTGTTTCCTTAAGAACAGGACGACTTTCCAGATTTCAGGCACTTTCACGCATAATATATTTTTTTAATTCTAAAATGCAACAAAACACGGGGGACTACTCATTCGTCAATAATAGCAAACTAAATGGTTCGAGATGTACATTCAAACCGGCTGCTGCAGTTATATTATTCAAGAGCAAGCAAAATATCATTCTGTTCTATTAATCTCAACGACCTGCAAGTTACACATTTCTTTTTTTTTTTCTAGAATTTCATTATGCTCACAGCTATTCTCAAGTGAAATGATACATTTTAATGCAATAAATGTTGACAAGAATTCAATGGCTGCGACTCTAGTTTTATCCCATATTGCACACTGTATTGTAATATCAGGACTGTTTACCATTGTAGCATCTGCGGGCTACCCCTTGCCCTCCCCCGGTTTTGTTGTTGTGCTGGTGGCTGAGCATGTGTCCACTACTTTTTCCATTTTATTGTTGACAACCGCCAGAGTGTACTGTACTCCGTGACCTGACCTTCTTTTCTAGTGAGTAGTTTTTTTCCTCGCTCGCTTGTTGTCAGGTGTTTTGACTCGTTCAGTAAATATTAGTATGTTCCCGAATATTCGATAACGTTGTGGATACGAATGTTTACGCCAGATTTGGCCTTGAGTGATGTAACCTGATGACGTATTGATGCGTGATTGGTTAGTTTGTGCGAGGGCAAAGGTAACGTTTATTTCGGGAACTTTCTGTAGGAATGTTTATATATATAGACCTGTGTGAGTGGTTGGTCGGTGAGTAAGTGAGTTTCCTTTTGTGTGGCGTAGATATTTAGTTTCGCTGGTGTCTTCCTAGTAATTTATTGTTCACTATACAGTTATTAAACTTTAGTATTATTTAATCTATCGTCGGATCTCGTGTTTATTTATTTTACAGCTGTAATAGTTTCGTTTTCTAAAGGGTTGTAGTTAGATCAACTAACTCCCCCCTACTATAACGTGCTAGAACAACCTCAGCTGTTACAACCATCGATGAAAAGTTGCAAGTATTGGACTAGATACAACAGTGTAATTCTAGAAAATACAGTTACTGAAAAAAAACAACGTTATTTAAATAACTAGGCAAATTAAATAAGGCCTTAAGCGATGTGTGTTCAGAAGGCTAGACACAATCAGTGTGAAGAAATCATAACATCGGTGTGCTCTATTAAATCAGTTACAAGCGAATCACTGTTCCAACACTATGCAACCTTGGTTCTTGTTTGTTCTATCTCCATTTTCTGATAAACTGGAAATCTTTTAGTATGTAGAAAAGGCATAACAAATGCACACATTGACACTTCTTTACAAAGCAATGGGGCACCCAGCAAGCTGTTCCACAGTACGATTTATTCCCAACTCCCTATCATAATAGCTAAAGCCGCAAACGTTTAATGTCGAATTTCTCAGTTGTGCAAGAAGTGGAGTTGGAACAAACAGGAACTAGGGTCGCAACCAGAACATTTTTTGAAAGGTTGTCGGTGCTGGGCATTTAGCAGCTGTCATACACCCGGAAAAGGATATGCCATTAGTGGATCAAACAATCCGCCAAATGCTGATTGAATTAGAACATGCAATTACTTTGGTTATCGACTGAGATATTGCCACTGTTCGTGTCCGTTGTCATCCCATTCCTCTCGCGTTTTAACGAATGCTTGTGGTTGCCGTTGGTTACCGGCGCCGTGACGTCACTGGCCTGCGTCCTCTGTAAGAACTGATAGAAACTTTCGGCAGGACCGTCCAAGTCGTTGTCCAGATCGTCCTCTTGGTCACTTTCGGACGCAGAATGTTTCTGACAGGGGCGTCGGCGTTTGCAGTGTCCGCTGGAAATAGCACAGCAGAAGCAGTAGCTGCAGCATTGCCAAAATGACGTGAGCAAATGATTCAGCTCTTCTCTGATCATTCGGTTCATGCACCCATACAAGCACGGATTTACGGCGTAACTTGTGAAGCTCAGCCAGGTAGCCAGAACCTCTACTGGTCTAGAGGCAGCTTCTTCGTGTGTTAAACCGTGGAGCTGGCATATGAAATAAGGGCCCCAGAGCAGAAGATATGAAAGAACAATTATCATCAAAGTTTTAAATGCTTTCATATGACTAGGCGTCACTTTCCCAACTCCACCGGGGACTACCACTGATTTGGAACTCGGGATTTGATTCTGGTCTTTGAGCTGAGTATTCACATTTCTGGCGTCAATACGAGCAGGTGCTGATCGTGAATAGGAGTCGGAAATCTTCGTGGAGGGCGTCGAGCTGATCGCCTTTACCTGGTTTTGTTTCTCCGCTCTACTACAAGCACACAAAGGCTTGGATCCGTGTTTTCTTTTGCTAACTTTCCTCGAATTCCGTTTTCCGTCCACCCCATCGTGTTTCACCTGGTCTAAAGGTTCAGACTGGACAGAAATTTTATCAGATATCTCATCCTCAGGAATGCCTGAATCGTCAGCAGACAACCGCCTGTGGGTGTCTGTGCATGCCTCGAGGGTTCCTGACTTTCTTGGAGAAGCTCCTTGCACATTAATAGCAGGGGTCGTGTTTGGAGCCAGGTTTGGCGTGGCTATGGTGAAGACTGCGCCTTTTTGAACGTTGCCGTTATGTGTGCCATTTGCAGTTTGTGTGACTTCGCCAGGAGTGGGCGGCATGACAGTGATACCCGTAGGCTGAGGAGCCACAGTGGTAGCTGCCTTTCTAGCCACTCGGAAAATGCCCAGGTACATAGTTGTTAGTATCAATGACGGGACGAGGAAGGATAACAAGAAGATAACAATGATGAAAGCCCTGTCAGCTGAGTTTCCGCCTTGCCAATAGAAGGAACAGGTTCTTTTTTCTGGACGGTAGCTGGAGATGTGACCAAAAAAAAAAAAAATTAAAACTGTGTCTTGAATAATCGTAATGGTCTTTAGCTCTATTGAACGAAACCTAACAGAAAGACATTTGATAAAACAAATGTACCTGCCCAGCAAATGTCATTTTTACGAACATTATTCTGACAAATAAAGTTTATTCCTGCAATTATTGACTGACGGTAACGAAACGTATGAAATTCAAAATGATCTTGAAATATGTCGAGACGGACAGTAAGAGAAAGATAAGAAAAAACAGAAAGAAAGTGGAGGCAGATAGAAAATGTTCAGAACCAATATGATAATGGCTAAACGATACAGAAAATACAAAGGAGAAGTGTGGATGAGGAAAACAAAGAATTAAACACCATTGACAAAGCTAGTATTACCACTACTTTAATAATAACGATCACATTTACCACACAGATCTCAGGGGCCATCCATAAACGTACGTACTCTTCAGGGGTGGGGGGGGGGTGGGGAGGGGATGCCTCCACCTTACAAAAAGTGTGATGGAAGGGGGGGGGGTCTGGGAAGCATAGGTACGCCTTTGCATTCGGGCAATAAATTAAAAGTTTGGTTGATTTACTTTTTTTCAGCAAATAAGTTGTTAGATTATATAAATATCCTGTCTCCAACGAAACGGTGAAATAGTTTACACAAAAATGCCATTTAAAATGTTCAAATATCAAGGCCTTGTCATCGACATTCTCTATTCTAATGGTCGTACACTCGTACAAGGGACGGGGAGGGGGGTAGAGATGTGGCCAACACGGGAAAGCGTACATGGGATGAGAAGTTGGGGTTAAAACAAAAAAAAGTAGCCATATTCTTTCGTTGGCACTTTACGGATGGCCCCTAAAAGATTTTACCTGTAAGAATTGATGCCCATCCAGGGTAACATCGCCACCCCGATGCTAATGACCCACTGCAGAAAGACAAAGGCGAGATACAGGCAAGGTGTGGCATGTCCTGCATGGTGCATGGGCAAGGAGATGGAGTAGAAGCGTTCGATAGAGATCACACACAGAGACAGCATAGAAGCTATCATAACACAGGTGGCAAAGAATCCGCTAGCTTCACATACCTGAAAAGAAAAGAAATGAACGTGATATCAGTTGAAAAAAAACGAAAAAAATTATGTCCAATGGAGCATTTATAATAAATCTGGCCGTTGATAATATATTATCATGCAGAGCCCTGCCTGGCTTCAAGACACATTATTGTCTGTGACTGACTGCCGTGCGGTGGTTAAAAACCTTACCTTAACCAATCACACTTCTTAATCTTAGGGTACTCCGAACCTTTGAAATATAGCAGTTTTTACAGATAGCTCTTGCATGGTATCATGTTTGGGTATCATGTCAGGCACTTCGAATAAATGCACAAAGACCTTGTTCCACATTTTAGGAAACATAGTAAGTGTTTCCGTTTTCTTATTTTTTATTTTTAAATCGAATCCCGGTTATGGTATAGACCCTAAAATAATTGTATATAATATAGAGTTTAAGTGTAGGGTGTATGTAAAGGAATTGGTATGTTCTCTTAAGTCTTAAACATTTTTAAAAAAAATTAAGACTTATTAAAGTGCTCACTTTGAGTGGGTATAGAAATTGTGAATTCTGCATCAAGACTTTCAAAACCTGTATGCATTTACGAATTTTGATCATTGTGTTAGAGTTCTGTTGTTGCTGTCATTGTTGTTCTAGGATTTTGGGGTATGATAATGAAGACTTATCAAAATCCTCACTTTGAGTGGCTACGGAAATTGTGAATTCTGGATCAAGACGTTTAAAATCGTGATGAATTTACTAACTCTGACCGTTGTATCAAAATTCTGTTGTGGTGGTTGTTTTTGTTTTTGAGGTATGATAACGATCTCTAGCTGCGAGTGAATCGAAACGATGTCACGCCGTGCACACAGCCTACGAGGTTATCTGTTCTCACAAAAACCCATCAAAAGTTCATTCCCGGAAGGTCGCGACAAAATGATGTCGCCGTATATTAATTAAATTCTCTGCAAGAGTGAGTCGGGGCAATAAACTAAGTGGCATAATATTATCGCTAACAGTTGGAAGACAAGGATCTAATAATTGTCACCGTGCTTGCGCCAAGTTTAGAGAGCCAAATCGATTACCTCGTCAAAATAATTATATGATCGCACCCTCCCGGTATAATAATCTCTTGATGTCATTCATCAGAGCGTTTTTTTCTTTTTTGGCAGTTGAGTTGACACGTCAGTGGTCAAAGATTCTCTTGAATTGAGTGGCTTTTTATTGTTTGTTGCCTTTGGTTTCTATTGCACGCTTGTTGTCTTTCTGTAAATGGATGGGCATGAAAAAGTAAAAATTGCTTATGATATATCGTTGTCAAGGGGATCCTGCTGATTCTATGCTCTGTCACACGGAGTAACCCTTTTTGATGAGAGTTTGTCTCTTATCCTAACATTAACCTCAACTCCCCTCCTCCCCCCCCCCCACCCCCTTTCCCAAAGTATTGGAAAATCAACACGGCCATCTCTTGGGCTAGTCGCGCATCGAGAAAAGCCTCGTTTGTCGGTTTTTGACTTCAATCTGTCTCATTAATGCACAAGGTCCCGTTTAAAACTCGATAGTCAACAATGTCACGAGTGGAGTGAGCGATAGTTAATAATTACGGGGGGAAAGGAGGAGAGTAAAATTAACGCACGTAGACAAGTAAGGAAAGGCGTGCCTGTTATGAGTAGTGGGGGGTCTGAATGAGGCGAAAGCGCTGTATTACTATCACTGCAAGTTAGAAGGTCCTACTGAACGGACGCAAGAGAAAGCCCAGCGGGCGAACATAAGGAGAGCAGTCGGAAGACTTGGGAGTAGTGTTATTCCAGTGATGACTGGTAGGTGAAACGATGATTGATAATTATGATTGATGTATTATATTATATTCGTCTATTACCATGATGTAAATAAGTATATGTGAGGAATGTGGAAGGCCTTAATATTGGATATAGCAATGTGCGCCATGAGCGATAGATGAAAGTTGAGTTCATGGATTTGTAGCACGAGTGAATATTGTGTACTACGATGGAGGTGTGTTACCGTAAGATGTTTGGTGAGTGAAATGTGAACTATTGGGTGTACGCTTCATGGGTTGTAAGGAGAGGTGGAGTGAATAGAAATGGTATGGTATTATACCAATGTAATGTTATTCTTGTAGGTGTCGGGGACGGGCCGAAGAGCCACCTCGATGAGCACAGGGGATAGGCCAGCATAGGGCCGGAGGCCACACATAGGCCAAGAGTGAGGCTGTCGGTGCAGGACAGTAGAGGCACATAAAGTCGTGGCAGTCTGGCCACGGACAGGGACGTAGATATGAGCGTGAATGTGCTAATGGAAATGATAATGTACTATTACCATGTTGATGTGCTAGTGGAATGATAAAGTACTATTGCCACGTTGATGGGCTCTTGAAATGATAATGTGCTATTGCCATGTTGATGGGCTATTGAAATGATAATGTGCTATTGCCCTGCTGAGGTGCTAGTGGAATGCTAAGGTGTTATGGCAATGGGAAGGTGATATTGAGAGACTGCGGGGCCAGTGAATTATTAATGTGCTATTAAGACCCTGAGGGGAGAGGCTGAGGCCGAAGTGTCTTTAGGAAGTAACTACCGGGTTGTGGATCCGAGGAAGAGTGCATGTGGGAGTAAGGCCGTTGTACGGCAGTTAAATTCAATAATATAATGTATGTAATTGCGCTATTATCTGTATAATTATGTTTAATAAATGTGTGAGTCTGATGGGTTGTTCTGTTAAGTGTTAAACTTGTTCGTTCGTGATTGTGGTCCTGTCATAACTTATTACATCTCCCAGTCTGGGATTTGTGACACTGGGGGCTCGTCCGTTGTGACACTCGTCCTGTTTACCTGTGGTCATCTTGACATTGTGTATTCGTCATATCTAGTTGTTTTTCTGTTGTGCTAGGAATTTGTGCTGTTGTCCTTGTTCGTGGGATGAATGGAAATTTCATGATGGTATAATTTATGTATATTTATGAATATGTATTGATGCATGTATTTTGATGAATATGTATTAATGTGTACTTAAATTTCTGCAGAGTGTGTGTGCCAGCCTGTAGAGGTCAAGCAGCCAGAGCTCCGAGAAAGGGGAGAAATTGAAATCAAGGGTGAAAGTTAAGTGAAAAATTTGTGCCCTGGATTGAGGGCTGTCTTTTCTTCTGTCTTTTTCTCTGTTTTTGCTGTTTTCGTTGTAATTGATTATACGGGCGGTGGCGCGGGTTTGCTGTGGTGAACTTGGTTTGTCCTCTTCGGGAGGTGGGCTAATCTAGGAACCACGCTCATCACAGTGAACAGTTCTGTAGGGACCTGTATTTTTGTTTAGATTGTGCCGTTCCATCTTCCTCGTTGTTTTAGGAAGACGTTTCTCTTGTCCCTCTCTTACCTATCTGTAGATACGTTCTTTTTTTTCAGACTCTGTTCTTGTTCGTACCTTGTAGTGTAATCGGCGTAGTTAGGTTGCATTCTTTTTTCCATTATATTTTCTTTTTTAGGTCTTTGTCCTAGTCTGGTTCGTTGTTCCTCGATGTCCTTGTGGTCCTTCTTCTGAAGTTCTTCATTCTTGTCGTTTCTATTCTCTTTTATTATTAATAGTGCTGTACATTTAATGAACATAGAATTAGTTAGAGAGAGTATGCTATAAAATGTTCTGTAGGTAATTTTCTGAATTGCATTTGAAAATAGCGGTTGTTATTATAGTGACATAATTTCAGGTCTCTGGTCGTGTCGTTAGTGATCATACCGACAGGTTAGCCTTTTTCATAGTATATACCGTAACCATAAATCTGTGAAATGGCGGAACTCCAACAACTAATGAAGTTGGGTAAGGAACTTGGCCTGGAGGGAGAGGAGCTGCGCGGCTGGATTAAAGACCAGCAGGCGGAATTGCGCGACGAGCGTGCTAAGGATAGAGAGAAGGAAAAAGAGGCTCAGGAGAGGGAGTTAAAGTTAAAGGAGATAGAAGCTCAAGAGCGGGAGATAGACGCGCGAGTAAGAATCGCGGAGTTAGAGAGCAAGAAGAATGCGCCAACAGAAACAGTTGAGCGGCAGGGACAAAATAAAGGGGGTGTTCGGATTAAGCTGCCTACGTTCGACGACCGGAAGGACGATATAGACGCCTTCCTTTACAGGTTCGAACTGAACGCACAACTGCAATGGGGGGACAATAAGCAATTATGGTCCACGTACCTGGCGTCCTTATTGCAGAGGCGAGCGTTAACCTACTTTAAAGAGCTACAGCGCGAAGACGTGCAAGATTACGATAAGCTGAAGGCTTTGCTGCTTCGCCGATTTGCGCGTACCGAGGAATATTTCCGGGAGCAGTTTAGGCGAGCACGTGCGGATACCAGGGAGGACTTTGCTGCCTTCGTCGCGAGACTAACAGAATATTTCGCGAACTGGGTGGACTTGGCGCATGTTGGCGCGGATTTTACTAAATTAAAAGACCTAATGATCCGTGACCAGCTATACGCGTCGTGCCATAAAGATCTGGTGGCTTTCCTGAAAGAAAACGAACCCGCGACGGTGCAAGAGGCGTCTAAGTTGGCGGAAGCATACCGTACGGCACACCCGTCCAAACCAGTCGCGAGGGCGTACGTACAGGATGCTGGTTACGTCGCCGTGGTTGAGGGGTCGCCGGCAGGACATAAAGACAGGTCGCGTCAGCGTGGTGCTTATAACGGGCAAGCCCAGGGGCAACGTAGGGGGTATCACCAATCACCTGCATATATGGATCCGGTAAGTTTGACCGAGCAGGAGGGCTAGGTCGCGGTAATGGCCGAGGGCGATTTGTGACCTTTGCCGATGACCGACGGCATAGGGACTTTAGTTCCGGTCGCGATGGGTCACGGGGACCCAGGTCTGGCGGAGCACGGGGAGCGGAGTGTTGGACTTGCGGACGCGTGGGGCATTTTTCACGAGATTGTAGGGCCGCGAAGTGTTGGAACTGCGGAAGAGCAGATCACATCAGCGTGAATTGCCCTGCAGGTAGGATAGCGGCGAACGTGGATGGTAATCACGGTGGCTCCAGTCCATGTTCCCCTAATAAATTTCATCATGCGGCCGCGTGTGTTACATCGGACAAGGGAGGCGGACAGTATTCTAAGTGTCCCAGTTGTGAGAAGTTATTATCTTCCGGTGTTTTACCTTGTGGGAGAAAGATCCCCGTTATAAATTCATGTCATACAGGAGGTGGTCTTAGGGTTTATCCGGGGTTTGTTGGGGACGAACCGGTCTCGGTTTTACGAGATACAGGATCTACCGTTGTGGGAGTGCATAGGGACTGCATTCGGGATTCACAGCTTACAGGTGAGACTGTCCCGTGCATCCAATTTTCAGGGGCCATAGAGAAATTACCCATGGCAAAGATAGTGATAGATACGCCTTTCCTTAGCGCGGAAGTCGAAGCAGTCGTTGGTTGTTTTCCAGGCGCCCAGCTCATCATTGGTAATGTATCTCGGGTAGTTTCCCCTTCCGAGGAGGATGTGCAGGCATGGTCACAATCAAAAGGTATTGACTTTTGCGCCGCAGTCGAGACACGTCGACAGGTACGTGATAGAAGTAAGATTAGACCTTTGGCAACGCCAGCGGTCAACCTGGATATCACACCAGAGCGCTTGGCGACATTACAAAAGGAGGACCCATCATTGAGTCCATGTTTTGAGGAGGCGCGAACGGAGAAAACGAGGAGAAATAAGAACGGGTCGTCCTCCTTTGTTATTCAGGCGGGCATTCTGTTCCGTAAGTATGTAACGGTGGCCTCCATTTTAAAGCAGGTCGTTGTGCCAGCGTTGCTAATCGCAACAGTATTGCATTTGGCACATGATGTCCCATTAGCGGGTCATATGGGAATAGCTAGAACCAAAGAAAAGGTTCTTAAAAATTTTTACTGGCCATCTATCCACAGAGATGTACGGTTATATTGTAAGACGTGCAGTGCGTGCCAAAAGACGACGCATAAGGGTCGTACACCTCGGGCTCCTCGTCAGAATATTGCGGAAGAAGCTTCGATTATCGCTTCAAAAAGAGAAAAAAACTATAAAGATAGAGGTTCCAAACTGAGAATTTTTAAGCCAGGAGACAGGGTCCTATTGTTATTACCTACGGACCATAATAAGTTATTGATGACATGGAAGGGTCCTTATGTTATTGAGCGAGTTGTTTCGCAGGTAGATTACGCTATCCACATTGATGGATCAAGTAAGGTTTTCCATGTTGATATGCTACGGAGATTTTGTGAGAGACCAGAGTATCTGTTTTCTCATACTGGTATTGAAGGACATACCTAATTTCGTGTCATTCTTTGACGATATAGCGTGTCATACGTCGACATGGTCTGATCATATTCAGACACTAACAGTAATTTTTAAACGATTACGTCATTTTGGGTTAACTGCTAAACCCGCAAAGATGGATTTGGCATGTCCAGTGATAGTATTCTTAGGACATATCGTGGGTAGAGGTGTTCAGAGACCTGAAGTAACAAAAATTCACAAATTAGTAGGGTTGCAAATCCCAAAAACAAAGAAACAAGTCAGAAGCTTAGTGGGAATTTTAAATTATTACAGAAAGTTCATTCCAAATTTTTCCTCCTTGTCATCTTCTCTTACTGACCTTACTAAGAAGGGACAACCCGATAAGGTCCAGTGGACGTCTGAGTGTCAGACAGCATTTGATAATTTGGTGACAGCATTATCATCGTCACCCATTCTGATATTACCCGATTTTCGATCTAATTTTATCCTCAGAACGGATGCGTCGGACTCTGGTGTCGGCGCTTGTCTTCTACAGGAGAAGAACGAATGTTTCCATCCTGTATGTTATGTCAGTAGGAAGTTATTGCAGAGAGAAAGAAAGTATTCTGTGATAGAGCGTGAGTGTCTTGCCATTGTGTGGTCCGTCCAGAAATTAGGACGTTATCTCATGGGACGAGAATTCTGTATCCAGACAGACCACAAGCCACTGACATTTTTGTCGAAGAATCGTTCGTCCAGCCCACGCTTGTCTAGATGGGCATTGGCTTTGCAGCCGTATACCTTCGTTATTCAACCAATTCCAGGAACCAGCAATCATATCGCCGTCTACATTAGTCGAGCCTAGGGGAAGAGTTCAGGAGCTTATACATCGGAGGACAGGAACATTGACAGGATCTGTGTGAATGAGTCGTCGACTTTAAAATATTGACATTATAAATATGATATGAAGAATGGTTGATAGGTTGATTGGTTTTTGATTCTGTATTAGGTATTGTGTTTAGTTAGCTATTGATGATATATGCATAGGGCAGGGCATATTGATCCCCATATTTTCCCCTGATTCTGGTATTTTATGTGCTAGGGGCATTGGTAGGTCATTTTTATGTAAGTATTGCTCACGCTCACTCGTTGACAGTCATCTTGATGCGATTTGAAATTAATTGCATTAATTTTTTTGGGGTGGGGGATGATGTCACGAGTGGAGTGAGCGATAGTTAATAATTACGGGGGGAAAGGAGGAGAGTAAAATTAACGCACGTAGACAAGTAAGGAAAGGCGTGCCTGTTATGAGTAGTGGGGGGTCTGAATGAGGCGAAAGCGCTGTATTACTATCACTGCAAGTTAGAAGGTCCTACTGAACGGACGCAAGAGAAAGCCCAGCGGGCGAACATAAGGAGAGCAGTCGGAAGACTTGGGAGTAGTGTTATTCCAGTGATGACTGGTAGGTGAAACGATGATTGATAATTATGATTGATGTATTATATTATATTCGTCTATTACCATGATGTAAATAAGTATATGTGAGGAATGTGGAAGGCCTTAATATTGGATATAGCAATGTGCGCCATGAGCGATAGATGAAAGTTGAGTTCATGGATTTGTAGCACGAGTGAGTATTGTGTACTACGATGGAGGTGTGTTACCGTAAGCTGTTTGGTGAGTGAAATGTGAACTATTGGGTGTACGCTTCATGGGTTGTAAGGAGAGGTGGAGTGAATAGAAATGGTATGGTATTATACCAATGTAATGTTATTCCTGTAGGTGTCGGGGACGGGCCGAAGAGCCACCTCGATGAGCACAGGGGATAGGCCAGCATAGGGCCGGAGGCCACACATAGGCCAAGAGTGAGGCTGTCGGTGCAGGACAGTAGAGGCACATAAAGTCGTGGCAGTCTGGCCACGGACAGGGACGTAGATATGAGCGTGAATGTGCTAATGGAAATGATAATGTACTATTACCATGTTGATGTGCTAGTGGAATGATAATGTACTATTGCCACGTTGATGGGCTCTTGAAATGATAATGTGCTATTGCCATGTTGATGGGCTATTGAAATGATAATGTGCTATTGCCCTGCTGAGGTGCTAGTGGAATGCTAAGGTGTTATGGCAATGGGAAGGTGATATTGAGAGACTGCGGGGCCAGTGAATTATTAATGTGCTATTAAGGCCCTGAGGGGAGGGGCTGAGGCCGAAGTGTCTTTAGGAAGTAACTACCGGGTTGTGGATCCGAGGAAGAGTGCATGTGGGAGTAAGGCCGTTGTACGGCAGTTAAATTCAATAATATAATGTATGTAATTGCGCTATTATCTGTATAATTATGTTTAATAAATGTGTGAGTCTGATGGGTTGTTCTGTTAAGTGTTAAACTTGTTCGTTCGTGATTGTGGTCCTGTCATAACTTATTACATCTCCCAGTCTGGGATTTGTGACAAACAAAACCGCGGCAAAACAGACTTTACTCATCGCACTATGGACGTACGGGGCCGTCTTCTGTGCACAGAAGTGATGACCGATTTACAAACTGCACGAAAATGTTGGCTCCAAATTTCCAGACTTTGTCCGTGATAATCATTTAGTTCAGTATCATGTCATATCGTTGACATTACAGGTCCATTAGTTTATTAATTATAATTATTACAAGTGTTTACCTCGTATCTGCTAAATTAGGCTAAATTGTTGCCATTGATTTATGTGAAGCAAATCTGCGCTTCCTGCTTGTTGTGAGCTCTCATTGTCTGACTTTCCAAGCTCAGTGGAAACTGAATCTTCCCCCCACCCCCCCCCCCCGCCTTTTTAAAAACAGTTTGTTCCTTTTCATGTGAATGTAGAGAAAGCTGTTTATAGTGTTCATGAGTTTTATTTTATTCACTGGAAAGAGGTAACCTGTTTCACAACTTGGTTCCCGAAACGGCTCCATGTCTTCACATACATTTTCGCCGAGGAGTAAATTCTGAGGCATCCAATGTAAAGTTTGTTTATTTATTTATTATCATTATCATTGTTATTATTATTATTATTTTTTTTTTTTGCGCCTTCATCTTCCAATTTCTTCCCATTCAACCCTTATATCATTTGTTGTTGCCGAGGGGACAGGAGAAGAATAGATTAAGGAGAAGAGTGAGCAAAAATTGGCTGGGCGAACTCTATGTTCATGATTCGCTAGTTATGTATGATTCTGTTCACATTAAGTTTTAGTGACATTTAGAATAGTAGCATTTGCCTTCATAGGAAACAGGCAAAAACGTAGAAATTTATCTCTATAGATTGTTTGCCCATGAAAGGGATTTGGGCATTGTGTAGAAGTCAGTCAGCCAGGGTCTATTAGACGAAACATGGTAGAGCATATATCTTCCATGTTCCAAAGCAACGCCGTAGCCTACGGTAACAAAGATTTATATTCGAGCATTGATCATTCAGAAATCAGCCAAGGATAGTGGAAACAATTTAAGAACTGACATGTAAATAATCTGGGATAACACGTCAAAAAACGCTTGACTGATTCAGCATTTAAGAGGCAACTAGCTTGCCATTCGCCATGCCACTCGGTAGAGGCCTCATTAAATTATCCAGTCGTTAAACTTTACATTCCCGAATGATTTATAATTTGTAAAATAATTGTCATAATTGGTTTCGGATGTTTCTCCCATTGCACATTTAATTTCTGATTGCATGAAAAATTGATAAAATTGGTTTGTGGGAGTTTTCGACCAAAATTCAGTGCTTGACTGAAGGAAGCTTGTTCGGATAATGATATCTTTGACATAGAATTATAACATCGAATTTTATATGGCATTGACAAAAAGGCCAATAATTTGGAAAAGTAAGCTATACAGTTCATGATCAAATTCATTTCCTGTTTTGTTTCGTTTGTTTATTATTCCTTAACACGTGAATACTGCGGAAATTGAAGAGGAATTGCCGTTTTGCACAAGAGATTAAATAATAATGACTCTTAGTAACTGAGTGCCTATATCAGTGTCCAACGATTGTGTGTGCTTTTCGAGTAACCAGTAGATCGTCCCGCAGACAGAGAATTAAAGAACAAAATTTTGTAGTGGCATACAGGCAGTTGTAAAAAAAAAAAAAAAGATGACCTTGTGGAGTTCTATCCACATCAGTAATGAACATCACGAGCAAAATTCCGGCGGAGTTCCATTTCAGCGATACACTAAAGATGTTACAATGACGTGACTTTGAAGGCGTCTGTAAACGAAGTGGGGTGGGGGGGGGGGCGGGTCGCAGCTTCTCTCGTTAAACGTTTTTATACTAAATCTGAGGCACAGCGATTTATACTCAGAACATGAAATATGAAGAAAAAGAAATAGAAATGAATGTTTTATTATTTGTAACAATAATAATTTTTCGCAAACCTCGTTTTCTAGCGATATGATGAGCAAGTAACTAAAAACGGATGGGATGTTCTCCCGGTTGAAGACCTCATTTAGTCCATTCTTTCAAGAGTCTTAATTTTTATGTTCTTTAACCATCGATCAATAATCTTGTCAGTCTTGTATGCTCTGCTGGTGTAAAGGGTCATTTCGTATCGCGACCTTAGTTCTTGTTTATTCTATCTAAATTTTCTGAAAACACTGAAGATCTTCTAGTGTGTAGAAGAGGTTTAACAAATTAATGCACACTATGACACTTCTTTAAAATGCGTTGCGGCACTTTACCAAGCTATTCACAGTTCCGATTTATCCCAACCCCATGTCATAATACTAAAGCGGCAAACGTTTAACGCCGAATTTCTCAGTTATGCAAAACTTGGAGTTGGAACAAACAAAAACTAAGGTCGCGATAACATGTCTATTTAATTATTTGTTTCGATATATTTTTGTGCCCACCTGTCGTATTCATTTCGTCACCTGTACGACGAACCGGCGCATGCTGGTGTTTGTCACCTCTGTTAGGAAAACAATATCAAATTCTTTTACTGTATTTTCTTAACACTTGGGATCAAAATCCTAGTCACGAGAGAATGACTTGCTCCTTTTACGCCGTTTCGTCATGCAGGGAAACTCTACGCCCTAAGAGATGCGCCACTCAGGTGAACCATAGCCATTGATACATGTAATTCGGTTCGTCATACACCCAGAGTAGGGTTGGGTAACGATACGCTGGTTGGACTATTGCCTTTACTTAAAAACAAAAACGAAAAAAAAAAAAAAGTAAATTGTCGCAAATCTTTTCAGGATAACACGTTAATGGCATGCAGATCTCAAATACGCCAAAAAAAAAAAAAAACAATAATTAAAAAAATGAACGAAAAAACAAGAGAAAATGCTCTTTGTAGCGATACGCCCTTTGGTCAAACAGATGAAAGGGGAGACTGCTGAGGGCAATGACCCTCCTAAAATAAAGACCACAAACCCGTGACACAAAATAATGACGATTTTTGTTGGAAACGAATGACAGCAACTACGCTGATGATGACAATAACGACAATGTGACAAAATCAAATTTTTGCGCCGATGGCATTCTGTGTACATTACAAACGCCAACGCCCTAATCATTCTGAGATCCTGTAGATTTCACAGTTGACGTAACAGCAATAAAAAGCAAAGTTTCACCCTCTCTTCGCTCTCCGGTCGAGCTAGCGCGAATAAGATCAAAAATTTCGATTACGATGATAGCGTCTATCAAAGGTAACAGGGCTGTGGAACGAATCATTCGTCGCTTGGGTAACCGAAATCGATTTCGGTGAAACGCTTCGATAAACTAATTCCCTGATGTATCGAGGTTCAGTTCAGTGATTGCCTGGCTCTGTGATATGTGTCAGATCATCAAAATCTGACAGATCTGAAACCAGTGACGCATACGTCATTGCTTTATGATACATTAATTTCATATCTACCGATTAAGTAGAATGTCAAGGTCACAGACACTATGATTGAACTAATCATTCTTGTCTGTCCTGTCTCCGTTTTCTGAAAAACTGAAGATCTTTTAGTATGTAGAAGAGGTATAACAAATGCGCACTTTGACTCTTCCTTGAAATGCGTTGGGGCACTTACTAAGCTGTTTCACAGTTCCCATTTATTCTAAATACTAATTCATAATACTAAAGCCGTAAACATTTCATGTCGAATTTCTCAGTTGTGCACAAAGTAAAGTTGGAACAAACAAGAACTAAGATCGCGTAGTATCAATTGAACAGAAAAGCTCATCAGACAGTATAAATCATACTCAAACTCACTCAGTGTGAACGAAAAGCAACCAAAAAAAAAAAAAAATTACATATATAAGCATGTCAAATCATAGTTTACAAGAAATGCCATAGAGGCAATTGTCCCTACCACCAACGTACTTTCATATTTGGAATATTTTGTAATTTGTAATCAACAACCGAATGGTCGCGTACAAATCCTGATTTACTCTCCTATGGTGCGCATGTGTGCGGATTTTGTACTTCGTGAACAGCGTCACGTTAGAGGCCTTCCGCTCTAGTTCTGGCCGTGGCCTAAAAGGTTGACCGCAATCATACATTCGCCGAGACAATTAGCGTACCAAAGAAAAAAAACAACAACAACAATGCAATCCTAAACTAAACACTTTTTTTTTACCAAAAACCTAGCTGGAGATGAAGTATTTCAATCCTGAAATGTTCGTTTTTCTCCAAGACCTTCGGCAGTGGAAGAGTTCGCTTACTACGTCTCGTCAGTCCATCTTTATAATATATCAATAGATATAGATGGTGGATTTCAGTGGGAAACTAGGGGCGACAAACGACTGGAAACGTTTAAACTGAGTTGAAATTAAATTTATGCCGGATGATAATTAACAATATTCGTGAAAAAGTTAATTGATTTTGTTGCCTCTGCCGGTGGCTTCAGCTAGCCAGAATTACACAATATACTGTGTTTTGTCGTCCAAATACGTCCAGTGCTGCAACAGAATTCCCACTTCCCAGGTGGTCGGCAGACAATAATATTTGTTATTATTATACCATTAACGGTATTAGTTCAAGTAATATGAAAGAGGGGGTGTCCTTAGGGAGAAACTGTGGACATTATGTTACGAAATCAGTAGATCGAAGTCGTGACAATTAACATTTCGTGCAATTTGATAAGTAGATGGATTAAAAACCACTCAGTTCGGATTAATGCTGATGTTCCCCAGTTATAGCACTAAACGTGTGGGAACACGCCCCGAGTAATTAATCATTGCACGAAATATCTAAATCATTCAGTAAGAGATTCCCGATATTGCCAACTGACACTAGACGGTGTTTGAACTGATCAACGCCCTCTGTTTCACTCAACTTTCGAGAGATTGTAATACGCTTGGCCAATTTGGGTGAGCCGTAATTAATATGTTCAAATACTGAACGGCTCGGTGGCTTAATAACCCATAATTAAATTGCATAACGGAGTATAATATTAGAAATTGTCTTTAGCTCTAAAGTGCCTGGATATAAAAATATTTCATGATCCAACAGTTCTGAAATGTATAAACCTGGCCACAAATAATAAAATCAAAGCAAAGTTGTAAATAGTATTTTGTCGGGGAATTATTTATTGATAAATGAAAAAGTCTTCCAAATATTAGGAAAGGTTGATATCATGTGTCAAAAACGGTACACTGCTCAGCCAGCAGTCCTGCGTCAACCCATCCGAAGTTTGTTATAAGAATAATAAAGTTTCCACGTGGATTCACTGGTTATGACATCACGCCGCCAACAGTCTGATATAAGAAACCTCCCCTGGAGTAAATCGGCAGAAATTCTACACAAATCTACGTCGGATTGACGTACGGAGCCTGGCTGGGGTGAACACTGAATGGTTAAATCTGGAAGGACTCCGTGACTAGACTTATTGGCGACAATCATCTGAATATCTGCACAGAACTAATAATTATGAAGATTATTGAATTGGTGATACATTTAACCAGGATGTTATTACAAGTACGAACGCCCCAAAGTTTTTTGCGGTGGGGGTACGTACTTTAAAGCCATTTGTGACTCCAGGGCTAGAGAGTTCCTGTCGAAATGCTCCTTAACAACAGCCTTAATTAATTATTCTGTCGGTTTTTTTCTTTTTGTTTACCTCCTCTTTTTTTTTGGTTGAAAGGGTAGGGGGCAGGGTTAGGGATTCGATAAGATTCAGGTTTGAGGATAAGGACGGGGTTAGGGATAAGTACGAATACGGAACTTATATAGGTACTTATAACAACAGCCCACATTTAATGGCGAGAAAGAGCTAAATTTGTTGTTTTCATTATCTGGGGGATTACTGGAATTGAAATGGCGACCTTTTCCTTTAACCGCAATATCACAGTGGCCCAACCGCGTTCCAAGAAACAGTGGAAACCAAATGCACAGGAGATACAAATATTGACGTAAGTTTCCATTTCCATCGACTTTAAAGACCAAACTTTATCGTTCCAAATACAAACAGAATCTTTTTCCCCCCACGCTTACCACCTCGGTCGAAGACGCATGACCTTGCGAATTTTTCTCTGTCGAGAGAGTAGTGATTCATTATTTTTTCGACATTATTATTTCGGGGATTGTTCACGATATGATTTTAAACCTAAGGTCAAAAGAGACTTTAGGAAGGCTGAAACTCCTTCGAGCCTTCATTTTTTTGTGAATCGAACGGAAAAAATGCAAATTTCAGAAGAGAATCAGATACCCTCGTACAGAGAAGTCATATAACGAAAAACAAATATAAATGATTAGCTGAGGTCCCCGGCCCTGCCCGGGATAAATCGGTTTGAATATTAGTTTCAGTTCTGGGTGATTATTGTCAGGGTTAGGATTAGAATTGCCGTGCTGGGTCACGGTTTGTTTATTTCAGGGTCGCGTTGATTTTAGCCAGTGCAAATGTCCTTGAACTATTCTCGTGGACAGTTTGTTTTTGTAACGCTTGTTCTTGGAGATGGAAAGAAAGTGGGGCAGTGACGGTGCAGTTTTCGACCCCGTGATTTTGATAAACTTTAACAGGGGTGAGAAAGGGAGTGAGTAAATTCGTACATAAAACGTAGAGGGTTTCGAGACTTTAGGAAGGGATTTGATATGTTAAATTGACCTTGTCTGTTACTATTAATAGAATCTATTAATACTACGAGCTGAGCTCGAAATGGATGCACCAATCAAATTTGGGCAGTTGGCTGGGGAAATGCATATGGCCGAGCGGTATATAAGTGGAGCCATTACTATGTGTGGACACTCCATGCAGAAATTTCCATCTGCGAGGGCAGTCGGCTGGATTCGGCCTGAGAGAATCAGAAGATTGTTAAAGTCACGTCTATGCCATTGATAGACATGGGAATGAGACCATACGCTATTACCAAATCATCTACTGCTATTATCTCCAGCTCCCTGATCTCGTATCAGGGAACAATCGTAAGTTTCGGCCTATTGATTCGACGATGAACGTGAATCTGACCTTAAGTTTCCAGTAGAAGTGCTACCGAAAGAATGCAAGACTACCATGTATTTTACATGCAACTAGATCTAGCATGAGTGTCTGGTATACACATTTGTAAATTGAAATTGATGTGTCTGGATGAGGCTGGGGATTGCCAGCCCATCCTAGAGTAGATCTAGATCTAATGTAACTACGTCAGTTGTGTTGACGAGTTATATCCTTGTTAAGCAGTAGGCACAAATAACTGAGTTAACATTGTCGTCTGAGACATTAAGATATTATTTGTAGATAGTAGGTAGGCTATTTCTGAAAGATTGATAAGTAATAATTAAATTGTGGATGAGTCAGAATGATATAATCTTTTAAGAACCTAGAGGAGACTTCTAGTGATATATTATTGTGTTTTCATTTGATGCTGCTGATGTTGTCCTTTTAGAATGTAAAAGCTAGACGAAATTTGTTAGGGAATTTAAAGTAATAAATTTGTGGCCCTGCAAGGTCCTTGTAAAACTTATTCGAATTGTTATTAGTGTATGTGGCATGGTATGGAAGAGTAATTTCTAAAACCTCTCGATAGATTAAAATGCAGTCGTAACAATAATTCCATAATAACCATCCCTGTAACACTCGAGGGCACACCCGTAACACTGGAGAGGGACCCTTAAAGAACTTAAGTAACGCCATGCCATAGATAAATTATTTAAAACCTATTGTATTTTTTATTCTATTATTTGATATTGTAATGTTGTAACATTATGTTTTCAGGTCCTTTTTAGTATAGAGTTTAGACAATTTGTATTAATTTAACATTTTGTTTCAATTTCATATGGTGAACTCAACATCCCATTGACCCGACGACACCGGCGAGGGAGACTCTTCACCTTACAGATCTACCTGAGACAGAAACGTGTTTTTTTGGATTGGAGCTATGGTTTGAGGATACTTACCATCTGAATTCCTCAAAAACAAAGTTAAGTGAACCATCTATCTAACAGTCTTGAGGAGGGCGACGTACTTTCCGCTCTGTGTGTGTTTCCAGGCTATTTTACCATTTACTATATGTTTAGTTTAAGAGCGGGAGGTTGGTTGGGGTCATAGTATAGCATATCTTCTTTGCCATTACGAAGGATATTGGAGTGCCTTGGTGGCTATTGATAACTCGGGGGGATTTGCTTCACTGTGAATAGTTCTTTTAGGGATCCATTATTCGTATAGATTGTGGCGTTTCTTTTCCTTCCTCACTTTTCTTTAGGAAGATGTCTCTCCTGTTTTTTTCTTAAACTTTCTGTAACATAAGTTAGGACTTGTAGGGTCTGTTATCGTTCGTCTTACTTGTCAGTATAGCGTCTTGTTTATTGTATTTCTTTTTGCTTCCTTATAAACTTTAAACTACTATACTAACATTGTTATGTTTGCAATATATGCCTGAGGTGTTTCACGTGCTAAAACCACGTTGAATTGTAATCTGGTATTGACATATGAGAGAGAGAGATATAATAAATTTTTGTTCACGTGACAATTTCACGTTGAATATAGAGAGAATAATTTTGCAGTGGTAACAGAAGACACTGCGTGTGCGCGTTTTGAGAAGAGAGAGATATTTCAAATTTGTCGTGTTGAGAGAGAGATATATTTATGATTCATCGCATTGAGAGAGCGATTCATTTTTCACAGTGATAACAGAGGACACTGATTCGTCGCGTTGAGAGAGACATAAATTTTGAGAGTGATCACTCAAGACATTAATTTATCGCATTAAAGGCGATATATATATTTTATTGCAGTGGGAGCAACGGATAGACGGCACTGCCTTACTAGAATTCATATTCAGAGAGAGAGAGATAAAGTTTTGCAGATTAAGTGATACTGCCTGTAATTTACAAAGACAGAGATAGAACGTTCTTTTCGCGAAGCAGTGCTAACGTAAGACACTGAATTAATATTAACAGAGAATAACTGTTAAAGATAATAATATTGATACCGCGATATACCGTATCAGTGGGTAAATACTTACTGGTTACAGACTTTAACATATCATGGCCGAGTTTCTCAAATACATTGACTCTGCCAAAGCTCTGGGTATACCAGAAGAAGAACGCGCCTCATGGTGCGAACGACAAGTACAGCAAGACCGAGATCGTGAGGATCGGGTAGCAGCAAGACAAAAAGAAAGAGAAAAAGAAGAAAGAGAAAGAGAAAGAGAAAAAGAAGAAAGAGAAAGAGAAAAAGAAAGAGAGAGAGAAAAGGAAAGAGAAAGAGAACGAGAAAAAGAGGCTGTAGAGAGAGAAAAAAGAGAGCATGAACTCGCAATGAAGAAGTTAGAGCGAGAATCGCTTGTGGCCCCCACTGCTGCCACCAATACTTATGCTACCAAACCAAAATTGCCGACCTTTAATGAAAAACTCGACCGGATCGACGCATATTTACATCGGTTCGAGCTACACGCTAAATGCGTCGGATGGCAGCAGGCGATGTACAGTTCATGCCTGTCTAATTTACTAACAGGTAAGGCTCTAGAAGTATTTCATAGCCTCAAAGTAGAGGATGCCAACGACTATTACAAGCTTAAAACAGCACTGCTTAAGCGATTCCAGCATACCGAGGATGGCTTTCATCAAAGATTTCGCTCATGTAAACCTGAGCCATCTGAAAATTTCTCAACTTATGTGAATCGGCTGAAACATTACTTAGATCGCTGGATCGAGCTCGCGAACGTGACTACCGGAAATTATCTTCAACTTTATGATTTGGTCTTAAAAGACCAAATCTATACCGCATGTCACTCCGATTTGATTGCCCACCTTAAAGAGAGGGCACCGACATCCTCTGAAGAAATCACATCGTGCGCGGAACGTTATGCATCCGCCCACCCAAATCGTCCTTTGGCAAAGCCTTCAACTATAGCACCGTGTTATGCCAACGTAGGCAAAGGAGCGCCAACCGGACATGATCGTTCAAGGCCGACTCGTCGTCAGGCCCCAAATCCGCGCTCTCAATCAGAGCCGCCTTTTTTTAGACAGAGAGATTTTCCGAATCGAGGTAATGTATCCCCGCGTCGAGGATACCAGACTTACTCTTTTTACGAGCCTCGCCCATATTATCGTGGCAACTATCCAGGCCAACAATATAACCGGCCTCAGGGACCGCCGCGACGAGTGCATTTTGATAATAATCATGATTATAATAGACCGCAGAGTCTTCCTTATCGTGGAAACGATCCTAATCGTATTATGTGTTTTAGGTGTAATAGGGTAGGTCACGTACAAAAATTTTGTAACGTGAAAATGGAAGCAGCAAATGCCTGCTCGGTTAAATCTACACCTTATGAGACTGACGGTCATTCTAAATCTTCATCGCAATCAAAGACTATTCCAGTCATGTCCGCCCTACATGAACTGGGTGAATTAACATTTTACCATGGCCGCGTGAACGCGATTCGCGCTTCTGTTCTACGTGACTCCGGATGCACGACTATCGGCGTTCGACAGTCAC
Organism: Onchidella celtica; assembly: GCA_963931925.1. NCBI lineage: Eukaryota > Metazoa > Mollusca > Gastropoda > Systellommatophora > Onchidiidae > Onchidella > Onchidella celtica. Next base: position 22,698,751 of record OZ007572.1, on the reverse strand, counting down.
TAGTCCGTCCAACACAATTTTTGGACAAAGATGTAACTTGTATTACTTTTGGCGGATCTCTAGAGCGATTCCGTCTTGCAGAAGTTTATATTGATACACCTTTTCTCACAGGTATTGTTACTGCATGTGTACTGCCTAATCCAGTGGCTGATATAATCATAGGGAATGTACCTCAAGTAAATAAGTTTCCTATCGGTAACTTGGAAATTTGGACTGAGGAGGAGAGTGTTGCTTGTGCGACAACACGCCTACAATCGAGTCGACGAGCAGACAGTCCATTGAGTAATCCTACTATTGAAGTGAACATAACGTCTAGTGCATTTCATGATGAGCAACATTCAGATCCCACATTGAAACATTTGTTTGCTAAGGTTGATCCTACCGCGCCGGATACCTCTAAGTTTCTTATTAAAGATGACTTATTATATCGTAATTTTCGGAGTAAGCGAGAGGCCGTTATGCAACTTGTAGTACCGAGATCTTTTCGTCGCGACATTATTCGTCTCGCGCATGACACCTCCTTGGCGGGTCACCAAGGAAAGGCCAGAAATAAGTCTCGAATACTATCGCAATTTTTTTGGCCCAGTATTTACGCAGGTGTAAACCGGTTTGTTATCCGGGCTATCCCTGGCGGTGACAATTCCCAAGCTGATATTTTGTCACGTCTCATTTAATTTCCTATTAAAGAGTGTTGTGTCTTGTATTGGGGTTGGATAGTGCTTGTCCCCCTCAATTCTAGACGGTGGATGGATTCACATTTATCTTGTTCATTACTTTATGAACCAATTTTACAATCCTTTTTTGTGAATATCCTCTTTCCACCAGCGTCATTCCTGACTGTGACCTGAACTTCTGGCAAACCTGACGCCCTTGTCAGCGGGTCAATGAGATGGACACATGGCAAACCAAGCTACCAGAGCTACTGCTGCCATTGGATACCACAGTATTTTAATTAACAATATATTGTGTGTGAATGTGTATAAGCAGCAATTGTGTATGTTGACTAGATAATTATGAGCCTATTCCTTCAGTAAGGCTTCATTGTTTGATAATAGTTATACTTTAATCCAGCAGTATACAGTGATATACTCATTATTATTATAGATGTTCCTGAGAAGTTTAATTGTGTGCAGTAAGAATGTTTAGATAGACTAGATTCTATAGAACGTGGCATCAATAATTGTATGCTTTTTGTCCATCCAATATGCACGTTCTTAGTTAGATTTTTCTTCTCAAGCTTAAGGCTCATTTTTCTACAGTACTACTTAAGCCCCTACCACAATAACTTTGGGATTTCTTGGATCCTATCGTGTAAATTTTATTTAAAATTTTCACTGGGGTGGGGGATATGTCAGGGTTAGGATTAGAATTGCCGTGCTGGGTCACGGTTTGTTTATTTCAGGGTCGCGTTGATTTTAGCCAGTGCAAATGTCCTTGAACTATTCTCGTGGACAGTTTGTTTTTGTAACGCTTGTTCTTGGAGATGGAAAGAAAGTGGGGCAGTGACGGTGCAGTTTTCGACCCCGTGATTTTGATAAACTTTAACAGGGGTGAGAAAGGGAGTGAGTAAATTCGTACATAAAACGTAGAGGGTTTCGAGACTTTAGGAAGGGTTTTGATATGTTAAATTGACCTTGTCTGTTACTATTAATAGAATCTATTAATACTACGAGCTGAGCTCGAAATGGATGCACCAATCAAATTTGGGCAGTTGGCTGGGGAAATGCATATGGCCGAGCGGTATATAAGTGGAGCCATTACTATGTGTGGACACTCCATGCAGAAATTTCCATCTGCGAGGGCAGTCGGCTGGATTCGGCCTGAGAGAATCAGAAGATTGTTAAAGTCACGTCTATGCCATTGATAGACATGGGAATGAGACCATACGCTATTACCAAATCATCTACTGCTATTATCTCCAGCTCCCTGATCTCGTATCAGGGGACAATCGTAAGTTTCGACCTATTGATTCGACGATGAACGTGAATCTGACCTTAAGTTTCCAGTAGAAGTGCTACCGAAAGAATGCAAGACTACCATGTATTTTACATGCAACTAGATCTAGCATGAGTGTCTGGTATACACATTTGTAAATTGAAATTGATGTGTCTGGATGAGGCTGGGGATTGCCAGCCCATCCTAGAGTAGATCTAGATCTAATGTAACTACGTCAGTTGTGTTGACGAGTTATATCCTTGTTAAGCAGTAGGCACAAATAACTGAGTTAACATTGTCGTCTGAGACATTAAGATATTATTTGTAGATAGTAGGTAGGCTATTTCTGAAAGATTGATAAGTAATAATTAAATTGTGGATGAGTCAGAATGATATAATCTTTTAAGAACCTAGAGGAGACTTCTAGTGATATATTATTGTGTTTTCATTTGATGCTGCTGATGTTGTCCTTTTAGAATGTAAAAGCTAGACGAAATTTGTTAGGGAATTTAAAGTAATAAATTTGTGGCCCTGCAAGGTCCTTGTAAAACTTATTCGAATTGTTATTAGTGTATGTGGCATGGTATGGAAGAGTAATTTCTAAAACCTCTCGATAGATTAAAATGCAGTCGTAACAATAATTCCATAATAACCATCCCTGTAACACTCGAGGGCACACCCGTAACAATTATTATGGACCTGCTTCATCTTGCCTGTTCCTATTTATTTATTTTATTTTTGTTTGTTTGTTTTTAAATAAGTCTTACTGCTCTGCCTTTGTGAGTTGACACCCTGCGCATCCCGTACAATAGCATGATTTGCGCACGGGTTAGTGTGTTTGATAGTGAACACATCGCAGGAAGTGATAACGAAACCTTAAAATGGCGAACCATGACTCCAAATAGATCTAAATGATGGCGAAACAATGAAAAACGAAACGTAGAAGCCTGAACATTTCATAATTTCTAATATAGCCCATGTTAATTTCTCATTGATAATATGCTGTTGTGCAAAGTTTGAAGCCTGAGTGTGATGCGGTTCCTGAGCCTTAGGTGACCAAACTGTTAAACCAAAACACGGCCTCAGGGGAAAACCTATTTGGAAATGTTGAAAATGGTGTTTTAAAAAGATGATTGGAACTGGTAACAAAACAAATGACTTCATAAATTCAGTTTGTACATTTCCACACATTATATCTTCAAAATGAATGTGTAAAAACCTAGTAGATTTTTTAACTAATGAGCACAGAAAGTTTGAACTTTCTACGTTTAGCCGTTTTTCTATGCATAGGGAAGGACCGCTCCAAGTTGTCCAAATATAGATATACACCTTTTCCCTCAGGGATTAATTTGCTACAAATACATCGAATTATAAAATAAACGAACAAGAAAATGAATCTGTACATAATCCCTTGTTTTCTGTAGCAATGTGTTTAATCAGTTGCAATTTCCGAGCAATTTTTTTTGGCAGTGGCTACGTTTACGGCAGATTACGCTCATATCCCAATAGAAAAAAAAACAAAGAAAGAAAGCGCTGCTGTACGAACGGGAGTAAAGCCGAACAAAGAAAAATGGTGAGTTGTATTCACCGGCTGCCGTAACCGTAGCCACTGCCATTTTTTTTTTTTTCTGGGCGTCTGTCCAGCCTAGGTGGATCGAGACGACAAAAATGGAAATTACTGTGCAAATATTTATCATTTTTTGAAAGCTGTTCGAAAAATACGTGTTTCGTTTTACAAAATTGTTCGGTGCAATTGGGTCCCATAGCCTTGCTCGCCTTGGGGGGAACGGAGCACTAGGAACATTAATTCATGATAAGCTTAAGGCATTCAGAAGTGTGTGATTAGTTAGTGTTCAGAATTCTAGAAAAGTGGGGGTTGTTTTATAATTCATCGTCATAACTTTCGCGTTGTAACCTAAGGCACCGACATTTACAGTCTATACAATAGCATTAAAAAATAAAAACAAAACAGACCCCCCTCCCCTCCCCTTTTCCTCCCATGCGAGTTGATGGTGGGGGTTTCTGTCCTATCGGCCTGTTATATTCTGTCTGACGTCTTCCTTTTTTCCAAGCACAATTGACCGTTTGGGTGTCGACGTCCTTTCTCCGAACTCAAATTCTCTATCTATCTATCTATCTATCTATCTATCTATCTATCTATCTATCTATCTATCTGTCTGTTTGACTGTCTGTCTGTCTGTCTGTCTGTCTGTCTGTCTGTCTATCCATCTATCTATCTATCTACGGGTTGCGCCAAAAGTTACGCATCGGTAGGAAAAATCAAGTCAAGACCAATCAATGCCTTCCGTGATACAATTTCCATTTCGTGTCTAATGTTGACTTAGATTTTTAAGGTTCCCTCGAGTAAGACAAAGAATGACTTTAAAGGCCATTTCTTTCTGGAGTCTCGGCAAATAATGAATTCAGTTCAAGATCAGATCCACAAAGGACAGGAATATTGATCTGAGTCTGGTGTTTAAAGAGATTTCAAGGTTCAAGTACTGATGCGCCTGAAAACACTTTCGATTGTTCTGTTCGTCCCGCTGTCGTAACAGGAATAGATTTAATTTGTTTTCCCTTTGATTTTGGTCTGTTCCCGACCAGCTGTTCAATGGCGATGAAGATTATAAAACTACATACTGCTGAAAAGGAGTCATTGAATGAAATAAAAGACAGTTTAATGGACGGGTGGATTCCCCCACAAAATATCGGGACCTTACTTCTTGTTTGTTACAACTCCATTCTTTCCACAACTAGGAAATTAGACTTAAAACGTTTGCGGCTTCGGTTATTATGATAAGAAGTGACAATAAATCGGAACTGTGAAAGAACTTGATAAATGCCACAGCGCACTTTAAACAACGTGTCAAACTGTGCGTTTGTTAAATCTTTTCTACATACTGAAATATCTCCTGTTTTTTTTTCAGAAAATGGAGATAACAAACAAGAACTAAGGTCGCGATATATAAATTCTGTGGACTAACAATGTGGGCAAATGTATAGAACTCAGTTGGAAGAACGAAAACCTCTCCCTCTCTCTCTCTCTCTCTCTCTCCTCTCTCTCTCTCTCTCGCTCTCTCTCTCGTTCTCGCTCTCTCTCTCTCTCGCTCTCTCTCTCTCTCTCCTTCTCTCTCTCTCTCTCGCTCTCTCTCTCCCTCTCTCTCTCTCTCTCTCTCTCTCTCTCTTTGCTGGCGAAACAAATTTAATTTTGTTTTTTCAAACTTAATTAGCCTGTGTGAAATTACAAGTGAAACTAAAAACAAAAACTACATCGTGTAAAAAGGCTACAGTCAACAAGTACTTTATATGTTCCAAACTCTAGGCTACTCAGCCCTGGTTATAATTTTCAAGATTATTTGTTGTGACCTTTTAAATGGAAAGTGAAATACAACTACACGTACACCGCAGAAATTGACAATGAATAATGAGTGGAGAACCCGCGACTCGAGGACATAAATTTTCCACTCACTCTTAACCGCTTTGCCTTGTTTCAGTCGATACGAGCTACTTTATAATGATAAACTACATTATCCTTGGCCAGGTTTGTCGACAGCGTACCATTTAATTCGCGGGCGTTGGGATTCGGTAAATGCGAAACAAATCCTGACACGTGGACCCGCAACGCATCTCGTTATTTCCAAAGGAGGCCGAACTCAACAAGTTGATTTAACAGATTTTTGTCATATTTTTCAAGATTCATATAAACACACTTTACAGTACCCGGTACAGACCTTTTCCCGTTAAATGTTTAACTTCACTTTTATTTGATCTTATTTATGGGCATCTGAGTGCTGAAAGCCAGCCCAAAGCGAGATAACGAAAAAGACCGTGGAAGGCGGGATTGGCCATTATCGTGCTGGTGAGCCGTTAAACCCAAACTCAAACTCAACCTCAAAACAAATCCCGGCACCTAACGATAAAACTGATACAAACTGAGACTGTCCCCCCCCCCTCCCCCCCCCCCCCCCCACCCACTTTCCACTTCCCTCTACATGCACACACGACGTCCGTTTTGCCAAATCCTAAAAATCACATAGATTGATTGAGCACAATCTAAGTAGACTAGCAAAATAATTTCAACACAAAACGGAAAAATGCCTTTCGCCTTCTCCGTGGGTCTAATGGATCAAAAAGCCATCAAAAACGTTTGTAATTATCTTATTCCTGGAAATTTTCTCTTGAAATTCCAAGAAGTCCTCAATGACGTCAGTGTCTAGCTTTCCATGGTTCAAAATTTTTAAACATGAACATGCCTGCTCACCAACGCACATACATTTTTACTATTCTGCGCGTATGTTCTAGGGTCTCAAAGGCAACATACTTTTAAAGAGGATTTTATTGTAGGATTTTATAGTCATATCCCCAGTCACACCCCCAGGGGTTTCAGATACTCCAGACTCGTAAAGAGGATTTTATTGTTATAATATTATAATATACTAGCTGAGTACTCGTTCGATGAACAGGTTTGTATAGGTTGTTTTTGTTTTTTTTGTTGTTTTTGTGTAGAACTTAAGGCGCATGTGAACTAAGAAAGACATTAATGCTGCATAGATAGCTTATAAGAGAGATGCAACAACAAAGGACACCACTTCAGACCGAAAGAAATAAGAACAAAAGCCGAGATGCGTAGCGTCATCCCCAAAACTCAGCGATAGGACAGTACACAGTGTGCAGTGGTGCGCACCGAAAATTTTCAGGAAGTAAGATAAGATAAGATAAGATAAGATAAGATAAATTTTATTCGTCCTTGTACAAGGAAATTTGTTTTGATCATTGAATACATAACAATATAGTTACAGAAGCAGAAAGATGATACATAGCGCGCACACACACATATATACACACACACTGATAAATTAACTAAATTAACAGTGCACACAATATGCTTCCCTAACTAAACCACATTGACCTGACACGCAGGACATAATTCAACTGTGCACAGATTACGATCAAGATGACGACATTATTGTAACATCCTAGTTGATGATGGAATAAACGATTTAAAGTAGCGCTCAGTTTTAGTTTTCTTTGACAACAGCCTTAAACTTCTTACACATCTTATATATTCCTTGTTCAGGGGATGTTGGGGGTCATTTATAATAATATTAGCTTTTTTAATACAAGCACCAGTGTACAGCTCATCAAAATATGGCAGATCACAGATACAAATTTTGGATGCTTTTTTAATTAAATTATTGATCTTATTTTTATCTTTTTGTAAGATGTTTCCTCCCCAACAGACAACTCCATACATCAAAACGCTCTGAATAGCCATGGTGTAAAATATTTTCAGAATGCTTTTGCTAACTTTTAAAAAGCGGAGCTTTCTGAGGAAATACATGCGCTGGTTGGCTTTCTTGTATAAGATGATGTCATAAAAACCTACAGCATGTCAATGAGCCTAGTGAAAATTGGGGAAACAATAAATTTCCAGTAAAAAAAACTACACTGATTTGAGACTTCTATTAAAAACTGTGCACCCTTACATCCATTCTGATGCACCATATAAAATTTGAAGTCTGAGTGTTGAGTGGTTCAGATGCCTTTTGCAACGAAAAATCTGAAGTCCACAAATATATATAGATAATAGTATAGATACCTATCAAGCACTGAATGTGGCCCAGCAGGAAGTAAGCGATGGATATGGGGGTGGAAAGCCACGCAGAAAAACTCGGCGCTGTAATGGACAAAACTGAGATTTTAGATCTCGCGAAATCTTACATAAGAACTATTCTGACGTATTTTAGTTACTGTCACTATCATCATGCGCTACGCCGAACCATAAGGGTGGCATCATACCAAGCCAGGAGCGTCACAGCCAAAAAATGTAACCCAAGAATAGTGGCACAAGTTGACTGTGTCGTCAGACTGGGCTTAATGGTTTTTAAAAAAAATTCCTCATTTGGAACGAGACAGGTGGCGATCTTCAGAGGAAGAGTGAGTTCTTTCATTCGATGTTTCGGTCTGAACTTCCTAGCATCTTCTAGAACCCCGGCCACGCCGAGATCATGACTCTCACCTACCCCTTTTTTTTAAAAAAATTTCGATTGGGTCTTCCCGGATATACTAAGACAATACAGGAAATTATGGTATTCACGAAATATCATAAAAACCACAGAAACAGTGCCGTTCCGGGGTTAGTATGATACTCTCGTGAGGTATTTTACTGATCGAAGGGCCAATTATTGAGACAGCGGTTTGTTTTCAGGCTTGACAAAGCATTAGGCTCAGCCATCTTTTTTTTTTTTTAAATAGATTTGGCCTGTTTTTGTTTGTTCCGTTTTTTTTTCTTTGTATAAAGATCACAATTTGTTTCTTGTTAGTTATCTATCTATATTAATAAAAGTGAAACCTTACGACAATTGCAGCGCGCCTTTCGCTACTCCTCTGTTAATGCTGATTCGGTGGCCCTCAGATTTTATACAACGCATAGTATAGACTGTCGTCGTGTCCCCGGCACATAAAATAAAAAAATAATTAATAACTCGCAGAACGTTTGTATTTGTTGCTGGGTTGCGACACATTGGCGCTCGATCTATTTTTTCGGCAAATTAATGTAATTGAGATTGGTTCCGGTGTCTGTATCACACTCACAAAACAACTTCCGGTTAGGACTGGTTTGAATGATGAGATTGAGTTCTAAGACTATCAAGTATGAAACTTTGTATGTGTGTTCTCAATGTGCCTAGACCAGGAAAAAGAAGGGGTCTGGAATTGGGAGATTGACGCTGCAGGGCCAAAAGTACAGGTTTGTGTTTTCAATATTATTCCTAGGAAAATATCATAATATTTCTTTTCCATTAACACATGACGTTATCACTTCCTGCGATGTGCAAACAAACTAACCCGTGCGCAAATCATAGCCATTTGAGGGATGCTGGCGGGACGCGCAGGACGTCAACGCGCAAAGGGACAACAGTAAAACGTATCTAAAAACAAACAAACAAACAAAAATAAAATGAAGCTAAAGGAACAGACAAAATGAAGCAGGTCCATAATAATCACCCAGAACTGAAACTAATAAATCGATTTATCCCGGGCAGGGCCGGGAACTCAGCTAGTTATTAATATTATTGCCTGCCGTGGCGGGAAATTCATTCATCTGCCTTTCATGGAAATAACAAAGACAATGTTTTGTTTCGTAGTTTGCTCACACATAATGACCTGGTGTGGAACAGAATGTTTTTGAGGTATTTGGTGTTTATTTAAAAAGTAAAACTTTGTCTTAAATAACAAACCTAATGAGGAAAACAGATGCGCACGTTTTGCTTTGCAAAAATACCAGATACAATTTTAAGATACAATTATGTTGAATAGCATCCAAATAAACATATAATATATAATATTATATAACAAATAAAAAATAAATCGCAACTATTATATCTGATAAAGAAAATTATTTAGTTTTTTTTTTGTTTCTGCTAAAAAAAAAAAAATCAAATGGTACCTGGGGCTGATGAACGGCTTCAGGCTTGGCAGTCATCATCAATTACAACACACCACCAACAAAAACATAAAAGGTTTAATTAGTTTCGTGTTTTTGCTTGAGAAATGTCAACAGCAAATCGATATAGTAATTATGTTACCGTATACTCGGTGACGAGTCAAAGCGGGTCATTGAAATCATATGAAAAAATGATAGAATACCTGACAGCATTGACACATCGCAAAAAGCATCAAATTAACAAAATCACTTAAATCTTTGGGAAGAGAAAAATGTGCGTGCCAATGACTGTGGGAATCCATCAAAGCTGCGGAGATGGACGAAATGTACGAGTGCTAAGTGTTTAATTAAATGAGATGAAAAAATCGAGGCCAGGGAGGCCAACTATCGAGAGTTGGTTTTCAGAAAATTTCTGGAGAAATTAAAAAACAAAAAAACACTGAATAACTTCTTTATCAGACCTAACACTAACAGATATGACACTTTTAAACTGTCACTCAGCCCTTAATTTTCAGAATTTAAGCCCCAACTTATTACACAACCGGGTGGGGGTATCAATCAAGGGCTACAAGCATGCCAAATATCTCAATTTTTGACCCCCCCCCCTCTCCCCCCACCCAAAAAAAAACAGTTGAATTACGATAGTTTACCACGTGACCCTCAAAATGAATGTAATAATTAATGTTACTCGAATTTCGAGCTACACAAACAACTGCACTGGAGAGTCTTTCACACCCTATGAAGGAGAAGAATAAGAGCACTTTAATCAGCACAAACTGTTACAAGGTTCATTCAGTGCTTCTATTTTAAGTTCTAATACTGAAGGACGGTGGAGGGGACCGAAGAAACTTTGTATCGATTTTGTTTTGTGTTGCGGCGTCTTTTGTTTGTTTGTTTATTTGTTTGTTTCTTTGGGTGGTGGGAGTGGGGCGGGGGGGGGGGGGCGTGATCTTACAAGATCTGTTGTGATACTTTTAAGTAAAAAAAAAAAATCTCATATTCTGATGTCGTTGAAAATGTATTACAAAATACTTCTGTCGTCCTTGGACATCAGGAATTACCATAATACAGTTGTTGTAATAAACACTATCAGCAACATGCTCTGTTTTATGTCTTGGTAAATATTTGATTTATGTTAAATGCTACATCTACTTTGGCTTTATTTATTTTTACAATGGTTTGGTTTTATTTGATCTCACAGAACATGAGCTTGTCCGATGTTTAAAGATTACGTACTCAAAATGGCCACGGAGCATTGTATGGCCATTTTGGTGACGTAAAGGAAGCACAGCAATTACCAGATTTAAATCGTGCTTGAAATAAAGGACGATTTGTACCACCAGTTTCGTGAAACATAATTCACACATTCTCCATCTTTGAACGCAGAATGCTTTTTTATTAGACCACCTACAGTAACCAGATTTTGCATGAAGGTTTCAAATACCGTGGAGGGCGCACCGACGTTTGGAATTTTTACATTGGTTACTTTTTTTTTTTTTTTGAGTTTGTTTTCAGTTGCCTGCAGTCCCTTGTTTTCGGTTTAACGAGGCAGACGTGGAGGGGGTAGAAAGTGACGGGCGGGGCAGTGTTTCGGGGATCCGGGCGCGCGGCTTTTAAGCTTGTTGAAAGAAACAAAATGAAATAAGACAAACAAAAAAACAAAATAAAGAACACAAATTACTCGTGGCTCAGATAACAAAACATAATTAGAACAAAAAGGTTGCCAGTACACAAAGTGTAAATTCACGTTATTTCATGCTCGATACCATTCGCATTCGCGTGCATTATCCTCCAAAGCCAATAAGTTCTTGAGTAATTTCACTTACTGTGGAAATACGCTGAAATTTGTAGGCTGCAGTCAAGGGAATGAAAGCAATAATATTGTATTTATGCTGTCTGTATCTACATATCAGACCTGGCTTCTTAGTTAGGAACGCTCAAACCACACCACAGGTAAAATAATAAAATGATACATGGACAACTAAACTAGGGCATGTTATACAAAACAAAGACAAAATATGGCAAAAAGAAAAATTGTATGTAGCAAGGCCTTTCATAAGAAAAAAATCAGAAACGACACAATCAATGTCATAGGAAAAGGAGAGGCAAATAAAACTTTCGGTATATTAACGTCTTCAGGAAAAACAATGTAACAGGGTAAAACATTAAACAAATAAAAAAATAAAATAACTTTTAAAAAACCTCGTAGAACGTTTAACAAATGCGAGTGTGGATGTTATAATATTTTGTCCACATAAAGCAAGTCGGCCGAATACTTGATTCGGACTTAAATCCTGTTAGTGATTGTGGTCCTTGGATACCACGCCAATTTGAGTTTCCTTTTCGCGTAAAGATAATGCGAATCCGTTCGACACTGACAGGCTTGAGACGTAGATAAGTGAAATGTCAGTCCCTCGCGACTGTCTGACTAAACTGGGATAGCGATAATGGAATGAAGGATGATTATTCAATCAGTTTGATTTGAATTACGAAGGTATTTTTGGATCCAATCACACCAATAATTAATTAACATGGTCCTCTTTTGTGTAACGCAGATTTATTGTATCATTCTCATCATACAATATTATTGGATCATGAATACTATGCTGTGAACGTCTATTGAGAAACGTACTCCAGAATGTGGCAAAAAAAAAAAAAAATTACTGTAGGAAAGTCTTGTGTAAGAAATAACACCAGAAAGCCTTGCGTAAGAAATAACACCAGAAAGGAGACAGTAAGACGCAAAGGGTCGTTTCTGTATTATTTCATACGCGAGGCTTTGCTACAGACAACTTTTTCTTTTTGCCACGTTTTGACAAAGCTTCAATTTCACACCCAAGACACAGGGTACTGAGACGACTCAATATTCGTCATTTTCCGTCCGTCGGCTTGCGCGAGCATCATCCATGTCAATGCAACAATTCACACCACACCCCCTTTCATAATTGAACGAAGAAGAGTAGTACCATAGAGCTCTGAGAGTAGTACTCGTCGTGTTTATACGCGCACAAGGTGTGGACATATAACGAAAGAAGGGATGGTTTGTTTCGGTATTCTGTGTACGGTACTTACATAGGAACACTCACCATAAAAATAGGCCCATTGCGTCGGCCATCTTTGTTGTAAGGCCCGACGCATAACCATGGCGATGATAGCATTGATTTTGATTCGTTAGCTGATTTGCACTGCGAGCACTTCAGGCGTCGCGAACCAATCGGCGGCGAGCTGAAACTAGTTCACTACTGTAAACAATGACACGTGTGTACACGCACATGGGAGACGTTCGGTCAATTCTTTCACTTCCGTTCCCTTGTTTATACGGATGATAGGGAATCTGACCAGCTTGGATCCATCCTTTCCACCCCTGTCGTAATAGTCAACTGCAATGCAACCGGCAGGCATTTTAACCGCTTAGACATATCTCGAAGTTACACTCATCAGCTGATCCACCCGCCATTTTGGTTGTCGGAAGAACAAAACAAAAACACTCTGTGACGTCATTCGCAATGGGCCTATAAAAGGGGTGGTTTTTAGAAAAGACAATGCAGTTTCACTAAGTGAAAAACAAAAAACAAAAACGGGCACAAAAAGCCCTGAAAACATGCTTCATGGGAACAGGCTTTTAAGGCTAATATAGTGAAAAGATAAGTCTTGATAAACTTATATATATATATATAATGTAAGCTTTATTGCTCTTGTGGGAAGCCCCCTCCCCCCACCCCTCTTTTCTCTCTCCACACACACACATATACACACAATACATTTGCAAACACACACTATCAACCTACTGACTGCAAAAGTAAGTTCTCAAGCTTCACTTTTGTTTTCCGAGCAAGCATAACCGCCTTATTATTGGGAATTCTGGGTGACTTTTACTCGTACTTTTTGACACCAGACCAAGCATGCCATGCCAGCTCATCTTTTGAAAACATCATTTGTCGGTATTTATACTGATATCCTGTAGCAGCCACTAAAGGAGATGCATGTAAGCGGCAGCAAATTTCTTGGCTGCAGCCCCGTTGTCCTGGTGCGTGCATTGACACAGCGGATTTAGACTGATGGCATTAACAGATTGACTTTAGTAAAGTGGTACTCAACCCAATTTAATGGTTTCATGCAAACGCGCTGACCAAATAACACTTTCAGATCATAAAGTGTCATTACGCAGTACCTGTGTCATTCGTATTCACGTTTATTTACGGCTCTGGCACCAGATAGCAATTAATGGCTTGTGATTATTCCCCGTGGGGACCACGGTGGAAGTTGCTGATGGGCGTATTTACTGCGCCTTACGTCAACAAACCTGGGCTCCAGTTTTCTGCTAGTAAAAGCTTGTGCCGGTATGACTGGTGTTTCTCTGAGGTCACGACAAACCGATGAAAGAAAAAAGTTACTGAAATGATAACGTAACTAAGCGGAACTATTGTGTGGAAGACTCTCATCTTACATATTCATTCAGTCTCCAAAGACAAGATTCCCAAGTTAATTGTACTGTTTGCTCTGTCACGAGTGGAGTGAGCGATAGTTAATAATTACGGGGGGAAAGGAGGAGAGTAAAATTAACGCACGTAGACAAGTAAGGGAAAGCGTGCATGTTATGAGTGGTGGGGGTCTGAATGAGGCGAGAGCGCTGTATTACTATCACTGCAAGTTAGAACGTCCTAAAGAGCGGACGCAAGAGAAAGCCCAGTGGGCGAACATAAGGGGAGCAGTCGGAAGACTAGTGAGAGAGTTTTTTCCAGTGATGACTGGTGTCGGGGACGGGCCGAAGAGCCACCTGGGTGAGCACAGGGGATAGGCCAGCATAGGGCCGGGGGCCACACATAGGCCAAGAGTGAGGCTGTCGGTGCAGGACAGTAGAGGCACATAAAGTCGTGGCAGTCTGGCCACGGACAGGGACGTAGATATGAGCGTGAATGTGCTAATTGAAATGATAATGTACTATTGCCATGTTGATGGGCTATTGAAATGATAATGTACTATTGCCACGTTGATGGGCTATTGAAATGATAATGTACTATTGCCATGTTGATGGGCTATTGAAATGATAATGTGCTATTGCCCTGCTGAGGTGCTAGGGGAATGTTAAGGTGTTATGGCAATAGGAAGGTGATATTGAGAGACTGCGGTGCCAGTGAATTATTAATGTGCTATTAAGGCCCTGAGGGGAGAGGCTGAGGCCGAAGTGTCTTTAGGAAGTAACTACCGGGTTGTGGATCCGAGGAAGAGTGCATGTGGGAATAAGGCCGTTGTACGGCAGTTAAATTCAATAATATAATGTATGTAATTGCGCTATTTTCTGTATAATTATGTTTAATAAATGTGTGAGTCTGATGGGTTGTTCTGTTAAGTGTTAAACTTGTTCGTTCGTGATTGTTGTCCTGTCATAACTTATTACATCTCCCAGTCTGGGATTTGTGACATGCTCGTCCTGTTTAGAATTCGAAATTAACCCGAGCATACTTGGGTCTAAAATCTACGCCGGACGATAGAAGACCTGTTTTGCTTTTCATCGGAAGTTGTCACTTCTAACATTTAAAAAGAAAAAGGGGGGGGGGGGGAAAGAATCAGTCTTCAAATTCTGAATTTGCGAACATCTTTTAACTGTATCTCTTCTGAAACATAGTTAATGAAACATATATTGCCACCTTCGGTGTAGTTTATTTTTCTTGACAAAATATTTGGGATTATATTTCTGTTGCATTTTTAACAATTAGATATTGTCCAAAATCTGCAAGCTTTCTACACCTTTATTAACTAACCAACTTAGTCTTTTTAAGTAATATTTATTATGTGTCCCTTGAGTCGTTCTTGCAATAATGAGAAGTAACTAAACTCAAACCCAGACGTGCACCTTTGCCGTCTAGGGAGTAGAATCTCATGGTAACCTAGGTTAGCAAAGACAAATCCTTAAAAAAAAATAATTTAAAAATTCTTTCTTATCCAACTTTAAATTGTGGTAAACTAATTCACATTTGGGACTGAGAATGCTGAATCGTTGCATGATAACTGACCATAATTTAATTTCTTTAAATAACACACTTCAGCCGAAACGATGAGCGGTTCATTGAGGTATGCTGTGGCCAATGAAAGATGTACTTTTTGAACTTGAAGTCATTACATCAAATATTAATAAGCATCAGTTTCTCGCTGGAAAGAGAAGCTTCAGGTGCATTTATTGCAGTCGTAACTCTTTATTTTATCGTGTTCATCGCGAGCGGAGAGGTCATCATGCTGTTCTGGAAATTAACTAGAAACTGGCGAAAACAACAATGACGACAACAACAAGAACAGCCTTTCCTTTTCCTTTGCGTTTTATTGTATCGTTTCTATATCATTTCAAGTCTTACGCAAGGCTTTGTTATATATAATTTTCTTTTTGCCACTTTTTATCTTTGCTTCAAAGCTTTGCTGCGACCCTACAGATTATCTGTTTGTTTTTTTAAAAGTAATATTTTGTCAAATAACAACAGTAGTTCATATGCACCATGCAAACCCACTGTCGCAAGTGTAGCGTCCTTTCAGCCGTGTTCTGACTTTCTCTTAGTCCGCTCTTTCTTTCCTCGTCGTTTTCTCTTTCTTCTACAGCTCTGAATTCTTTCTAGTCCTCCTATTCGCCCCCTGCCTCCCATGCGCTGATTCATGTGTTAGTTTTCCTAATGGATTGTTCTGAAAGTGTGTGTGTGTGAGCAATGCTCTTACTTGCTGGTAATGTTGTGTGAGCAAATGTGCGTGTGTGCGGTATGCGTTAAAGACCTGTAGGATATTGTATTTGCTGTTGTACACTACTGATGCTGTGACAACAAAACTCCTGGAAACAGGATAATCAAGTTACATCTTATATTATTCTCCTTTTACCGCCCCACACTATTTTAGAATGTGGCAATTTTTGTTTGTTTGGAATGTGTCAAATTGCATCAAATCTATACATTTCATCCCTTCATTTCTGATCTCTTCTATCCTCCTCTTCCCGACGGTTTTACTTGTCCCTTAATCCGCCTGAAATCATCAACGAAGGTGACCAGGACATGCTAATCGATACTAGTCTTTTGCCCACTGAATCAGATGTCATCCCTACCGAACCAGGCGCAAATTGGTTAATTGGTTGTGTTATGATACAATTTTTCTGCACCGCATCAAACTATTTTCTCTGGCCATTTTCCATTTAATTCGTATCTAAGAGACCTTTAATCACTGATACATCATCCACATATTATTATATTCTAATGTTTTTTTGGGTTTTTTTAAACCACATACTAAGATAATAACTACATGAACCTAATATCGAACTCCTCTTTCAGGTGTGGATTGACACATATTATTATTATCGTACTGACCGACGCCTACGCATCAGTGACAAAATGAAGCCAATGACATTCTTACCGAAGCGTAAAAACAGTATTTTTGTATGCCATGGGTTTCTTCTGTTACTGCTGATGTGTGCTTCTCACTCGGTAATTTCTGCATGTCATTTTTACCCAAGTACAGTTATGCACATAGAATAACATGACAGAATTGCGTGACTGGAAAAGGGAGTTTGAGTCTGGGTTTAGGTTTTACGGCGCTTCGGCACGATAGCGGACACTTTGCGCCTTTGGCGGTCTATTTGGTTACTTTATTTATATTTGGTATTCAGAACTTTATCCGTTTAAATTTCACAAATAGAATTAAATAGCTCTGTATAAACTTTAATTACAATGCTACAAATCCCAAAACCTGTTTTGTATAGATCTGAAACGAATTTTTAAAAATGTGTATAAAAGTTTTTAAATCAAGTTGTAGATCTTAGAAAAAGAAACTGAAAGGATAGGCAAATAAACGTCAGATTATCTGTGATCGAGCTGGCGGACATGTCATTAGTTATGGAGAGGACCGGCTTTCAGCCAGTTCGGCCAATCCCAATTGGGCCCCGCGCCCAAGAAAGGAGGAAGGGGGAGTAGAGTAATCTAGTCTTGCCATGTACACACAACAACACATTGCTACACGAACCTTACACTGAGGGGTAGGATTTACAGAGAATTGCAACGATTATAACTATTGGGCCCCGCAGCTCCTTAGGCTGACCCTGAGCAGATAATGAACGATGGATTAACCAGAGATATACACTAGATTAGTGAACGCTTACGCTAATAGACAAATAGGCTGATGATACTGAGCTTAAGATGGGGCCGCTACCATTAAAGGAAAAGAAATGTATCGAGGACATTACCTGTAAATGCCCCATTCGTTTCTCTAACTAACTCGTCGATGTACCCACTATTTTTACATAGCGGCAGGAAAAGGTAATTCTGTCACGTGTTTGGACATGTGACAGGTGACCTCAATAACATCCGCTATCAAGTATTTGAATTAGTCCCAAACTGCAGACTGATTATGGGCCGTTTCCATTAAGTGTGACATGGCCAACATGGCCATATGGAATTCCAAATGCGGATGACAGTAATCGAGAGATGAAATTCAGACTAGACCAAACTTACCACTTTTTCCAAGGCTTCAGGTCCATTAACAAACGTGACAACTGAAAATGGCATGGCCAGAATCGATGCTAAAAGGTCCACGGCGCACAGGTTGACGATAAAAATATTCGCCATGGAGTTTCTCAACTGTGGGGTGATGAGAATAGCAATGATTATCCATAAATTGCCTTGAAATGCCAAAATAATAAGAATAGACATCAAGATGACGGCGAATATTTCAATAGCGCGAAGGGATTGTTGAGCATCTTCCACAGAGACCGAAGTGGTATTTAACTGTGTTGCTGTTTCCCCAATGGCGCCACTGATATTTGCCAACATAGTCATTGTCCCATCTGGGAAAATGCACACAGTTTAGTTCCAGTACCACTGCCACATCTGATCTTTTCTTTTGTTCTTCATTTTACCTTGACTTCAAAGCTGATGAGTAAAATCATAAAGATACCGGTTGGCTCAATAACTTGTTTTTCTCACAGCACTCAGGTCTGTCTTGTTTCCAGACTTGATTAAATTGCATCACAAGTGCTCATGGTCACCACATATATGTCTAAGACTTCCTTCAAGTAAGTTTATAAAGTTGATAATACATGCACTGTACTCACAACACCAGCAAATAATGTTATGACAATACTAGCAAGAAATAAACGACATCTTCTTAAATTTCACACGTTCTGTAGAGCAAGATGAAGATATGTCTTGTATTTTCTTTGATCCAGTCAGTAACTATAAAGCTGAAGCATTTTAAGTGTTCCTCGTTTGAATAACATTCCAAGCTGGTAGGGATTTCAGTCTAGAAAGCTAGGACTGAGTTGATGCTCTTCCCGCATTGAAAATATCACTGTAAATGAAATCGTAGACAAAGATTACGTTCGACTGATTTTGACACCCTTTGCCGAACTGGACGAATACGTACTTGTTCGTCGAATGACTTAGGCTGTTGGTAGTGATGAACAGAGCTACCCAACGTCAGGCAAATTAATTGTGATGCCCTTTGTTCCAATGTGAGAAGATTACGTAATAACCAATGGCTTTCCTTTTGTTCTGCCTGGTTTGTCCAGCGCAATTAGCCGGGGATATGTACTGGACACAGGGAAGAGCAACGCTGAGTCTACACCTTTAGCTGAGAGAAACATTGCATCATTAGACTGGACAGGAACAACAACATAGGACTTGTCTATTTAGCAGATTGAAATGTTACATCCTTGTTTCTGCGTGCCTCTAGCTTTCCAAAGATGATTTGACGTCTAATAAACTTCCTCATTACGTGAACAGAAAGTACTGCTGCCCCGATGTTCTGCTTGCCATGTCTCGCTTCAATATCGATCAAATTCTCGGCGTTTTCTCATGTTATCAAGTATTCTCATGTTATCACCTGCCGCAAGTGATCTCGATTAGACCACCATCCGAGTTGCTCACTGCTGTCTTTTACTTGTTGAAGATTCTCCTCATGTTGCATCCCACAGTGACTTGTGTAAACAGTTTTAATACCTGCAACGGAAAAGATGAAAAGAATCTTGTAATAATTATATGACCGTGTTAGCCTGTTTTAGCTCAAATTAATAATATATAATTATATTTTAATCTTGCTCTTATCTGTCTATCTCTAAATGAGTGAACTTAACCTTTCAAATTCGCTTATATAATGGAATAATGGAAATATGCTCAGAGTTATTGGATTCCTTAAAAGTTTTGATAATTTGCCGACAAACTCTATCCGTATGTAAACATCTTAAACTTTGAACTACTGTTTTATTATTTCTTGCATGGCATTGTCCTCTTTACATCACAGCACATCAGCGCAAGTAGAAAAACGCAATGTTCAGTGGGATTTTTAAAGAAATTGAATCGATTCAATTCTAGTTTTCCATGTGACACCTTACTTTTGTTTCAGCGACTCCAAGAACGCAGCTGTCAGAGTGGCGGGCCTACATTTTTTGGAGCCTTGAAGCTTGAAGTGTAATGGGGCCCCTTTGCAACCAGCAAAAATAGAACAACATCCAAAATCCACTCATTAAAAAAAGTTTCTTCGGGGCCCCTCCGGGATTAAGGGCCTTGAAGCTTGAGCATTATTAGTTTCATAGTAGATTCGCCACTGAGCTGTCATGAAACAAATGGCAGTCTAATGACATCTTATGTTTCACCACGTCATTCTTCCACTAGAGGAATGAAATGTGACGCTAACGAATGCCCGTTTTGAGCCTGAACGTTGTGACACGAAGACAGCGACACGGCACAGGGCGAGAAAATTTCATTATCTTAGCTACACTTCCTGGTTACTGGAGGCGGAGGAAGAGGAAGGGATGCTCAGTAGTTTCATTGTATCGTCTGGGTACTATTTCTTACGCGAGGCTTTGCTACTACAACTTTTTCTTTTGACCAATTTTTGACTTTGCTTTAACTCGCAAGAGTTCACTATTTTTTACGTATGTTCCTGAGCGGGAAAAGTAGTTATTTTCATGTGCACTTTTTTTTTTTCAAGAAGAACTCATGAAAAATAGACTTATTAACTATAGTTTTGTTCAGAATAAACATTACATGGCATGTCTGTGTAAGGTGATTTGCATGAAGTGAGGTGAAGAGAGAAGTTTGATGTAGTTGTTGTTGTTGTTTTTTTGCTGCGACTCTACAGTTTGTCTGTGGTTTTTTATAACATTTGGGAACGGAGAGCAACAAAATGTAATAGAACCTTCTGTTTTCACTGTAGGCCTATGATTATCAACAGACCACCCAGTGGTCAGAGCGATCGGGTGCCCGAGAGCCCAGAATTGAACCCCGCTCTGTTTGTTTGTTTCTTTTCGTTCTGTCCTGTCAGTTTAGGGAGGCAGGTGGTCAATTAACTGCTTATGGTGTTTTGAAGGCATTCGCTCTCCGCCGCTTGATGAGAGCCAAAGCCTTTTTCCTTGCCCAATACTTAAATTGAAACTTGACGTAAAGACCAATAAAGACAAAATGAACGATTCTCAACATTCGTCATGATCAAGTAATGCTAACGAAGCAGACACCTCCTCCCCCCCCCCCACCCCACCTCTCCCGATATCTCATGATTTTAACATCGTATTTTAAATTTGATGTGGTTGTGCATTGAAAAGAAGGGCGTCAGACAGAAAGAAAGAAGGAAAGAAAGAAAGAAATTGTCACGTGGTTGAAACAGTACATTCTGTTTTTCGCCTGGTCCAAGGTTTTGGTTTCGTGTCCACATAAAAGAGTATTCTTTCGCAAGAAATTGTAGGGCAACTTGTACATAGGTTCATGACTTTGAAGAAATCTATTATATAGATGCTACGTCTGGACTACTTTAAAAATTTGGTTCGCTCGCAATGAGAGTGGATGGAACAATCCTCAGGAGAATGTTCCATGTTCGTTTCAAATTTCACTGCGGGGTTGCATTCATTAACAATGTTGTCGACCTAGCGAATTGCGTCATTTTACAATAAAAGAGAGAAATTACACATCATTGATGCACCAAAAACAGGGACTCTGAATATCATTATCACTCTCATTCTACAATTGACGTATTTTGGAACTGGAAAAAATATCAGAAATAATAAATTTCAAAATCTCTTACGTCCAGTCTAGCAGTTTATTTTGTAAGGTCCATAGCGCGTTGAGTGGAGTTTATTTTAAGATAAGATAAGACATGATAAGGATCAGTTTATTAATATTATCCATGAGGGAAATTCTCTTTCACGGAGCGTTTAACAGCACTCTTATATGGTACCTTTTTATATCTTAAGCATCATGACATAAACATATTACAATCAATAACTCAATCGCAGGCATACATGAAGTGACATGGTAAAGAACCTTAGTGAAATTATATGGCACACCTCCGTTTTGAGGACTGTGTGATTAGATGGCACCTCTAGCACTAATGAGACTGAACCAAACCTAGCTTGCTGGTCGATTCAGGGGATGTTCGAGCATGAGACAAAACCGACTGTAAAACAGGCTTGATTCAGTGCCATACCGGCCTAATCATGAATGTGGTACGAGCGGCTACTAATTTGAGAGGTCAAAAATTGGCAAAAAGAAATAGTTGTATGTAGCAAAGCCCCGCGTAAGAAATAATAGTCAAACGATACAATAAAATGCGAAGAAGAAGCGACCCTTTTCATTGCGTTTTCGTTTGGGTACTATTTCTCGTCCCTTTTTCTTTGCGTTTGATTGCATCGTTAGATTCGTTTGGGTATTATTTCTTACGCGAGGCTTTGCTACTTACAACTGTTTTCCTTTTGCCCGTTTTTGACTTTGCTTTAAGCCTCGCTGTGACCCCACAGTTTTTCTGTGTTTTTCATAATATTTCGCTAATTTGAAACCGTTGATAAATTTCTTGTCGTACTTCTACAAACTGATCACTAAAGTGTTATTTATGTTCCTGTAAACAGAATAGCAATCGACTAGTAGAAAAGAATTCCAGGTTAATGGATCGGCGCCATTTAAGCTGCTCTTTCTTTGTGTAGAACTGACAATGACAAATTTATTCAATGGTATTTTGTAAAATGGGTTTGGGAAGGGGTAAGCGACAGGAAGGGGGAAAACAAGAATGATGGAGCGAGAAACCCCGACAGCAAAATAAAATTTAAAAAAAGAAAGAAATGATTTGAGAAATGAAAATAACAAGGAAGACGAGGGAGAAACAGAAAAACAAAGATGAGGGAAGGATAGAGAGAGGGGGGAGCTAGACAGACAGACAGACAGCAGACAGATAGACAGACAGACAGACAGACAGACAGATAGACAGACAGACAGACAGACAGACAGACAGACAGACAGACAGACAGATAGATAGATAGATAGATAGAGAGAGAGATAGATAGATAGATAGATAGATAGATAGATAGGTAGATAGATAGAGAGATAGAGAGATAGATAGATAGATAGATAGATAGATAGATAGATAGATAGACAGACAAATAGATAGATAGATAGATAGATAGATAGATAGATAGATAGATAGATAGATAGATAGATAGATAGATAGATCGTGGCCTTCGTAACTACATGGCCAAACACAGCGGGCGCGTGACGTCACAGCAAGCGGCGATGCTCGGCTTTCGGCAGAGGTGTTTTGATAACCTGATATCAGTGTACCAACGTAATGTGTACCGTACCGGTACTTGTGTTGTCGTATTACTCAAAGCAAGATGTAGCATGCATGTGCCTTAAGATGAAAGAATGTTTACACTGTAGATCTGCAAGTCTTAAAATTCGACCACTAAAAAGTGACTACTACTATGAATTATTATTTAAAACGGAATAGATCAACGGGAAGCCAAGGCTTAGAGTTTGTCCGACGACTTACTTTACTTATCTACCATTATAGACACCAATATTGCTAGCCTGAGTAGGTTGATGATAATATTATTATCTTAAACGCATGCCGATATATTTAATAAGGAAATATCGACATAATAATAGATTAGGCCACTGTTGTATTTTAATACATGTATAATGTGTTCACCACTCCTATATCTTTCGTGTCTGTAAGGAAAGAAACGAGAAAAATAGGGAAAGGAGAGAGAGAGAGAGAGAGCACATGCACACTTGATAGACAGGAGAAAAGACAGATGGTGAGAGGAAACTTGCAAACATGAACAGTCTAAGATGCTTTACCTTAGCTGGACATAAGGAGCTGCTCAGGCGGATAGAACTAAATCCTTTTGGTGAACGTCTTCACTTTTCTTGAAGTATTTGCAGATGATGCCTGGTCACAGAAGCTTTTAGAATAATTGTTCAGGAAGATATTTACCACTGGTTTGATACATTTGGCAGCCACCTCTTCATAAAGAACCCCGCATTCTTCACATTTTCCTTGACATAATTCCAGATCCATAACTCTTCGCAGGGACAATTGCAAATGAATTATTCTGTGGTTTGTGGTCTGCCGAAATTTATTCTCACTGTCATCTTTTCCAACCAGAACTTGAAAAACTTTGAAAGCTTCTGTAATAATTGACACGGCAAGATCAGACGGCCACACTAAACCTCCTCTGTCTAGAGCAGACAAATAGGTGTAACAATCATCAGTCCCCTCCACATGAAGCGTTTTGTCTAGTCTTAACTCGTTCTTGCAGTCGTCACAGTTGGTGCGCGGCAGTACTTTGGAGACTGCATAACCTGACACAAATACTAAAGCTTTTTGTTGTTCCTCTGTTCTCACAGTCGGGGATCAATGGCAGAAACTCTATATACTGTTGAGCTGAAGAATCTTTCAGTTGGGTAACTGTTTCCTCCAGAGGTTCAGTGACATCTTTGAGTGTTAAAGTCCCTTTGGACGCTGAAACCAGTTTTAGGACGCTAATTAGCTTGAGCTTTTTTTCTCCTTCAAGTAACTGTTGGACCGACACGTGGAAGTTACATCCACTCATTTGTCTGTACTGACTAAATCTAAATTCAAGGTTGTCAGTTTGGAACTTGCCAAGTAAAATATATTTGAACTTTTTTTTATCTAACAGGTAGGAAGAAATTTCTTGTAAGCCTCTCAGTGTATGATCCAGAGCAGTCATTGTCTCGTTCGATATAGTGCCTTCTCTTGGTTTCAGATTTAACTTCTGCCACTCCTGAAGCCATTCAACTGCTTTCTTCATATAGGCTACTGCATGTTCATATCAGAAATGGAGGTTATAACTTTAAAGTCGTCATTCCTGAGTCTCTTAGCTTTGTATGGATGTTTAACATTAACTATGTTCCACAGACGTAGAATTATGTCTAGAAATTCTCTAGTGCCTCGTGTATCTTCCTGCCAGTGCTTCTCAAAATGCTGTAAGGCAAAAATATTTCGTTGATCAAAAACTTTAAGCATCAATTTGACGTTCTGCTTTTCAGTAGCTGTTGGATACAAAGCCTTTTGGTTCAGTGCCGGTGCCAGTTTTAGTGCAGACGACTTTTCAGCAGAATACAACTTTCTTAAATGAGAAAATGATGCTTTCATAATTTCAGTACAGGCAGAACTTTCAAATGAAGGAAACTGGAATGTTTTCTCCACATCTTTCTGAGCAAGCCAGTTATTTCTGATACATTTAAATATATGCACAGTATCAAACAGAAAGAACAATTTCTCAGAACTGCTGAAGGGATTCTGTGTAGAAAGCTTCAGTTCTCCTCCACACATTTTGGTAAATGCATTACGATTTACTCTGTTGTTGTCTGAGATCACGCATACAACAGAATATCCTATACTGTGGAGCAATTTCAGAACCTCAAGAAGCATATCGTACAACAAATCAGTGGTCAAATTTTTGACAGGAACAATTCCCACAACATCTTTACTTTTGCATAACAGGGATGATACTATGAAAACTTGAGCTGTGCTGGCTTCTTGAGACAGAGAATTTGAGGCTGTGCCTTCCAGTTTTCCCTCTTTGTAGGATACTTGGTGCGCGACATGAATTTCGCCTAACATTAAAATTACCATTCTCTCTCCCTCATTAAACTTTGACACTTTTGCTTCAAATATTCCTCGTGAACGCTTCCATCTGTCAATCCGCTTCCAATAGTAAATACTGATGAAAGTCTCTTCAAATATGAAGTATGTGGTAGAGTTAAATGAGAGTTTCTTAACATAGAATAGGTTCTAGGGGCTGCTGCAAAAATTTGAAAAGCCCAAAGCAGTGTTTCAGATGAGTATCGTCTCACCGGAGGAGTCAATAGCTTTAACTGTTCCACCAAAAAGGAAAGTTTGTCTTTCAGTGGTAAAACCTGGTCTTCGCTGTGTTCATCAGTTTCTTCTGCTGGTTCGTCTAAGCACAAATTCTGCAAGCCATCAACAAAAACTTGAATTTGCTGTTTGACATCCATCTCTTTGGCGCTGGCACTGGCGAAGTGTGATATCATTGTATCAAACTGTGACCAGGATGTGAGGATAAGGGGAGATTGCTGACCAAAGAGCCATTTCAAAGATGTGTTTGGAACTTGAACAATACCTGTATTCTCTTGTGTGAAAATCTCTACGTGCATGTACTCTAATTGCCGAAACTAAAGCTGGCTTGCTGCTAAGTAAATCTTGTAAATTGTAAAAACTCCAGTATGGACTTTCCTTTTCGTCGGATAAATTGGTGCTGGTAGTGGCATGTTTTTCAACATTGTTGTGTAGCCTATAAATCCAGACGGTCCCTGATACATGACTGTTTAGACTGTTACCAAAATCCGAAAAAGTATCTATTTTGTCACTTTCTAACCAATCAGAAAATGATTCCTCATCTCTTTGCTGGGCCTCCCTATGCCTTTCCTCCGGTGTTTTTCTTTTTGGAGCTGGTTCGTCAGACAAATACGATGGACAATTTGGAAAAATTGACGGGTAAGCATCATCCCTAAGTTTTGGTTTTGATCTTTGCACCGTCAAAACACTTCCGTCTGGTCTTGTAACAGAATCAGATCGGATGAGGAACTGATCACTAAAGTGTTTAGCACACACAACAGACTGAGATGTAGGAGTAAAGTCAGCTCTAGGAATTTTACTTAGCCATAGATCTCGCCTTGTCGATTCAGTCGGGAATTTAAACACAGAAACTTTCTCACCATCGTCGTAATTTCCTCTACAACCTGGAACACAGCACTTTCTAGGCATTTTCACATTGAATATTGTGGTGTCGTGCGTGGGGTTTTTAGAATATTACAGAATAACGTAAGTCCTTCTGTATGGTATACAGAGTTGACATTTAAGCGACACACATAAGTCTATATACGGATATGAAAGTTACTGTCACTGTATAGGTATACTTTATACACAGAAATAATTTCACATATAAATGAACACTGTACAGATAGGCATAGCACAGGTACACGTCTACTACACCGACTCCCAGGCATCCTACATATATAGTCAAACAAGAACAAAGACGGACAACGAACTTGCTTTCTCACGATGTACAACGACCCTAGGACAGGTGGAGAGGAGACAAAGACAAGGTTAACTGTTAGGAGGGTACTGACCACATAAATATGCCAGTGTCACTGTGTGTGCGGCCTCCAAGACGTGAGAAGACGTGAGACCGACACAACAAATATCCAATCTTGAGAATAACAATAAGTCTAATAAATCCACACAAAGACAAGAAACAGCAGTCAACACACAAGCATTGTTATAGTGCCGGTATTCAAACTTTGTTTCCTGTAGCCTTGGCCTAGAGAGCGCAGCCTTGAGACGGTACCGCCGCATCCCGTGACGTCACTTACCTGCATATCGGCATTGTGTTTGGCCATGTAGTTACGAAGGCCACGGATAGATAGACCGGTCACATCGTTGCTTAGTAATGTTGACAAGTTGATCAATAATTTATATGAGCAGTTATTATTAAAGCCGAAACAGCATGACTGATAAAGAATGACAACAGTAGTGGAATAATAATAATAATAATAATAATAATAATGATAATAATAATCAATACGATGTAAAAACTAGAGCAAATTTAACGACAGTGCTTGAAATATTAATGTTCGGACGCTGGTGGCCGTGGTAATTTAAAAATCATCAACATTCTTACGACTTCTCGCAGCACTCTGTGGCATTTCTGAAATAGGATTTTTCACGCTTCGGGCTGCAAGTGGCTCTTGGCGTTCGTTTCTGAAAGTTATAATGAAAGGAACTTCTGCTCCAGCTGATTAAATAAATGACAACTCCACTTAACCAAGTCTTTGATTGTTTCTCGAAGATTTATAATTTACGACGTCTTCAAATAGTCATACCTCTCCCCCCCCCCCCCCCCACAAACACTGTTTTTACATCTAAATTCAACATCGATGGGGATTAATACGGTTTGACATGGTATGTCTACCTCTGAAGACCTCGTCGGGTATTAGCCATATTGTTGTATGTGCATTTTTGCGTTTTCGAGAAAATAAGGCTTGAAGTTTGGTCGGCAAAAGGGCTAAAGATGCATAAAACATTCCGACTCAAACATTATATCTCGAAAAGTTTTTAGCCGATTGGAATGGCACTTACACTTAATGACATTAGGAGTATGAGAACCACTTTCATGACAAAACCTCAAAATCGACAAAAAGTTGCATCTGGCAAATACCCCTTTACATTTTGGATCTTCCATTATCGCGTCCAGGATTTTTTTTTTTCGGGATCGTATAGTGGTCGATACTTTTTTTTTTTTTTTTTACTCGGCGGTTGTTTCATTAACTAGAACAACTTCCAGTCGACGGTCATTCACCAGGTCCGACCCCACGTTTTAATATCACAGATCAAAATTGACGGACCTACACGTGAGACCGACCAAATCTCGTGCCAGTCATCTACGAGAGACACGTGACAATACATGTCTATACAATGCGAGGATGTGGATGAGAATTATTCCAATATCTGTTGCGATTACAAACAAGAAGACACGTGATACATTTTGTCCAGTTTCACATTACAGACACTGTTAAGGATAATGAATTGTTGGAAATTGTGGGAAAGTGAGTTTCTTCAACTGTCGTGTCAGTGACAGTAAGCAATTTTGTGCCGTTGTATTGATGATATCACAACACGGAAGAAATGTCTAAGTGTCTACGGATCAAGAGAGCTTATCAACTGATCTGTATGGAGCTTTAATTTCCTTCTCTTGAATCTTTTCACAAAGGACTTTGTCACTATGAACCTGATAGATTGCATGACTGCTTTTTTTAAAAAAATGTAACAATTGATTTGTACACTTTTGAGATTAAAATTATTAAGGATCACAATAGTATAATGCTTTCGTTTGGTTTAGGAACGTGTTAAAGTTTGTTCCTCCCCCCCCCCCCCCCGCACCTCGTTCCGGCTTTATTTACCCCCCCCCCCCACACTGACTGGCTGCTGTCTTGAGAGACCCTTTATGCCAAACATGTACCACAGGCTAGAGCGATTTACTTGATGTGTGTGTGGGGCGGAAGGGGGGGGGGGGCTTTGACTAGTATAAATAACTATGATTCTCGTCGCGCTTCCTGTCACCTGTTTTAACACATTTCCAATGTTGATGCCATTATAGGCATACACTTTTTTTTTCCATTTCAGAGGATAGGCCCTTATTGTAGGCTACCGTGCGCTTGTCATGGATTAACCATACGACTTCTCATCTACGAAATACACAAGGCGTAATACAGCCGGTGGCGACTTTCGTGCCTTCAAAACCTAGAAAAAAACGCTCGTACAGTCCACTCTATCACGAAATTACATTTGATAGTTTACAGTCAGTTTTTTTGTCTCATTAATTTGTTATTAGTCAATCGTTTAGCTTAGAAACCTCATAAACGTCATAGAGTTTTATCTATTTCAAGAAAACGCAAAGTAAAACAAACTGCTAGTGGTTCATTTTGGAATCTTATTAACGTCCATGCATCAGTTCTAATGCTAGAGATCTTTGGCATTCGCCCGACACTGGGCTTCAAGAAGCAGATTACAGATGTTGAAAGATTATATGAACGAGTTTAACCTTCTAGAAGCCATTGTGAAGCCCATTTTTTCGCATTGACACTTTTCAGTACACCCAGGTGGAGCTGTCTTCACGCATGGACACACTGGGCACTTGTCCATGAGCCTCGGGGACCTATGGTGCCCCATGCATGCAAATTTACATTGGTTTTGGAACGGGGAAGAAACTTCTATTGCTTTGCCCAGGGGTCTATTTTGATGTTAAGTCGTCCCAGCATCCAAGGCAAAGAAATAGTCGGCGTTACAAATCTAGTTCTAAAACCTTTGAATTTACTGGAAAGTGGGCAGACACGTTGGACTTCGTTCCTTTTATCCTTCCTTTTGACACATTTTTGACTGCTGTTGGTGCGGCACTGATTAGAGTCCGTCAATCAGTCATCACAGACAACAAAGACAAATCTCTCATCAGGGGTGGAAATTCAGTCTTCATCAACATCTATTCATTACTTCCCCTTAGGGGAACGACGTCAATAGAAGCGATACGCGTTCGATTCTGTTCGCACTGATTTTCTTTGGTTCTTCCCATCTGCTTCGTTTGTATCCCTTTTCATGACAATGAGGTTATATCAGAGAGTATGAATGTATAGAGAGGTTTCACTATTGGTCGATTTGCTCTGCGAGATACGGGAGGTGCCAGGAAACCACTGTTAGCATGGAGCGGAAAATAGGTCGTTTTGTGCATTTCCACGGAGCGTAAGAGTTTACAAACGGTTCTAAATAGTTCCTATCAGCCCCAAAACACGAACAGACCATAGTAAACAGATATGAGCACTATCTTTGGGGAAGGCGGTCTCTTTCAATTCTTGTTACCGCAGTGACCTAGTTTCGCGATTTGGCGGAAGTGAGATCTCTCTATAAATACATACTCTCTAGTTATATCCAAGACCCACTATACCAAGACGGTCCAATCGATCGTTAAATACAAAGGCGAAGAGTTCCGCCGCGTGCGTTGTCTGCTAGACTGACCCAGCGCGTATGGTGTGCCCAGTCATGGCTCGGTTAGCAAAGATTTAATGGTGGCATGAAGTAAACAGTGATATTTTCTTTATGTCCCATTGGATCAGATGAGATTAATGGACTACCAAGACTAGGCCTACCAAGAACTGTAAATAGAGCATCTATTTAAAGAATTAATTTAATGATTAATGCAAATAAATGAGTATAAACTGCAAACTTTGAATGAAGTTTCTAAATTCTACATACATAAAACCAAAGGGGAACTGTACCGGTACATCTTCTAATCTTATGAAAAAGTGTAGGGATAACTAGGTAACAGAACAAGAGGAATGAAGTAGGAAAAGAGACCAGATGGGCCATTATTTAAATGATTAAAGCAAATAAATGGGTGGGTATAAAACACAAACTTTGAATGAAGTTCTCACATACATCAAACCAGAGAGGAAATTCACATATTCTAATTTTATGAAAAAGTGTAGAGATAACCAGGGTAGCAGAAAAAGGGTAATGAAATAGGAAAAATGACCAGATGGGCGATTTAAAAAATCAACAAAAACTCAACAAAATCCAGCCGCAGCATTCTGATAATAATGAACGTTGAAAAAATGTTACTCATGTTGCAGCTTCTTCAGTTTTCCAACTTTCTTTCCTGAAATTTTCTGTTTTGGGGCACTATTTCTGATTGAATTTCTATTGCTTGAAGATTAATAAGGAAAAAGGAAAGAAACAAACAAACAACAACAACAAAACACTTCCTTTAAAAGAAATTCGGGGTGATCAAGTGGGAAAGTTCATTCACATAATTATTGATTGTACGTGTGGGATTCCTTAGCTTTGAGAAAGTTTATCAGTATTTGATCGATGGCATTTTACGGCTTCCTCAAACAAACAAAAAGACGACGCCCTTATAGCGAAAGTTGAATTAGCAATTAGATTTTTACGCCCCTCCCTCTTCACAAACACAAACACACAGCTGATGATCTCCATAGCACACAGGCACTAGACCAAACACAAAAATATTGGGACTGTATGAGGAGTCCACAGGTGTATGTCTGAAGTCCAATTTACTATAATAGACATAAACTTCAAGTCGGCAAACAGCCTTGCAAAGCGTTAATTTTGATTCTTCACAAAGGTCTCCTCGATTAACACGTACGACCTATGCGTACGACGAACCGCGTGCCTGTGTTTACGATTGTACGCGCCGGACTATTTTTAGAAACTCTGGCTCGGCGGACGGAAGTGCTTGAATTGCACCGTCTTGGTATAGTGGGTCTTGGGTTATATCACAGTCACATCCGGCTGTGATGAGCTCAGTCAGGTTTCCAACAAGTAAGACTGGTGCGTTGTGGTGACGCACTGAATCAAGACTGCTTTGTCTC
This sequence comes from Onchidella celtica, assembly GCA_963931925.1. NCBI lineage: Eukaryota > Metazoa > Mollusca > Gastropoda > Systellommatophora > Onchidiidae > Onchidella > Onchidella celtica. Next base: position 22,667,158 of record OZ007572.1, on the reverse strand, counting down.
GGTTTTAGTGTGAGATGTGAACTGTGGAGTTTTACAGGACCTCGCCCACTGGCAAGACCAAAACAAGTCTGTCTCACTAGTTTGGGTGTGTCAACGTTGTCTTGATTCCACTGGCGGAAAGAAAGACCTCGCACACTGAGTCCAAACAGACGCCAAACATTCTTGACTCAGTGCGCCATCAGCCCAAGTGCATTAGAAAGACTGCCAGAAATCAGACTGGACCCCACCACAGAGACGGAATCGAACCCGGGAACTTCGCACCCAGGGCCAAGCACTGAAACCACTGGAGAATAATTTGATTATTGTTGCATTGGCGACCTTAGTTCTTGTTTGATCTATCTCCGTTTTCTGAAAACACACACACACACACACGCACACAAAACTGACTATCTTTTACCGGTGCAGGTATGTTGGAAGTTTGGGATTTTTCTCATATTTTCTGTCCCTGATCCTACTGGGGGGGTAGGATCGAGTATGTAGTCTTCTCGGATAAGGACGAAAAAATTCGGAGGGCCCGTGTGCACGTTGCACACGTTAAAGATACCTTGGCAGTTGGAAATCGAAAAGAGCAGGCCGGACAGGCCGCTGCCCGGGCAAAATTAAATAAAATTCATCTCTAGATTCCCTCCCCCCCCAAAAAAAACACCCCGCCGACCGGCGCTGCACTGTGGCGACGACATGCCTGCTCCAGTTGTAACTGGGCTGCGATGGCACAAAGGCAAATTTCCCAAATGTGATTAAAGTAGTACACAAAATACAAATACAAATACAAAAATAATACTATAGACCCTTTTCACTTCCGCGTTACGATTGTTTGCGGGGAGCCGCACGGCTTCGAAAATCACCGTGTAGGGCAAAAACCTCAACTTGCCTTAGTGATGGCATCTGAATATGTGCACAGTCTAAGCAAAGATGCATTTTTTTGCCAGAATCAGCACGTAACGGGTTTGTACAGTTGGGTGCCCAACAAGAGGATGGCATCGTTCGACCGTTGTCCACCGCTTCCTACAAGTGGGTCACGCCGCCATTTTGTTTGCAAATCCCGTGATATGGAGGACGGTAAATGAAAAGGGACCATAGCCGCAAACGTATAACACCGAATTTCTCAGTTGTGCAAAAAAAAAAGTTGAATTGGAACAAACAAGAACTAAGCGATATGTCATTCTTACACCATCGAAAAACACAAAAACATCCTCAGGGCCGTAACACGTTGGTCAGGTCCGTTTTGCCTAGGTTTGTGAACTACGGAATTACACGGGACCTCGCACACTACCGGGTCTAAAACAAGTCTATCTCGCTAGTTGATTCAAATAAAGATGAAATCTGAGTCCAAACCGATGCTGAACAGACTTCACTCAGTGCTATATCAGCCTAGGACAGTATCGTACCAAGCCCGGAACGGCACAGTCAGCTGCTGGAAGGCAAGTCCTGAAGTACACACCCTCATTATATTCTCTAATGTTTCCCTAGTAAATCATGGAAGACCCTATCATACTAAGCCCGGTCAGACACAGTCAACAGCGCAGCTTTGAACATTTTCAAAGGACATATTATGTTATTAAATCACTATCTGAACTCTATCTTGCTGTGGCATACGTCATTAACTACTACTGAATGTAGCCAAAAAAGACAAAGAAGAACAAAACAAAGTAAAATGTGGTAGATTATTCATGATTTGTTTTTGCTTTTAAAAAAATCATCATCAAAAGCGAGGACGACAAAAACCAGATAGAAACTGCGCAAACATGCGTCAGCGAGTAAATTTAATGCTTCCTGAATAATTCACTTACTTCAGGTTTTAAAACCTGCTTATTTGCCAGAGTATATATATCAGTGGGACTTCAAAATTGTATGTGTATCATAATGCGAAATCATTTATTTGCGCGGTTCGTTTCGCCAGCGTACTTTATACCCCCAGCCTTCAATGACGTGAAAACAGTTTAGCGTAGTTGTTATCATTGTTGACATTGTTTGGTTGTTCTTTATAATTCATTCATTCATTCACCCACCATTTATCTCCATCATCCTCACGGATCATTTAGTACAGAGAAATCGCTCAACAATAAAATTGTCTCCGGTCGATCGAAAACGGGGAGTGTCAAAGCGAAAAAAAATATTGTGGGATATGGTGCATATTGCTGGTGCTACAATATTTATATTCAGTGCAATTATCGCAAGAACAATCTACATGCTTGGTTATCATTTTAGCGTGCTTGATGTTCTTATCTCACTATAATGGAGCTAGGGGGTGAACATGTATATATGTAAGCACCCACGACTTCCTGACTACGTAACTAATAATAATGAAATTTTGTGTACTGCCACATTTTCTTATGATAAGTTACGTGGTCACCTATGTTCAGTCTTTAACATTATTTACGTACAAATTATTTGAGCCACAAAAGAGAGATGCAATAGTTATCGAGTAGAATCGAAAAGTATGATCGGAAATGTTGTTCTGCACCTCTGTTTACACTTTGCTGGAGTTGGATAATGTACGCATCTACGTACGTGCATTTATGCACAGAACAGATCGTAAAGTGGGAAAGAGGATTTGAGGGGTGGGGAAATGGCAGAAACACTGAGAAAAGAACTTTTACGTAATTTAATCAAGGGCTTAGTTTAGTTGTGCTTCGTATGCTCTGGTGGCTGCAAGAAGACAAATGAAATAGCCTCCAGCTGCATTTATTTTGCATAAGTGCAGTTTGCTGTCCCCCGGTTTATTTATGCTGCTTGTGATGTCCCTCGAGACATGTACGCCATTTAATTTTCCATACTGATCAAGAACAAACAGCCCTAGCGGACGCCAAAACAAACCTGTTTGCATATGCGACAAAAAAATAGACACACCTGCATAGAATTTGTGTCACATAATGTTCCGTTTCCTTGCTTTCTCCTGCACTACCCTCGGGTTTGCACATGCACTTAAGTTATTACTACTAAATTATTATTTTTGGAAGGGGGAGGAGGGGGGAATGGGTCAAATCACAACTATACATCGAGATCCACTGAGACTTGCTGCCTTCAAGAGCCAGGTGGTAAACTATAGTAACTCTACTTTTTTTTTAGTTGTTGTCAAATTGAGGTATTTGGCATGTTTTGTAGCGCTTGACAGCCCACAGACTGGGATGTGTTGGGGGTTAGATTTTGAAAACTAAGGGTGAAATAAAATTTGTTTTAAATATCGCAAACTGATAAAGAAAGTTATTCAGTTTTTTGCTTCTCCGAAAATTTTGCAAAAACCAACTTACGTCAGTTACCACGCGGCCCTCGTAATGTTCATCGAATTCATTTGCTTTTATTAGTTTTATCCATACCACAGTGAAGCAATTATATATGTCTGGGAATAAAGTATGAACCTTAGAGATTAAATGTTTCAGTTTGGAGATAAAGAACGCCCCATCAACGTTGTTTTATTATTATTTTTTTTCTTTCATTTTGAACAATCCTGGAACCTGTTCATAATTCATGGCAAATATAACATTGCCGGACAGAAGCGAGCAAAAAGAATTCCCAAATGTTCAGTGGTTCACTGAGAATTGTCCTGGATACCAGTGATAGTGAGTGAAACACAAGAAAAGGGCCATTCATTTGGCATTATGTATAATATAAACCTATGGACCTAAATTGCGTTTTAAAGGGTTGATGATGAAATTCGGGTTGTGAGTTCGAGGTTGAGTTTGGGTTTTACGGCGCATTGGCACGATAACGGCCACTTTGCGCCTGTCACGGCATTCTGGGGATACTTCGCTTCTATTGGTATTCAGAGCTCTCTCGCAATTTAATTGCCACAGGCAGTATTAAATAGTTTCGTATAAACTGTAATTTATTACATTGGTAAAATTCTCAAAAACTGTTTTGTATAGATCTGAAAAGAATTTTGCAAATATGAGTAAAAGTTTTTTTTTAAAAATCAAATAGTAGACCTAAGCTTCTTTCACAAAGGACATGTCGGGCTTTAGGTCCACGTCAGGAAATAATTCTTTTGTGGACGTACAACCATGGTGCTTTCCTCTGGTACACCTAAAATCTACACAATCAGTTACAACATGCTTTAATGATAGTTGACAATTCAGGGGGATCTTCCCTCCTGAGTGAAAAAACGGTGTGTGAGGTGGGAATGACCCAGACGGAGTCTCATGAGGACAATTCCATTTCTCCCATTTGATTGAGAGGAAACTCAGGTAGAGCATAAAGTAATGTTTAAGTGGGCTTACACATTTTATGTTATTTTCACATTAAAACTGTAACAAGACTCCTATGGCAAACACAAAGATACACTATAGAACAAACCATGTCACACTGAATTACGATGCACATTATAATTATGCATATCTGTACGAAATCCTGAACTCTTAAATACTATTAATTTCTCTGGGAATTCGTATAAAACAAGAAAAGCCCTACATAATCACATCTTTGTTATGAAAAGTATTGACATATATTAGCTTATCTCTTTCTGCTATCTATAATATTTCCAGTAAACCGGATCTGCCCGAATTATTCCCATCACTCTCTGCATCGCCGAGTGATAAAATCAATACCATGTATGCCCAACATGTTTTCTCCAATTTTTTCTTTCATTATTTCTGAGAAAACTGTGTTTTAATTTGACTGAAGGAATCGCTTTCTCTCTGAGACTTCACAGACAAAGTGCTTACAGAACTCTGGAACTGAGTTCAATGCGTTTATTCCTCTGGCGACGTCGTACATTTTTGAAAAAAAAAATACAATTTTCTAATACATTAGTAACGGAGTTTTCCTGATTTATTTGTTCTTTCTGCATTTTACTTGACTAGTTTAAATAGATTTACCTGCTTCATTAGTTTTGGACAAGGCTTTCAAAGTATCTAAGTCTGGGTGTTAGAGATTTAAAAGTCAGTCTCTGCCGCGAGAGAAAGGAGATCATACGCTCTTGCCGAGATAAAACTAAGCCGGTAAAATTTTTGATATTCAATTTAGCCACTCTAACTAGTATTTCAGTAATTGGAAGGGTAAACAAGAAGGAAATGGGAAGAGCTTTAGAAGATTCATAAACGGAGTCATTAATCCAGATTTGTTTTCTCGGCATTTTTCTTATAAATCTCTTGAAGCCCACACTTTTCAGATAGCAATGTTGATTCAGTTTAAAAGAGTTAACAGCAGACACTCGTTAATGGCATTGGGATTGACGACCTTCCTCCACAGGGACTGGTATGTATATTATGTAATGGAAAAGCATCATCGGAAGAGATCCCAAAAAGCTTCCATCACTTACGTGGTGGTGATATACGTGGATCAGAAGTGCTTTCCAGGGCTCTACATCCAATCAGGGATGCAAATATTCAGGAAATAGTTTAATCATCATTAATGCAAGTTTGTTGCGACGTAATTTGATTCGCATCTCTAATCCTTCTTGGGTATGTTGATTGGACATTCAGGTCTAGGTGACCTCAAAATGTAGTAAAAAGGAAAAATTGCTTGAAGAAAAGCCTCACGTAAGAAATAATACAGAAACGCTACAATCAGATGCAGAGGAAAAGGAAAGACAAATCATAATCAAGCTTTCGGAAAAAATTTAACAAATCAGAAAAATCAAACAAATGAAAAAATCGTAGAACATTTAACAAATGCATGCACTTAATGTCTGCCAGACCTAAACTTGGATTCTCGTAGCGCAGCACGTCCGCCAAGGTATTGTTGCCCGAGGTCTTTTTGTCTTTCTTTTGCCTTTGCGTTTGGCTGTATCATTTCTGTTTGATTTCTTACATGAGGCGTTGCTATGTACAATTTTTCTTTTTGCCACGTTTTGATTTGGCTTCAAGCCTTGCTGCGCCCCTACAGAGTTTCTGGTTTGTTTTTGTTTTTATAAAGATGTTGGTGACGCAAATGGTGCATGAGAACTGGACCAAAGGAAACAGGATATGATTGAAGGACATTATCATGGACCATTCAAATACACTAAAAAATAAACTGTTTCTTTCCTAACTAACAGTAAGAAAACTTGGATGGGCAAGGACACAGTAGATTTGTCGTACCTCGATTTAACCGTATCAATATCTGACTAGGAGTTGTAGGCAAATGACAATTTTCCGCTGTTCGAGCATTAATCTAGATCTAGTAGGTGGAAGAAAGTTACTGATTGCAGTGACCTGGATACAGAAAGTGGCTCCAATATATAACCTGATAAACACTGGGTCACAAGGAAGTGGTTCAGTCTACTCACAAGTGTGTGTGTGTGTGTGTGTGTTTATGTTTGTGTGAGAGAGAGAGAGAGAGAAAGAGAGAGAGAGAGAGAGAGAGAGAGAGAGAGAGAGAGAAAGAGAGAGAGAGAGAGAGAGAGAGAGAGAGAGAGAGAGAGAGAGAAAGAGAGTGTGTGTGAACGATTTCACCGTCGAAAAATGATAATCTACCTCTGAGTTCTCTCTACAGTTGAAAGGGTTAGTTCTATGTCATGTTTAAGTTCACTTGGGCACCAGATTGTATAGCTGCCACTAGAGATCAGCGAGTGTTATGACCTCTGACCACAGCACATGATTAGCTCAGGACAATTGTTATTACAGTGTTGGAGTGAGGCATTTTGAAAGACCTGAAGTTTTCAGTCATGCCATGCATGAAAAACATTTTTTTGTCAAGATCTCAATTTTCCATATTTGTGACTTAGGTCAGATATAGCACTAAGTCCAATTTTGCATTCGTGGCTACTACTACTAGGCACGTAAAGCAAGTGGCATCTCTTTCTCGGAGGAGAGATCCGCATTCGGGATGCTGCTATAGGGTTACTTTGTGTCCGTTGTCTTCCTCTTGTAGAAGTGCCTTATCAAGGTCTTGTGCACAGTTGTGCACAAAATCCTTGCAGAAATTCCTAAGTTATAACGTCAGCCGGATGCTGGAATAAAACTTAACTCGAAGGTTAGTTGTAACGGGGTTCCAACAGCCGACCGACGATTAGGCATTTTGAAAACGGCGACTTGACTGAAAAGTGGCACACAGACAACAATTATTCCTTCTTGTCCTCGGCCACTCCATGCTATCAGAAAATTCTGAATTCTCGTTGGAAGGGCTACGTTATAAGTGAGACTGCAACAAGTTTGTCTCATTAGTTCGGGCGGGTCAAAACTATTTTGAGTCAGCTAGCGAAAAGAAAAAAAACAACTTCGTGAACTGTGTCAAAAAAGATTTGGGCTTTATGGGCTGCTGCCTAGGGGCCTCGGTCAGCTGAGGGCATCTAGAGATTGAGTGAAATTACAAATATCTCTTCTCTTTTTACTGTGTTACACTTGCACCCATCTATGCGTGCCTAATGTTGACATCATGTTGAAAACGTTGAATAAACCGATTTCAAGAATCCAAAGTTCGTGCCTTTATTTAATACTGGTCGCCTCTCAGTTTCCTGTAGCCAGGGGCCTACAAAATGGTATTCCGGCCCTGTTTCTTCCCTATTATTAAGAGCAGGTTGGACAGGATTTGACAAACAGAATTTTCCTCCCTGATACTCTCAATTTTGACAGTTTCTTATCCCCTGGTATAATAATAAATGTATTTTCTTGGCGTGACTGTGTTTGCTATCGGCTTGTGATCTCCAAAATGTGTTTGAACACCGATGTAATTAAAATAACTACATGCACTCAGTCAGCATTTTAATATTTGCCCCCGCCGGTTCACTTTTAGACATTGGAATGATAAAGCGACTCTGCAAAGAAAAATCAATTCGCCATTAAGCGGATAGCGCGCTGTTAAACTCTGCATGTCTTCTCAGGAAAGTCTACAAAATCCGATTTGTTCCTTCAGACTTCTCACAATGAACAGCAGGGAGGCGACAGAAAACTTTGGTTTCTTCCCTCACCCCTCTCCTCTCTCCCATCAGAATTAGAAGGAGTAATTCGCTTCCTTTTTTTTTTTCACTTCTCTTCTACGTTTCAAGGACGTTCGTTCATTCGTTCTTCAGTCTGCTTGTACCACTGAGTGCGTCGCAGAAAGAGAGAGCTTTCGGTCTGCAGCCAGCTGGGAAGTCTGTCTTGGCGTAACGCCGTGGGTCATCAGAGCTTCTTTGACGCCACTGGTCCAGGTCTTCCTTGGTCTTCCCCTGGCCTTGTATCCAGAGAACCGCATGTAGTATGCACGATGGGCCAGCTGGGAGATCAGCATTCGCTAAAGATGTCCAAACGATTTTACCCTGTGTTGCTCTATGCTGCGGCAGGCTTAGCAAGCCGCTAGTGGATAAACTATTGGTCGAGAAAACCAAAGACGAAAGTTCCAAGGACAGTAGCTGAAAACATGCTCAGATTTTTAATATTTGTCGCACAGTGGACACGAATCAGTTTCGAGTGGAAGTCCACAAGTTCTGTTAATGAACATTTTGCACATGAACCACGAAAGCTACGTGCTGAAAATGGTCAGTGTCCTTAAAAAACGTTCCTCGTTGTCTATAAAAAGTAGCACCCTTCTGAATTACATGTTAGGGAATAAATCCGAACTGTGAAACAGCTTGATAAGTGCCACAACGCATTTTATACAAGTGTCAAGGTGTGCATTTGTTATACCGCTTCTCCGTACTGAAAGATCTCCAGCTTTTCAGAGAACAAGAAGTTAAGTCGCGACATGGAAACCGGCAGTTTGCAGAACTTTTGGACTGCCCGATTATTTAAGTGTGTACACGCTTTTCCTGCGTCTAGTCTGCGTCTCCGAGTTTCTGTAATGTTTTGCTAAATTGTCAAGAACCAATAACAAATTATGATTTTAATAGCATCAGTCTACTGACAGCCGCTTGATGACGATGTCGTATGAGGAAAATACAAACAAGGCGCAAATGCCTGAAATTCAGTAAGAGCGGCAAGAGCGAAATGGTCAGCAATATTGGGGCCAAAGCAGCTTTGTATTTTCCTTTGTGGGAGTTGATGTTGGCCTTGGTGGTTACGTTGGTTGCTGGTGCTAGGACTGAAGAATGCCCTGTTTTAATTTTATTTAGATTTTTCTTTAATTTACGACAACAACGACGACCGTAATTCACACACATACACACACACTCATACAACAACAACAACAACAACAACAAAACATGCACACGCGCGCACATACAAACTCCCCTTTTTTCAACTTCAGAATTTGCCTCAGCGCACTTTTCCTGTGACAGGAAGGAAGGGTTCAACACTCGCTACGTCATACGTGGTTGACAAATTAATTACATTAGCGTAATGGACAGCGCAAAAACAGCTTCATCGTACAGGTATGACGTAAGTCTGAAAGCCGCTGAAGATTTAATGTTCACCGTTCACAATGCAGCCCTCAGGCCAAAACACACAGACATGCCGCTTCATGATAATGCATAAGTAAACCATTTTGTGATATGCTGCAAAAATATGAGATGATTCAGACATGATACGGCCCTTCCAGTTCCACATATCTATTAAGCATATCTACAATAGATATGTATGAATAAATGAGTATTAAAATATGTAACGACACCCATAACGAAATCTATGTACGTAGCCCCTGCAAAGATAACACGCGTTTATATGCATTTGACGAACAATACCTATTTCACGACATGAGAAGCAATAACCCAAAAGCCAAACTAATGAATAATCTAACTTTCCAGCGCAGATATGCACTTTCTCCGAGTTAAGACAGTGACTTAATTGGAGTTTCATATGATCTGAATTATTATAGATTTTTTAACCTTGTGATTTCCTGAAAGTTCGTGTAAATCATAATTATTTTCCTCTTTGGGTACTACTGTATGAAGTACGAAAAAAAAAAAAAAAGATTGATTTACAATACTTATAAAACATTCATATAAACTTCATAATCAAGAAAATGCTACTTCCGAAATCTAATGAAGTCTAGAATTGCCTCCAGGTTTGAACCCATTCCCGGGGCCGTCTTAAAATCATTATTTTAGGCCGCTGGGCAAATCAATAGGCTGCAGGCCGCCCCCTGCGCAACTACTCAGAGACTCCCCCCCCCCCCCCCACAGCGCATGCATGGGCCCCCTAAATCCATGGGGCCTCTGGGCTACTGCTCAGTTTGCCTTTGCATTAAGACGACTCTGCCACTTCCATCACCTGGGCATAATTATTAAATTTTAAATTCGATCGAGCAAAAAAAAAAAAACAACAAATAAATAAATTTAAAAAAACAACCTTGAAATTTGGACTCTCCGCTTTCGATCTTCGGGTCTTTCTGCCACTGATGAATTGAGATTGCGCACAACAATTTAAGCAATGTGTACAAGGTTCTGACTTTTAAAATTTTTTATTTTATTTTAGTACTGAATCAAAATCAGCCTCGCTGTTTCAACGATTCTAACTTTGAATAAAATACAGAAAAGAAAAGTTTCCGTTTCCATGTTTCAAACTTCATTTTCTATCTAGAATCGGCGTTTACACGAGTGTTTCAACAGTTCTAATGCGGTTCTATATTAGAATGAAAAGAGAAATTAGAATTTTCCTTTCTAACATAATGGTTTTTCTCGGTACTGCTTCAGGTCCGTTCCTACTTTTTATTCAAACGTCCATTCTAATCCATTGATGGTCGAAGCATGGCCGGGTTTAAGAGGGCAAATTCCATAATCAGGTCGTCTTGATGCCCAGTCTCTCATCCATGCACTTTCCTTAGTCTTTCTTTTCCTCCTCTGTCTTTCTTCATCTTCAAGCTGGTTGGTACCAAGTAGGATAGCCAAAATTTCTTCACCGCTCGAGAGCTGCAGTCAGATTCGCCGCCAGTCACCATTATTTTTGTTGAAGCAAGATCACGTGACGTTTCTAGCAATGCATTTTTAAAGATAAGATTCAGGAGTGTTAGAAACGAAGTTAGAAAAAACACATTCTCAACCCTCACTAAGAAAAGCCCCAAAAATGTTAGAATGTAAAATTAGAACCATTCTACGCACCGTTGAAACACGGAAGAAATAATAAATCATTTGGAAATGAAATTTTAGAATATGTCGACTTTTTTGGCGAAATGCTATTGTAACCCAGAAAATCTCTGGGGTCACGGGGATTCCTTATTGTACTGTTTCTGTATTATTTTGTTACGCTTTGCTACATACGTTTTCTTTCTGCCATATTTTGAATCGAATTCTTTGAGTAGGGGAGGAAATTCAGAAATGCTATTGGTTCTAGACCCGTGTACACATAGTTTTCGTAACCATTTGCAGATCCATAGATGACTGTCTCAGGATGGTTCATTTTGGACTTGAGTCACTGACGATTGATTGTAGGGAAACACGTTATTTCCCCGTGACGGTAATGTTACGGACAACCATCCATAATGTAATGTTCCTTTCCTGGTTGGATAATACCGCTGGCCACAAACTCTAATCTGTTGTTCTCTCTTTGTCAACAATTCCATAGTTGGGATGAGGTTAGAGTATTTCTTCTTTCACTTTGTCTTTTTAGTTTTGTGCCGTCTGTCTATCTGTTCTATCTTTGGTCAATAGTACTCAAGCTGAGATGAGACTGGAGAATTTCTCCTTTTGTTTTATCTATCTGTTTATCTATCTATCTGTCTATCTGTCTGTCTATCTATCTATCTATCTATCTATGTGGCCGTCCGCCAGCCCGCCCACCCGCCCGCGCATCTGTCTGTGTCCGTCCGTCCGCACACCCGCTCGCCTTCCTGTCAGTCTGTCCGTTCGTCCGCTTGTCTGTATGTTCGTGTACTTACCTATCTGCCAGTTTGTAGGCCTTAGTTCTGCACAGTATTCATCCATCTCTCTCTCTCTCTCTCTATCATTCTGTTTCTCCAATTCGGCATTTGGGACATTTTTCCCGGTAGGTCACAGACACCGAAACCGTAATTCTTTGACCGTTCATTGTCCCAGCTCAGAAGTTGTTAAAACAGAAAAAACGGTTAGCACGATCTATTACTGTAAAGAATGGATTTCCCCCATCCTGTTCGTCTTGCCCAAAAAAGGTTCTGGTCACAACTAATGATCACTGATAATCTATTTAATTTGCGCTATTAATGTCGTCGTAATTTTGCACTTAGACTGGAAAACAGAGTGACGGTAGCTGTTACAAAAATTATGAATGGTCCCGGCATTTTAAACTAACTTAAAAGTGTCGGAGATATGACAAATAAAATGTGTATAAGAAAATGTTATAAATTATGATTTTAAAAGATAAAATAAAACAAAAATAAATAAACAAATAAATAGTGGAGTAATTTAAGCTCTATTTATGTCTTTTAACAACTGTTTTACTACGGTTGCTCTATTCTTTGGCCTGCCCAGCAGCCACTTAATGCAAGCCAAATACGTCCCCATGACAACCGAGAGTGGTGCTCTTGTGTTATGGAAAGTAGATATAACTTGCCCCAGTTATTGTTTCAATATTATTGGGGTCAAATGGAAGAGTGTTAATGTATTATCTTGCCTTGGCATGCAATGGAATTTCCACTAAATTGTACTTTCGGGGAAATTATTACAAATTAAATAAAGTTGATTACTGAGCACTTGTTAATAATCGATTGCCTTCCTTTGCACGATGGGTGGATCTTTCTAGAAATCAATATGATACCCATTTGATCTTCGCAAAGCTCCAGTTTTGTCAAAGATTGATGGATTCACAGCGTATCATCTTTCTCGATATGAGATGTCTTTTAGAGAAATCTTTGACGAAATCTGGACATACTTTGTTTTTTAATTTAGAAGTTTCAACAGAAAAAAAAAAAAAGATGTGACTATCTCGCTGTACTCTAGGTAAGATAACGGGAAGGTATTAACACTGAGAGTGTGAGAGATTGGGTAGATAAATGGGGTTTTCCCTGAAATACATGAATCAAAGCAGTCCGCGACCTTCGCTGTCGTACTTTACATCAAAAATCACGAACGTCATCAGTTTATGGATAGTCCCTCCTGAAAGCATGGACGCATAATAAACATAGCACGCATTTTCTTCACAACACGCAAATGCGCAGTTCATCAGTTCGTTTCATTTGACGTCACCAAAGTTGCGCTCCTCATTAATCAATCATTAATAATAATAATAATATATTATTATTATTATTATTATCATTATTTTTTACGAGTTTGGTCCTTTGACACAGAGAATACAGGGCATATGTGATGTTATCTAAAGTTAATCTTCGCCACAAAATGTGTGTAAATTTCGATCACATGTATGGGCTCTACTCGACGAAAATGTTTTGTTTTGTTTCTTCTCTTGCCGCTCAAAAATAGAGTCAAGAAATCATACTAAAGACTGAAATTTGTCCAATATGAATGTCCACGTAATTTATCATCAAACTTGAGGCTGTATACAAAAATTCCATAATTTTTGGTCATATACTCACGCGCTTTTAGATGCGTAAGCGTTCACCCTTTAGTTCCACTATAGAATGATATTATTATTATTATTATTATCATTATTATTTTGTTACGTCAAAAAATCGACCCGTGACACACTACGGAATCGTTGGCCTCTATGATAACTTTGTGAATTTATAGTTACAAACCCTTTCTTCAGTCACCCAGGTATTAGAGATTTCAAATATATTTCACTGTCTTTATTTATCAATTCACCCGTGATGTGGGAGAAGGCTATTTTGTCAACAACAGAAAAAAAAATTAGAAAGTGGGGGTGTTTTCACTTGATCCGACAGAATCCGTGCTTCCTCGATCGAACTTACAAACTACTTTTGCTCCAAATAACGGTGGAGCATTGTATCATGAACATTCAGTTTTGGTGACATAAAATTAAATGAAATATGCCCATTGAAGGCCTCATTCTTCCTAACGCAAATAAGGAGTTAGTATTCATCCTGTGGTAAATCAAACAAATTAAAAAAAAAAAAAATCTATGGGGTTGTTTCAGAGCTTAGCAAACACATAAAAAAGTTACGTATTTCGCAACATTCTGACGATGTGATATCCACTGTTCATTTCTAACTACCGAAGGGTAAAATTTAACACAAACACCCTTTTCATCTTTTTTTTTTCTCGCCTTTATTATTTTGTTCCTCTACCGACACATTTACGTAATCAGTTTCATTTCCAAATCACTGAATTTGTTGAAAGACTATCGACCTCACTGTGGCTGTGGACTGTTCTTTACTGTTCAAGTTGTGAGCATAGAGCTCTTGCACCCAACGATTCGATCAAACTGTATTTTTCCACTCTTTACTAAATTAAAATAAAGAACAGAGCGTGAGAAACCAGACGATTTCGCCTCCTCGTTTCCCTGGTTATTTTTCTGTTTCCTTAATTCTCTCCTCCAGTTTCCGTCTTTCATTCCTCTCTCACTACCAGATCAATGTCATCCATATCACCCGAATTTTGCCTGTATTTCCACGGCCATCTTCCTGCAAAAGTTCATTGTGATAAATATGTGCTTTCCTAACCTTCTAGGCCCTGCCCCCATTTTCTACTTGTGGGAAAATTCTAATTTTGTGAGAATTTGTTCTTAGAGGAATAATTAAGGGATTTTCATGATCATTTGGTTGATTTATCGAATATTGTAGAAATTACTAAAAATAGCTTTTCTCGCCTTGAGTTCCTGTGGGAACTACAGCCGACTAATAAATGTCTATGTAGCACTGGTGATGCATGGGGCCAAGAGGGGTAACCCTCTCCTCCATTCTCTGTCTTTCATTCTTTCCTCGTTACCAAATCAGTCTCACCCACATCATCCACTTCTTGTCTTTATTACAGGTATCATCTTCATGTAAAAGTTCATGCGCACACGATTCCCCTGTTGTATCTGTAACTCCTCCTTCTACTTCCAGTTCTATTCCTTTTCTCTTTGGGGATAAAACTCTTCTCGATTTAGGTGACATTAATATAACATATTGGTCCCGAGAAATCTTACAGTACTATATAACCTGTCAGCGCTAAACCAAAAACACACTCACTCACATAATAATGATATACATTCATGACCACATATAATTATGTGTATATACATACAGATTCTGTGACACTGAGGTTGACAGTTTTGGGGTTTGAGTTTGGGTTTAACGGAGCGCTAACACGATAACGGCCATTTTGAGCCTTTTAATGTTTTCTTCTTTATCTTACTTTGGGTCAGCTTTCGACCTTCAGATTCCTAGATAATAAGATCAAATAAAAGTGAATTTAAGAACCTAACAGAAAAGGCCGTATCGCAAAGTGTTTCTACATGGATCTTGTGAATATGATAAAAATCTGTTAAATGAACTTGTAGATTTCGGCCTCCTTCAGAAACGACAAGATATTTTGCGGGTCCTCATCAAAAAAAATAGACAGAGGTCGCATTCAGACTACCAGAGTACAAAATTTTATTATCAATTTATCGAAGTGCGTATATCTGCCGGGTGCGTGATTTTTTTTTTCCGTACGACTACGAGCTTTAGCAAATTCGGGAGCGGGGCAGCAACACACCCCCAAACACAGGTCATTGGCTAAGGGATTTCTCGTCCTATCAAACACTGCAATGGGTGCTGCAATCTCTGGACTGTGCCTGATATGACTCTAAAAGTCACCGAAAATCCCTGGGATGTGTTGGAGCTGTCCTGTGTTTGGGGGTGTGTTGCTGCCCCGCTCCTGAATTTGCTAAAGCTCGTACGGAAAAAAAATCACGCCTGCCGGGTAGCTGCTCTAGTAAATTGACCAGAAAATAGTTTACAGGTGATATCGCAGCTTATGGTACATGCGTCCTCATTTTTTGACAAGGTGACTATTTTGCGGGTGTCATAGCGACACTGGTTAACCGGCTGTTAAGATCGGGCTTGAAAGGCGGTTATTTTGGGTTTGACAGCATCAGACACTTCATTCATTATGAAAAGCTTGCTGTCTGGCTCTGGTTCTTGAAAATAATAATTTATTGACATCGCCAGAGTGATTACATGGCATCAGTTTTCTTTTTACCACATTAATCTTACCAAAACTAAACTCTTTCCTTTACTTAATTGTTCCGCTTTGTCTCCTTTCTTCAAAGCCTTTCCGCCAGCAATAATTCCCTTTCCGAGCATGTCAAATATCTATTCATGCGTCCATCTTTGAAAGTTTCTAATGGGCATAAAGAAAGAAAAGGAACGCTGAGAACAAAACCTGCGCCATTGAATGTGTCTCCTAGACAGTTACGAATTATCGATTAATATGAGAACAAAGGATTCGTTTTGTTTATGAGAACTTCCAAGTTCCCCGAAACAATTCTTAATAAACAAATCCCGAAGGGCCAAATCCGTATCCGCTCCGAGATTCAAATAACAAAAGTAAAAGTAGGAAGATTTATATTTTGTTTGCTTTGGGTGTGTCTGACATTTCGTTAGACCAGCACAAGAATCCTGTTGACAAACGCAGTTATTTTGTGCAGACCCGTGGCTATAGGCATTCTTGTCATCTTGTGTCAGTCCTAAGTAAAAATTACTTGCTTTGTATTTCAGTTCCATTGTTTAGGAAAGACTGACAGAGCAAGACCCTTTGCGCTCTGAATCAAGTCTGCTTTGCCTCAGTTTTATGGACTGTGGACTTAAAACTAGACATAGCGCATTAATGACTCTGAAACAATGTGGTCTTGATGGCCGATTCAAAGAAAGTTCAAGACACAGTCAAAACTGATGCAAGACAGCGCGCTTCTAACCTAAGAAAAACATTTAAATTAGCACTTTCCCTGGCTACTCCCACAATCACATTTAGCCCGTTGAACCAATTGTTTGAAGTTTAACAAAACGTGGGAGTGTTTGCACATGTGTAGGGCCGGAGTAAGACTTTTGGAGGCCTTAAGGACTTAACAGATTTTGGTGCCCCCCACCCCCCTCCAACATATACTTCATTATGAAATTCAAAATATGAAAAAGACAAAAAACATAAAATTTTACACTTTTCGAAATTTTTCGATATTTAAAAATAAAACAGCAAGTCTTATACCCCCAACAAATACTTTAATTTTTATATTTACTAGTATTGTGGGGGGGGGGGGGGTGCTTTTTGTGGACCCTGGTTCAGCTGCACAATTTGCAGTTTAGCACCATCATGATAAATCCGGCAATGAAAAATTTTTCTGTAGTGTCCCCTCCCCCTTCCCTTGGTGCCGTAAGCACGTGCTTATTTTGTTTGTTTAATGGTCAGTCCAGCCCTGCACACTGTGTGCCTTTCGTTCTTCACAAAGGTATGACGTTGTACCCAATCGTCTATGAGAATGTGAAATATACATTGTTATGCAGGCTATTTGTCTAAAAATCCCCTATTGTTTTGTCGCAATGCGTTAATGATGATGCGCGGACTAAAATTATTTTGTCAGTTGAAAATCACATCAGAAAAGGCCAATCTTGCTTGGGTTTGGGTATCCTTTTTTTTTGTTTTGGTTAATTTTTTTGTGTTTTATTTTTATTTATTTACTTTGGCTGTCGTAGCTTTTTTGTGTGTGTTTTTTTTTCTTCCTTTAATTACGAGTATTTAATTACATGTATTATTCATTCCAAGGAATCTGGCAAAGTTCCGTTCTTGCTTCGACAAAGCCCTCTTAGAAATGAACATTTTTACTCTACCACATTATAGTTCACTTGCTGTACCATTACATGTATACAGACTCGCTGTTATTACTATCTGTTCTTGGTAACCTATACGTTGTTTCTTAGCAAAGTGACGACAGCAAGGCAATTTTTGTTTTGTTTCATTTACAGTTTTAGATATTGTAATTTCCTCCAATTTTTTAATGTGTCTTGATAAACTTCACAGAAGGCCCTTGACGTCAGCACTGTGCACAATATGACAAGCATTCATTTGTTCCTGAAATAAATCCATCGACTTTTTGCGTATATCTTTTAGAAAATTGATACCTTTGTAGAGATTCATCGATGCCAGCCAATAAGTAATCTTTTAGTAAATCAGACAAGGAAGAACAAAGCCAACTGTAATAATCCGTTGTATCTCGAAGAACGGAGAACTGAGAGAGAGAGTGAGAGACCAGAAGAGGTGGGAGGGGGAGAGAAAGAGAGAGAGAGATAGGGAGAGAGACAGGGAGAGAAGGAAAGAGACAGAAGAAAAGAAAGAGAGAAAGAGACAGAAAGAAAGTGAATGAAAGCGAGAGAGAGAAAGTGAATGAAAGCGAGAGAGAGAACGTGTGTGTGGGGAGAAAGAAAGTAGGATGGAGAGAGAGAGAGAGAGAGAGAGAGAGAAAGAGAGGGAGAGATCTGCGTTTTCCACTGTTCAATACTAATGAACTGGAATTTCTTCATGATATCTCATTTCCACAGGACAAAGAACATTTTCCGTCGCATCATCTCCGGTGCCGCCCATACAAATTAATGAAGTGTAAGGCCATTTATAGCGCACTGCCGGGACACGGTGGTCTAGAGGCAAGATGCTAGCTTCTCATGCCGAAGGCACCGGGTTCGATCCCCGATCGGTACAGGCATGTTGGAATTTTTTTATTTGGGGGAGGGGGGGGGGAGATTCCTGTCCCTGATCCTATGGTAGGTAAGATCGAGCACATAGTCTTCTCGGATAAGGGCGAAAAACTCAGGGGGTCCGTGTGCACATCGCGCACGTTAAAGATACGTTGGCAGTTAAAATTCGAGAAAAGCAGGCCGGACCAGGCCGCTGCCCTGGCAGAATTTTGGAAAACTAATCCCTACCACAAAAACACACAGAAACAAAAACAAGAAAAGTGAGTTGTAAATGAATGGCATCGAACCTTCTAAAACAAAGACCTCAACACTTATAACTCACTCAGTCAAGTCTGTTTTGCCTTGGTTTCGTGTCCTATGGCGACTTTAAACAGGACCTCATGTTTTCACAACCTGAGTTCTTGTTTATTCTATCTCCATTTTCTGAAAAACTGGTTCAGAAATGTTTAAAGTATACTAAAGCAGAAACGAATGAAAAAAAAAAAAACATCAGCACGTTTGAGAAAAGTCTCAGGGATCTGACATCAAAAGTGTGGCATCTGGGGGGATGGGAAATTCCATTCTATATGAAGAGTTGAAACGAGAATAATGATTACAATAGGTCAGACTGGTCTGACATTGTCTGAGGTAAAATAAAAATAAAAACCAACAACAACATAGACTGACAGAAAAACAGACAAGACGCCTCACTAAATACTTTATAACAAACAATTTAGGCCTACAATGACAGGCCTTTTTCCTTGTCGAGGGACTAGGTATAGCTCGAACATGGCCGTTCTTTTGAATGTGTTTATTTTTTTTTTTTCGAATATTTTCAATTGAACGCGGTTTGTGTGTGTGTGTGTGTGTGTATATGTGTGTGTGTTTTTCCTCCGCTAAGAAAGGTATTTGATGGCAGAAGGCTTGCTTGCATTTGTCCCGCTTTTATTTCGAATGCTTGTGTGTGATTCATTGCGGCGTTTCATTACTATTTGTTTTAAGCGAGGAGATTTGCTACACAATAGTGACACATTCTGAATTTTGAAAAGAAGCTAGATTGCTTTCGGGAATGAAAAATCCACAGGTTTTTGCGCAAATTAGATAACAATGAATACCCGATGGGTGGATTGCGAAAGAGCACTTCACCAATTCAGTGCCGGATTAAGGCATGGGCTTTATGGGCTTCAGCCCTGGGGACTTCGCGAACTGAGGGCCTCCAGGGATTAAGTGAAATAATAAATATCAAAATTTCAAGCCCAGTAGCTTACGAAACCGCAATCCGGCCCTGCACGATCTTCTCATATTCATGCAGGACACTGAAAGACATTTTGAAGCAGGAAATCTGACCTGTCAGTAATAGCATAAAACCACAATAGTAAGATAACAATATATATGCAGGAAGTCTTCAGTTCTGCGTGCTGAAGTTACACGGCTGGGTTTGTAACGCTCTGTCAAGACTGTTTTACCTGGGATTTGGGTAAGGCTTGAACTTCCGCCGAGTCAGACAGCGAGAAACACTTGCTTCAGCCTCACCAATGAGCGACCTTAGTTCGTATTTGTTCCAATTCCACTTTGGCCATTTTAAACATTTCCACTTTTGATGACGACGTTATGAATACGCTTATATTTATAACCTCGCCAGTGGAAGACAAACAGTCATAATAATAATAATAATGTCAGGCATTTTTAAGTTCCAGAATCAGCCCGTGCCGATCAATTTAGGGAAACATCCAATTTCTCAAAAGGGGCCATCCTGAAACTACGTACACTCGGAAGCCGAGGGTTGTGTCTGAAAAGGGGGTGCTGGGGGCTTACTGGTGTGTGCACGTACGCTTTTCAATTGTGTTAATGGATTTAAGATTTTGGTTTTATTTACTTTTTTTAATTTTCAACAAAATGAGTTGTAGGATTACATAAAAATCGAATATTGCCGGCTACGTATCCCGGTCGGTGCAGGCATGTTGGAATTTTTTTTTTTATTATTTTCCTGTCCCTGATCCTGTGGAAGGTAGGATCGAGCACCTAGTCTTCTCGGATAAGGACGAAACATTCGGAGGGCCCGTGTGCACGTTGCGCGCGTTAAAGATACCTTGGCAGTTGGAAATCGAGAAGAGCAGGCCGAACAGGCCGCTGCCCTGGCAAATTAAATAAAATTTATCCCTACCACCCCCACCCCACCCCACCCCTCACACGCGGATCGGCGCTGCACCGTTACGACGACGTGCCTACTCCCGTTGAAACTGGGCTGCAGTGACACTAAGGCAAATTTCCCAAATGGGATTAAAGAAGTATACAAAATACAAATACATTGTCATGGACACTGACCATTCAGATGGCCGTGCGCTCGTACAGGCTTGGGGGCGGGGGGGGGGGGTGAGGTCAACCTTGCTAAAAGCAAATGTTAACCATGGCAAAGACTTGTCACTATTGCTCCTCGCGAGTGATTTCGTTTTGGCTAAAGCCAGTTTTAAGTTTTACCTCACCACATCTCGTTGCTACTTCTATCATTCTGATCCTCTCTCTTGACGACTTATCCTATCTCGGCAACCCATTCTCTTATGAACAGTTCAAATACATGGTCAAACAAACAAACAAACAAACAAAATACTTCCAGACAAATAAACGGTAACAAGACTAAGCAATCTACATGTACTTACGTCCCATCCAGCCTCACTAACACTTTAAAAACACACAGCCTACGAACTGACTCATAAATCTGCCAAACCGACGCTAAACAGACTACATAAAACAAGCTTTTACAATACAGATTTATTCATACCAACGTCAGCAGTAACAGAATAGCGTGAAACCTTGTCTCCAGGGTATAATTATTTAAACAGAAAATTGCGATCATGCGGATTTGGCACAAAACACTATCCAGAGGGCTTCCTTCCGTCGCTTGTATAATCCGAAAATTAATCGTTTATAATTTCGTTTTAACCATTTGAAGTGTGTTTAAAAAGAATGATCTAATTTCGAATGATTTAAACGGTAATTCCTTTGGGTAAGTGGCCCTCCATACAGTATGCACGCTCGAGTTTGGCTATTTCTATATCCCCACACCCTTTGTGTACGCTATTCGTACACTAAGGACCATCCCCTTCCCATCCCCCCCCTGCTCAGGCGCAAGGCCATTAGAATGATTATGTCGATGATAGGCGTTTCGTGTTTAAAAAGCTAAGAGGCATTTTGCAAGGATTTTGTGACTGGTTCATTAGAAACATGATTTTTTATACAATCCTACAATTAATTTTACAGAGTAACAATAATATAACAAATCTGGACTTTTCGTTTCAGTTCTATAATTGAAATAATCGAGTTTGAGTTTGAAAAAGGCGCGTCGACACGATAACAGTCACATTACGCGCCAGAATCAAGACGATAGACAGAATATAGCAGAATGATAGGATAGAAGGAGATATGAAAAGTGTAACCTACGTACGCTCCCCAACCCCCCCCCCTCCCAAATGTGCCTTATTCATATGCGGGGGGAGGGGGTTGGGACCAAACCCTCCAGCTCCTTCCCCCTCCAAGCATGCTGCACTTTATGGATGGCCCCTGAAGACGATGACGACTATATATCGCGCCTTATGCAAATTTATTGACGAATAGTTTAGTCGCTGTAAAGTGACTTAGTAGCTCCGTGGGGAATTGTTAAAATGAAAAATGTATGTACTTACAATTAGAGACATTGCTTCACATAGCGTAAGGTTTGTAAGAATGACTGATTGCACAAAATGTACAACAAAAGTTATACCGAGTCTGGGAAAAAGATAGATTGAGTGAATAAAAAAAAAGAATACGGCAGTAATAAAATACTGTTTCGTTTCCTTCACAGCAAAGCAGTCTCGAGATATAAAAAGTATTGATGTATTAATGCGCATTGGAGTACTAAAACACGAACTCACTCCACCATCAACAACCTTTGGCTTTAGCCGCTAGAATCTTCACTGTTTGACTCAAAATCTGGAC
Source organism: Onchidella celtica (assembly GCA_963931925.1). Lineage (NCBI taxonomy): Eukaryota > Metazoa > Mollusca > Gastropoda > Systellommatophora > Onchidiidae > Onchidella > Onchidella celtica. The sequence continues at coordinate 22,644,898 of OZ007572.1, read as the reverse complement.
ATAAAACTAATTTCACTGACCTGGTGCTTCTAAGCCAAAGAGTGAAGAAAAATAATACATGTATTTCAATCCTTTCAATGCTGAAATAGTACGGCTATGATTTTTTGTTTATAGTCCCCGTAACCTTTGAATTAGATTTTTTCGGTTATTGCAAAAGAGAAATAGGAAACTTTAAGAGAAAACGTATCATATATTTAAAAATTCCGTAACTGTATTAGACAAATTCACAGCCGGCACACAAGAGGATGTTGTTGTTATTGTTTTTTTTCACACCAATACGCCGTTGATCTTTTAACTGGAAAACGGAATGACCGAATATTATATAATACGCTCCGCGGAGTTTTAGTAGTTACCTTAACTGTTTCGACCTCCCGCCCACCTGTTTGATCAACAAGATTGTCACGAATAATGAGGAAAACTAAAATGTATGTATAACAATGGATTTTAGACTACCAGTAGGCTCGTAGTGCGCTGAGTCAAAACTGGATTTGCGCCGATTTTGATTCAGACCTGAGCTTACTTTTAACAGAGAGTATGTATGTATAGAGAGGTTTCACTATTGGTCGATTTGCACTGCGCGAAACCATTGATAGCATGGAGTGGAAAGTAGGTCGATGCGGTAAACAATACCCGTTTGTGCATTTTCATGGGGCGTAAGAGCTTACAAACGGCTCTAAATAGTTTCAATCAGTCCAAAAATATAAACAAACCACAGCAAACAGATGTGCACACTATCTTTGGTGAAGACGGTCTATTTCAATTCTTGTTTACCACAGCGACCTAGTTTCGTGATTTGGCAGAAGTGAGATCTCTCTATAAATACATACCCTCTGCTTTGAATCAACTATCGAGACAGATTTGTTTCAGCCTCACTAGGCACCGGGTCTCGTATAACTCCATGATCGACAAAGCCCAGGTCAAACAGTCGAGATTCAGTATTCTATGGGCCTGGTATCTCCCCCCATTCATTGACAGTCTTGGATTTTCCTAACCTGCAAACATGCGATTATGCCCCCGCCTGGGCGTAATATTGCAGAGTTATTTTCATCATGCTTTGAGTAAACAGCATGCTCCCTCCCCATTTCCAATCCGTACCTAACACTTGTGATTTGATGTCTTTCAACGTTTTGTTTTGTGATATACTGATGTATTATTATTCTTAGTGACACATCCTGTTATATAAGCTCATGGAGAGCCTTGGACTGAAGTCTTGAGAAACAAAGATTCCTTCGCACAAAGTGTGCAAATTGCACTTCTCCATGGTTAAAAATGCCGATAATGCATTTGACAATAGACCCAGTATGGTCTGGTAGGCCTATCTAATGGCTCGTTCACACCAGAATTGTCAGTCGTCCAACCAACAACGGCCAACCTTCAGCCGTCGAGTAGTGTGTTCACACCAGAAGGTCAGTCGCCCAACCAACAACGGCCGACCGACAACGTCCGAGTAGTGTGTTCACACCAGAAATGTCAGTGTCCAACCAACAACGGCCGACCGACAACGTTCGAGTAGTGTGTTCACACCAGAAATGTCAGTCGTCCAACCAGCAACGACCGACCTTCAACGGTCGAGTAGTGTGTTCACACCAGAAATGTCAGTCGTCCGTGCCGAGCTAGGAAAACCAACATGGATGCCAAGTGAAGAGTGTTAGTTTTGTTGTGGCTGAAACGAAGAAAGGAAAAGTCGAGAAGAAGGAGATACTGGGTTCATCCCATTTCTTCCCAAAGTTGTTTGTCTGTTGAGTTTCATCATCTACTGCCGCAAATACTTGCAGATGCGGAAAAAGTGTGTAGCCTACATACACATGAGGCCAGAAACCTTCCACAGTTTCTAACTCGATATGGCCCTACATTCAGAAAGAAACCACTAATTACAGAAAGCCAATTTCAGCCCGGGAAAGATTGATAATAACTTTAATGTAAGACATTATTTCATGTTCATTTACTATAGGCAAAATGCAACATACGTGCCCATAACAGACAACAGAAACTGAAATGCTAACGCGGAAACAAATATCTTATTCAAAACAAAACAATATATTGTTTTTCAAAACCTTCCAGACAGTGAATTTTGTCTAAAAATGTGATAAAAGGAATAGAGAATGACAGTGGTGGAGGGAGAGGGCAGAGGGAGGGAAGGAGAGGGGGGCGGAGAGAGAGAGAGAGAGAGAGAGAGAGAGAGAGAGAGAGAGAGAGAGAGAGAGAGAGAGAGAGAGAGAGAGAGAGAGAGAGAGAGAGAGAGAGAGAGAGAGAGAGAGAGAGAGAGAGAGAGAGAGAGAGCGAGCGAGCAAAACGAAGAACAAAAATAAAAAATAATCAGTCAGTAGGCTTATACACTGTTTGAACAATTCAGAATTCATCTAGGGGGGGGAAAAAACGTCACCCTGTTCATGACTGTCCATAATGAAAATAAAATATTGTCCCTCAACTGCTGCAGTCGTATTCAAGTCATATTAATATCCACCCATATGTCTCTGGGGCGAGGGGTTTCGTGCCCTTTTCGGGTGCTTAAGGAACACACTGTTGATTTTAGCACTTAAACATTTCATCTTGGGAACCAGATTTTTAAAGGATAAGTAGTTTTCTTCATCTTCTTCTTTTGTTGTTATTGGTTGTATAGTGCACTAGAGGCTACACGACCAACACACAGTGATATTTTATGGCAGCGGTAACAGTGAAAAATCGCTCTGGCGACAAAAAGGAACTGGGCCGTCAAAAGAGGAGTGTTACGTACGAACACAGAATGTGATTAAGAGAGGTTTTGTGCATTTTGTCGGTCGGCCGACCGACACTTCCGGTGTAAACGAGCCGTAAGGCGCACTTGAAGTTCCATGAGCAAATCTGACTAAGTTTCTCTTGTCTTTTCACGGGTTATTTTGTCATTAAAAAATGTTAAGCCTCAACTTTTTACATTACTTTATTATGCGACCAATAAACCGACTGCACATATAGGTAATTAGCTAAACCCATAAATAATAAAGGCAAAAATGATTTAGAGGCTTAAAAGACACATACAAATAACAGCAGTTATGAAAGAAACGTAAGGTAGTTAAAAAAGAGGGCTTGAATTTATGAACGCTAATGTAATGCTGTAGTAACAGTTCAACTACTTAATTAATACTATGCCAAATTGGCGATTATCTTTTTCCGTTTAGAACTGACTTTTTGTTAATCGAATGTAGCTATTATCAACTTACCTCAAAAGTTGAAAGGCAAGAAATTGCTAACAAACCATCAACTTGAAAGTGTGGAGGCCCGTCGGTTCCCGTCGCCCTGGTCAACATTGTGATCGTCACCCTGGTACAGCGCGCGCGCTACTGAAGGGAGATAACGCTTGTCAACATGAAGTAAACAAAATATCGCCGGCAGTGGCAGAGTCGTTTTGGTTGCCATAGTTACTACGTCACGGCGAACTCTTCTAGCTATCTGCGGAGGACGGCTGGCTAATCTACTAGACTTAGCGGGGGTATCGTGACATGCTGGATTTGAAAGTGGTTCTGGCTTTGATGAAGATCAAGCGCAGGAATGGAGAAAAGTGATAAAAGTTAGAGAAATCGCGACCTTAGTTCTTGTTTATTCCAGCTTCACTTTTTGCCTACTGAGACATTTGGTGTTAAACGTTTGCAGGTTTAGTTTTGCAGTGCAGTTGTTAGTGGAACGTGGTATTTCACACAGTGAGCTATGGAACAAAACTCAGTATTTTTTCTCTTCGGCTTTTAATCAGACTGCGGTCCCCTTATTAGGATAAGGAGATTGAATAAATCGGAACTGTGAAACAGCTTGATAAGTGCCACAGCGCATTTTAAACAAATGACAAAATGTGCATTTGTTATAACTCTTCTACATACTAACAGATCTCCACATTTTCAGAAAATGCAGAGACAGAACAAACAAGAACGAAGGTCGCGTTATTTCAGTGAGTGCACTCTGCCAGCTTTGCAAATAACTGAACGTTAGATATTGTAGGGCAGCTTGAGCGTGGGCTCAAAATCAATTAACTCCTTACGAGCATTGTTAGTATTAAAAATTTGCCGTTGAGAGAAAAGATTAATATTGTCGGGCGTTTGACGTCGGACTAGTGTCTCTTAAAGAGCGCCTGGTATTGTAACATGGCGGGCCGTGATTCTAATTTTCCGAACAATAAGAAAAGCTGACAGTGAGACGGCCATTGCTTGTGAAATAAGGACATCATGATCAAGAAAACAATGGGTTTAATTTCCATACCGGGACGCCATTATTCAAAATCTCATTTGTTCTTCTAGGAATTACGGGGTTTTCCAAGAGCCTCATCAAGATTGTCACTCTGCCAATCATTAATTATCCTGACGTTCGAATTTTTGAAAGAAGCTTAGGCCCGGCCGCGTGATTTTTTTTTTTTCCATACGAGCTTTAGCAAATTCAGGAGCTGGGCAGCAACACACCCCCAAACACGGGTCATCGGCTAAGGGATTTCTCGTCCTATCGAACACTGCCATGGATACTGCAATCTCTGGACTGTGCCTGATATGACTCTGAACGTCACCGAAAATCCCTGGGATATGTTGGAGCTGTCCTGTGTTTGGGGGGGGGGGGTGGGTGTTGCTGCCCCGCTCCTGAATTTGCTAAAGCTCGTACGGAAAAAAATCACGCGGCCCCGCCCGCATGAGCAGAATTGGATAGTCAAAATATGGAAAAGAAAAAAAAAAAAGAGCTATATGTATCAAAGCCTCGCGTGAGAAATTATGCAGAAACGATACAACCAAACGCAAAGGAAAACAAAAGACAAATCCAACTCAAGCGTTCAGTATAATAACCTTCTCCAGGAAGGAAATGCAATGATAGGAAATTATACAAATAAAGAAAATCAAACTTGATGGTGGTGCCATGACACTGAACTTGAATGAGATCCAGCTACTTGACTGGTGTGTGGGGTGTCATAGAGGCCTAGCGCGGACTAGCGGATTTTGATCTGCCAATTGGTTGGATGGTGACGTCACAAACATTGAGTTTCAATGAGATCTCGTGCACCAGACCACTCATATTGGGTCTCATCGAAACTCAGTGTTCTGACGTCACTATCCAACCAGTTGGCCAATCAAAATCGGCTTTGTTTTTTGTTGTTGTTTTTTAACAACAACGGAACTTACACTCAAACTAATTTCCACATCTGAAACCATCTGTAGGATATATCCTTGTTGATTTTCTGACCTTTCGGTCGAAAGAGGTCCTTGTTAAATATTCCAGAGGCAAAATCTCGGCATGTGGGCATGAGTTTCGGCCTATCATGGCCTATCAATATTTTAGACTTTAATCACATTTTTTACACATTACCGTTAGTTTTGTAAAATTTAAAGTGTTCTGTGTTATTCCATAGGCAGTGGGCATGCCAGAGTCCCAAAAACTAGATATTAAATCTGCTTGAGTTATAGGCCCTATACTGTATGTCTATTACATTTGAAATATTTCATAAAGTTCACTTCCATCATGCTGGGATATTTCAATATCTGAAGAGGCCTTGGCGCCTCTCATACGTAGATGAAATAGCCCGATTAATAAAACAATTTTCAAGCAAAAACTTGGGATGATTTTAGAGTTACGTTATAGAGCCACTCCATGACGTTATATTATTATATTATGCATGCTCCTGGCTGTACAACATTTTCATGCAAAAATTGTTTAGTTCTTAATTCTTAATATTCAGAACATACGGGCCTACCTGCGTGGGAGCCAAAGCCCCATCCATAAAGCGAGCACGTTGGGGGTGGGGGGGGGGGGCACGACTAATAAAATACCCAGACTGGATGATCCCATTGTGTGACGTCACAAAACAGCGAAAGGTCATGAACCATCCGCCATTCTAGGTTTTACGGTAGCGACCGACGCTTCAGCATAGCTACGATTTTGAATGATGCCATTTTGACGCGCCTACTGAACGCGGAAGTTTGGTTCCGCACCAAGAAATTAATACATGTACAACCAATCTTGACAAATAAAAAGAAATTTCTACTGCAGATAGAACTAGAATCGGAATTTCCCGAGCGGCGGCCATGTTGGTTATACAGTCGCCGCTCGGGAAATTCCGTAAAAAACGACACACCCCGAAGCTCGTGTTTCCAGTCTGGTTAATTTATTAGTCTGTGGGGGGGGGGGGGGAGGAGGAGGGGGCAGTATATGAAAAGCGTACATTGGGAGGGGAGGGGGGTGGAAGTGTGCGCACTAATGAATTAAAAAGCTTGGTTTCATTAAAATTTTGTTCTTGTTTGGTTTTTTTTTTTTTTCAAAGCAAACAAAGAAATAAAACTGTGGGATTGTGTCAAAAATACATAGACCCTGTCGCAGGGGTGGCCAAACTTGTTTAATGTAAGAGTCACATACGATAAATAGCAGATGTTCGAGAGCCGCAAGATAAATATCAACAAAATTTACACATACATTTTTATTGTTACAAACGCATGTTTTACAAACATTTTATATAAATATTCCTTCAATTCTACAGCACATTGCCTCGCTCAGATCTAGTATTAAAATTAAGATTTAAATTCTCAAATATTTTCGCTAACCATGAACACTAAAACTTACTTTTGAAACAAGTGGGGTCTTAGTTCATGCCCAATAAATAATTATAAAGTTTGAATGTTTTTGTCTATTTACCTCTTATATTAACTGTGATGAAAAAAGAGCTCAGCCAACATATTTTCACAAGCCGCATTTTGAAGGTCAAAGAGCCGCATGTGGCTTCCGAGCCGCGGTTCGGCCATCCCTGCATTATAAATCAAAATTTAATAGTACTTGCATAATGTCATTTAAAGTTTCAGTATATCAATGCTCTATCATGGACAGTCAAAATTTTAATGGTCCTCCTACGCGAACAAGGCAGGGTAAGAAGTGGGATAGGGGATAAAAAAAAAAATCACCCGAATCCATTGATGGATGGCCCCTAACTCCTGCATTACAGTATAATAGTATATTAGTAAGTAACCTGAAAATTCTTTGAAGTTATTTCTGTTACCAGTTGGCCTAGCTACTTCATCCCATTCTAGAGCTCAGACACAGTGGTGTCCATTTCGTTTGTTTTCGGCAGATTTGCTCAATGTCGTCAGATTCGTTTTGCCGGAAGGTCGAGAAGGTGTCAAGGACCTCACAGCAGCGTTGCCGGTCCTTGGAATTTTCCCCAAGATCTTGGGATTTTAGGGGTTACCTTGGGATCTTGGCATGTTTTTTAAAGAGCTTGGGATTTTTCAGGTTCTTGTATATTTTGCTATTATTTCTTTGCAAAAAAAAAAAAAAAATCACAAAATTGCCCCTACACTCACATTACCATTAAATTTGCGGGGGGATAGGTGAATGGCCTCAGGGGCAGTTTGAGATTTTGTATGTGAGAGGATCTTTTGTGTAACCTGCGAGCCAACCACTGCATTGCTTATAACAATATGGATGTATAATGGAATTGTAAATTATAAATGCATTTTGGGGGGATTGGAAAAAATATCTTGGGATTTTAAACCTCATCTTGGGATTTTTTACAGGAGATTCTTGGGATTTTTGAAAATCTTCACCGGCAACCTTGCTTCACAGCGACTTTTAGAGCACAAACTCCCTCCGTCTCTTCATTGAAACTGATGTCTTTCAGCAAAACTGCCGAAATCGAAATAAACCGAAGCCACCGTGTTTGTGCTCTGAGGTGGAGAGATACATTCAGTAATGCATTAAATATTTTGCAAATTATTTCAAGCTACTAACTTAATTATGTATACCTGTTGGCTTAGCTATCTCATCCCTCTCCAACTCGCCCTTCACACTCAGGGTCTGATGGACATTTTTCCAAGACCGGATAGACAGCTCATATATTTTCCCGTCACATTTTTGGCATCCATACTTATTAGAGGGCACTAGCTTTAGTGAGAGTGAGAGAGGGTCACAGAGCTTCCGCTTGGCCCTGGTATCTAGTCTGACCCTTACACTTCCCGATAAATAGCGAGTAATGAAGTTACTTAGCACTGAAATTTTTAATGATTAATTGCCATTGAAATAACCCGTCCCGTTCATTTAGACCCCACTTGAAATTCCTATGGATTTCAGTCCTAACTCTTCTTGTGGCAGAAACAGAATTGCGTGTGAAATTTTAGGAAGGCAAGGGCCCTTGTAAGGGGAAAAATTGGGGGGAAGGAGCTTACAGTGGAGAGGTTGACGCTGAGGCACTCTATAACCACTATAATAAATACGAAGAGGAGTCAACGCTTAATGCAATTTGTTTCCTACTGAGCACAGTTTATCATCAAATGAGCTGATATTTGGCGTAATCGTACTTATGCATGTACTCTCAAACTTAAGCTTGTTAAAATTTTATTTCATTTCATTTTTGAGTGAATTAGGTTGTTTCAAAATGGCTGCCCTTGAAAGTCCATCAGAAACAAAGAGCAGTGATTGAATTCCTTGTCACTGAAAGAGTTCCTACCCCCCACCCCTCCCCAAAACATCCATACGGAACTGCAAAATGTTTATAAAGATCAGGCTTTAGACTATAGTAATGTTTATAGGTGGGCCCGACGTCTGAGCGATAGCCTTGAAGACAAGGAAGAGTTGATATCTTCATGCTTATCGCCCGTCAAGTTGTGTCAACACTGCCGACAAAGCAAAAGCACAACATTTAATCAGATCTGATATGCGAATAACACTTGGTGAGTTAGGGTAGCAAAGCTAGAAGTAAGCCACGGAAGTGCCCATAACCTCATCGAGTCACTTGGGTTTACCAAAGTCTGTGCCCGTTGGGTACCAAGACAATTGGCAGCTGTTCACAAGATTGAAGGGGTGAATTGCTGCACGGAGCTTTTGCAGCTTAGCGAAAGAGACCACACATTCTGTAGAAGGCTTGTCGCTGGAGATGAACCAGAATCGAAAAGACGATCAATGGAATGGCGACACCCAACGTCCCCAAAAACAAAACAAATTCAAGACAGAAAAATCATGGCAACTGTGTTTTGGGACATTCAAGGTGTAATTCTCACTGATTTTTTTGCCAGGAAGAGCGACTATGAACTCTGAGGTATACACTGAGACACTGTAACGGCTGAAAGCAAGAATTCGACGAGTGAGGCCCAATTTGGAAATGGACAAAGTTCTTTTTCACCATGACAATGTCCACCCTCACACAAGTATCATGTCAAGGGAGGCAATCACCTCGTTTGAGTGGACAACACTGTCACATCCATCTTATTCTCCTGTTTTGGCACCTTCAGACTTTCACCTTTTCGGTCCCGTGAAAGAAGTCCTGTGAGGTCATGAAAACAACGAAGAAGTCAAGACTGCTGTTAAAGCTGGCTCGAAGATCAGCCGGTTCAGCTTTGCGAAGTTGGCATACGTGGCCTTAATAAAGGTGGACAATGGCTATCGAGAGAGGTGGAGACTATGTTGAGAAGTAGGGATCTGATCCTCTAATGTGTGGCTTCAATTTGAGGTATGACACTTGTTACTGTTACTGGGTTATTTCCATTCTAGCAATGAAACAAATTGCATTAATTTTTGACTCCCCGTCGTAAGGCTGATGGCTCACTGACGGAAGTGGGGGGGGGGGGGACAGGAGGCGGGGGTAGTTTCTTTGAAAAAGTTACAGGAGGTGCACTTGGGGTGATGGTGCGGTAGACATGCTCGCGAGAGACATTCTGTCTTCGCCTACTGTCCCCCCTCCCCTGAATTCCATCGTGTGACATTTCTTTCCCTGGAACGCAGAAATAACAAGAGGAAATGAAGGACAGGCAACACCATAGTCTGGCAAGCAGGCACAGGGAGAGAGGGAGAGAGAGAGAGAGAAAGAGAGAAAGAGAGAGAGAGAGAGAGGGAGAGAGAGAGAGAGAGATTGTTGCGGTAAGAGAAATTGCAACAAAATGCTCCAAGGGAATTAAGCGCGGATAAGATACTGACGAGTAATGCGGCAAGAGTTGCAAGGCATGACAATTATTAATTATTATTATTATTTATTTTGACAGCGGATTTTCACCATTCAGATGACAGCACATCGGTGGGGGTGCCAATGTTGTGAACATTACTGAAGATGATGTCATAGACCGTGGAAAAATTCTCTCTCGCCTTCGTGAAGTCCTTCTCAACTCGACAGAACGTTCGACAGTCAGTTTGGTCACCAGCCTGCACCATGTTCAGTCCGGCGACTAACGCTTCATTTATTGCCATGCCGGTGTAACAGGCCAAAATATACCCTCCGCCCAGATTATACCCGGGATTAGACTGGCCAGTCTATACCCCCGGTATACTTTGGGCTGGGCCAGACTATATCCCCCCCCCCCCCCCCCCACAGTCGAGATTATACTCCCTACTTTTTTTTAAAAACAAGTCAAGACCATGGTTTATTTCAGCCTTAGTTTAAATTGTTCTTTATCACTGTCACGAGCAGAGTTAGGGTCTTGGGGATGTTATGACTGCACGAGAGGCAGCTAACTCACACTCGGACACAACCACACAAGAAAAGTATCAAATAACTAGAGCGTATATCTATGTCAGGCCGGTCAGGCCATATTATTATTTAAATAATAAACAAAACAAAAGACAATAGAGGTATATTCAACTCAATAAATTCTAATTACTAACTTAATCTATGATATTCATGTAATTATGGTTCCTTATTGGATGTACTGCAATCAATAGCAAATAGGTATATTATACAAAACTAGATATCAATCTAAAGTGACAGTGGAGTCGCCACTGGCCAGTCGCCAGGCAAACTCTCCCTAAATCATATGGGCTTGAATGTTAGGAGAGCCCAGTACGTTCCAAGCCTACAGAAGCACACTTCGGCTTGTAGGTAATTACGCAGTTGCAAAAGACTATATATATATATGCACAATCACCATTCAATTCCTCAACAATGTGGCTATATTACTTCAATCATACTATGGAGATAGATCTATAATACAGGCCACTCGTCGTCGAGTGCCAGCTGGGGTTTCCTTAGACTTCCTATGAGGCTGTGGTTCTCTCTCTATCTCTGATCTTCTATTATGCTTAAACAAATAAGATATATTACCATTGGTCACGCCTACTGGTAGGCGCGAACATCAAAATAGCGCAGCGTGGGCTTTCAAAGGTCAGACCACTCAGACCTTTCTTTCTAGAGCTCAGTCAGTCCGTTAGCAAGGACTTCTTGTCTTCAAAGCACACAGTTCAGGTACTGGTCAACCGGAGATACTTCACGACACGATGCTTGGCTTCTCGTCTGTACTCAATGAATCTGAACGTTACACGATGTTTTATACTATCCAACTACCCAGCAGTGCTAGTCCGCTGGCCCAATTAGTTCAGCAATCTCATTGGCCGAAACCTCCCACCATTTTAATTGTAGTAATACGTCTGCACTATTCTACCAGCCAGTTAACGTGCAAAAACTTGTCTAGTCGTACTTAACAATGTCAACTATCCCCACCTTGTTTCACCCCTACTCCATTACTTATTAATCACGAACATTAAAACTGACAAGCGTGAATCTAACAGTTTAACTTTACATTTATTTACTCACCAACTATAATTCGCGAGGACCGTTCAAGGCCACCAGCCAATTTCTCATGGCCCTGGTAAAAAAAACCACTCACGCTCTGCGTGAGTTTTAATAACACTCGAATCATGACAATCACTGTCATCGCATACCATATTAATACATACATGAACACATTCATGGCATCCGTAGGCCTAATACGATCCTGATTTGTTTACAGAAAAGAATAGGGGATATAATCTGGACCGGGGGGAGGGGGGGGGGGTATAGTCTGGCCCAGCCCGAAAATTTCATTTGGTCTCTTGAAATAACGAGGTCCAGTCCGTGTGTTGATAGCGTGTTTGTTGTAAGCGATTTTCACTTTTCAAAACATCACACATGCCTTCGTTTTGACGACGAGTTCTGATTTCTGAATGTCGCCATTAATAATTAATATGGCTCGTTTTAAAATCCATTTGATTTAGTTCTAATGTTTGGAAGTGCTTTCCTCATTTAATGAAGAAATTGTGAAAATATTTTGAGTTTGATCTTAGTTCTAGTGTTTGGCAGCGTTTTATTCATTTCGTGAAGAAATTGTGGAGAAATATTTCAGATTGGATGCAAAAGTTTTGTGGTGAGAATGTTGTGATTTCATTTCTGTGGATGTAAAGTTTCAGCCGAGTGTGTCTACTGTGTTTTGTGCTTTTGAAATTCGTTTTGTGGATTATTGAACTGTCACACTGTGGATTGTTTGAAGCTGATGGACTACTTAAGGTAAGATTTGTTGCTTTAAACTTTTGGAAGGAGTACCATTTGAGTTACATCTATTCAACTTAAGACGGGCGCACATTTGATGTTCTAAGTGTTAATCGCTGAACTATAAAAACATCCATCTAGAACATTGATTCACAACCTTTTCTGTACGCCACACCCCTAGAAAACTTCTGATATATTCTCGCACCCTTTACAAAAGTAATATCTGGTTTGAAGATGAAGAAAGGGGAGATCCTCCGCCCGTCCGTGCCAGTCAAGAAAACACACTAAAAAGGGGACTTTTGAGCGGGCTTATCAAAAGGTCGGGTTTAGTATTTGTATGGGACATAGAAAGAAGAACGAAAGCGCGGGTTAGGGGAGGCCATCAGTTTACAAGATTAGTGATCTCTAGCGCTGCCCTCATTTAGGAAAAATGGAGTCGTCAGTGAACTTCAGATAAGGCTTCCCCTATTGATTTCAAGGCCATATGTTGACCTTAAGTAACTACAAGTAATAATATTCTAGATTTCTTATAATTTTCATTATGTCTTGTTCAGTGGCGTAGCATAGGGGGCGCTGCAGGGGCAGTTGGCCCCGTGTAAAAGGCCAAAATATACCCTCCGCCCAGACTATACCCGGGGTTAAACTGGCCTGGTCAGTTTATACCCCGGGTATACTTTGGGCTAGGCAAGACTATACCTCCCCCCCCCCCCCCCAGGTCCAGATTATACCCCTACTTTTTTTTTGTTAAACAAGTCAAGATCACATTTTATTTCAGCCTTAGTTTAAATTGTTCTTTATCACTGTCATCAGATATTATATTGATACATACATGAACACATTCTTGACACCCGTAAGTCAAAATACAATTTAGAGGAAATAATAATAACAGTTCATTTCAATCTTAGTTTAAATGGGTATACATACATACATTCTCGACTCCTGTAAATCATGAGACATTTTAGAGGAAATAAACATGCATTAAAAGGCACTGATACATAAAAGGGTTGAGCATCCTTTCAAACTGATATGATTAGACTTCAACATTAATTTCACGCGTGCCTGTTGATTTTATTATTATTATTTGATAATTGGTTGTCCATGGGTAAAACATGCACTGCATTTTTTGTGGAAGGAGTTCCGAATGCGTTACATGCTAAAGAGGGTTTATTTTGAGGGGGTTGAATAAAAAAAGAGGCTAGGTATTTTTGGGGGGTTAATAAAGAAATAGCAATAAATAATTCACGTCATTTTTCGTTTTCTCTCATGTGTCTCTCTCCCCTCTCTATCTTGCTTCCATTTCATCTCGATTTCTCTGCGCTAGAAGCATCTGAAAGAGAACACATATATAATAATCATAAATCATGACAATGCTCGGATCCGCACCCACACCCTTTCGCTCCTGAATCACATGTCTTAACCATTTCGCCACGCAGGTGAGTTAACAGATTGTCGGTAAAAATTTACTTATATTCACAGTCAGTACCTTGACCTAAATTACGGAAAGTTACCGACCTTGTTAATTTGCATAGTTTGAAAAAATTATGAATCGGCTTAGTAGCGAAACAATCCGATTTCAGCTGCTCGGAGATTGCATGATCTGATCTAATGAGGGCCTACTTGTGTGTACGTCGATCGCCAATGGCTACCCCAGCCCTTTTCGCCCGATTAGTCAATCTGACTACCGCCCATTGATACAAACTGACTAGACCCTCACGCCCCCAGGTCCATCTGACCATTCCATGTGTTGTGAGTTTAAATTCGTGAACACTATATCAAGTTTTGTTTCAGTAAACCTTCGCCAGCCGCGCTTTTTGGTAAATTCTGTTACTGTGACCTCTCCCCAGTAAGTTTCAAAATGGCAGCTGTTTTCGGATTTTGTCTCACTTCCGACTTTTTTCTTGGATTATACTATTTTTCTTAGCAAGTATGTTACAAGTGTTATTGTGAATATGAAGTGATAATTGGTCATAAGGTTGGGAACAATGTGTAACAGTGAGCTTTACTTAATAACGGTAAAAATTACATGTAACGCATACGGAACTCCTCCCTTTTTGGTTACAATGATGCAGAGAGAAAAGAAAAACATAATAACCCAACTGACAGATGGTGCCATTCGATCATCCGCGATGTAATCCATATTACATCCATTCATACTGATATGATTCAGCTTTAACCTCTGATTTACTTACGTCCGTTGAAATGTTGGTTTTTTTTGTTTTTTTTTGGTTGTCCATGAATAAACCTCGTATTGTATTTTTTATGTGGCACTGACATAGCCTACACTTAGTCGCAATGGCTGAAATAATTAAGGGACTCAGAAAAATGAAGTCATGTTAGAGATTTTCTGTGTGCAAAAATGTTGTTAACGCAACATGATCCATCGAATTTTTGTCGTAACATACTATAATTACTTTATGCTGTTGTCTCAGAGGACTTAATCTGTCAGTTAACACAACTGTCAGGGCTACTTTACTCAAGCTTTCTGCCCGGTGCGCCATCTAGATATGTTAATAAAGATAATGTTCTCTCCTCTCGCGTGGCCAAATAATTATACTAAATACAATAAGATGACATAGCCAGGTGCATTTAGTTAGCGTGGGTACAGATTTTGCACCGCTACATAGAGGTGAAAGCACGGAAGTCATGAATGCACTGTTTTACAAGGCCAATTTGGGAAAATCTTGAATTTTGTTCACGGTTTAGCTGTCATTGTAGGCTTTGATTGAAGTTGTTAATTTTGTATTCTTCAATCGCTGTAGGGAAACAATTTTTTTTTGTCGTTTGTAGACACTGCAGCATTGTGACAAATCTGCATCATTAATTTGTCATCATAATTATGAAGCATTCTTTTCATGCAATGTGCCATGGGCCCCGCCCCTGATCTGCACGCAAACTGTGTACATGATTTTTTTTTGTGGTGCAAAGAAGGGAGTGTCTTATCTTATTGTATCTAGTGTCTTTGCTGTGACTTCGCTCTTTTGTTCATGAATGACTGTGGATTCAAGTGTACTAATTGGAAGAGATTCTGTCAGCAGGTTAAAAAATATCTTGAATGAGATAAAAAAGAAATGTTTAAGTTAACCCAAAATGTCATAAGGTAGGTGATTTCTCAACACTACTTTAAATTGTTACTTAAGTAAACAAAATTTCCAGAATTTTTTTTAACTAGCCAAATATTAAAAAAACAACAACAGGCAAACACACTAAAAAATGCAAATTCATACTGATACATGCAGAAAATCTGTAGTTTCACCACAGGGCTTTTCAGTAGTTTCACGACAGGGCTTTTCAGTGACAGTAATACTACATGCAGTACATTAAAAGGTTTAGTTTCATTTATATTACGCATTATCTGAATGCTAATTACTATAGTATAGGAGTGGACAAACCGCAGCTCGCGAGCCACATGCGGCTCTTCGGCCTTCAATATGCGGCTCTTGGAAATATGTTGGCTGAGCATTTTTTGTTTTTTTGTTTTTTGTTTAAGATATTTGGTATATATGCATGTACTTAATTGTGATTACTGAAACTAACTCAAATTAACAGCTTAAAAAACTGCACACAATGAGTAAATATTGTTGCCTACACGTATTTCTTAATATTCATTATACATTTTTTGTAAGAAAATGTGCATGTGACAATAAAAACGTGTGTGTAAATTTTGTTGATGTCTTATGGCCCTCGAACATCTGAAGTTTATTGTTTGTGGCTCTTAATCTTATATTGAGTAAGTTTGACCATCCCTGCTATAGTTGCTCTACTTGTGAAATGGCCCAACTTCCAAATTGTGGAGGGCAAAACTATATAAAGGGGGGGGGGCGCTTTTGGTGAGCTTTTGAAACATTGATAAAAGCTTAATTGTCGGGGCAATGAAAGGTTCTAACTAAATGGTGAAAAAATAGTACACTGTGTACATGTGATTTTGGGGGGGGGGGTGAGGGGGGGGGGGGCGAGGCGAGAGATTAAGAGACATTTCATCTGATTATATATTTATTTCAACAAGACCAAAGTGAAACTTTTAAACCACTAGAGCAGGGTTTCTCAACTTTTGGGGGTCAAACACCCCACTTCGATTTTAAAAAAAAACAAAAAAAACAACGTGCGCTCCACTATGATTACACTAAGTTACATCAGTTACAAAAAACATTATATTTATATCTACATAATTATATATTATATATAGACAAGCTGAGCTCCCCGGCCCTGCCCGGGATAAATCGGTTTGAATATTAGTTTCAGTTCTGGGTGATTATTATGGACCTGCTTCATCTTGCCTGTTCCTATTTATTTATTTTATTTTTGTTTGTTTGTTTTTAAATAAGTCTTACTGCTCTGCCTTTGTGAGTTGACACCCTGCGCATCCCGTACAATAGCATGATTTGCGCACGGGTTAGTGTGTTTGATAGTGAACACATCGCAGGAAGTGATAACGAAACCTTAAAATGGTGAGTGTGAAACGAAGGAAAGCGCTTAAAAAGGCTACTGGAGTTTTTTTCCAGCCGATTTTTTGTTTGATTTTTCTAAAATCAGTAGAGCATCAAATTTCAAGAAGTATTCCTTAAAAACCTCGTACGTTTTGCTCTGCATCAGCACAAAAAATTTCAGAACTCTGTGTGCTGTGGTCATGAAATGCATAGAGGACAAAGTTTTCAAGTCCTCAAATATATATATAAAGATATATATAGAGAGAGATATGTATATATATAGTGAGATATATATATTCTATTCAGTATGCATTAATTGAAAAGAAGTTGTACCGGTAATTCAAACTTTATTTCAAGTTCTATTCACGTGTTTGCTTAGTGCAATGAAAAGTTCCTACGCCCCACCAAAGATATTGCCACGCCCACCTATAGAAACACTGCACTATAGTTAGAAGGATCTATAAATCAATATCTTGACAAGCCAAAAACCACCAGGGTGTTTTAACGGGAGAAATTTGATATTGTGTGTTATTTGCAATTTTTCAGCATCGTGACGTAATACGACGATGTATTTTTTCAAACATTGGAGCGAAACATGGGTACGGGCTTTATTTTTAAGAATATAATATGCATTACATTATGTGTATGTAATTCCAAGCTACGGCTTTCAAGCAGTGTGTAACATATTTATCTGAAACCTACACAGCAGTCATAAGACAATTCGACGTAGATTTCCGTAAGATTAGTAGGATTACCATCGGGGCGGGTTCCCTACATCAAAACGACGTCGGCACGATGTCGTGACCAGCGGATCTACGTAGGAACGACGCAATTTCTATGGGCAAGCTTGACTTCAACCCCTACATGTTGGATTTGCGTAGGGTTTGATGGCTGGGAAATGACCTGATAGTGATAGCATTTCCTTGGGGGCCATCCACTAAGTACGTAAGATAGGGGACGGGGGGGTGGGGGGGGGGGGAGAGGATAAGGACGAGTTGACCTCAGTGGGCAAAAAGCTTACATGGGGAGGGGGGTTACTGCTATACTAGGGAGTAAACATAGGGAGCCCTAGAGTAAACAGCTTACATTAACTTAACTTACAAATACGTTTCAATCCACCCAATGCAAGTCATTCTGACAACAAATGTGCGTCATTCTCATGAACCATGAGGGATTTTTTTTGCAATAAGCGTCATGTACATTATCGTCGGTATTGGTGTTTTGAGATGAAATACTCACATTAATCGGAAAAACACGTTGCACTGTTCAACAGTTACATTGTTCTGGTTCATTGACTTACGAGTTTTTGAAGGAAACCCAAATCCATCTAAATGGCCATTTTAGACAATTGTTAGGGGAGCGCAGTCAAATTACAAAGCCAATAGAGAAAATACTGAGTTGTGTTCACTGTTTAGTTATAAGATTCAATGTAAATACTACACTCCCCTAACAACAGCTACCAGACTACCAATGGCTATATTCGAAGTAAACAGTTTTCTTTGATTTAAAAAAACAACACCAAAACGTGACTTGGGCAATTGTGGAATAATCATGACGTCATATATCAGTCACCTACTCAATGAATGCCGAATATGGTACATTATTGTGTAATCCTATCGGAATTTCCATGTATTAATTATACAAAGCAAACTAAAGAGAAGACAGAAAATACACAAATTTTCGGCTTTCGCCTTTGTCAAGTGAAAAAAAACGAACAATAAAAGACTTACAAGTATCAAAATAAAAGGAAACAGAGAAGCACAATACAGCACAAAGAGGTATGCGACGTTTTTTTTCACTTGACAAAGGCGAAAGCCGAAAATTTGTGTATTTTCTGTCTTCTCGTTAGTTTGCTTTGTATTGTTTGGGTTTTATTTCTCACGCGGGGCTTTGCAACATACAACCTTTTCTTTTTGCCCAATTTTGACTTTGCTTATAGCCCTGCTGCGACCCCACAGTTTTTCTGTGGTTTTTATGATATTTCGTGAATTAGTTATACGTGTGTTAAGAAATACATGTATACATACAGCAATATTTATTTATGTATGCATTTTTTTAAACTGTTAATTTGTAAATGTATGTGTATTAGTTTCAGTCATCACAGAGTACACAAATACCAAATGTTTTCAAAATCTTGACTGATGATTGTTTTAATTTAACTATGCCGAAGGTATTCCTATTAAATACGGCAATGAACTACGGGAATATCCAAGAAAAAACGCGCGAATGTCATAAACAAGTTAATCTGACACGTTCTTTATAGTTTATGCCTGGGTTTGTACATGAAACGACGGAGTTAAATCACTTGACTCAATGATAAAATAGGCCCGTAAAAACTCTTACAACAATATAACTATGTTCAACGATAAATCAATGTGGAGGGAGGAAAAAAAAAAGGTTTTCAAGAGGAAGCCGCATATTAAAGGTCAAAGAGCCGCATGTGGCTCGTGAGCCGCGGTTAGGTCACCCTTGATTAAAAAAAATAAAAATACCTGTACCTCTGTCCACTATGTATTTCAGCTTGTTAAATACTGATAAAAATTATTATTTTATATACATGTATACGTTTAGTGAGCCAACTAATCGGCTGGAGTATTGTATTGTATTGTATCCTCAATTCCACCCCCTCCCCCCCTCCCCCCCCGTCAGGCTCCAGAGTCCGCATAAACCAGGGCGTAGAGAGTCCGACTTCTCACGATCAGAAGTTCCGAACCGGTACTGTGACAGCTCTATAGATCGAATTGAGCAAAAAATTAAATCTGACTCGGTGACCGAAGGGTCGATTGATTGCTCTGTCAAGCTGGATTGCCAGAATCGGGGATCATTTTCATGATAATGGACGGATCGATTGGTACCGTACGTGATACATGAATGGATTTATGGATGGTAATTAAATCCACGTCTATCAATTAATGTCTCCGCTTAAAGACGTGTATTTAGACGTTGGTCGGGCTTTGATCGACCTTTCATGACGTCATTTTGTTAAGCTCTACATAACTGGAAACATTTCCTGTTGCGATCCCCTTATGCTTTGTTCAGTTTCTGTTTTGCGATGACCAAAGTACTATGTCGTGCAAAACTGTGACTCAACATAGAAATTAACTATAATACGTTTCATCCTATAAAATGTTCTTTAAATTGTCAATTTGACCTAGACTGGTGTTTACAGTATGTTTCCGTAACATGGCAGCACAGGACCCTACACACAAAAAGCGTTTGCTAAGCCTAGCAGGCTGCTAACTCCGCTTTATTATAAATCGGGGTTAGCAACCTGCTAGGCGCTTAGCAAACGCTTAGCAACGTGTGTTTTGTTGTATTGTATGGGCCATAATTTTCTGTCTGGCCTTTCCGTTCTGGGATTTCATGCAGCTCTACTTCCCAGTTTCCCTGGGTTTCCCTGCGGATAAGCACGGGACGAGATGTTCAGAAGTGTAATTAGAATGTCCAGGCAAGGGACCATCTTCAAAACAAGTAGCATGCTGGGAGGTGGGTGATGGTGGTTTGGATTGGGGGGGGGGGGTGGGGAGGAAGATCAGGGGAGGCACAAAAGACTTTAAAAATCAAGAAAGCAAACCAAGAATGCCCCGAAATTTCTGTCATATTCCTAACCAGTAGTTTTAACGACCCAACGCCAGCCAAATATCATGTAGGTGCATTTTTTAAATATTTTTATTATATCCACGTTTCAGGTCTAGTATCTGGAGCAAGAAAATTTTACAGCCCGGATACAACCTGTCATTATTTTTAGAGATAGGACAAAACAATCTTGATTGAGTTGGCTGAGACAAGCAAGGGTATTTTCCCTTTATAGTTAAGTAATAAAAAAATCGGGTCGGATTGAATTCTCGTTTTTTTTTTTTAAAAATGTTGTTCTCGTTTCATTTTTCCATTTTCTTATCCTCTAAAGCAGGTTAATGTACAACGCATAATGTGCCGATGAATTAGCTGTCCTGTATCACACTTAAATTATTAAAATCAGGCCTCTACGAGGTGATAAAATTATGGGCTGATCTGACTTTATACAGTGTTCCCAGATTGGACTGGAAACCGCGGGATTGGGCTGGTTTGTTTTTTTTCGTGATTTGCGGGAATTTTTTTTCGTGTGCGGGTTTGCTAGTTTTGGGCTGGTTTTGGAAGAACCACCGGGCTGGAGAGAAAATTACAATTTTGATTGAAAAAATCATGAAACCATTTTGGGGGGGACAGTCTTTGTGTATAGAGTGGTAAAATTCTTGCCTTTGCTAGGCTTGCCTCTTTGTTTCAGCAAGACTGCGAGATTGTGTAACTGTGGGAGGTAGCTACAGTGGTGAGATGGCCACCCAACGCCGATTTGGTGATGACGCAAGACTAGTCGCACATGGTCAGTCCTTTGTGTGAAAGGCAAACAGCGCCCACAAGGCTGGCATATGTGTGAACCGAGGCGAGCATAATTATGTATGAGCATAATGTATGAGCAATGATTTGAGGTCTTTATTTTAGGAGGTTCGCTGCCTTTGGCATTTACACCTCACTTTACTTGTTTTTTTTATTATTTCTTGTTCTGGCGGGGGGGGGGGGGGGGGGGGAGATGATATGGATAAATTTTAATCTATTAATTTCAATTTTGCCCGGGCAGCGGCCTTTCGGCCTGCTCTTTACGATTTCCAACTGCCAAGGTATCTTTAGGGGACAAGGTGGTCTAGAGGCAAGGTGCTCGCCTCTCATGCCAAGGGTCCCGGTGTAACAGGCCAGAATATACCCCCCGCCCAGAATATACCCGGGGTTAAACTGGCCTAGCCCAGAATATACCCAGACTATACCCCCCCCCTCCCCCCAGTCCAGATTATACCCCCTACTTTTTTTTTAAAAACAAGTCAAGACCACAGTTTATTTCAGCCTGTTCTTCATCACTGTCATCAGATATCATATTAATACAAAC
The DNA here is from genome assembly GCA_963931925.1 of Onchidella celtica. NCBI lineage: Eukaryota > Metazoa > Mollusca > Gastropoda > Systellommatophora > Onchidiidae > Onchidella > Onchidella celtica. The sequence continues at coordinate 22,623,342 of OZ007572.1, read as the reverse complement.
ATGAACACATTCTTGACACCAACAAGTCATAATGCAATTTAGAGAAAATAAAAATAACAGTTTATTTCAGTCTTAGTTTACTTTGGTGTACATACATACATTCTCGACTCTTGTAAATCATGATACATTTTAGAAGGAACAAACATGCATTAAAATGCATTGATATACAAAAGAGTTGAGTATCCTTTCAAACTGACATGATTAGACTTCAGCATTAATTTCATTCGTGTGTGCTGATGATATTATTATTATTATTATTATTATTTTGATAGTTGGTTGGCCACGAGTAAAACATGCATTGTATTTTTTGTTACAATGATGTAGAGAGAAAAGGCCAGAAAAGAACACACAGAAAAAATAAATAAAAACATAATGATAATCCAACTGACAGATAGTGCAATTCCACCATCCAGCAGACATAAAACTAAATAGGCACTAAATGTTTGCGACTGATGAACTCCACCTGTCCAGATCCACTTGAAACGTTACAGAATGCTAACTAGATCTAGTAATAATGATAACAATAAGAACACGAAATCATGTTATTTACTCTTGAAATATAGAGAAATATCAATATCAGAATCATCATCATCATCTTGGAAATTGCAAAGATATGAGAGGGAGTGTAAAAATGGCAGCGTATGCCTACAAAACATTCTAGAATTTATAAGCAGCAACGTATGTGTATCAACTATATATAAAAAATGTGTTAAATCTTTTCAAATATTCAAGTAAAACTGGACAGAAAGCTTTAGTGAAATAGCCTTGACAGTTGTAAGTCCACTGAGACAAAAGTAGTGCATTGTAAAAGGTAATTAGATCTATAGCATGTTGAGGCAAAATTCAATAGATCATGTTACATTAACAGTATTTCTTGTTGGTGAGTATCATTCTTTGATAAGTTATTTGCAGAAAGATATACATTTCATGTACATTACGGTTTGAGACACTGGATTAGTTTGCAAGGCTTTTGAAAGATTGAACCTATGTATTATAGTGAATAAGGGTATCTCACTCGCGAGTGAAATAATAATAATAATAAAAAAAAGACCTTGTCCGACTTTGCCTTCCTAAGCTTGACACGTCCCTTGCCAGGGGATTTAACAACTGTGTGTTTGTACACAAAAAAATATTTTAAATGACTTCATTTTTATGAGTCCGTTAATTATTTCATCCATTGGGACTAAGTGTATGTCAGTGCCAAACAAACAGTACCGTGCAAATTTTACTCAATGGCAACCAACTACAAAAACAACTACAACATGCCAACAAACGTGAGTGAAACTAATCCAGTGCCTTAAACCATGAGCTACATAAAATGTATACATTTCTACAAATACGCTTTCAAAGAATTTACTAACAAGACATGTTCATGCAACATGATCCATCGAATTTTTGCCATAACATACTGTAATTACTTTCTGCAATGCACTGTTGTCTCAGTGGATTTAATCTGTCATTTTACATGGCTATCAAAGCTACTTCGCTAAAGCTTTCAGTCCAGTTCTACTTGAATAGTTGAAAAGATTTAACACATTTTTCTTTACATGTACTTGGTATATATACACACATATATTATTGATGCTTATAGATTCTAGAATGATGGGTAGGCCATTTTTATATTCCCTCTTATCTTTATATTATTCCAAGACGATGGTGATTCTGATATTGATTATATTCTCTTTATTTTCAAGAGTAAATAAGATGATTTGGTGTTCTTATTGTTATTATTGTATATTACTGGTTAGCTTTCTGTAACGTTTCAAGTGGATCTGGACAGGTTAAATTCATTATGTGAAACAATTTTAGTATGTAGTTTTGTGTGAAGTATTTATTGTCTGCTGGATGATGGAATTGCAACATCTGCCAGTTCAGTTGTTAAAATGTTGTTGTTGTTTTTTTCTCTATGTATTCTTTCCTGGCCTTTCTCTCTGCATCAGTGTAACTTTGTATGTAGATCTAATTGTTCCGACATATCAAGCACATTTCTGATTTTCAAAAATTAAAATAAGATTCAGATAACTTAACACTTATGAGTCTTATAATTAGTTCATACCTTGCCACTGAGTATATGTTAGTAGTGCCAAACAAAAAAATTACAATACATGTTTAACTCATGGACAACTAATTATAAAAAAACCAAAACAATAATAATACCAACGGATACAAGTAAAATTAGGGTTAAAGTTTAATCATATCAGTTTCAATGGATTTTCAATCCTTTTGTATATCATTTATCAATGCTTTTTAAGCATGTTTATTTCCTTTTAAATGTATCATAATTTACAAGAGTCAAAAATGTATGTTTCAATACGATATCTGATGACAGTAATAATGGACAATTCAAACTAAAGTTGAAATAAACTGCGGTCTTGACTTGTTTTTTAAAAAAAGTAGGGGGTATAATCTGGACTGGGGAGGTATAGTCTTGCCTAGCCCAAAGTAAACCCCCGGGGTATATTCTGGGCTAGGCCAGTTTATACCCCGGGGGATATTCTGGGCTAGGCCAGTTTAACCCCGGGTATAGTCTGGCGGGGGTATAATCTGGCCTGCAACACCGGGTTCTAAACCCGGGCAGTGCAGGCATGTTGGAAAGTGGATTTTTCTCATATTTTCAAGTCCCTGGTCCTATTGGGGGGTAGGATCGAGTAGTTCTTGGAAATTGGATTTTTCTCATATTTTCAAGTCCCTGGTCCTATTGGAGGGTAGGATCGAGTACCTAGTCTTCTCGGATAAGGAAGAAAAAATTCGGAGGGCCCGTGTGCACGTTGCGCACGTTAAAGATAATGTATGAGCATAATGTATGAGCATAATATATTCATAATTATGCTCGCCTTGGTGTGAACCTAAAAGTAAGGCAGTGGTCATTCTGCGCTTGACTGAGACAACTCTGGTTTGGTCTGACTCAGATGAAATTGATCACAAATTTCCCCAGGCAATCTTGTGGCATGTACTGGGGCACAAATAAAATGTGGCCTGATGTTTTTCTCAAGGGGCCAACAGGTGAACAGCACTATGCTGAGGCCCCCGAGAAACAAAAGAACTCATCGTTTTTCTCAAGGAAACGAAACATATAACTAGGTGTGTAGGATGGCATTTTCACGTCACGCTAATTTCTTTCGATTAAAATTACTGAAAAGTAGCCTAGAATTGAATCTGCATTTGGGAAAGGGGGCTAGCATTATGCCACGTGAATGATGTTAAACTCCAGCATTTCTCTCGATCTCACAAACAGCAGCAGCGAATGAAGACATGCTAATAGTCTATTCTTCAATTCACAGACGCTACATTCGTCTGATACACGACACTCATTTTTGTTTGCTTTAACTAATGTTTCAGATTACTGATGGATGAAGACCATTTTTCATTGATATTGCTTTTGTGTTTCTTTAGATTATCCAGTGAGTTTTATTCTTCTGTATCATCAATAATACTGTATAGTCCTACAAAACTCAGCTGTACTTGCTTTGCACGAGCACTGAACCTGTTTTACCTATAAATTTAATTCATACCCCCAAATTTTCTCATCAATATCGCATAATTATGATATATATGTATTTCTAACACAGTGCTAGGATTAGAGGCAAATAATCGATAGACACATTAGTTATTACCAGTTCTAACTTTGGCTGGTTTTAAAAAAAAAAAATCTGGGAACACTGTTTATACAGAGAAAATCAGAGAGAGAAAGACGCGGTAACGGGTTTATTTATGATGCCGGCACGGTTAGGAAAACTGAAAGACTGCAGTCCCAACCCAGCCAACACCTTACGTCAATCTGACGTGGATCTCCGTAGGGTTGGTAAAATAGCCCTAAGGGTAGATTCTCTACATTTGACGTCGGTGCGATGTCAAAGCAAGCGAATTTACGCCCGGCTTTGTCCCATGTGCAAACTTGACGTCAATCCTACATGTAGGAGTTCCGTAGGGTAGCTGACTGGGAAGGAAAGAATGCACTCCCTCCCCCAGGAAAAAGAACACTGCACCCCGGAGTTAACATTGCTCCTAGAAAGAAAAAAGAAAACAACGGACTTTATAAGGACAAAACAAACATGAGTGAGAGAAAGCGCTGTTGTTGGTTGTGTTGGCTGTTGGTTGTGTTGGCTGTTGGTTGTGTTGGCTGTTGGTTGTGTTGGCTGTTGGTTGTGTTGGCTGTTGGTTGTGTTGGCTGTTGGTTGTGTTGGCTGTTGGTTGTGTTGGCTGTTGGTTGTGTTGGCTGTTGGTTGTGTTGGCTGTTGGTTGTGTTGGCTGTTGGTTGTGTTGGCTGTTGGTTGTGTTGGCTGTTGGTTGTGTTGGCTGTTGGTTGTGTTGGCTGTTGGTTGTGTTGGCTGTTGGTTGTGTTGGCTGTTGGTTGTGTTGGCTGTTGGTTGTGTTGGCTGTTGGTTGTGTTGGCTGTTGGTTGTGTTGGCTGTTGGTTGTGTTGGCTGTTGGTTGTGTTGGCTGTTGGTTGTGTTGGCTGTTGGTTGTGTTGGCTGTTGGTTGTGTTGGCTGTTGGTTGTGTTGGCTGTTGGTTGTGTTGGCTGTTGGTTGTGTTGGCTGTTGGTTGTGTTGGCTGTTGGTTGTGTTGGCTGTTGGTTGTGTTGGCTGTTGGTTGTGTTGGCTGTTGGTTGTGTTGGCTGTTGGTTGTGTTGGCTGTTGGTTGTGTTGGCTGTTGGTTGTGTTGGCTGTTGGTTGTGTTGGCTGTTGGTTGTGTTGGCTGTTGGTTGTGTTGGCTGTTGGTTGTGTTGGCTGTTGGTTGTGTTGGCTGTTGGTTGTGTTGGCTGTTGGTTGTGTTGGCTGTTGGTTGTGTTGGCTGTTGGTTGTGTTGGCTGTTGGTTGTGTTGGCTGTTGGTTGTGTTGGCTGTTGGTTGTGTTGGCTGTTGGTTGTGTTGGCTGTTGGTTGTGTTGGCTGTTGGTTGTGTTGGCTGTTGGTTGTGTTGGCTGTTGGTTGTGTTGGCTGTTGGTTGTGTTGGCTGTTGGTTGTGTTGGCTGTTGGTTGTGTTGGCTGTTGGTTGTGTTGGCTGTTGGTTGTGTTGGCTGTTGGTTGTGTTGGCTGTTGGTTGTGTTGGCTGTTGGTTGTGTTGGCTGTTGGTTGTGTTGGCTGTTGGTTGTGTTGGCTGTTGGTTGTGTTGGCTGTTGTACTATAGATCCGTGTGATTTACTGTTTTGTCATCTGCTGTTTGTCAGTTCTTAATGTTGTTGATTAACTGACAAAAAATGACTTAAATTTTCATTCAAACACTGGAAGGCAAATAAGAGAGACACAATTTTTACTAACCAATTTCTATTTACTCTAATTCTACCAAAGCCTGCGATCGTAACGTCATGATCCCAGTGTCAACCGTAACCTGTACAGAACTAATGAAGTCTGTTCCGTTTAATTTAGTTTCTGCCGAGGCATCGGCCGATACTGAAATATAATTCCGAGATGTCGCTCAGGCTCTGGAACTGCAAAAAGTGGACACCCATAAAATAATACGCTTGAGTTGGGCGATCTTTGCCGTTTCTCTCTTTGTGTTATGCTTTTCATACACGCTTGGCTTCAGCTCTTTTATTCCCTTCTTTGTGCGAGCATGCGGTCATTATAATGATGAGTGTCCATGCTTCAAGGTGGCATTTTGAATAGTACGTGCATATTTACTGTTTCGTCAGCAACATCGCCCATAATCCTACAACTTACTTTGTTGCAGTAAAAACATCGCCCACAATCCTACAACATATTTCGTTGCACTAGAAACACCGCAGATAATCATACAACTTACATCGTTGCAACGCAAACATCGCCCATAATCCTACAACTTATTTCGTTGCATTATCGCCCATAATCCTACAACTTATTTCGTTGAAAAAACGAAGATAAAACCAAACTTTTAAAACTGATTACCATAACTGGAATGCGAATGCACAGTTCCCAGTTCCCCCGCCCTCCCCCTTTTCATCTCCCCTCTCCGAGCGTACGCATTGATGCGTGGATCTGACGAAATCGGGCTCAAATGGAAGGACCAAATTCCTGAAAAGGGGGGGGGGGGGGGATCTATGGAAATTGAGATTTGCTTATAAAATGAAAGATTAGCCATTTTTCTGCGTTCACTTAAAATAGTTTGCTTCAAATCTTCTTAGAAATGTTTTATTTTGCTTCTTTAAAGAGGTGTGAAATTTCAATATTTAGCCCGGTTTTGTCAGATCCGCCCACATTTCTACACCTGATAATTAGCCATACTAATACATGTATTATGTAGCAGTATGTTCAAATAGTGCTCATCGATTTAGCAAATAGACAAGAATACCAACACTACATCAAGCTTTTAAACGATAAAACTTTGTGTCCCATCTCATTATCCTGCCATGAAAACCATTGTACTAAATCTCTGACAATTGGCATCCATTTTCATTGTTGTGGCTGTCACCATTATCCTACTGAGCGAAACGTTTATGTTCATCGCGCCACTAGGGACAATTTGTTTGCCTTCGTTGATCGTCATTTGTAGTGTTTACAGTATTGATTGTTGTCTTTAGAACCTGGGTAGTGAAAATCTAACGCATTGTTTATGAATACCATTTTTTTCCCAATTTCTTGCGCTAACAAAACGTATGTTTTACTTTAATTAACGCAATGTCTATGAATTATGAATACGGCCACATAGATTAATTGTGTATTGTCTGCCGTTTGTATTTTTCATTACTGGTAGTCATCTGCTACACCCCGTAAATCAACCGAATACATGTTAGACGATAGCGGACACGTCTACCATTACCTAGGTCAACTCGACCAGTATTCTCTCATCCAGAAGCTTATGCGGCCGGTGTGGGTGGAAAAAACGGAATGAAAAATAACAACAACGACCAAGAAAAAAAAATTTGATGTTGGTGAATTCTTTGTCTGCAGTGTATAAGGGTGACATTATTAACATTACTGTTGATTTATTCACATAAATTTCAAAGCCGGTGGCAAACTGAATCAACTCTGTTTTGCCTACTAGTGTATAAGAGTTCAACGGAACCTCGCGAGCTGACGAGACCGAAACGGGTCTCTCTCAACCGGTTCGAGCGCGTCAAAACGACGGAAAGAAAGAGAGAGACAGAGAGAGAGAGAGAGAGAGAGAGAGGGAGAGAGAGAGAGAGAGAGAGAGAGAGAGAGAGAGAGAGAGAGAGAGAGATAGCCCACTGAGTCAAAACAAGACGTAAGATAGACCTGCCTCGGTACGCTTTCAGCCAAAATTTAAACACCGAAAAGCATGTGGAACAAATACACGTAAAATAACAACAACAACGTCAAGAAAACAAACTGTAATTTGATGCTGGTGAATTCTTTGTCTGCAGTGTATGGTGACATCTACACTTATTATATTTGTGGACTTGAGATTTTTCGTTGCAAAAGGCTTCTGAACCACTCAACACTCAGACTTCAAATTTTATATGGTGCATCAGAATGGATGTTAGAGTGCACAGTTTTTAATAGGTCTCAAATCGATGTAGTTCTTTTTTTTTTTTTATTGGAAAGTTATTGTTTCCCCAATTTTCACTAGGCTCATTGACATCAGAGACTGTTGACATGCTGTAGGTTTTTATGACATCATCACTTCCTGAAAATTTTCAGTGCGCACTACTCCTATCGCTGAGTTTTGGGGATGACCCTATACGCATCTCGGCTTTTGTTCTTATTCCTTTCGGTCTGAGGTCGTGTCCTTTGTTTTGCATCTCTCTTATAAGCTATATGCAGCATTAATGCCTGTCTTAGTTCACAGGCGTCTTAAGTTTTACAACAAAAAAAAAAAAACACAAAAAAACTACACAAACCTGTTCATCGAACAGGTACTCAACTAGTTATCAATATTACTGTTGATTTATCCACGTAAATTTCAATGTCGCTGAGCTACCTAAGCTCCAAAGCTATTGGTTTATTTAAACTCAGCCTGGTTACTCGGTCCATCTGATTCCTCGAAGATTATATTAGTTATATCATGAAATGTACGGTATTTTTAATTGGTTTATTTAAAAAGTCTAGTTACTAGGTCGATCTGATTCCTTGAATATTATACATGTACATGTATTAGTTATTACTGTGTATGTAACGAAATGCCGCGTAATGACCGTCCCCCTGCCCGTTCGATCGGTCCACCTTCCTGATCTATTGTTCGAAGTTATGTCTCAGGCTACCTTGCGGGTAGAGCAATTATCTCTGACCCGTCCACCTAATACCCCAGCGTCCGAGTTTGGCCACCGTAGAATCTTTGTGCACGTTTTTATGGCTCACGAATCGAGCTAGCTCCCAGTTTTCCCCTCTGTAATTTTCTGTAATTTTGAGTTTCTGTATATATTCCAGAGCAAATCTGGAGTCGTCAGTCCGCTTGCGATAGACTCACTGCGAGGTCCTGCTCGTGCGAAGCAGTGTACCTGCCTGTAGAACTCAGGCGTGTATTTACAGTGTCTATTAAGGCCTGTATTAAAATTTAGCTCGTAAGGAGCGAGGTCCTGCTCACGTAGAGTGGTGTACCTGTCTGTCGTTCTTATTGTAAGACACAGACGTATATTAACATAGCCTATACGGTGTGTTAAGTTAGCTCGTGTATAGAGCGTTTATGACTTTCAAGTTAGCGTAGGACTTAGTCATAGTAAATTACTGTATTTCTTGCTTCGTCAAATCATGAAATAAGCTCAGTTAGAGCGGCGTGTGAGTCTAAGCTTAAAGTTAAAGTTAGCTCATGTACGCGGTGCATATATTGCACATATCTTAAGTTCTTAAGGAACTCGTTCATTTCCAGTGTTGTACTCGCTTCTTGTGGCAGTGTTAGACCTGTAAGTCTCAGCGTGACCAGGCAGGCTTCTGTCCGCGTGTAGAGCATTGTACCCGGCGTTTCTGTGAATTGTACAGAACAGCGGGAAGGCTAGAGGCCAAGACCATAAAGTAACCACCTGTTTTAAAGTATCCTGTGCATATTGTTAGGACATTTCGATCCTGTTGTGTATCCTGTGACTGTGACCAGAGCCTTATCAGGACATTAGTTATATACTAGTAGACATCTTGTGGATGTGAACAGTGCTTTTTATGTGGAGTAAGGACATATTTGCAATTGAGTGTATCCTGTAGTGAATTTAAGAGAACATTATCTTGTGGAGTCCAGTTTCCCAAGAGATCGGACATTCGTCGGTTTAGGACCATCATCGTCAAGTTTACAGATTCAAGATATAGGACAAGTTTAAGTAACATTTTAGTTAGAGTAATTATTGGAAGAGTGTGGATATATCCTGTGTGAAACGTTCTTTGAGTGCAGAGCTGGTGAGATATACAATTACCTTTTTATCTGTGTTTTAGTGTAACATATTATAATCCATTTCATTGTCATTCTATTGTATTAATCAGAAACCTCTTCTTTCAGGGTAGTTAGTTTAGGTTATTGTTGTCACATTTATTATCTTTGGATCATTGCCATTTTAATATCTGTATGAAATATTTGTCCATCTCTTCTGACACGCTATTTAGACTACTTTACAAACATTAATTAAGCCCCCATCCCACGTGTCCCAATAAATTTATTGTGTGTATAACTGTAAAGCACTTGTTCCCATTGGTGTGTTGTAGTCACTCATAGGCCGGAACATCCCAAGGTTGCAAACCGCATTTGCAGTACCATTGTCTGCACCTGCGCTTTGTGACAGTGTACTACATGCATAGTACATGCAATAATGTAATGTATTTCTAATTAGTTCAAATCCACGAAACAGGATGTGCTCTCAGGCGCTGAACTAAAAGTAGATACAGAATAAACATAGCATAAGTTCAACGTGCGCATTCATGCACAGCTCAACATGTTAATTTATTTCTGAGTTGCACGAAATCCTTAGGCACGACCCGTGGCGTATGGATTTAATGAACCCTTTTTGAGTCCCCTTTCACTTTGGAGTAGCCCACCCCTTCACACTGAGTGACTGACACATGCACTTCGCAGTCCTGGCGTGTCCTTTTTTTTCTTTTCACCCTTCCTAGTTATTTTCACGGATTTCTTCCGAAAAAAACTATACTCCCGATGTTTCTTTTTCCTGAAAAATCGTTGTTGTTTTGTTTTTTTTCCCTTCTACACCATTGTGCTAAATTCAATTCCGTAATATTAATATATTATATAATTAATAGATTAACTGATGAAATGCAAGTTCGGACCAATCCTTTCGACAAAGATCTGCCTTAAGATCGAAAATTGAGGTCATGTGTATTGGCCAATCCCAAGTTTCAGTGAAAAGTCAATAGGGCTGATGTGTATTGGAAGTGGAGGAGGTGTAAAATATGAGCTTTAACTAGTCGATATTGAACGCTATCGGAGGTGTGATGGCGCCTGTACTTTCACGGCGGGGCTTAAAACAGACTTTTTAGTATTCTTTTCCTTATTCTTATTTTTAAATTACACGTAATTTAACAACGGCAGAGCAGGTATCTGTGGGAGGTGTAGCTACTTTGGTAGCAGTTGAAAGCGGTTTGGGGGAGGGGGGAGGGTATGAAGATATGGCTGTGGGGATGGAAAGGGCAAACGGAGATCACTCACTGCCAAATATCCCTGAAATGAAGGGGGGGGGGGGGAAGATTCAGATCTTTTCAGCGCCTATCTCCAGAAAAGCATGGGTACCGTAATAATAATTACCCCCCCCCCCCCAAAACAACAACAACAACAACAAACAAACAAACAAACCAACAACCCACAAAGAAACAAAACTTGCCATTCGCTGGTTACTGACAGCGAAGTAGAGGAGTGTAAAATCCAATCTAGTGATCCACAGTGGCAAAGTCTACTTCCTCATTTTACATGAAGCAAAAAAACAAGAGCACATCGTTTAGTAGTGTATATCTATGGAGCACATCCACATTCAGTCATGCTCTCTCTATCTTTCTCTTTTATAATGGTGAGTATTATCCATGTATCTTCTCTGAAGGATCGAGTAGTTCTTGGAAATTGGATTTTTCTCATATTTTCAAGTCCCTGGTCCTATTGGGGGGTAGGATCGAGTACCTAGTCTTCTCGGATAAGGACGAAAAAATTCGGAGGGCCCGTGTGCACGTTGCGCACGTTAAAGATACCTTGGCAGTTGGAAATCGTAAAGAGCAGGCCGAAAGGCCGCTGCCCGGGCAAAATTGAAATTAATAGATTAAAATTTATCCATATCATCTCCCCCCCCCCCCCCCTCCCGCCAGAACAAGAAATAATAAAACAAGTAAAGTGAGGTGTAAATGCCAAGGGCAGCGAACCTCCTAAAATAAAGACCTCAAAACCATGTATCTTCTCACCTCTGTCTATTTCGTATCTTAAATTAACCTTTAAAATGTTCAGCCTTGTTAAGCTGTTTATATTATGGGAGGTATCATACTAAGCCCGGTCAGACAAAGCCAGCAAAATGTACACTCAAGAAAATAGTGGCAGAAGCTGACTGTGCCTGTCTGGGCTTAGTATGATACGATCATCCCGGGTTTGCTAAGAAAAATATAGGAAATTACGGCGAGATTTAGTTCAACATAATACAAATTTCACCTTTGTCACAAATTGGGGTGAAGCCAAGAAGGACAAACATAAGTTTCCTGAACGGCTCCAACTTTGGGAACCTCTAGGTCAGTGGTTCTCAAGCTTTTTCAGGCAATTGCCTTCCCGTCTCCAAAGTAGGCGATAACGCCGACATTCTGAACCACTGCTCAAGGATGTGAAATGAACGTAACAGCAACAAACACTGAGAAATCAGAGGATAGATAACCTACCTGTCTTGTAAAAAACAATGTTCATGTCAATCCTCCAGCAAAAATAATATGGATCCAGGATGCGGTAGCAGTTTTTCTTTGTTTAAGGTTCTCTTTTGGATTTCACTTTCTTCAATTTTTACAATCATTTATAAGTATTTTCGAACGTAATTCGAAAGTATTTTGAAGTAATCTCGACGATGTCATCCAACTTGTAAGAGAGGCCAATAGGATAAGGTTACCAGCGATTTCATACAGAGAGCAAAGTCTTTCTCTGCCTGTCTGTCTGTCTCTCACTCTCTTTCTCTGCCTCTAATCAGCTCTAATCTTTATAGCCTCTCTATCTATCCATCCATCCATCCGTCTGTCTGTTTGTCTGGCTCTGTCTATCTGCCTGTGAGTCCAAACCATGTCTAATGAGTTCTTTCATTTGCTAGCTGATCAAATGACCAAGCACATACTGAGGGAGTGTGTGAATGTATGGAAACTTACTTTAGGTCAGAGAGAGAGAGAGAGAGAGAGAGAGAGAGAGAGAGAGAGAGAGAGAGAGAGTGTGTGTGTGTGTGTGTGTGTGTGTGCGTGCGTGCGTGCGTGCGTGCGTGCGTGTGTGTTTCTGTGTGTGTCTGTGTGTGTGGGTGGGCGTGCGTGCGTGCGTGCGTGCGTGCGTGTGTGTGTGTGTGTGTGTGTCAGTAAATACGAAGTTTTCTTCAAATAATCTGAATGACACTCCACAAGTCATTCGGCAGTGTCAACTTTTGTGCTAAAATATTCCAGGGAAACAGTTTTACTGAGCAATTTTGTCTCGACATCACTGTCATTATCAAAATCGTCATCTATATTAAAAAAGTAATTAACAAAGAACACCAACAACAGCCCTAACCAGGCAGTGAAAGCTCTGGTGAGGTAACTTGAAAATTAAATCAACAACGTCAGACCATTAATTTTTATTGTAGGCCTACTTGTAGTGCTGCAGCCGACGTCTGTCGATATTTGAACGGCAGGCAAGTCAGAGAAAAATAATATTGAACGTTAGAATGTTTTTCGCGCTGCTTGGCTGTTTTCGCTATGACTGGGCCTAACCCCCCCCCCCCCTCCCTTTCTTTTCCACATTCCACCCACAAAATTCTTGAAACAGCCAATGGTCAAAACCTGGGTCGCAGAATTAATGTTAATCCTCCCCTTATACCCCCCCCCCCTACACACAGACACTTAGAATAGAAGTCGTAACCAAAAAAAATAAAAAAATGACTACGATTATTCGCATATGGATTTTTGTTTTTTGTGTTTTTTTTTTTGTTTTGTTTTAAGAAGAGCTGGTTTAGATGACAATTCTGGCTTGTTTTGTTGAATAATTAGGCTCTTCACTCGGTAAGATGGCTCGACTCGGAGTAACGTATGGGGTTTTTCTTACGGTAATGATACGCCGGGCTGTCTTTTAAAAAAAAAAATTATCGACACTTATCGTCTATTGTGTCCTCGGTAGCATTAGAGAGACCTCCATTACAATGCTTTTTGCTCTGGTTCCCCGGTGGCATGCTCATTTACGTAAACTCGCCTGTCGGGTTGGTAAGGGGTTCGATTCTCCGCATGAGCTGACTTTGTTTGTTTTTTTTCTGCTACTTTTTTTTTTCTCCTTTTCTCCCAATGATCATCGTGGCTTTGCTCCAGAGTATAAAATTGTGAAAAGGAATAACATGATATTAGCCAATTGTGTTGGGTGTGAAATCACAGAGAAGGTAAAAAGAGAGAGAGAGAGCAAATAAAAATAACTAAACTTCCATGCAAACAAAAAAGTAATAAAACAAAACATGACAAATTGCTGAAGCAGAAGACCACCAAAAATATATTTTCCGCAATTACAGGACAGATCTAATTAAGTTACCGTGGAGAGAGATGAAGTTTTCAGTTCACCCTGACTAAAAGAAATCATTTGCATGTTTAAAATTTGATTTACATTTTTATTTCCAATTAGCAACTGTTCAGTGAACAGGACTAAATTAAATTAACAGGAATAGATAAAGGAAGTAGTGTGGAGTACACTAGTAATGATCAGTTTCCCCTAAGGACATCGATTTTGCAAAAGCCTTAGAAAAAACAACAACATTGATTCCTAACAAGGAGCAGTACTAGTTTAAAAAGAAAAAAAAGCCCCAGCATGGGACCGAACCCACAGTCTCCGACTGATAACCTCAGATGCTAGTCATTGCGCTACCGCAGACTCCGATAGGCTGGAGGAACTCTACGATAGTAGACATCACAAAACCAAGAAACCTCCATCTGCGAGTAAGCACTCCGGAAAAATATATTGTCATTATGACATTAGATATATTATATTCCCTTTGTGATGCAATGCTTATAGTTATAATGAACGACAAGCATTCAGGCACAATACATTCGGGGTTTATTAATTATTTATTATTATTTGATAGCTAAGTGACCTGTGTGTAATTTTTAATCAACCTCGCCGGCCGATGGGTGGTAGGCTGCCCATGCCTTAACTAAATGATTTGAAACTGTAGCGAATGGTTTTTCAATACAGAGTTTAAGCGAACTGTACAGAGCCCATAGACCTACCTCTACTTTGTGTTATCTGAATCAGTATTACGCACAGTATTTACATTGTAACAGGATCTCTATTTTGGTCTCGCTCATTAGAACACGGATCCACATTTAGATCAGCTTGTGCGGCTGTAGGGCAGCCTTTACCATGAAGTTATAAACAGCGATCCGATAAATTCAAATTTCAAGAAACTCAGTTTTTATTTCACTCTTTGATTGGATTCTACCCCCCCCCCCCTCCTTCTGCACCTCATTGATGATGATTATTATTAATGATATTATTATTATTGTTATTATTATTATTCCCTGCTCCTCGATGGTTAAGCAGTGGACAGATAAAAGAATTGGAGGTGTTAATTTAACGGAGGGAATGAACAATTTCATGTTTACAGATGTCAGAAAATGCCTGTTGCTTCTGATCTCTCGTGGATCTTTGGGGTTTCGAATCCAGATCGCTACCAAACATAGGAAGGCCTACAAAACGTAAGTCTCTCCCAGCTAGCACTGAGTGAATTCTTCGTTATAATTTTCACCGACGAAGCGAAAACAGAACAAATAATCTTGTTACCAATTCCAGCGAGCCGTCACTGGCTAATCAAAATACGAGATAACATTTAATGCCAATACATGGTGTTTTCTGTCGTCCAGTTTTAGCGTGTTTGTTGAATAATGCAGCACAGAAATGACGTGTGTCAAAACTGAGAGGGCACGTTTATGTTCGGCCACGTGGCAGTTATGTGACCTATTGACCCGTCTCTTGCCTTATGAGTTATTCGGTTACAATAGAAATCTCAAAGATAAATGTCGCTGTTATGTCATTTATCATAAGTGTATGAACAATTTAGCGTCTTGCATAATACAAGAATGGGACATGATGACGCACAACAGATAACAGATAAGCAGACTAACTAAAAGTTTAACGTTTTTTAGCAGAACAATATTCATACCATGTCAGTGCGACTGTAACAACTGAAAGGGGCACAGCACTTGCACATTGTCGCTCGATTTCGCTACAAACTTATGTAAGAATAACCTTTTATGGTCCATTTAACCTTTAATGTGCCAACTACTTACAAAAAAAATATTTCCTATTTTCACTGACTCTTTCTTACCTCACATGAAGACTATAATTGTGTATTATTATGCCTTATTATTGTTATATCTCTGTTATTTATTACTGAAGTAAAATATTTGGACTGATGAAAGATATCGGCTGAAAATTTAGTTTACTTTGGTAAAATTCGGTCACGGTATGAAGAAAATCCGCAGCAAGGGTTACCACCTGCATGGCGAATTGGTTGTAGATTTTTATTTAAGGACGGCAAACTACAGGTTAACGTTTTATTCATGTGCTCCGATCTCAGCTGGGTCTTGCCTGAAAATAACACAACCACTCGCTTTGTGCAGTGTCAAAATGCGTAACGAACAATTCAAAATAATTTGTTTTCGTTTCGGATTTATTTCAAAATAATGTTTGAATTGTGAATTGTAATGTTCACAGTGAAGATAAGTTTGCCCAATTTCCATAGCCTTTGGAAACCAAAAAGAAAAAGGGGAGGGGGGGGGGGGGCTAGAGTGTAGCTGGCTTTGAATGGGAGTTGTGTGGAATGAGGGGTGAGACGAGAATTTATCGATCGTCCTTTGTCCTCTAAATAGTTTCAAATTAGCTGTTGTTGTTTTGTTTTTTTTCAGAAAAGAAATCACAGATTTATTCATATCCACAAGTGGGACTTTAATTTGGCTGCATTCCGCACTCGCCTTAGAGTAATGGTTTTCGTCATATGCCTCAGGTTACGTAATTTACTAGACATTGGTCTTGTTGGTTGAAGATTTTATTGTATTTACTGTACCAAGAATAAACATTAAAGCAGCTGAACACGGTGTGTCCACTGTATTCTGCTTGAACGTACATATAATTTTCATTTAATGTTGCTCTCCAATCCTACAGCTGCAGCTTTCGACGTGTGCTGAGTTGTTCTATCAACGGATGTATAGGGAACGGGATTGAATGTCACAGTTAGGCCTACTATATTTAGATTTACGTCATGGGACATTAACCACCGCGTTGAACTGTTCGAATGTCCCATGAAGTCATCGGTAAATTTAGATATATAGTAATTGTGTCATTAAATCCCGTTCCTTATTCTATGACATTTCCTCCCCTCACCTTTTTTTTTCCTTTCTATTTTTGGTATTTCGCTGGCTCTTTTATGAAACGCACAAGAAGGACGATGATCTAATTAGACAGGACTGGAAAAGAAAGTTTTAGCTGAGGTGTATTTCTAAAAAGAAATTCGAAATAACATTTTCAGTTATAAACATCTGATATAGACGCAGTGTACTTCCCCTTAATCTGTAGAAAAAATACTTTTTCTTCGAAGACTTCATCGAGCATTTGGAGGGGGGAGGGGGGGGGGGAGTTGTCATCTGCAGTCTGCAGTTGTGCGAATAATTATATTTGCGTGGTTTCATGAGAGAGTTTCATGAAGACTGAGAAATTTACAACTGGCCAGGGGCAAATTGAAAAATTGAAGAAGTTGCAGCTGATTCCTTTTCATAGTTGGGAGTTCTCAGAGTGTACCATGAAACTGAATGTTGCCTGGTTTTTTGTTTTTTTTTCTGTCATAAAATAGCATGATCGGGCGAGACATTAGAAACATTATAGGCTTGGTCGTGTCAGTAGTCCAGTATTCTGTACTGTCAGCAATGCTTCATACAAACAAACAGCAACAAAAAGAAAAGAACAAAAAAGGACTGAAATGCCCTATCCTCTCCTGTTGGGTTGAGCGATGATATTTACTAGACCTTTTTAATAGTAGGTCTCACATCCTTTGTTGTCATATTCTAATTAATTATACCCATTAACTCTGTGGCACCCACATTCAAGGCTGATGCAAGCTGAGTGAAACTGTATATATCCATTGTCATTGTTCCATTATTTAGGTTTCTTTATAACCATCATCTGTTTCGTAAAGTCATTTTTTGTTGGTGTTGTTGGTGTTATGACAAGTGATCCCAAATTCTCTCTTTACAAAATAAAATGTTCTTCTACTACTGATCAAAAGTGATTGAAGTAGTTCTTAAAATCTGAAATAAAACAAAATCGCTACGCTCTGCATCCGTACGGAAACACTTCTGTCCACCTCTCTAAAAAGGTCAAAGCTGCATGCTCTTCTGGGCAAGAGCACTGCTGTATAAAATTCCAGTGGTTTCCCAAATGCAGATGGGGTTGTTAGAGAGGGCGCATGGAATTCGACAAGTCAGAAACTTGTATGCCTCTTGGAATTCGATTGGTTCGGCACTTTTGGGGGGAGGGGGGGGGGAGCGGTAATTAATTTCCATTTTCCCGCCAGATCCGCAGTGTGAGAACAACAAACCGGAAGTAGCGTAATTTGATCGGTACTTGACGCGCCTGTGCAGTCACCGGCTGACTGCGGTTGCTGTTCTCCCTTCTCCTGCCACAGTGCCCGCGTTTCCGAGTGTGGCACACGGGCACGCCGTGTACTGTGTGGTTAGCCTAGCGCAGCCACAGCCCACTTACCGCGCACGCACACAAAATACGCGGGAAGGTAGGCCTTTGGCCTGGCTGACTGGCTGCTTGTGTAAGCACATAGCCGACATAGCGCATAGCCAGTGATATTAGGCCTAAAATAGATTGGTGAAGGTTGCATCAGAGATTGGCAATCGCTAAGGCGCTGAGCTGTCAAGCTATGGCGAACCGAGATCTGTGCTGTCTTTTTTCTGGGCCACTGAAAAGTTGTATAGGGTGGCAACAGTCATCTGTTGCTGGCAGCAAGTAGGATCGTGAAGACAGGGTATTATCATCGACCGATTTGATGCATAGCAGCAAAGTTGCAATAGCCGACGCGAGGGAGCTTGTGGGCTTTGTCAGGAGGCATTTGCGAACTTTTCATGCCGCAAGACCACGCTGTATTCACTCCAAACCCACCGACCAGAGGTTCTCTTTACACAAAGCGCATAGGCCAATATTCTACCTGCGGAAGAATGGTTAGACTGTCAGAAACGCGGTTTACTAACGCATTTGTTATGATGTTATGGCTGTCAGAAACTGTATGTATGATGTTTACGAATCTCTTTACAGCATTGTCGTGTGATCTAAAAGGAAAGGTCTAATTTCATGTAGAGCCTTCGTATCTGCTTTCCCACAAAATTAGTTTCTGACGAAAATAGACGTAATGGCAAACGTTTTTTTCGCCCTACAGACTGGGGGAAGTGAATTGGGTGTATGTCGGGTGGGTGACAGAGAGTTATTGCATCACGACTGTTGGCAACAGTCTTAAATATTTTCTACCATCCACAGCGACCAAGAAGAGGTCGGGCCAAAATGTGAAGTCAGAAAGGGAAATTAGCTGTCTCGACAATAGCTTCCTGTTACAATAAATTGTGTAAAGTTTGACTTTTACGTCGTGTAGATTGGAAGTTGAACGTACTACCCAGAAAGCAATCTTGTCTCACCAAACCACCCCCCTTTTAAATTTATTGCCAACGTGTTTGCATCAAATCTGTGTTCATTGTTACCCAAATGGAAAACATTCATACAGTACCCAAAGATCATTCACAGATTGTAGCAGCCAACTGCA
Source organism: Onchidella celtica (assembly GCA_963931925.1). Taxonomy (NCBI): domain Eukaryota; kingdom Metazoa; phylum Mollusca; class Gastropoda; order Systellommatophora; family Onchidiidae; genus Onchidella; species Onchidella celtica. The sequence continues at coordinate 22,604,490 of OZ007572.1, read as the reverse complement.
CAAAGGCGAGTCTTTTGCTTTTCATGCCACTGGTTTGCTAGCTGTAAGTAAATCACTGAACCAAAATCTTCCTAAAGCCTTTCCGTCTTTCAGCTAAAAATAGCTGAGAAATAAACCATGTCATCTGTGACTCATATTATATCGTCGGTTCAGTGCAGGAAAGCGAAAAAAGTGATCATCTCCTTATTTGTGAACATGGAGATTATCACTTCTTACAACGAACCGGCCATGATTGGCCTATAAACTCATTCCAATAAAGGAAATGTCCACCCACAGACATTCAGAATTTCTCCTTATGTAAGACAGAAAGAGTTAAGAAAAAACAATAAATAAACAGACAGAGCAAAATTAACTCTCCTAACTTCACGAAAGTCATTGTGGTCTCAATATTAAATGTGCAATATCATTATGATTACTTTCAAGACTTGTGTGCCTTTTCTGTTCACAAAAATAGCCATAAAGCTATAATTTGATTAGAACTATTACAGCGGTTTGTAATCCAAATGCGATTTTGAATAGATTAATAGAACACACGTATTTCATTAGAATGTAAACAGGAGAAGATAGTGCCACCTTATAGTTTCACGTTTCTCTCTCCTCGGCCATTACTCGGTAAAACGACTCAAAAGACACACTTTAGCTCTCGTATTTTATAGTCCCATTCCCAATGTCTGACCGTGGAAGTCTTACTGGAAGTAGATCTGGGGTATCACACTACAGCAGGAACTGCCTTGTTGGGGGAAAAAAATCACTTCCGCATGTTAATATACTCGACACCCTATTAGTCAACAACCAAAGTCCATATTTAAAACGTTGCTGATAAATTTGTTAAGAAGGCAGACTGAATTTTTTGAGGCTAGGGTAAGGGGTAGAGTTAGGTTTCAGTGAAACATTAACCGAATGTAGTTACTCGTTGTGAATAGTTTCCATAAAAAGATACCTGTGTCCAGCCAGAATAACATTGTGAGATAAGAGTGGCTACCTATCAGAATAACGGTTTCTTTTTCTTTACTGCAGCTGTATGTACAACAATATCAAACCTTCATATCTATTGCAAACGTACGCCAATGTATCCAGGTAGCCAACATAATATCACCGTTTGATTATCAACGATTATGGAGACACCCGCGAAAAACAGGTCTTCCGAAGGTCATTGTAGCTGAAATTCTATACTGGACAGCTTACGATAGTTCTTTCCAACAGTCAGGAAAATGGTACATCCACTATTATGGAGAAATTGCCAACATTATTAGTCATTTCTTCCTTTGAAAATTGTTTAGACGGCTCTAATGGTTATTAAAATGTGTTGAAAAACCATATGGTTTCTCATGTCATCTCAAATAGATCGAGGGAGTCCAGAGGTAATTTCAGTTCTCGGCTGAGGTCATCACCAAAAACGCAACATCGCACCACATTCGACGTCCTGGGCCAACACCAACTAGTTGCCCGGATGTTGGTTTGTCGACGGCGCAAATAAGCTCAGTAGTCCGCCATCACGGTATTGTGCGGTAGCGGGCACAGGCCAGGTTTTCTACGATTCTGGCATTGCTGATCTATCTATGTGCCTCATAGTGATTCCTGTGGATATTTCACATATTCCGAATAGTAAGTATTGAACAATTTAATGGTCTAACTATTTGAATGAGCAGGAAAGTGGAAAAATTGACATTGTTTTCTTCGGAGTCGGAGCTCGAAATCGGTCAAATCGCGACCATTAGTGACGTGCGCTGTGACTTTACGTAGGCTATTGAAGGAAATAATTGGAAAGGCAAAATTTCGGCAGATATCACACCTGAAACTGGGTACGATTAAAGTTTAGGATGTGTTTTTAATTTCTAGTTTGTATTTTAACGACATATTTACATTGTTACTGAACTGTTTGCCCGCAAAACTTGTCGTAGTCATGACCTACTTTCACGCCTCCATGATCTGAGCAGGGACACGATTCCAGAACTTGATTGTATAATTGTAGCTCAAGAATATGTGACTTTACTCACGTGGTGATCTGTGCCAGAGCTTTACCAATGTATTTAATGCAGTTAATGCTAATATTTTGTTTAATTTTTCGAAACTGACAAGGAAGACAATGAGAATGTTAACATTTTTTACAGACTTGTCGTATTGGCCAACAGGTGGGAAGCGCGGTAATTACATGCCAATGATCATCACACGGCAGGGGGGTCCAAGACGGGTTCGGAAAGAATTCTGCACGTCTCGATCACTCAGTTAACATACCCTAAACCTAAACCTAATCTGTCTTCATTGCTAACTCTTGTTTTCTGGGTGAAAGAGTGAGTGGTAAACTGGTAGGGTTAGGGATAGGACAGTTTGTTACAGCCATACAGGCTTAGGCAGTTAGGGTTTCTTGACTGGATAGTTGGGACCTACAGAGCTCTCTCCCAGAGTTTGTTAAATATTTGAACTTAAAGTGGTTGAATGGTTTGTAAATATATGAGACAATACTGAAATATGAATGGAGTGCAAGGTATGAAAAATTGAAAAGTGAGTAGGACTGAGGAAGTAGGGACAAGTCTAGAGATCTTTAATACTGGCATTCTTGAAAGGTAAATGATGCAGTGTATTGAAAACATTTTCAGCTCTATGGGATGAAAATGTATACTATTAAATTACAGAATCTGTTTCGGGAGGCCAGAGCAAGAAATAGCCTTCATAGGTTGATAATTGTAGGTAGTGATTTGCATTGATTTTAAAGGCTTTCAAATTTGCATTTAATGATAATTTTATATGGAACGTGGTCAACTCTAGGTTTGAACTTGTGCAGGTTCTACTTCTAAGTTTTAAAATATTCTGTGGGTAGCTATAGGTAGGAGATCCCTAGCAGGTCATTTGAAAAAGTGTGAAAAGACTGGAGTTTGTCATCATACATTAAATTAAATTTGTAAGGGCTAAATTGCAATATTGTATGTGGGGCATGTGAGTTAACTGTTAAAAAAATTGGTGCTGAGAATATTATTGTTTGTTCAGAAATCCACAGACTCTACATCCCAGCATATCAATTCATTTTCAAACTTGACACCTGGTGGCAAGCTGGTTCAGGCAGCTGCTGATAGAGGTCTAAACCCACGCCCTCCGCAAATTACAGAAGGTTTGATCTGTGTGTGGGCTAATGGGAATGGAACTCAGTAACAACAGTGCCAAAGGGTGCATTTTGCACTTGATTGCTGCAGAGGGCATCAGTTGCTGTTACTGTTATGGTATCTCTAGCAGATTGCCAAAAGAAGCCTATTGTACAACAGCTCAAATGAGATTTTGTATTTTATGATTTCCCAGGATGCCTAACAGAACTCGTTCAGAGTTTCTCAGCCATTGGCTTGATGTTGTAGTAGATGGACTTCCAATTAGAGAATGGTGCCAGCGGGATAATGAAGCTGGCAAAGCCTTCTGTTCATTCTGCAAAATAAGCATCAAGTATGACAACATTGGGGTGAGGACTTTCAAAGGTCATGCATCCTCACAAAAGCACAAAGAGAACAGGGCAGCAGCACTCTCCCAAAACAAGAACAGTCATATTGGTAAGCTTACCTATTACAAGCTTTTGAAAGTGCAAAATAATTATGAGTGAACTGAACATTATGCTTATTTCGGTGCTGAATAATGGACATGTTAAGTGTCTTAGAATTAAATTAAAAACCAGTAGATGCTGGAAATTAAGCTTTTTGTGAGTGTGTGTGTGTGTAAGTGACTGAGAATGTTTTCATCTGCCAAAGACATTTTTTTTTTCATCATTAATATAATGGCTCTTAGAATTAGAAATTAGAATTAAAAATCTGAATTCTCTAGACCGGATCGCAGTACATTTAGAGAATCCATCCACCCAGAACTTAGAGTCTGCAGCTTGGCAGGTTTCAGACTCTTTCAGTATAAAAAGTTTCAGGGATTATTGATTTTCTTTAGATGTTTTAAGGCTGACATAATATTCTCTGCAATTATGATCTTGGCTTTAAATTTTAAAGGATGCTCAACAATTTGTGAGTCATACTTTGATGTATGAGATGAGATCTGATCTTTGTTTCATGGGGGGGGGGGGGGAACTCAGCCGAAATTTTGACATGTGAAGTGTTCAGTATAATTCTTCATCTTTCTCGATCATTATTGCCATTATAACAGAAAAATGCCTGCTGGCTACTCATTAATAAAGGAAAGTCAATTTTTTATAATAAGGTGCACGAAAAAACTTTTTTTTTCCAAATTGATTATTGTTATCTCAAATCTGAAATCCTTTAGTTCTGCACACTGCTCACTGCACATTTCAAATTATTTCAGTGGGTAATATGAATAAAGAACTTTCTGGCAAGCATTACCAGTTGTCACCATGTTTAACTGCTACATTCGGCTGATTCAGTAATTTAAAATAAAGATGAATAGATATAACATTTTTAATTGTGGGGAATGAGTAATTAGTTCATGTCATGCAACTGACATTCCTAGATCAAAATCAGTGTTAATCATCCATCAGTTGCAGCCAGTTTGATGTGCAAATCCCATCCAATATTGCTCAGCTGAATAAATTAATAGCACAAAACGCCCACAACATACAGACAGTGCCACTGTTCAGCAAGAATAAGTTTAGAGTAGTTTGAAAATGTAAATGTTTGATGTCAGGCTAATTCTTTTGTGGTTTGGTTTTTTTTTTTTTTTTGCTTTCTAGTCCTTCCACTTCCAGGGAGATATATTTGCTTTGGCCAGTGTTTTGAAAGCTTCACATGCTAAATTATCTTTGCCACTGAAAAAACATGTAAAAGGATTTCTATGACTTTGTGATAGGTGTGAGAATTTACTTTGTTTACCATGGAAAATTTATATTACATAATATAATTATGTGAAATTTGACGCACATAAATCCTTTACGAATTACCCATAGCACAGTCCAGTCCATTCTTCTTGTCTATGTCGGATGCATGAGGTCATTCTCATTGCTTACCAGATACATCAATATCATTACTATCAAGCAGTATTCTTCATAATTATAATAAATGCCGGTGTCAGGGTTGATAAAAAATGGAAGGACAAAAGTATTGAGGATTGCATTCCTAATTTTCATGACTACACTACCAGCTAGTCAGTCTTATCATAGCTATGCTGCTATGTCTTCCTCTGTGTTTAACTTTCTGCCATGAAAATGTTTTGTTCACAATGTGCGAGCATAAACTGACAAAATATTATGAAAACCACAGAGAAACTGTGGAGTCGCAGGAAGGCTATAGGCAAAGTAAAAATTTGGCGAAAAGAAAAAGTTGTATGCAGCAAAGCCTCGCGTAAGAAATAATACCCAAATGATGCAGTAAAATGCAAACTGAAAGAGAAGACAGAAAATCATTAGACTTTTTCAAGGAAAAAAACTGGTATGATTTGAAATTGGGGTTGGAATGATTAACATTGTGTACAAAGAGATTCAGATAGGTGCACAAAGTGGTCCAGCTGTTTTTGTGAAGTATCTGAGATATGTAATGCTAGTTCCCATTTTACCAGCCTCTTAAGTTAAATGTGATTCTGTTGCAGCCGTCATGTACTCTAGTATTTGTCATTACTTGGGGAAAGGCACCTGTGGTGGAGAAAATAAATTCATTTCTCACTCCAGTTTTTTGTTGGTGTCAGGACTGACTTGTTTGGGTGTACTACAAAGCCTAATTTTTCAAATATTGCAACACAGTGTCTCCTTATAGCTTCCAGGCAGTCTTCTCTTCCTTCAGCTATTAGCAGAGAACTGATGTGTCTTCATCCTGCCTGTACCCCTTTTCTCCCCCCAAAGTTATTGTGTTTTCTTGCCCCAGGGCCAGAATGAGTTTTATGTTTGAACAAGCCTGCATTTATAAAGTCTTGCTGATAGCATTCTTTGCCCCATGATTTTAAACCCAGCATAAACAGAAGCTGATATTCTTCAGCCCACCAGCCAGATGTTCTCTGATTTGTTTTAACGTTGTACTTGCGGAAATAGCAAGGCTTAATTATGTGGTGAAAAGTAAAGATATTGTAGAGATGACTTACAAAATTGGTCAATAGTGACACCGCCTTTGGCTTAAGATAAAGGAATCAACAGCAGCATTATATTTTTATATTAACAGTATTTTGTTATTCAGATGACCCAACTGGGTTGTTGCTTTTCATTGAGCATTAAGCATTTGAATATAACTGGCTTCTGAATTGATGTTGATATTTTGCTTAAGACAATGGAATCAACAACAACATTATAGTATATTTTTATATTAACAGTATTTTGTTATTCAGACGACTCAACGAAGTTGTTGTTTTTCATTTTTCATTGAGCATTAAGCATTTGAATATTACTGGCTTCTGAACTGATATTAATAATTTGCTATATCGAAGGAATTCTGCGAGTTGTCACGCGATCGGGGATTTTGGGGGGGGGGGGGGGGCTTATCAGATTCAAAATAAACTACGATCTTGATGCTGCCACCAGAGTGCGAATCGGTCACTGTCTGGTCTGTACTCAAGTGGTGGATACCGGTATTGAAAGGTGAGGACCACGAGTACGTGTGTTTACGCACACAGCTAGATCTACAGACGAATTGTTGAGTCACAGTTGTTGTTTTTTTTAAAGTGGCGACCCGGATGTGTCAGTTTCGGATAGGCAGACTTCATCGGCAGACTGGAAACAGTGATATGATAATAGCACGACGCAGTGGTGGTCAGGAACGCCGCTTCATTTTCACCGGGTCACAGGACGGTAAGGGGGGGGGGGGGGCATTCTGGGTTTTTAATCGATACGCCCATAGACTAACCTTGGTAGTAGGCATCGGCCTTCACCTTGAAACTTAGTTGGAAGGTCAAACGGGAAGACAACCACGTCGAAAAATAAGCACTATTTTGGGTACATATCGTAGTGACCCCTGACGTACACGACAGAAGCGGCTGTCGGACTTTGTGCCCGTCGACCTTCACGAGCTTAATGCGAAGTAAAATGTCCTTGCCAACTATTGCGCAGATACAAATATAGGTCACCGTGAAGGTCATGCCGTTTTGTTTGCTTGGTTGTGTTTCTCTCTCAGGACTGAGAAAGGCATCGGGAGACATCATTTCTTATGTCCTGATAACATTTCGAACATAATTATTTACAATGTGTGACAGTGACACCGAGTCTGAGGAAGAAGAGTTTGTGGTGCTGAAATGGTAGGCTACCAATGGCCGCCCGAAAAAGAACAACTCAAAGCAGCCATGTAATGCGAGATGCTTGGGGGAAATGTTTTATAAGCGTCATAAAGCATTGTGATTCTGTAGCCTACAGACTTTTTGTAGCTAGTTGTGGATTATGTAATTTCTGATCTACAACTGACTTTCTCTTGTTGTTTTGGGTCACGGGCAGTTTCCGAATTTTAATGGCAGTGTTAAAAATTCGAGTTTTTGTCAAGGATGTAACAAGAAGTTTGTCAAGCCCATTATCTCACATCAGAATGATTTTGGTCCATCAGTTCAGTGGAGTCCTGGTTGAAGAGTACTACGTATTACTTTGTCGAGGCTTTATTATTATTATTATTATTATTATTATTTACCTTTCTTGCCAAAAAAAAAATCAAAAAATCATGGAACTTGCAAATCCATAAAACTAAACCTGGCTCCGGGGAATGTTAGCCTAATTGACTGGATTTATTTATAAGTAAATTCACATACGTGTGAATTAATAAAAAACAAAATCAAATCCACACACACTTTGCTCATTTTGTACATGAATGCAAGTTGGAGGTTGTAAAGTGTACTGTGCATAAAGTGGTACACTGCTCTTAATCTTATGTTTGAAGGAAGTCTCAAGATTCCGAGTCATTTTTATCCTTCTACTTGATTAGAAAGAAAATTAATTTTACCAGGTAAATTCAATGATAAGCAAGAAATGTATCTACCAGATCGAAGGTTTGAATTGTCAAATCAAATGTTGAGGAGAGAGACCGTTGTAGAAGAATAGATCCAGCTCCGGCTACCACAGGTTACAAACAAAAGAGGTTCAGGGATGGAGCATGTGTTACACTCCAATATTGAAACCTGTTAGTGCTGTAGCAAGTAGCATTTCGTTGTTGTTTATGTGGCCTAAGCGCATATTATAACAGCGTTAACCCCTGTGTGGCGATAATTATAATGCATGTATACAGGAAAAGGGAGATAATGCGTCCCATGCCGTTCCTGATTTGGCATTTTCATTTTCCATTGCGTTGCCTCGTGCAATATTTATACGACCTAGCTCACACTTTTTCACACGCAGAGCCGTGGCCTAACCGAGGGTCGGTATTCATTGGCAAGCTGCTCACAGGCGATGTCACTGGATGTTTATGGACTCACCCACCTCAGAGAAGGTTCGTGGGAGGAGGCGCGAATCTGTCCATTAATTAAAGATCTACCGTGACCTACTGAAACCGGAAAGTGCATATTTGGGAACCCCTGTCCCTATTTTGACCAGAAAAGAAAAATCAGGAGGTTTCACGGACTGCATTTCGTAGGTTAACAAAAAATAAAGTTTAGTCGAGCTTTGATACACCAACAATGTCAAAAGAAAAAAAAAAGGTAATTGCCCCCCTTTTCTGATCTCTCTCCCCCCCCCCCCTTCTCCCAAATGGGCACGAAGGAATGAGCAGCGTCATGTTTAAGGGGGGGGGGGGGTGCGGGTCCTGGAGGCGATTTTTGTTATGAGAAATAGACAATTTTAACTACTATATTCGAATTCAGGATGTCTGAATTAGTAGAAAAAAATGTAAAAAAAATTGTTTGTCATATTGTTGCCATGGTAGCGCCGCCATCTTGGATTTTGAGTCCCCAAAAAGTACCAAATTCAATATAGATAGGCTTCGTCAAATTTTACTGGATTTATTTGAAACTTCTCGTATGTCTTATTCAATCCAATTAAAAACTTTATACAGAAGGGAATTTTGATATCTTTGACAGATCTTTTGTTATAAATTTTTGAAAATAGTATGTAGCGGAATTCCAATTTTTCTTATTTTCTATCACAAAAAAAATTCAACAAAAAAAAAAAGTAAATGAAAAGTTAAACAAATTTCCTTCTGTATGAATATTTTCATTTGTTCAAACATGTTGTTAGCCAAGTTTTATACCAATTGGTCAATAAATAAAAAACTAGTTCACAAATCACTGATCAAAAGTGCAATTTCGAGAAAATCGCATTTGAAAGTTTTTTTCAATAAAAATGTTATTGAAACGTGTTACATATGGCTAAAGTCATCATTACTGGTGTGCTGATCCTCAACAATGATTTGCAAACCACCAAAGGCTTATGACAGATGTGTACGGAGGAGTAGGGGTTTTGATAGCGAAACTAAGATGTTATTTAGGGCTAATTTTGCAGCCCAATGGCATGATTCTTGTGCCTTTTTCTTGACCCCCTACCTCACTAAAAGGCATATTTCAGGGTTATAAACATTCAAAATTGACATTTGGTCAGCAAAATAGTGTTCCTAAATGGATAAAGTAACCAAAAAGTACAAAATCGCGATATCAGTATTTTTAAGCCTAATTTCGATTTCAGGACCCCCCCCCCCCCCCCAACAGAACCTTGAGCAGAAATATCTCAGCATGATGAGTATTTGGTAATACTATTTGTCGGTTCATATCCTTTGAAATACGAGTTTCAGTGCCTTCTGTATCATAACCAGCATCGCGCTTTATAGGGGCAACCCATTTTAGTACATACGCTTGATTTTGGCGATTTTCAACTCCCCTTCCACTCACTCCAGTGTGTACGCCTTTCATGCAATTGGTTCCAACGCTCCCTCTTTCACCATCCTAGCACTGTTGGACAGTTTCATTAGGACTTGTGTCATGATTCAGATGTTATTAAAACTCACGCAGAGAGTGAGTTGTTGTTGTTTTACCAGGGCCATGAGAAATTGGCTGGTGGCCTTGAACGGTCCTCGCCAAATTATAGTTGGTGAGTAAATAAATGTAAAGTTAAACTGTTAGATTCACGCTTGTCGGTTTTAATGTTCGTGATTAATAAGTAATGGAGTAGGGGTGAAACAAGGTGGGGATAGTTGACATTGTTAAGTATGACTAGACAAGTTTTTGCACGTTAACTGGCTGGTAGAATAGTGCAGACGTATTACTACAATTAAAATGGTGGGAGGTTTCGACCTATGAGATAGCTGAACTAATTGGGCCAGCGGACTAGCACGCTGGGTAGTTAGATAGTATAAGACATCGTGTAACGTTCAGATTTAGTGAATACAGACGAGCAGAAGCATCGTGTCGTGAAGTATCTCCGGTTGACCAGTACCTGAACTGTGTGCTTTGAAGACAAGAAGTCCTTGCTAACGGACTGACTGAGCTCTAGAAAGAAAGGTCTGAGTGGGCTGACCTTTGAAAGCCCACGCTGCGCTATATTGATGTTCGCGCCTACCAGTAGGCGTGAGCAATGGTAATATATCTTATTTATTCAAGCATAATAGAGATCGGAGATAGAGAGAGAACTACAGCCTCATAGGAAGACTAAGGAAACCCCAGCTGGCACTCGACCACGAGTGTCCTGTATCATAGATCTATTGCCATAGTATGATTGGAATAATATAGCACATTGTTGATGAATTGAATAGTGATTGTGCATAAAATATAGTCTTTTGGCAACTGCTTAAATTACCTACAAGCCGAAGAGTGCTTCTGTAGGCTTTGAACATACTGGGCTCTCCTAACATTTAAGCCCATATGATTTATGGAGAGTTTGCCTGGCGACTGGCCAGTGGCGACTCAACTGTCACTTTAAATTGATATCTAGTTTCGTATAATATACCTATTTGCTATTGATTGCAGTACCTCCATAGTTACATGAATATCATTGGTTAAGTTATTAATTAGAGTTTTTTTTGGTTTGAATATATACCCCTATTGTCTTTTGTTTTGTTATTAATATTTATGTAAACTATGGCCTGACCGGCCTGACATATATACGCTCTAGTTATTTAATACATGTACTTTTCTTGTGTCGTTGTGTCCGAGTGTGAGTTAGCTGCCTCTCGTGCAGTCGTAACATCCCCAAGACCCTAACTCTGCTCGTGACAACTTGATTTTTATATAATCCTACAACTTAATACTTTGAGGGGTTGGGGGCGGGGGAGTTCACAAAACCAAATCAGTTACTCCATTACCATGATTAAAAAAGATACACATGACATAGTAATACGTTTCTCAGATACACCTGGGCCAAAACATGCGTTTTTTCACACGAAGAGGGCGTACGTGCTTTATGGATGGCCCTTTATGGCGCAGACTCAGCAACTGTCTACGTCACTGCTTCCAATCCATTGAACGGTAGTCAAGTCGATTGTTGGCTCGCGGCCAAGTGTCGATTATACGATACTTTAACTTATAGTTATTTATTTTGGACACGGACTACTATCTGAAGTCATGATTATTGGCTGTCAAAATGGCAACTGTAATATTGACTGAAACGAGTTGGGCACCTAAGTACGCAAGCGTAACGCAGCCAGAAGTGGGCATTCTATATTTTAAGAATTTTTGATAAATTCGGACGAAGATGCAGAAATAGATTGGTCGATGTTTTTGGTGCGTGTAAAATATGGGAAAATCCCATTCTCTCCGGTTGAGCTATGCGCAGTTAGCGTGCGGGAATTCCAGAAGCTTATCGTTTAGTCATACTGGTAAAATCAGTACTGTGAGGTAGTGTGGGGTGTTACGGTGTTGCTATTCTAAATGTTACGGATTTGGGGGGAATCCGTCTACTTAAGGTTTCGACTGCATTTAAATCGAGAGGTACTTAATATCTAATCTTTCGTTCCATGCCACACACTAAGAACAATCTGAATAAGTTTCATAAACAGACCTGCAGGGCCACAAATTTAATTACATTAATTACCCTAACAATTTTGTCTAGATCTATTATATAGTAAAGACAACATCAGCAGCATCAAATCCAAATTCAATAATACCTCACTAGAATTCTACTCTAGATTCCTATAATATTATTATACTTCTGACTCACTAACAATCTAAATACTAATTATATATATCTCAGATCTGGTCTGCCTACTATATATTTCAATCAATACACTAATATGGTCTCTGGCGACAATGTCATCTGAGCCATTTGTGCCTAACGCTTATACTAATCGAGCCCGTCAATACAAACTGACGTAGTTAAGTCTAGAGATCTACTCTAGGATGGGCTGGCAATGCCCAGCCTCATCCAGACAAATCAATCACAATTCACAGATGTGTATGCCATACATTCATACTAGTTGCAAGTCTATATATATCTTTATCTTGCATTCTTGGGTAGCACTCCTAGTATATGCGGCAATCCTGTCCTACTGGATAACTTATGTTCAGCTCCTCGTTCATGGTTGAGTCATCAATAGACAAACACTTACGATTATTCCCTGGTGTTAGAGACCAGGGAACGATGGACAATAGCGGTGGGCATATCTCATTCAGGCATATGGATTCATCTCAAATGTCTATAGTGGACTAGACATGAGTCGTACAACTTTATGATTCTTCAGGCAGAATCGTGCCGACGCCTGCACAGATTGGAGTTTTCTGTATGGAGTGCAGGATATATGTCTGGGCAGACTTTTATACTGTCTAGCCACCTGCAACTACCGTCCAAATCCCTAGATTTCATTGGTGCGGTCAGCTCCGAGCTGAGCTCGCAGTATAATTTATTCTATTGTATAAGTCGGTTACGGCCTTGCACTAATACAGACAAGGTCAATTTAAAATGTCAAAACAACTACTGAAATCTTTAAACCCTCGTGCTTTCTACATTTTATGCACGAATTTCTGAACGCGACTAAGCGTCTTAAACTATCTATCCTTATTCGCCCCTTCTCTTCCCTTCTAAGTGTTCATCAAAATCACGGGGTCGAGAACGGCTCTGTCACTCCTAGCTATACATTTATTCTATCTCGCCCCACTTTCTTTCCATCTTTAAAACAAAAGTGTTTCAAACAAACTGTTCACGAGAACAGCTCAAGGACAAATTACGCTGGTTAGAATTAACAAGTCGTGAAAATTTACTCACTGAACTCGTGACCTAGCACGGCATTTATGGACTTAATCTGTTCTTGACATGGGGAATTCCTTTTAGTTTAACTTCTCGTTGGAGAGCTGGAATGCACATTTCCTATTTCCTTCGTTCAGTCTGTCGACCATTGCGGGATATCAACATTTATTATTAGCCGGTTTGTAAATTGATTGTCCAGTGCTTTCCAGGTCTTAAATAGGTGCGATTCTGAAACGTTTTGTGCTATGAGGAAGCATCTCTGTTGTATATATTGCGTGACTGTAAGTCAGTTTCTTTCTTTCTTTCTGTTTGTACAGACCGCTCCCTAATCCTAAGCGTTCCAACAAATTGCATCTGTCCCGGAGAAAGCTTGGTTGACCAAACAGTTAGTTGCATACATTTCTAGGAACTGCCCCAATCGATAACGTTGATTAACTACAATTATTCTCTTGAGAATATCTCAGTGAAAACTGTTAGAATAACGGAGGCGTTCCGTCAGTTTTCTTTGTTTTGCCTTCCTTGGAAACAGACAATTTAATCAGCGTGCGCATGCTATAATTTAGCAACATTATGCAACTGGGGAGACACCAGTGCTCGACGTATACTCTGAGCAAAACTCCTTACAATCGTGGCATTTGTCAGCCGATGATGATAGTTACATCTTCATATTATGGCGTCTGTCGTTCGCGAGGATGTGGTGAATGTAGTCTCACGTGTCAAACTACTCGTCAAAATATGGAACAACTGTTGATGTTCTCACTGTCTGATGGCAGTTGTGGCAATGCCAGTTAGCTTTGTGTCGAAAAACGCCCCAGGAGTCAGAACTAGGCTATTTCCTCACCGCTTTTCTTCACTTTGCAGGCATTTTCAAGGTTGTGGCCTCGAAATTGTTCACTTGTATGATGAGAGTAGGAACAGGTATATCGGAAGAATGCAACGCAGTTTCATTTGAATTGAGAAAAAACTTGTCGCTTTCCTGCAGCAAAATCTGGGGCGTGCTGTTTTTGATGATAGGCTGTCAAGGACGTGTGATCAATAGACTCAGCTCTGGAGGAAATGGCGGTCCATCAACCTCTGTACCATAATTTCGTCCCGCTAATTATCTGCATTTATGTGTCAGTTGATAAGAGCAATTTGGTAGTCCACGATGACAAGATATCAAAGCATATTAATATATTATTACATGTATTATGTAATGCAGAACCAATTCTATCATTTTCTTTCATATGTGCAAGGTGCTCGGTATCAAAATCAGATTCTCTCCAGTTAGACTCTGTCTAGGCAACTGCTGAAATCTTGAAATTACCAGGTCAATATGCATTCGCAGTTCGTTCTCGGAGAAATTGGCCTATGGTGGTAATAGACTTGCGTCTTGTGGTACTGGTGCAGCATGTGAGGAAAAAAATCAATGGTAGGGTTGACATTGGTGGGGCTCCCGACGGTAACTTTGATTCGTTGTATTCTCGGTATTTATTATCTCCGGCAGAACAACTGTGTAAATGGATCATTACATGGTTTTGCAACGGTGTCGACCTATGCTTTCAACGGAGCAAAATAGATATTCTGTTTGCAGTTGCATCATAGAGATGATAACCTATTCTGAAAGGTAATTTAATGTGAGCAGTATGTCATTGAACACTGTGACAGTGCCAATTCTTGGTGAAGTGGCTGCAGGCGGAGTTGTAGTAAGAATACCGTCAAAATATGATCAGGTAATGCACACTATTTTACTCTCGAGCTAAGGTCTTTGATAAACTGGAGACTCTGCATTGAGAGAACAGTTATACCCTTAGAATAACAAGGTTCTAACTCTCTTCCATCAACTTGTGAGAAATTGGTGATTGAAGTTTCTTGTGCTCATGTAGCTTTTAGAGATACGACTTTTTTTTTCTTTTAAGTAATACTTACAAATTACAAACCGAAACCGCTCGATACTTTGATACACAATGGAGATGGCCTGTAGAAGTATTGTGTGTAACTCTTTTTCAGCCAGAAAGTGGAGATAGAACCTTGTCATTCTAAGGGAATAACTTAACTGTTCTTGCAAGGAGTCTCCAGTCACGAATATTATAACACCATAGATTTTTGAAATCTTTCAACGTACGCCAAAAAACAACAACAACAACCGCACAACAACCCCCCCCCCCTCCTCCTCCCCCCCCCCCCTCCAAAAAAACCAAACGGTTATACATTATCATTTCCAAACGTTAACAGATTTTTCGTAATAAAAATCTGGTCACCTGGTCCAAACATTGCATTAGTGTGCACAGTAGAAATCAGTACACAAGTGAAACTCGTCTGGTCTATAATGTTGATTTCAGCTGCCCTTTGCCATCTCTAAGGAAAAAAGTGTGTGTTTTAAATCGACCCAGTGCACATATTGATTCGCCCTTGGTGCATTTTTTTTTTAAATGTTGGCGAGACACCCACTGTTTAGATTTTATGAACATACATAGTTTGCGGAGACTGTTGTTCAGAAGGAGGGGGCAGGATTGATCGAGCTAAGACCCATGTGGCTTTGAACCCTAAACTCACTGACATAGTGTCGGAGTCTAATTGCTGGATTGCGGAGGAAGCACAATCTTGAGGATTGCTTGGATAGTTCCCATTTTCAGCTTTCTGGGAGCTGGGAGGTAGTGAAAGAATTCCTTGAACCTTCCCAGTGATAGAAAGTGGATACTACTGCATTGAGGTCAGTCTGACGAAAGGTTTTTGGCTGCAGCCGAAATTTTTAAAATAGATAGGTCTAATTTTATGTCACTGTTTGACGTTGTGCTACTATGGGGTTTGAAAGGTATTAACTTATTGAATACCAAAATTTGGTTTCTCAAACGCAGCCATATCTTTATTATACATGTATCAGCTTTGATTGATGTAAATTCATTAGTTTGACACAAGGTGTTAAAATGCATATAATTTTTGTTTGGTTTATTGGTTTGAGCAGTCCGCAGATGATTGGTGGGCGCTTCTGATATGATCTCATTCTGTCCTATCATTCTTCTGGATTCTGTCAATCGTCTTGCTTTTCCCCAGCACAATAATATGGCCGACATCGTGTCGACGTGCTTTCTCCCAACACAACCTCAAACCAGTCAAGCTGTGTCGAAAAAGAGTTCATTCCTGGACCTGGGTTACGATGCGAAATGCATGTACCAGGGGACAAAAACGTACACGTTTGAATGGCTTTCGAAGTCAGTAGAACAAGCATTCAATACAAACAGCCGTTTGACATAAGTAGTCGCATTAGACAAGCCAGATGTTACAGAGTGGGTATTATGACTGCATTTTAAATCGAGAGGTATTTATTATTTACTCTTTCGTACCATGCCACACACTAAGAACAATCTGAATAAGTTTCATAAACAGACCTGCAGGGCCACAAATTTAATTACATTAAATTTCCTAACAATTTTGTCTAGATCTCTTACATACTAAAAGACAACATCAGCAGCATCAAATGAAAATTCAATAATATGTCACTAGAAGTCTCCTCTAGATTCCTATAAGATTAAGATCATTCTGACTCACTAACAATTTAAGTACTAGTTATATATCTCTCAGATATAGTCTGCCTACTATCTATCAAGCAATATACTAATGTCTCTGGCGACGATGTCCTCTCAGCTATTTGTGCCTACCGCTTATAATGGATCAAGCTCGTCAATATAAACTGACGTAGTTAAGTCTATTGGATCTACTCTAGGATGGGCTGGCAATCCCCAGCCTCATCCAGACAAATCAATCCCAATTCCCAGATGTGTATGCCAAACATTCATACTAGTTGCAAGTTAATATAAATCTTTGTCTTGCATTCTTGGGTAGCACTCCTAGCATATGCGGCAATCCTGTTCTACTGGATAAATTATGTTCAGCTCCTCGTTCATTGTTGAATCATCAGAGGACAAACACTTACACTTGGTCCCTGGTAAGGAAAACCAGGGAACAGAAGACAATAGCAGTGGGCATATCTCATTCAAGCATATGGCTTCATCTCAATGCCTATAATGGACTAGACATAAATCAACAGTCTTATGATTCTTCAGGCAGAATCGTGCCGACGCCTGCACAGATTGGAATTTTCTGTATGGAGTAATGAACATAGGTATGGCTACGCTTTTATACTGTGCAGCCACCTGCAAATTACCGTCCAAATGCCTAGATTTGATTGGTGCATCCATGCGAGCTCAGCTCGCAGTATTAATAGATTCTACGTGGGAGTTGGTCACGGCCTTGTACTAAAAACAGACAAGGTCAAATTAAAATGTCAAAACCATTACTGAAATCTTTAAACCCTCGTGCTTTCTACATTTTATGTACGAATTTCTGAACGCGACTAAGCGTCTTAAACTATCTATCCTTATTCACCCCTTCTCTTCCCTTGTAAGTGTTCATCAAAATCACGGGGTCGAGAATTGCACTGTCACTCCTAACTTATCCATTTATTCTATCTTGCCCCACTTTCTTTCCATCTCTAAGAAAAAGTGTTTCAAAAACAAACTGTTCACGAGAACAGTTCAAGGACAATTTACGCTGGTTATAATCAACGAGACCGTGAAAACTCAAGTACTTGCGAGTCGTGACCCAGCACGACAATTATAACATTAACCTTGACACCAGAAGTGAAAGATTTGATTGCGGTAGGCATTTTCCTTTCATGCCTCATGAGGGTTTGCACTTTTGTTTATGAAGACTTGTAGTTGTCTGAAATACTGAGCTAAATTTTGCAGTCAGAGCAGCTTGCAGGTAAATTGAAGTTAACAAACTCTGAATTTCGTTTAAATTCGACAATCCAATGGCACATACTGAATTTTTATTTCGTAGTTTGTGTCAATAGGCCTCGGTATCCCTATTTCATTTTTAGATACACTGAGCAGAAATGTGGCATAGTTTACCAGTCAACCCGAAGTGAAAATGTGATTTTTGAAGTACGTTTTGATTCTGAGAGCAAAGCAGATACAGTACGTATAATCGTGCACTTTCGCTTTTCCCTTCAGTATTTTAAGCCCTGCTTGTGAGGTTACATCGTTCAAGATGCAAGCAAAATATGCACTGAAAATATTATTCATTGCTATGTTGTCTTTCTCCTTAAGCCCTCTTTTTGAATTTACACGGTCCAAGATGTGTTATCTGAGCAGAATTTTATATTTGCTGACGCGTACATCATTGCTATTTTCCCCAAGTATTTTAAAGTCCCTTTTGTGAGGTGACATTGTTCAAGATGGGTGCAAAATATGGACAGAAAATATAAGTCATTGCCAGGTTTTCTTTTTATTTAAGTATCTTTTTGAATTTACATTGTTCAAGATGTGTTATCTTGGCAGAACTTTATATTTTCATCCGCGTACATCAGCGCTTTTTTCCCGTGTATTTTTAAACCGTGTTTGTGAGGTTACTTGTTCAAGATGCATGCAAAATATGTACAAACATGTATAATTTATTCCTAGGTTTTCTTTCTCTTTAAGTCCTCTTTGTGAACTAATATTGTTCCAGATGTATCATCTTAGCAGAACGTTATAGGCACCGTGTATATTTCAATTTTGATTCTCTCGGGGCCATGCTGTTGTGTTCATTTCTTGATTCGTGATGCTTGAAAAATCTATCTACAAGAAGGAAAAGGACAGGAATGCTGGGAGATTTTGTTAAAGCTGGCATATATATTTGAAAAAGATCCTAGATTATATGGCGACTTTTCACGAAAAAGAGGAATATCCACAGCAAGCAGTCTCTCCCTTTGGATGCCAGGGAAAGTAGCTCAATTTAAACCTCAGCTGACCTGTGAACAAAGGACACGTTATATAATGCCATATCCCTCGTTATCACGTCTGGTAGAAGTAAACCGTGGCTCTTGCTCGGGAGATCATAGCAGTGTTGCTGAAGTATTGTATGACATGAATGAAACAGCACGCCATCGTTGTGTTGTAGGAGGCATAGAAAAATATACTCATTTGACATTCGAGAAGCTTTTGTCAGTTTAAATTTAATACATGTACATGTATGTGATGCCCCATTACCTCACCTTGACCTCCCAGATCGCGCCAGGCAATGTTTGTGATATTTCAAAGTTACATACAGAGTACGTTCTTGATTGGACGAAGATACAGTTTGGGTCACGTTTACTTAGCGACCGAGTATGTGGATATGCAACCATACTGCTCCTCGTGCAATAAATTAGCTTATGAGCCTGCATCTTAAATTTCCTTGATTGTCTGATAGAGTACATTAATTTTGATCGTTAGGAATGAAAACGCTGACAGTTGGCATGCCTTTAAATCACTTTTCCTGTGTTAAATCGACCACTGCACATCTGTGAAAATTTAAGAGCTACAGCGCAGTGAATGTCAGCAACCCAGATTGACATTCTCACCGTTATTGATTACTTGCGTGCATACTTTTTTTTGTTTTTGATAGAAATAGTGTATACCAATTCTGTAGCATAGTTAATCATCTCAAAACCCAGTGCTTCATCTTGTTCGTCACGACATTTTTAACGGTTTGTGATTTTCAGCTCAGTAAAACCAGAAAATGAACCGGAAGTACAACATATCGTTTTATATTTAGTATGTGCAGAATCGAGCAAGGATGTATGCAAGGATATCTTTTCAGTTTTCTGCTAACATAACTGTTAATCGCAAAGGTCTTTGTGTGCCTTTCCTTCGTTGGTGGCGTATTTGAAATGCAAGCGTAGGTATGACAGTACTAGTTCGGAAAAGACGCAAATTCATAGTCGTAAGATATTTTCATGACAGCTGCAGGGCATTGGAAAATCACAGAAGACCAGAAATGACACTGAGTTAATCAGTTATTTTGTAGTCCCGTCTAGGCTTTCCTGAGCCACTTGAAGTAAAAGGTCCCGCCCATCGTCAACAGTTTTGGAAATGGTCAACTGCATTTCCGTGTTTTCTGTAATGCTGTTCTTTGTCCGCCTACTGTCCATGCTGACCCACTTCATGCCGGTGAGCAACCAGACGTGCTTGACACATGGCAATTAATTGCGGACATGTCACGCACTAAAATTCTCACTATATTTAGAACCCGAGAAAAAGATGAAAGGGGACTGCTGCTCTACGACATTAAAATTTGTGCTAGGGATCCATTATCATGAGAAATTAAGTGATCGATTTAAGTAATTTCTATGTACCTTAAATCAGAAAACTTACAGTGGTCAGTAACAGGTTTTGGAAAATCACTTCTCAGTTGCACACATTTTTAATGAAGGATCAGTTTCAGACGTGGTGCAGTAGTGAAAGCTGCTTATAGTTAGAATAAAGGAGGGAGTGAGATGAAGATGTAGCCACCGATGACGATAGAATGCAATGACTATCGCCAGCGTGGCTGTGAGCAGACTTATCAACCACTCCTGAAAACACGGGATTGTCCCGGATTTTAGACCTGGTCCTGGATTCCCGATAACAGCTTGGGCGATCCGGGATTCTCAGTTTTACTCTGGGTTTTATATTCCCACTTTGGTAAACAGAAGGAAACAAAAAAAAAAAAAAAGCTCTATTGTGAACGCTGTTCTTTTTTGTTTTGTTTATTATTCATTCTCTTGTGCCGTTAAGCCTCTAAGGGAGATGCAGCTTTCGGGCGTGGGCCTAATGGGTAGTTTTGCCATTCCGAGGTTGATTCTTTCAGTTCTTTCTTTGACACCTTCTATCCATCTTTTCCTAGGACGCTCCACTCCTCTGGATCCAGGCCTTTTCATGTCATAAGTTCTGTATGCTGGCCGTTCGCTCAGAAGCCTCATGAGGTGACCGAATCGCTTCAGCCTTTGTTTTTCTCTCTCTCTCTCTCTCTATATATATATATATATATATGTTCTAGGCATGGCTTAGTCCCCACTATGTCTCTGATGACTTCGTTCCTGATCTTATCTGGTCGTGTGACGTTTAATGTCTTTCTGAGACGCCTCATCTCGCAAGCTGTGATTTTGCATTTTTGTCTTTGGTTAGGCCATATAATACTACCGGGGAGAAAAAAAACGAATACATAGTTGAATTCTACCCATTTGATGAACTTCAGGATACTGTGAGTGAGTAGTTATGTTTACTATTGTTGATCTTGTGTTTTCACTCAAAATCCTAAATATTTGCTCCTATTGTCCCTGATTTGGTGTTGTGGAAGTTGGCAGGTGTGTGTGAGGTTGATGGCCAAGACACACTATGATGCTGGATAGAATGCCTTATTTGATAGTCTGACTTTTAAGTGATGTTGATGGTCAAGACACACTTTGATGCTGGATAGAGTGCTTTATTTGATAGTCTGACTTTTAAGTGAGGTTGATGGCCAAGACACACTATGATGCTGGATAGAGTGCTTTATTTGATAGTCAGACGTTTCCTGTCGGACTTCCATGTATTAACAATGCGTTTAGAAGTCTACTGAGAGGAAAAAACAACAACTAATACACAGGTGAATTCTACCCATTTGATGAACTTTAGGACATTGTGAGTGACTGGTTCACTATTGTTGATCCCGAAATTTCACCCAAAATCCTAACGGTTTGTCCATGATTTGGTGTTGCGGAGGTTGGCAAGTATGTGTGGGGTTGGCGGTCAAGGCACACCATGAATGCTGAATTGAGTTCCCATTGCCCATAGTCTAACTGTTCCTGTCGGATTTACAACATTGTTAACTGTGCGTTCAAAAGTCTACTATGTGCAGGGTTTTCACTACTGCTGGATCCAGTTCCTGGTCGGTCTTTGCAGATTGGTCAATCATACCGTTTTCATAATAGCTTTCATGACACTAATGACTCGTAATGAGTTCAGTGAAATGAAACAACAACCCTTGTTTAGAAGAGGCGGCGCCGGCGACCCTTTATCTGGCCACGTCGTCTGCAATAAAGAACAGGTGCTTTTGGTTGGCGGCGGCAACACGTACATGTGTCTCCAAAAACACAAGTTCAAAGCGGCTCCTTTTTTTTTTTTTTACCGTTAGTGAAGTTACCGACGATATGGAAACGTATTGTAGCTTTATTGTTTCCTTCCTAAGAATCACGGAAAGAATTAATCCTCATGAAATTTTGTCAATTAGAGATTATAAATTTGCTTTTTGTCTTGTTATTAGATGGGCGCTGAAGTCCGAATGCAGTGCACGAATCTAAGGCCCAATTAAAATTTCCCTCGGGTATTTGGGGAGGTTTCTAATTTGTTGTCGTGAACTGGTTTGAAAAGGAAATGAAAAACCTGATTTTCCGTTAGTATGGCGTGTTTTACACCGCATGAAGAGAATGACCGTGTTTGCCATTGGGCCAATGAATTTTTGGGACACTTTTAGGGTTAGAGCTAGGATCAAGTTCAGCTAAACGAGCACAAGTTTTTGTCCTCCATGACATGGCCACGATACCTTTCTGAAAATGGCCACAAATCTGTAACAAAAATCCATATTTGGGTATTTTTGGCTACAGGTCAAAATAGCCCCTATCTAACAAAACAAAAATGACCGACTCTTGGTCCAGCAGGGAGAACCTATGAGGCAATCTGACAGACACAGCATGGAGCCTTTTCCAATCTCCTTCGGTTCGTTGTATGTTATTTAGAATGCAACGGGAGATCTGGGTACATTTCTTCTAGGATGAGCTTTTTTTTATGTAAGAAAAAGAAAACTAAAACAGTGGTAAACCCGATTATTATTATTTTTTTAACCTTTCACCTCTCCCAAATGAAACAACAGCAATTCCGTACATAACAAGCCCATTGCCCGAGGTCCCGTTGAAGAGACATGCACTGAATGGCGTAGCCATATTAATTGTTTTTGGTGAGTTGGGTGTCCTCGGGCGGCCGAGTTTTGTTATTGGATACATTCTTATGATAGTCAGCAAAGAGGCAGTAAGAGTTAACAGCATATCGCACCAGCATTCCTCATTATAGCAAAACAACAACAACTGTAGATCCGGTTATCCCCATCGTCCACTCTGTACAGCTGACCCCATTTCTTCATAATTGGTTCGCAGAATTCGCGATGACTGTCCGACAGTCATCGGATTCTTTTCTTATGATAGTCAGCAAGGAAGCAACAAAAGTTAACAGCAACTGGCACCAGCTTTCCTTAGTTGAACAAAGCAACAACAACTGTAGATCCGATTATCCCGGTAGCAAAACGAGAGATTTTTTTAAAATCGAGGATATACCCGCAAATCCATGACGAATTCAGAGGTTAAGAAAAGCGGAAATTCCCGAAATGTTATTTATACCGGGGGACGCTTCTAATTTTAGAATGGTGTTTTCTCCGTGTCAGCATTTAAAAGATCGTTTTCGGTGACTATTTTTGCTATCAGTAATTGCGTTGCCCTGTAAGATTCCGCCCGGTCAACACAGGTACTAGTTTCACTCAGGGAAATCTCACCCATAAACCAGAAATAGACCTGAAATAGCCACATGAGATTTTTTCTTCTACTTTATCAACTTACTGTAATTATTAGTTCACATGGGGTACCAGTTTTCATATACAGCCCCCAACGCATGCGATATAAATACGATCATCTTCATTGGTTCTCAAGCAAATGAAGGGCAGGTGTAAAGAAAATCAGTTGTTACATGAAGAAGAAACACAAACATCAAGGTGAAGACATGTTATTCTGTGAAATGCTAGACAATGTCTGTGACTATTTTTTTTTTTAACATTGCCTTTGACCAGATATTGTAGATCACTTACCACACCATCTTTTACCTATGATTGCATGATCATAAAACCAGTGTTTAATTGTACCTTGTAAGGCAACAAGAATTTCTTAAAGCTGAAATTGCTTTTATTTCAAACAGCCCTTGAGTTACCTGAGCGGATTATTTTTATTTTCTTCAGGAAGTACATAATCTGAAAAGTACACACATTTAATGATTTATGTTCTGTTGGCTGATAAAATTTTGTTACAGTTGATCTTTTATTCCAGGGACCAATATCCACAAATTGCCAGGCTTTGGCAGCTACTCAGATTTTTTTTCCCCCCTTTCTTTTCAAGAAGTATATGATCTGAAAAATACACACGTTCATGTTCCTTTGGCTGATAAAATTTTGTTACAGCTGATCTTTTGGTCCAAGGACCAATATCCACGATAGGTTTGGCAGCTCCTTGAACTTTTTTTTTTCTGTTTAAATCTTGAGAGTATAGGATATGTAGGGCCTAATTGTCTCTAAAATGTTTTTAACTTGTGCTTTACAGGAAATCAGGGCCAGCCGTCTCAACAGAAAGGTGTCTGTGACAGTCCTGTGGTTGTGACCACTCCAAGTCCAAAGAATTGTTCTGATAATCTGCCGCCCCTTACTGTTGATGTATCGGCTCCGGTAAGTCATGAGGGAAATGCTTTTTGCCTGAAACTAGCGAAGTCCAAAACCTTACGCAGTATATCATACCTTAATGGCAGCTGATTAATTCGTATTTTGTATTTGTATAACTCTTTAACCCTTTGAACACTATTGCCCGGTACACCGGTCAAATTCTACGGCGATATATACACTATTGACCGGTACAGCGGTCAGAAGGGTGACACCGCATATTTGTGCTCCTACGTCATCAAAAGTTGCGTTTGGCCGCTATTTTTTATTCCCAGTTGTAAACAAAGAGAAACTAGAGCTGGCGCGTAGTTTGGATCGAGTTTTTTTGTGAAATTTTCGTGATGAAACGAGCATTTGATGAACCCTCAACCTCAAGGGGTAAAAGAGGTAAATCAGTATTATCAGCCCAAGCTGTTAGGGAGATGATTCTCGATTTGGATGATGAAGAATTAGGTTTTGACGAATATTATCCAATGAGCTATGTTGAAAGTGTGTCTGACGATGAATTAGGTAGAGACCTAGACCAAGACATAGAAGTTGAAGAAGAGCCTAGACCTGGATCTAGTGGTGAATGTGGGTGTGTCCCAAGAATGGGGCGTCGCCTGAGCGTCTTGATTTCTTAGCAACAGGCTGGTACATAACATTCTATAATACTTACATTTGCTCCCTATCCATCAATGTTGTGTTTGTTGTGTTTCCATCATTATATTACTGTCTATGAAAATGGCAGTTTTGGGCTGGGGGACCAGGGGCAGGGGTTCATAAGGACAGGGGGGACCAGTGTTCAAAGGGTTAATCCCATTTGGGAAATTTGCCTTTGTGCCATTGCAGCCCAGTTATAATTGGAGCAGGCACATCGTCGCCACAGTGCAGCGCCAGTTGGCGGGTTTGGTTTTTTTCTTCTGGGGGGGGGGGGGGGGGAAGAATGGTAGGGATGAATTTTATTTAATTTTGCCCGGGTATTAATTGGTATTCAAAGAGACATTTTTCTCCAGCCTTTGTCTGCACGTATATTTGTAGATACATTATGTTCAGCAGCTTGTGGCAACTGCAGATGCAAATCTTGTTAATTTAATTTGAAGGCTCTTAATTACAAAAAATAATGGGCAGTATTCGCAGAAATGGAGATAGTTAAGTAGTGAACACTGATAAATCAATGTCAAAATTGTGAAATGTAAATGTTACAGTAACTTGAGATTTGAAATGCATTTTCCACTTTCTTCACAACTATAAATCACATGTTTTATTTCCTTGTGTGCAGATAGTCATATCTGTTGTTGTGATTCTGGATGGATTTCAGGACCTGAAAAAGAGCAACTCTGCTGAAATTTGAGACAGGTTAAGCTTCTGTTTTGAGGGGGATAGTGTTCATTTGTTTGAAAATCTATGTGACTTCTATTTTCAGGTGGTTAAAAAATACATTGGAGGTCCAGTGCAGTCATCAGCTCTTGCTTGGAGGAAACAAGGTAAGTGATGTGTGTCTTTCTTTGTTCTGTCATTGAGTTCTGTTTAATGATGATCAGATTTGAGAAACATACACATACATTGGAATAGATTTTACCAGAAAAGTTGGAAACAAGTGAAAGAAGGGAAAAAACAGTGGATGATCTACAAATGGTATAAAGTGGATGAAGGGTATAGTTTCAGAGAACTTTATAGATCCAGTCTAAGTAATTTCTGTCATGAAGCACTTATATGCACATGTTGTCCGTACTTGAGATGAAGCCCCATCATCATATTAAAGATGGTTTCAGGTTAATTTCCATTACTGTCTGGAAAGTGTTTGAAGACGTGTCTGTGGGAAGGTTTATTTCTTGAGACTGTTTTGTGGGCTTTGCTGATGAAAAGCAATACTGTGCCAGGCTCATGCCATTTTTTGTGTGTGTCAATTTCGGTGCCATGTTAGCTACATAGAAGATGCAGAAGATTGTTTTTGCCCTCGGCAATTCACCTCAACAAGACACACAGCTAGATGTGTGCCATATTTTACTAAGGTTGCATGCCACGTTACTTCATGTAATAAGCCTATTATTGGGTTGTGATACACATTTATGTCATGATATATTAGATATGTGTACCATGTATATGCTTTTAAATACTTAGTGGAAATGAATTTCAATCATTTCATCATAATAAAGTGATTCTTATCTTATCTTAAACTAACTACAGGTGTAAATTTTATGTGAGAGTGAAGAAAGTAGCTTGGAGAAAAGTAATTGTTACATTTATATTTGTTCTCTGCTGCATTAATGAAAGTGATTTTTTGTTTTGTTTTCTTCTTTGTTCCCAGCAGCTCAGGATTGCTTCATTGACGTTTACATCTGTTTTTTCTGTGGTGAGGAATTCCCTTCCAGAGCGGTCTTGCAAGGCCATCAGTGGACGTGTGACATGAAGCCTCCTGAGCTCCAGGCAGTCACCCCACCAGGAAAAGCTGTTCTTTCCCGCTATGATTCCCCTGCAAGCCCTCTCCCACCCTTGCTTTGCTTCACACAGGAGGGAGAATCCTTAGCCCTTACTCCACCCAAGGAAACCCCATCACAGCACTGCCATCGGCCATCTAAAGACAAGTTAATGTCCGCATTGGGACTTCTGCCCAAAACCAAAGCTGCGCAGGTGCCAAAGCGGAGACGCAATACAGAGTGTGAAAGTATAGACTTGGATGATGACATTCCAATATCACCAACAATACCTCGAACACCTAAACTTCTCATATCCCATTTAAGTCGTGATGGGAGTGAAAGTTGCGGGACAACCCCTTCTCCATTTCGCAGAAGATTATCACTTTTCTCCTCTCAGCAGAGTAGAAATGAAAAGGATGAAAATGCTGGAAAAACAGAACAAGGAGAGAAATGTGAAGAGGAGAAAAAGGAAGAGAAGGCATGTATGGCTCGAGCCAAATCTTTATACAGTCTTGACTTGACATCACCATTAGGTCAATTTGTGATCAAGCATATAAAAGGGGACCCAAATCTTTACATATTATCTGATGTGGAAAGTCATTGTTTGACTTCAACACCGAAGAAAAGTGCAGCTGCCAGTCGGTTGCGAGAGCGTCATGTTGTATACCCTGTTACATTCCGTGGTTACCCTGGCAAACTTTCTTACCTACACATGCATCAGTACAAGTTCAATAGGCAGCAGAAGAAAGAATTCATGCAGCGAGTGAACACAGGACTAGACAAAAGGAGCAGAAAATTGGCCAAGAAAATGAAGCCTTGTAAGGTCAGATTAACACGTTTAACCAAACATGATTTGAAGAGGTGGATGCCTTCTCAGAACCAGATCACTGTGGCTTTGAAAATGCTCTCGCCAAATGAAATTGCCTTCTGGACCTCTCCCAAACCAGCGCTCAATGCAAATGCACCAACTGTATTTCCTAGTGGTCTTACATTTTCATCTCCTAATGTGAACAATGTTCTAGGGCTGAGAACTCGGCAGGATGTTGCATTTTTCAATAGGAGTCGGCTCTCTGTATCAAATTATGTCTCAGAGGAAATGTTTGCTGAGGTGACTGCCAATAGAAGAGCAGTATATAAGAGCTTGCTATCAGATTCAACCAGCAGTGAAAGTGGCTCATCAGAAATTGAAAACTCTCATGCTGCGGTTTCTTCACCTTCCATGTCTGTTTTAAGACAAATATTATCCACACCTAGTCCATATGTGACCCCACCAGGATGTCTCCACACCTTGCCGGACATCACTAACATTAAAGTAGAGAGAACTGTGAAAAGTCCCTCCAAACTGGGCGTCCTTTCACCAGTTTCATCTCTGTCTGATTCTCAAATAGACAAGAGCAATGAGGAAGGCCTGAGTGGGTGTAACTTTTTAACAAAAGCAAAAACAAACAAGAATCCGAGTCGTTCGAGTAATACTGCATCAGCTAGTGGACACGCTAGGTCAGACCCACTTCCGAATATTCCTGGCTCCAAAGCCAGAGTAGTTTTAGACTCAAAGCAAAAGAAACCAAAAAGTTCACGTGTGTCAGCATGTAGTGATGCTCAGACGGGAAATAAAAGCAAGGCCAAGACAGTCAAAACCTCTGAACTGGACAATAGAACTAAGTTAGAAAAACATAAAGGGGATCACCATCAGAAAGTTATTTCGAAAGGAAACCAGGCGCAAGTATCAATTAGTTCTAAAGTGAAGAAAGGAACTGATAATGGCAAAGGCAAAAAGAACAATGAAAATCCAACTGAAAGTCAAAAGAAGGTTGATGTTACAAAGACCAGGAAACCCAAATCACAGAGGTCACAACAGACCATTCCACCACTAGTAGAAAGTACTGCGAGTTCATCTAGAAAGCGTCCCTTGGAGAACTCAAATGAAGTTTTGGGAGCCAAAAAACAGAAGCTTGATGCCAATACACTTCCCATGAAAGGAGTTAAAGAACAGTCACCCACAAATACCCCCAGTAAAGCAGTCAAACAGTCTAAATCACAAGAAAGTGGGAAAATCAGTTTATCCACTAAAGCAGGGATGAACAGAGCGGCAAGAGCCTTGAGGAATGCAGTCAGAAGACTGTCTAGAGAATTAAATAACCCTCAGAAAGAAGGACAGACCGGGAAGGAGGAGAAGTCAACTGTTCTTTCAGAAATGACTTCAACAATAAAGAAGTCCTCTGAACTGAAGAATGGACTGGAAAATATCACTGTCAATAAAAAAGGATGTGCTATTTCATGTGACTCGGCGGCATCTACTACCAGTGATAATGAAAGCAAATCATCGGCCCACAACTCAAGGGTAACAGGCTCAGACAGTAGTCAAGGCATTGGACAGAAAAAGCTGAAAGTCAATGGCGAAGAGAATCTTATGTTGAACTCACTACCTCAGACTCATCCCAAGGGAGAGTCAGCACATAATAAGCCCACAAAGTTAGTTGGTTTTATCAGGAAAACTAGACAATCTGCCTTGATAAATCACTCAGGGGCTTCACCTGAAAATGGTGACATTGAGAATAGAGACGTCAATGTACCTGTGATTGACACATGTAATAATAACATATCCAGAACTTTGCTAAAGACGCTTGAAAGTAAAGTACATACATCCCATTCAAAAACCCTTCCACAGGGAAGTGCATCATTTCCCACTGAACTTAAATTTGTATCCTATTCATCTCCACGTTCTCCACAACTCCGCAAATCACCCTCTGCGGCAAACTCACTTCCCATGTCTCAGAAAGGAGGGGCAAGGACGAACCTTCTTTCAGCATTTGTGTTGGAGGAAAGTGATAAGAAACGCGGCTCATCACCGGTAAAAATGTCACCTGCAAAACCAGTTAATGATATAGGCACAAAGTTGATCAGGGACAAACTGAGACCTTCCTCATTGAGAGGTAAAGACAAGAGATAAAGCCTCTCATATAGGTAACATTGTCACAGTCTTGTTTTGTTGGCAGTTTTCTACACAGTACTTCCAGCTTAACTAATTCATTGTCTTGTGTTTTGTTTGTTCTTTTTTAAACAGAGGCAGTGATTCACAGATTAATTTATCAATATAATTTGGAGTGTTATTTTTCAAATAAATTTGTTCCCTAAACCTTGTATTTCATCATTACAATTATTGTAGCACTGCCTCTTACAGAGGCAATTCAAAAGTGGCAGATCAGTGATATGTGTCCAACTGTGAGCTTTATCTGAAAGAAAAGTGTTAATTATGTATGAAGACACCAGGCATCATACTACGGCTCTGTCAGAAGCTTACAACACCTACACCTGGAATGGAATGAAAACAATTCATTCTTCCAATGTTGCCTAGCTCTGGGCAGTTACTGTGGATGGCAAGAGAATACTACAGATCCTCAGTGCCACTTGTAGCAATATTCAGAAGGAGGTAAAGTTCGGAAACAGTAGAGTTTATGTGATCTCATATTAAAGAAAAAACCAGTGGCACTCAGCCTCGACACAATCACAAAAAAAAAAACCGGCGCTCACAAAGCCAGCCATTTGAAAGATATTCCACGTGATCAGACTCTTTAAGACAAGGAGTAAGATTTAGTCACAGGGAACTTCAAATGTTGATTTGTACCCAAGAAATCAATAGCAGTATTCATTTGTTATTTCAGTCTAGATCTTGTCAAGTGCATTTATATTTTGAGTCATTTTTGTTTTGCAATGAGACTTGAATAAATTGGATTCCTCAGTTACCTGCAAAATCATTCTCATCTGAATAGCTTTGTTTCTCAAATGTGATACGTAACAGTACATGTTTGTTGATTGTGGTAGAAGACAGCAATCCTGGCACACCTGCTTCTAGTAAACATACGAGCAAAATTGACACCCTGTAATATTTTTTGGACATGATTTCCAGAGTGCATTCCCCCAGTTTGTGTAGAAAATGTAGAGAAATAATTTACTTCCGTTCCTTCAGAGAATATTTTCGCAATTTTGAGATTTTTCTGAGGATTTATCGGGTTCCCCGTGTTTTTGTTGTTTTTTGTTTACAAGTTACTGTCCTGTTTGAAATTGGTGTCACAAAGCAAACTAAAAAAAAATATCCGTCCCCACCATTTCAATTCTCCAAAATCTAAGGAAAGAAAACATGCAGGTGAAATGGAAGGCACCGGTAAAATTTCAAGTATTGTATATCTGAGCTGTATGAGTGGTGGTAGATCTTGTTAAAAATCCAGTGAGTGTCATTGTTGTGTAGATTGTTGCTTCGTTCTTTTTTGTGTTGCCTTTGTGGGTGCCTTGAAAATTTGGATAGGAAATAAGAAATAACCCAGCATATTTTTCAAGAGAAAGCAAGCCCTAGAAAATATTATTAATGCTTATACTTAATACAGAGGCCAGAAATGAGACAACTAATTCAATAAGTAAAAAAAAGCCAACCAATTACAGGAGCAGTCTTTGCAGGAGGAAATTTTTTTTTTACACAAGCCTGCATTACTTTTATTTAGGCGTAAAACTTTTGGTTTTGATGAAATATGATTCACTAGTATGTACAATTACCTTCATCCATTGTGGGTTATGTAAAATCGTATTGGTTTGTTGTGCTGTCAAATGTGGGCATCAGTTGATATCACTGACAATTATAGAAATTTCAACGCCACCAGTCATTCAAGAGTACTTATTAATGTGTTGTTTAGCAGAGCTGAAGCCAAACAAAACAAATGAATAGGTCGTCATTGTTTTTATTTTAGTTGCTGAAAGTTTTTGAAAACAATTGGCATTGTTGAAAATAACTTCAGAGTGCATCAAAATGGAAAAAAAATCGTCACTGACAGGAAAACTATTGTATGTCAAAATTATTTCCGAGGAGCAAAAAACTGTTTTATCCATGTTATATGTATTGCACAAAAGAACTATTTATTCCAGATCGATTCTTAAAAATAGGAAGCAGTTATGATCTTGTAACCTAGTTCGTTAGATTGGCAAGATAAAAAAAAATACAGTATAACATGTAATTGGATATTGAGTTGTTGGAAAATTTGACAGACAACTGTTTTCCTGGAGGGCGAGGAAAAAGTGATAGAACAGCATCACTGCTCTACCATAATGGCATATGTCAAACTTACTGGTACGCCAAAAGGCAACTGACGGGTCATTGCCTTCTTGAGCATGAGTGCTATCAGATAATATCATAGAAAAAGAATGCACCATAAGGAAAATGTCATAATCCAATGGGTTCATTTATTAATAGCACAAATCACCAAATGGCAGGAAAAAAAGCAGTTTTTTCTTAATATCTTAAAAGTGTCAAAAATGACGTATGCTATTAGTGTAGAGCAGTGACGTCATGGAGACAAATGTCACCATTACCCTATATTGACCTTTTATATGGGCAATAATTTTTTTGCACAGGGGGCACAGGCCTGATAATCCTGACATTTTCATCATGGAGTTGATAGAAAGCTTGGAAACAAAAGGATAAATTCCATTAAATGATAGTCTTCTACTCAGTTTCGACAGTTGGGGTTTACTGTTACTTTTCACAAAATTGCATGAGAAGCCAAAAACTGGACAATTTCCACTTGATTATATGTCCTGATTAAATTTTGACTGATGTTCTATAGAGACTTAACTCTTTTGATACAGACCTGTCTTTTTTTCCAAGGACAACATCTTAATACTGATGTTTTGATGGCATTTTCTATCCATGGATATTTTTTATGCACCAATCTCAATGAAAATTTCATAAAAAATGAATGAAAAGAGTACTGAATTGAATAAAAGAAACAGAATATTATGTTGTGTCTTCAGTGCGTTATTTTCCACAAACTTTGGAAAATATGGGAATTTCATGTTCTGCAAAAATTGTTTGGCCTGAATGCATTAACCATACAGCAGTGTGTACTGTCTGTGTGGTAACTCAACTATATGTCCTCCCAATCCTGATGTTCAACTATTTATGCAGTGTGGCAATAGGCTAAACAAGCATACCATACAGGCCACACGATTGTCACATAACATGCATTGGAGCAGTGGTTCTCAGCGTGGACGATTTTGATTTCTAGGGGGGGCAAAAAAGAAGAAAAGGGTAACAAAGAGGTGAAAATGATGAAAGGAAAGGGGGGTTGGGGGAGGACTGGGGATGAAAACATGAATGGAGGATGATTTGGTGGCAAATACAGGGCAGACAACTCTATTGTTCAACAGCATCGCGATGAAAGAAAATTTGGAGCCTTAGGGATTGATTGGCCAGAAAAGGTTGAGAACCGCTGCTTTAGGGCAAAAAAATTAGTATTGTACATCACACAGCAATGGCAGAATTGGGCTTGATAAGGGATGATGATCCTGCAACCCGTATGAAGGGGGCTAAAGTAACACACTGTCATATCAAGTATGGCTGAAAATTAAAGTTTCATACCAAAAAAGTCAAAATTTATAGGTGACAGTAGCATTCTCGCTTTTGAATGCACTTCATTTTGTTACCCATAGGAAATGAAATTTATATCAAGTATTAGCAAAGATGTAGTAGCTGAGGTAATGAGGAGATTTTGGATTGCTGGGGATCAATGGTGGAAGACCATACCATTAATTTATGCACAGAGGTTAGAATTTATTTTATTATAATTTGTATAGAGTGCATTGCTTCTCTTCATTGTGTTCATCAGCTGAAAGATCACAAAACATGACCTGCACTAACTCCTTTTTTGCTTTTCTTGTTAATGAAATCCATAGATTGAAAAGAAAATATTTAACTGAAGTATTGCTGTTTTCCAAAGTTTGTGTGCCTTTAAGAATATTAACCCGTGTGCAGTTGAAGGATTTTAATTCAATGCTCCAGTGACTAGGTTATAAGACAATCGCTCACAAGAATCAATGGTGCCTATGAGTCCTCATATGACCTGATCGTTGGTGGCACTTGGTGAGTGCTCAAGTCTTATGACGCTATCACTGTTGAGGGGGGTTAGTTTTCACTCAGTTATTAGCCAGTGGAGTCGTTTGATTTTTTTTTCATTGCAGATCTATCAGTAAAGTTCTTTTAGGGAGGTTACGTAAATTAATGCAAGTAGTAGTTTTTAGCAGAATTATGCTTGTTTTGAAGTTGCCCTTGGGCTTTACTAGAAGCAATCGCTTCCACACGGATCAAGTTTTGCAAATCTGAAAATACATCATATATGTATGCCATTTACTCTGTTTTGAATATGATATCAATTGAAGCTATTTAAGCCTCATTACGACCAAAAGTACTGGGTGAAATTTTGACATTTAAAACGTGTCATTAGCAGTGGCTGTTAATTCTCACCAGTGACTACTTTTGTACCATAAACTTCATGAATATTTGCATCATGTAGGAGAAGAATGATTGATTTGGGGAAGCTGGACATAGTGACTGCAGAAACTGAAGAGACTTTTGTATAACTAACTATGGTATTTTAACATCTAGCACTTTTGTTCACAAAATAAAATACATGTACTTGTAAGAGCACACTGATGATATTTTGTGTTCTGTTTGGTGGTGTATGCAAATGACATGTGTACCTTGAGATTAATTTGTCACTTTGTTGTTTTTCAATGTGCCTTTCGTGTGTTACAGATAAGAAATGAAGTCCTTTGTGGTGATTTTTTAGAATTTTTTTTTGTGTTTGTGGTGTAAATATATTATGTTATTTTTAATTAGTAACCTGAAGACACTCGGTGCCATTTGCAATTGTAAATTTAAATGAGTTAAATAAGTTAATATCTCTCTATGCACACTGCTTCTGGCTAGGCACTTTTGATAAGTTTTCAGGGAGAAAGAAGGCTGAATCAAGAAATGAGCAGACTTACAGTTGTATAAGCCTGTTAAAGTTTAATTATTCTTTATTGTAGATGGTATTAAATTTTTAAAACGTGGAAGTTGCGATTGAATGAAGAAAAATAGAGGACGTGCAGGTTTTGCACTGACACTTTTATTATATTCTTGGTATGAAGTAAATTTCTCCTTTCTGTAATTTTCCTAAGTATCCTCCCCCCCCCCCCCATTTGTTTCAAAACAAACATTCACGGTTCCTGAAGATAAAGAATAGGTAGAAATTAAGAAAATGTGGACTGTTCTTAGTGTACTTCTCATATAAGCAACTGAAAACCTAAAATAGTGGGTATTTGACATGTACTAGTGGATATTCAAATCTTGAATCACTTGACTTCTAGTGACACTGTCATAACCATTACATTTTGGTATTTAGAGGACCAGTAAACTGGGTTATGCCTTCCATGTATATTATTATAATGTCAAAATGTCACATGCGTGAACAGCTGTGGTAACTGCACAGTAAAGTGTGATAATTAGAGCTATTCTGGGCAGTACCTTACTGACATTCCAGTTGTCTGCGTTCATGACAGAAAAACATTTGAGGAAAGGAGACAGGATTTTCATGCATTGCAACCACCAAGAGTTCTAAATTTTATACTTCTGTTTTGTCTTTCTCGACAGTCCTCTTATCATGAGTTTTTTTGTTGTTTTTTTCCTTTGCAGAGTTCGTAAGAAATATTGATGCAGGTTTATTGAGGAAATGAAAGCTTCCTCATTTTTTGTGTTTTTATGCAATGATCAGATCTGAATGCCAAGCCAGTAAATATTTTTCCATGTTAGTTGCAAGCTCATTACAATATCAAAATGTGATTTTTGAAAGGCTGTTGAGTAGCCATGTCACGGCCCTTTTTCTGTCATGGTCATTCTCTTTGGTGTAGGTTAAAAGTTCCAAGATGAATCATTACTATGTAAGCACATGTATTTTGAGTATCATGACCGTCACATCAGTGGTGATTCCCTGAGACAAGATTCTTTCACATTGGTTCAAATTTTTGAAGTTGCCTCTCAGGACAAAATATTTATGAAAGACTATTGTTAGGGGCATGTAGTATTAAAACATTATACAGCTGTATGCCATTGCTGAGCAATAAAAACAACTCAGCACATTGTCGCTATGCTGCAAGACTCCCGTAACTAACATTTCGAAAATTTTACGGGAGAGCCAAATAACTTATTTTCTTTGGCTTATTGCCACCAGCAAATTCTAAAGACAACAGACTTGATTATTGCAACATCGTTATTTATAGTAACTGAGCCACGAGCTTTTGACACAAGGTGTGCCATTGATTCTCAGACCCAAAGGACGAAAAAGTGATTTAGGCCAAAAATGTTAGTTACGGGCGTCTTGCAGCCTAGCGACAACATATACTTTCTCTGTTTGGCTATGTAATGAGACTGCACACCCCTAACATTCTTCATGAAAAACAATGTTTACCTCTGCTCGTGCTACCTAAATGAATCTGTGTTAGCCCACAGAAGTGTTTGAAAAAGTTACATCTGTCAAATTTATTTTTGAAAACTTGTGATACTCATACATGTGTATTCATTTTCACCTCCTTCCAAACCACATTTGATGCTGTAGGGCAGTGATACGAATCATGTTCTTTCGGCTCATTCACCCAAGACTTCGTGTTTTGAATCTTAAAACTGGTAACTCCAGTATTTTTAGATTTCAGTTTTCTTAATTTAGCTTTTCAGGTTTTTTTCAAATCATACTCCTTCAGTTGTCAGTCCAGTATTGATGGAAATGACCAGTTTTTAAAAAAACATTTCTGTTTTAAAGAAAAAAGAGTGGAACAGTTTATGCATTTTTGAAAAAAATATTGGAAGAACTGGTTGGGGAGTTTCAGCTTTGAGGAATGTTTTTAGTAAAAATAGTATGTACATCGGTTAAACAAACACTTGTGTCTTGAAAAACATTTATGTATGTAGAGTCACATCCAGCTTTATTGGATAGCCTTAATTTTCATTTGTAATCTTTGTGAACCCCAAAATGGAAAAAAAAAGTTCTAGCACTTCCAATCACTAAAATGAACTGTAACTCAAAACTGCAAGTTACTTTGTGGTTGCCGGTCAGGGAGTACAAATCCGTGTATACTTAAAAAATTAACCTTTCAAGAACATTGTTATGATATATCATTTGAGGTGGGAGCTGGCTGTGGATTGATTTAAAAAAGGTTTACATGAACTAGCAAGTTTATTTTGAATTGTGAGAGGCCTGTTTGTAAACCAAATCTTGTCAAATCAGTGCATGACATGGCGCTCGGCTTATGAGTTACATGTAGGCCCTACACACTGCTATCGACAGTGTCTTGTTGTCACAGTGTTGAATCGACTATGAACAACTTGGCAATGATATCACACAGAACAAATTTATCATTCATTTTTGTGAGTCCCTGTTCCATGCTGTATGTGCAATACTGTTTAGGCTGGAGAAATTGTGAGAGCTCAAACCATCTTAGATATGTGGTGAAAAACGGTATGTATTTATATAAATAGAGTAGTAAGTCCTTCTGTGGCATTAAGGGGAATGGAGAATATGCATTCTCAACTTTCCAGTGTTTGAAACTGTGAGTCTATGATGTTAACTATTGCTCTGCCCAGGATAGGACAGAGTGGAATTGACAGGTATTAAGAAACTCGGGGAGTTTTTTCTCTCTATTTTCTAAAGCACAGTTGCTTTTTGTTTGTTTTGTTTTCATGATGGGTTTCAGATCTAGGTTAAAGCGTAATAATCAGTGACAAAATATATTCTGTGAAATCAATACTGGCAGGACCATTTAAGAACAGTGTATACTTAAATGTGCAAATGTTTTCAGCTTCTAGATTCTGCAAACATTTTTAGATTTATTTGATTTACCAAGTGTGCTGTATTTTAAAGACATTTGATGTACAGTAATTGGTTGGTTCTAAAACAGTGGGCTATCCCCACATTTTTAGATGGTTTCATTTTATATCGAGAGGACAGGACAGAGGCATCATTAAAATCTAAAGGCGGGGGTGTTTGCATTTACATCAACAAACGCTGGGCCCATGCCAACAACATCACTATTGTAAACAACATCTGCACACCTGATATTGAGGTTCTTACTGTAAACGTTCGTCCATACTATCTACCTCGTGAGTTTACAAATGTGGTTTTCAACACCGTCTACATACCACCAGATGCTAACAAGACCACCGCTGCAACAACCCTTTATAACATCATAAATACACAGGAATCAAAATGGCCAGACGCTGTTCACATCATACAAGGAGATTTTAATCATGCAACCATGGACAACATCCCGCACTACACCCAATATGTCACCATTCCTACTAGAGACGAGAACACTCTGGACTTATTTTATTGTAATATCACTGGCGCCTATCGTTCTTTCCCTCTACCACCACTGGGGAACTCAGACCATCTTATGATATCTATGCAACCAAAGTATCGACCTGTGTTAAAAACTTATAAAGCAGACACCAAAGTAATAAAAACATGGACAGACGAGGCCTGCGACCAACTTCAAGCCTGTTTTGACTGCACGGATTGGGACATTTTTACAAACACATGTACTAATTTAGATGACCTTGTTCTTACTGTTAACTCCTACATCCAGTTTTGTGAAGATCTAATTATACCTAAGAAAAGTGTGTGTGTGTATCCAAATAGTAAACCATGATTAACAAAAGAATACTACTATTTCCTGTTGCACCCACTGGTGCTTAGGGCAGCAACAAAGGATCTCCAGCCCTGTCTGTCCTGGGCCATCTTTGTGAGAGTTCCCCATGAGTGATTGAAGGATTTCATCTCTGCCTTGATTTAACAAAAGAATGCCTTGAAGCTATTGTTGACAAAAAAAGACTCCGAAAAAACTATAGTAAAAGCGACCTCGCTAAAGTAAACAAACAAATTAAAAAGAGAATCAAAGTGTGTAAAAAAGAATACAAAGATAAAATTGAAGCAAGTTTTAAATCAAATGACATGTCATCTGTGTGGAATGGAATGAAACAGGTTACAGGGTACGATTGTATGAAGAATAAAGTGAATGTTGTGAATGAAAGCGAATTTGCCAATGAATTGAATCAGTTCTACTGTCGCTTTGACAAACACGATTTCTCCAACCAACACCAGGAAATAAGAGACAGTTTTGATTTTGATAATGATGAATGTAATATTTGTTTTGATTATGATGCTGTTGTGAAAAAATTTAAATCTGTTAAGGAAAGAAAGGCATCTGGACCAGATAACATTGGAAGCAAAGTAGTGAGAACATGTGCTGAACAACTAGCAAAAATTTTTACTTTCATCTTCAACAAATCCTTTCAAAACCATTACATACCAAACATTTGGAGATTGTCAAAAATCTTACCTGTCCCCAAAAAACCAAAAATATCTGAAATGAACGACCTTCGCCCAGTTGCATTAACTTCCATTATCTTTAAATGCTTTGAAAAACTTGTTTTAACTGAACTAACGAAGGAGGTCAAACAAAATCTCGATCCTTTGCAATTTGCATACAAAGAAAACAGGAACACAGAAGACGCCTTATTGTTTTTATTGCATAACATCTACAGTCATTTAGACACTGGTAAAACCTGTGTTTGTGTGCTCCTAGTCGATTTTTCGTCTGCGTTTAACACCATACAACCGCACTTAATGTTTCAAAAGCTTACCAACCTACATGTGAGTTCTTTTTTAAAGAGCTGGATCTTCGAATTTCTAACACAGAGAAGCCAGTTTGTGGATATAAACAACACATTTTC
Source organism: Onchidella celtica (assembly GCA_963931925.1). NCBI lineage: Eukaryota > Metazoa > Mollusca > Gastropoda > Systellommatophora > Onchidiidae > Onchidella > Onchidella celtica. The sequence goes on along the minus strand of OZ007572.1, from coordinate 22,565,234 downwards.
CAAATTACTCACAACAAACACGAGCGCCCAAGGCTGCGTGCTGTCACCTGCCTTGTATACATTGTATACAAATGATTTCACTGTGACACACAACAACGTTTACCTTCTTAAATTTGCCGACGACTCTGCTATTTTAGGCCTTTTACCTAACTCTGGCCACGAATATTCTAACATTGTACAATCCTTTCATTGTTGGTGTAATAACAACTATCTTCTACTGAATGTTAAGAAAACAAAAGAGCTTGTTTTTGACTTTTTAGGAAAAATAACAACGATCCTGTTTGCCCTCTTACTATCAACAATGAAGAGGTTGAAATTGTCACAGAGGCCAAATATCTTGGCATTACTATTGATTCATTGCTTAACTGGCATGCGCATGTAACATATGTATACAAGAAAGCCAACCAGCGCATGTATTTCCTCAGAAAACTCCGCTTTTTAAAAGTTAGCAAAAGCATTCTGAAAATATTTTACACCATGGCTATTCAGAGCGTTTTGATGTATGGAGTTGCCTGTTGGGGAGGAAACATCTTACAAAAAGATAAAAATAAGATCAATAATTTAATTAAAAAAGCATCCAAAATTTGTATCTGTGATCTGCCATATTTTGATGAGCTGTACACTGGTGCTTGTATTAAAAAAGCTAATATTATTATAAATGACCCCCAACATCCCCTGAACAAGGAATATATAAGATCTGTAAGAAGTTTAAGGCTGTTGTCAAAGAAAACTAAAACTGAGCGCTACTTTAAATCGTTTATTCCATCATCAACTAGGATGTTACAATAATGTCGTCATCTTGATCGTAATCTGTGCACAGTTGAATTATGTCCTGCGTGTCAGGTCAATGTGTTTTAGTTAGGGAAGCATATTGTGTGCATTGTTAATTTTGTTAATTTAGTTAATTTATCAGTGTGTGTGTATATATGTGTGTGTGCGCGCTATGTATCATACTTTCTGCTTCTGTAACTGTATTGTTATGTATTCAATGATCAAAACAAATTTCCTTGTACAAGGACGAATAAAATTTATCTTATCTTATCTTATCTTATTTGTCAATTAATTGTGGACCTTGTCCAACCTTTATGTGAAGTTTTGTTTCCAATTCATAACAAGCATGGTACCCATGTACATGTACCATGTATATATCCATCAGAAAATAAATGAGATACAGGCATTTTGCCAAGATGAAAAATATCTTAACCTTTACCATACGTAGATATTTACTATGTGTCCCCTACGCCATGGGTCATTTTTGGCACAGTCGTATTCGGGTATCTTGTGCTAATCGTAATCTCTACTATTCAGTTTCAAGATGGCAGAGACTATCCTGCAGGTCTTCCACAGGCCTAAATTCATCTTCATCTGACATTGATTGCACATCATCGCTTTCTGGCTCAAGTGAAAAACATGCGGTCACGTTATTTTCTGCCATTGGGCTCTCTGACATAAAAGCAGCACAAAGCCACGATACTTGCATAGTCTAGATCTAGGTCACATGCAGGGGTTTGTTTAGGATGTTATTTTTAGCTTCCTTGTGGCGGGAAAAACCATGGGCGGACATACCAGAAATAGATCAGGGGTGACAACTTTTGTTCCCCCTCTTTGTAGAGTCTGTGCCAAAAATGACCCACGACGCAGGAATCGGGGGTAGGGTTAAAAACCGTAATCTGTTTCAAAACTTGAAATTAAAATTAATAATTATTAATATCCTCAATCGATATATATGTGGCAAAATGGTTAATTGAGGCATTCTTGGCTGCCTATGGATTTTAGGCTAGCCGTTATAGAGTAGTATTGAAATTCCAACCTTCTTGCCATTTTTGACCCACGATGTACGGTAAAGGTTAACCTCAGTTTTCTGAAAACTGCTTTTTTTGGGATAGCATACTACAGATTAAGTATAAACAATGGCACAGTGTAATGGTGTTTTGTGCATGTAATGGAAGAGTTTTTTGCTTCGCCAAAGAAATGTAATGTGTTGAAATAGAGGTGAGATGTGAATAAATATTATAAAATGCAACTTCTGTGCTGGGTGGAAAAGGGGTGGGGAAAGCAGAACGATGTTGGACACAGTGAGCAGTCTTTCATTTCTTGTTGTGTATAGCTTTATATACTTTATCTGCAGAAATTTCAAAGAGACTATTTTGTGGGGGATTATAGGAAATCTATGGGAAGTGTGTGTTTTTATATTATGTGATATTTCATAAGTGCAGTCATTATGAATTTACCTGAACTTGATATCAAATCTGTACTTTGCGTTTATTCTTCTTATTGTTCTTTTTGTCTTGGTCACCTGAGATGATTTTTCACCCCATTTTGGAACAATTTTGATGTAAATAAATGAAAGAAATAAAAGAATTAAAAAAAAAAAGTCCTTGAAAAATTGCCTTTTGTTGTATTAAATAAAAACACTGAGAATAACAGTCATGACCCATTTAATTTTACGTTCTAAAAATGGATTGGTTACAATTGTTGATGCCTGTTTGAAACTGTCAGTCCATCAAAATAGCCTTCCATCTGCTCTGATCAATACTTTATTATTGTCTGTTTTGATTACCCTGTTTCCTCTGATCATATCTATTCTTATCATCATAATTGTCTTGTGTCATCATTAGTTCTGTCTATTCTGATTTGTATTCAGTGACCTTGGCTATTTTCAACTTTTTTTTTTTTATTTGTTTGTTTGTGTAATTAGTCTCCTGGTTATTGCTATATTTTCTGCGAAAGAAAAGAATCAAAAGTGCATTTTTATATTGTTGGTCGACTGTTCAGAGAGTATAGATGTATAGAGAGGTCGATTTGCACTGCGAGACACAGGAGGCTCTGCGAAACCATTGTCAGCATGGAGTGGAAAGTAGGTCGCTGCAGTAAACAATACCCGTTTGTACATTTCCACCGGGCGTAAGAACTTACAAACGGCTCTTAATAGTTTCAGTCAGCCCAAAAATATGAACAAACCACAGTAAACAGTTATATATAGGCACACTATCTTTGGTGAGGTTGGTCTCTTTAAATTCTTCAATTTCTTGTTTACCGCAGGACCTAGTTTTGCGATTTGGCGGAAGTGAGATCTCTCTATACATCTATACTCTCTGATAAAACTAAACTCAAAGGCTATCGTTTGAGGACTGGCTGAGCAGTGAACATAACTCTTTATTTGGCTTTGTAATTAAGCCTGCGGTCCCGTGGCATTAGCCTTGGATTTTAGTTTCAATGAGGTTCCAACAGCCGGCTGACGATTTGAAGTTTGTCAGCCTTTCCGTTAATCCACGCTCCACGTCTGAAAAGAAACAAACTGAAATCACAGGTTTTCGCAGAACTGTCAAGGAGTTGCTTGAAATCTTTGCCTGCCTAATCACAGGACAGGTGGTTAGTTACGGTTTTCATGTCCTTGCGTGAACAGGTCTGGTGTCAAAAGCTGCCAGGAAATTTGTTTCTTCAACAGTTTCTAAAATTTTCATGCAATTGCAGGCACCTGTCACATGACTATCAGGAGAATCCGAGCAACTCTGCGCTGACAGCAAAACCTTCCACTGACACCGAATAAATCACAGAACTCGCTCAATGAAAGCAAAAGTTCTTTAATTTGTTATAACTCTTATATTCAGTACATTTAAATTCACATATGAATGCATGAACTTAAATTTTTATACTATTTCTACTCAACAAACTTTGTTATTGATAAAACACTCACTCCTTTCTCACCTCTGGGATATTGTTCTGTGTAGAAATACGTACAACATTATACTTACAAGTTTGTTTGTATGGTTTTTACAGTGGTGGTAAATAATTATGAGTTTCAAGATGACAAGTACATTTTTCACTCAAAAGTTACCACAGCTTTCAAATTTGAAAGAGCAAAAAAAAAAAGAAAAAGAAAAAGTTCAATATTACCAGTCTTAAAAAAAAAAAGAGAATTAAATGTACGAATTACATAATGATGAGAACATAATACAAAAGATCACTGAAAAATTATGATTCATTGTACAACATCGTATTGTTCTTTTCTGCTCATGGTGTAAACTGGAAAATGGAAGGGTGTACTGTGATCTAATAGGACAGACATACAGATAATGCATTATCTGAAAGTTCAGATTTCATTGTTTCTCTGAACATACGAATCAGCTCGTGAAATTGACAAATCTTGCCCTTTATTTAAGCTTTCTGTGACACTTCAATACTGTGGCAGCATCCAGGATTATTGCCACTTGCAAAAAATCTGGGCTATGGACAGTTCATATTGTTGACATCTGCCACTGACGTTATAGTTGACTAATTATACGTACATTTTCCTGGATACATAATCCCGCTGCAGGTCTATACCTCCAACTCATGACCAAAACTAAAGACAAGAAAGGAAAATGCATTCCCTTGAGTTATGCAAAGTGTGGTCACTTCAAATTTCAGGATAATGCTGAATAAATACAGGCTTAAAAAAAAACAATAGTAACATTGTACATTTTTTTGCAGAAAATATACACAGCATACAAAAATTATAACAATTGCTTTGGTATAGCTATAGATTTTTCTTAGTCATATAAATGTACGTACGTGTACATGCATTCAGCTTCAAAAACACTCCACAGCAATTTGGTCATGCTTTAACACTCTGCTTGACAAATTTTATGCTCAGATCTCTATAATATACATGCACTCGTACATTAATGAGTTTGTTTTCTTTTCCTTCTCGCCTAGTAGACAGAAATCTACAAGTTCCCTCTTATTCACTGCGGATAAATCTGAATAGTGGTAAGAATGGGTGTATGTGGATGAAAATGAATTAGGTATCCTATACAGAACCAGAACATAATGAAAGGAATATGATGGTTCCGAGCTGGCGTTAAATGTGACTGAATCCCTGCCAGCAGGGTAACTTTGATTTTGTTTTCTTTTATTGAAACCACAGAATACACATATATGGACATTTATAAAGGTGCTGGCATTGAAGGCATTAGTAAGGCTATGCCGCAGTTGATGGAAGAAACACTCGTCTGAAAGTTATGGTTTTCATCCTATGAGAGTTCAGTATATATGCATTTAGCACCAAGTGCATTTGTTCGCTGAGGTACCATGCATTCCAGAGAGAATTATCTAGCAGCCCACTCTCTCGGCTGAAAGGAAATATATTCCTTATGAATAATTATGCAGAATTACACTATTGTCTTTAATAAAAAAATATATATTATAAAAATATTGAAAATTAACTATGGAAAGTATAATACATAGGAAAATGAAGAATGCCAAAGAATCATCCATTTAAAAATGACTTGCTGAATTTTAAAGTATGTATGTTTGGGATAAGCTAATTAGTGGATTTCATAATCTCTTATGCTGCACAATTTTTTTTTCTTCATAAAAATGGAAAGCAACCTGTAAAACTGGCTACTTACCCCTATGAGAAAGCATGTACAGCATTAATACTTACTACATAAACTGACACGCTGTCTTTGTTATTCAAATTAAACCAGACAGATGTTAAAGGAGTAGCTGCAACTCTTCCAATTTTGTATTAACTTCTGGTTCATGAAGACAAAACTTCATGTTTGCCACAAAAAAAAGTTCTTTGCTTATTGGCAGGTATGTAACATTGTACTTTGTCCTAAGCAAAGAAAGATTTGTATGCTTAGTTTTGTTTTAAACAAGAGATGAGACGAACAAGAGGTAATAGATGTACTGCATAGCTTCACTTTCTGGCATTGTCTTCTTTTTGGAGGTGAAGTGCAAACACCATCGATGCTGCAAATATAATACACTGTATAATAATTCATTTTTTCTTTTTTCAATTTCATTTGGGGCCACAGTACTGAGACTGCTATCCTCAGAGTAGTGAATGATATTCTTCTAGAGCTCGATAACAAAAGAGTATGTATTCTTGTACTTCTGGACTTGTCTGCTGCCTTTGATACTTTAGATCATAACATTCTATTACATCGTCTAGAAAAGACCTTTGGTATTGCAGGAAATGCACTGTCATGGTTTCAGTCCTATCTTTCAAATAGAAAACAATGTGTGAGAGTCAATGATAGTTGTTCTAATGTCCAAACACTCAATTTTGGGGTACCTCAAGGTTCTGTTTTGGGCCCAATTCTTTTCACATTATACACCCAACCTCTTGCTGATATTTTCAGAAAATATGATCTTCAATACCACCAATATGCTGATGATAGCCAAATATATAAAGCATGTGATCTTGAAAACCTAGATGATACGATAAAAACAATGGAGCATTGCATACAAGAAGTTAAGAAATGGATGGATGATAATAAGCTAAAACTAAATGATGAGAAAACAGAAGTTATGCTCATAACGAATCCAAAACAAAAAATCAATCCACCAGATCTCAATGTAAATGGCCATCTTATTAAAATGACAAGTAAAGTAAAAGATCTGGGCACAATCTTAGATGCAGAGATGTCAATGTCACCATTTATTAGTCAGCTGTGTAAGAATCTTAATTTCCAGTTACGGAAAATCAGCAGTATACGGCACTGCCTAACTACTGAAGTAACAAAACAGCTTGTAACATCGCTGTTTCTCTCTAGGCTGGACTATTGTAACATACTGCTAAGTGGTCTTCCAAAAAGTAAAATCAATAAGCTTCAGTTAATCCAAAATAATGCTGCAAGACTAATAACAAGAAGAAAAAGGATAGATCACATAACACCAATATTTAAGGAGCTCCACTGGCTACCTATTGAGCAGCGAATAAAATATAAATTGGCTTTATTTTGTTATAAATGTGTCAACAACATGTCGCCAGAGTATATTTCAGAACTTATAGAACTGCATCGCCCTGCAAGAGCATTAAGATCATCTTCTGACAACCTTAGACTAAAAGTACCCGTAGTGAACCTAAAAAGTTTTGGTGAAAGGGCTTTCAGCCATGTTGGGCCCAGGGTGTGGAATGAGATTCCTTTAGATGTCCGCAGTTCGCAAGTATTTTCACAGTTTAAAAGGATGTTAAAATGTCATTTGTATGAGAGTTTCTAGTCTATGTAAAAGCTATCTATTATTATTATTATTATGTGTGTATCAATGTGGGTTGTGTGTGTGAGTTTACCCATGTATTTTTTGACATGTTTCTGTAAAGCGCATAGAGCATTTTTGTAATGGATATGCGCTATATAAATGCCATCCATTATTATTATTATTATTATTTAATATTGTGCATATTATTATAACCCATGGTGGCAAAATAAATGTGTCATTTGTTATTACTAGTACTATACTACCAAACAAGCTACAATGAAATTCCACTTCCAAACTGATGCTACAAAAGATTGGTGAAATGAAATACTATGTACTTATGTCTCCTGTTTATCATGGGTGAAAGGATATAATGAATGCTCTCAAATGATTTGCACTGAAAGCATTCAGCCAGAAGGTAAATTTTAGCTTTGTCCACTAGCATGGCTTTAGTAGTGTAGTAAAAAAGAAAATAGCAATTTTACAGAAAAATGGTACAACTTATGATTATGTTGTTCATATAATGTAAGTGTGGATGATAATACATGTGCCCACTTTTTTTTTTTTGGGGTTAAATCAGAAGTGTTTCTTTGGCTCACCTGAAAAATTCAAGGCCTCATTATCTTGCTGTAGTTGATAATGGACAGTATAGACTTGCTCAATTAATGTTGACAAGATTGGAGATAATGCCAGAAAAACCCACAAGCTGTCTGTGTAATGTTGGCTCCAGAATATAATATAATTATGGTCCAATGATGGGAATACAAGGGGTGGGTTGGGGTGATGTATTGCGGGGTGAGGGTAGTGTTTGGTGGTGGAGATAAGTCATACATACATTGGACTGTTATGAACTAAAGTAAAAAATTAACACTAAAAAATAATTACACACATCTATATATCATATTGTAACAAAAAAATATAAAAAAAAGGAAGATGATCTTACATCGGTGGCAAAAAAAAGGCATAATTACAACTGAATACTGACTCCTTTTCAATGCATCCTAGTATCTCAAATACGAATGACAAATAAAGAATTCAAGATAAAATATCTGTTAAAATGTCATAAAGAATTAGAACAGAGAAGGTAGTGGTTAGATTTAGCAATGAGGAGAAAGTCAGATAAACCGACTGACAGACAGAGAGACAGACTGCCAGAAGATCAGAACAACAGGCATCTCACAATACATAGTACAACTCAGCTGAATGCAGTAGACACGATGTTATAATGAAAACCACTGAGACCATATTTATGAGTGTTGCTTAACCATAGTGTTAAGCTGTTATTATGTCATAAATTATCACTGTATGGGGCAGTACTTTGATTTTGTCTTTCTGTGGCATTTGATCCCTCTTGCTAATGCGTCTCCACAATGTAGCAAAAAACTGAAACTCTTGATAGAGCACGACTAACGCAGATCTTCAGAGGAAGAAAGCTATTGTCAAACAAGTATTTCTGCCCTATATTTCCTTATTTCTACCTCCTGTAGGTGCCATACCCAGCTCATGCATTTCTTCCCATTTGATTCCTGTTTACACTACAACCACATCTCAATAAAATATACATTTACAGGTAAGTTACTACAGTATTACATTACAAGGAACCCTGTTCTGTCCAAAGGGGTGACAAAAGAAGGCCATCAATTGGATGTGTGGCCTTTTCAGTCCGGCCAATGTTATTTGACAATATTATTTGACAAATCTGATCCATTACAAACTTTTTTTTTGAGCCACTCGAAAAACAATGTTATTTGTAAATTCACGCCTAATAACACAATCAAGAAAACCCGGTTGCATTTTTCAGCAGCTAGCAAATCAGACCAAACCTGCAATGTTTGTTACTTGGATGCTAAAGCAGCAAAATATGAAGTAGAAAAAGTATGTGATAATTAACTTAAGAAAGTATGCATACAACATAAGCAGTAGCAATGAATCCGAGAATAAACACACACACTTTAGCACCACATATTATCTTCTCAACTGTCAAACTTTTCTTTTCTTGTTTTGTTTGTTGAGTGTGAAATTTACTGCTGACACTGCAATCCAAAAACTCAAACAACACAACAGTTTTCTAGGAATCAAAATTCAAATATAATGGTAATAATGGAAATATAAATGTGGAGGCAAAATAAGCGTTTTTTGCTCTTCTGTTTCGCACAAAAGTAGACAGAATATTGACAATTTTAATATACAAAATGGTTAAATTAAAGAAGGAAAAGAGAAAATCATGTGTGGCAACATCAGATTAATCCACATGGACTGGAATCATGAATCTAAAAGATCTGTGAGATGGACGATACTGTGCCTAATGCCCTGACATGGTTTGCAACATCAAATTTTGTATAGCCTGCTAAGACGACCTTATCGTCAGTGCGCTCCTGAAAATTCATCAGTCGGCTGTTGGAACCTTATTAAAACTAGCTTTTGAAGCTAGTTTTAATAAGGTTCCAACAGCCGACTGATGATACATATTTCAGTGAGCTACCCAGAGTTAGAGATACACTGATAAGACTTGAAGGTTGCATAGCCACTACGTTTGCAAGCTGTGAAGAACTATTATCCACTGGGATGGACTTGTAATACATGTATTTGATACATGATGCAATTAAGGTTTGCTGATTACTATGTGGGTATCATTTTCTGATTAAGAAATTGTGATATATACTGTATTTGTACAAATTATATGAGTCTCCTTTCTGAGCTTTTCAAGACTTACTACCACATAATGTGGAGATGCGAATTCCAAACTTGTCACCAGGACACAAAGCTTCGACAGACAACATTTCGTGACCCTGGTTCTTGTTTGCTCCAACTCCACTTTTTGCACAACTGAGAAATTTGACATTAAACGCTTGTGGCTTTAGTATCATGGGGCATTTGAAACAAGTGTCAAAATGCGCATTTGTTATACCTCTTCTACATACTAAAAGTTCTCCGTTTTTTCAGAAAATGGAGATAGAACAAACAAGGATCAAGGCTGCGATTAACTGGACTGAAGTAGCTGTGTGAAAAATCAGTGCTGCCAATGTCCTGTGTCGGGGTAACAACGGATTCGAAAGTTTTTGTTTGTTCTGTTTGGTATACTTTTAAACACATTAAAATGCACAGTTTCAGTCCTTGCGGGTATGAGATATCATTGCATGCATTGCCGTTCCAGCTTTCAAATAAGCAATTGCAAGGCGAGGGCACAGAACCAGTAACATGTTGCTGCGAACTAAGTTGAAAAAATCAAGCAAAATGGTGGTTGCGCCTCAAAATATCAAGTCCTCAATTTTTGCCAATTTATATTATTGTGTCAGTTACCATTTCCTATTAACCAAATGGCAGATTTTTATCCAAATCTTCATTCTGCTCAATTTTCTCAACTTGGGTCGCTGCACACATATTATTATTTCCGATTCTGTGCACCCGTCTCACAATTATGTTTCAAATATTGTTTTTAAAAGCACCCAATCTGGAACACTGTCTTCAATTCACTTTCTCTCATCACTTACAAAATCATGTGCCTGACCAGATGCACAATTATGTCATGCAAACATCTGTCTTTTACATTATTTACATTCCACACCAGAAAAGAATAACAAGCACATATTTACACTAATGCTTCGAAAGCAAACCGAATTAAAGCAAAACTTTCCCAGTTCTAGTTACAAATAATCATTTTTGGCTTCCATAAAACTTAATTAGCTGAATGAGTGGGAAACTTTTATCCTCTTTTTCTGCCTCAATTTGAAGAAATAACATGCTTTGCTGGCTTCAAAATGTAGCCTACTCTACAAGAGCGAACTACACTGTAATGACAAGATTTGTGAATGCTGTTTCTTTTCTGTGCAGGTTCGAATTTAATCAATAATTAAAATGACAAAAGCATGAAAGAATGAAGAAAAAATTGTTCAATTTCATCAATTCTTACTTTTGAGGTAATGACTTTTTATATAATATATAATGCAAGGAATGCAAGGATGACTATCTATGTCAAAGTACCTCTGCAAACCACATACAATTTACAAAATCGCACTGAAGTATTGAATATACACATCATTCAATGACTGTGAAGAAAACAAGAGGGGAAGATGGACTTTACTGTGGAACCAAGCAGTTTTAGGGTCAATCGCTGCTCAATTCTCGGAGGAACATATGAAAATACATCTTAAATTTTGGCAAATTGTTCTAGCTGAGTTAAATGAAATTATGCACTGAATTTTAAATATGGTGTGGAAGAAAAATATTTCTCTTTCCCTACTGTTTAAGCCTGGTAGAGTGTTGCCAGCAATGAAATCAAAATACTACTGGGTCTTATAAATCAATTTTTCTCCTGCCTTCTAGTTAGCTGTTTCTATGACAATGAAAAGTTGTTGTTCTTGTGGAACGAGGAGGGGTGTTGGTAAAATGTGAGTGAGACTGGCGAAATTGGGCTTTAGGTGAAATTTTTATACCTCTGTACGAAATCAAAATAAGATATTTCTATGAATGCACAAAAATGGCTAATCTTTCTTGTTATAAGCAAATCTCAATTTCCATAGCAAAATTTTTCCCTCTATGGTTTTTTTTTTCTGGAATTTGGTCTCTCACCTTAAGCCTGATTTTGTCAGATCCACTCACAAATTGCACAGTTTGACTTGATTTTTATAGATTTTTGTCAGTTGCAACTAGCTGGGTACAACAGGAATAAAAATAATTATGCTGGTTTTCAGAATACAGAAATAATGATAGTGATCTAGTGACATTAGTTATGTAATTCTTGGGTTGTGAACAAATTTACCATATATGTCCTGGATATTTCCGTCCTTTTTCATCCCTCTGTTATTTATTAAGGTGGGGGCTGTAAGGGTGGGGAGTGTGAGACATCTGGTCTCGGTGAGGGTTTTTTCATGACAGGGGGCTTAACCTTCATTGGGGGTTTGGGTTTTTGAGCAACAGGGGGTGGCCCTGGGGCCATGGGAGGAATGGATGAGGGAACAGGAGGAGACTGGGTGAACTGAGGTGGGGCAGTGTTGGGGCTGGATGTGGTGTTTGGAGATAAGGATAAAGCAGCGATGTCCGCTCGCCGCTGGGCATCTATAGACTGGCCTTTGCTGGGCATGGCACTCTGGGTTCGCTTAAGGGAAGATATTGATGAGAATGTTGAGAGAGGAGACTGGGATGTCCCTCCCTCTGAGGGATCTCTAGTCCTAGCCAAGTCTCCAGGTTCCGAAGATATACTTAGTCTACTGCTTGGGTCTTGGCGTCCGATGGGTGGGGCATTGGCCTTCTTCAAGGTGCCCTGGTTCGACTGGGCAAAGGTTTCAGCAGCACTGATGGTTGGGCTGTCAGGTATGCCAGGGTCTGTAGAGGAAGTTGAGAGATCCCCATCTGGCAAGTCAAGAACTAAGTCCGGGGTGTGTTTGGGGGTTTGTTTGACTTTGACTGCTGGGAGAGACATTCTCTTGTCATGTTTCTGCTGCATTTCCAGAGATTTTAGTCCGGCCATCACCTCTTCCAATGCAGTGTCAATATCCACACTGAAGTCATCTGACGACGATTGCGTGGATACAACACCAGGCACTGTACTCACCACAACTCCCTGCTCAATATCTACACCCCTAGTGGGAATGGCGTCTCTCTCTTTCTCCGAGACTTTTGATCCCACAGAAATAAGGGAGGTTGACATCAGAGATGACGACATAATTGCTGATTTCATCATGTTGGTTGAAGGGGATGTTGATGGTGACGGTCTCACCACAGTTTTCTTCTCTTTGTCTTTCTCTTTCTTTTCTACACTTTCTGAAATTGGACTCAGCTCTGAAGACGAGACAGACACGGAGCTCACAATGCGAGAACTCGGTGGAGTAACCTTGAATGTGTCTTTCTTTCCTCCACTGTCTCCACCGCTGACCTGTCCAGCGTTGCCCCCTCCACCACCACCACCGGTGGTGACAGTGCTTCTTGGAGTGGGAGGAGGTGATAACTCTGCATCCACACCTAGAATATCAGTTTCTCTGATCGCCACATTTGGCTGAGACAATGACTTATCTGATGAATCTAAGCCAGAATCATCGCTGGTCTGCCGCGTGGGCCGTGACGGTAAAGTCATGCTGGAAGTCATTAAGTTTTTGTCTTCCTCGTGGCTATGTTGACTCTTGTTGTCTTCACTGTGGACACATGGAAAAAAATAAATTTCAGGAACAGGAAAAAAATTCAATGGGAAAGTAGTCAGGCTATCAATGCAATAATGTACCTTGACCTGCGCTGAATTAGACTATTCTGGGGTCAAAGATTGAAAGCACAGAGCAGCTTCTGTCCCCACAACATCAACGAATTACCTTGTTGACATCTCTGCAGACCACAACAAGGCCTGCACAACCACTTCCGTAGCCACAGAGCTTTCCATAGCCTCAGTTATCCTTGATATCAAATTCTTGTGTATCAATACATCATGACTTTATTCCCTTTCAACAAAAGTAACCACTGTGTTAACATTTCTAGTGTGTTCAATTCCGAATTTACACTTCGCTGCTCATTTAACTTCTCTCAGGAGATAAATTAAACATCTTTTTAATATCATAAAGGAAGTAAAGCCTCCAATGCAGTCAGGAAAGGCTTTTTAACCGGTGAGCCTTAAATTCTATAAAATATCATATTATGCATAGGGAGACGCAAAGGTGTATTTGGGCACATCTTCAAAGGTCTCGAAGTTCGCTATATTTTTAATACCTTCGATGATTTTGACCTACATCTGAGTTGAACAGAAGAAAGCATTTGAACATTTTGGGCTGGAAAAAAAAAAAAGACCATTTTCTTTGTGTAGAATTAAAAAGTATGACAGGAAAATTTGTTCTGTGCCTCAATTTACACACTGGTGATCGAAATACAACTTTAAAAATCACAACTGTGTATTCTCCGAGTCAGCGGGCCAACTAGCCTTTTTCATGCTGAGCAAAATGATAGCTGATCCGTGACAATAGTTATCATTTCAGGATTAGTTAAGATAACTGTGATCGAGCAACCAATGAATGAATACTCGGCTGCACCAAACTGAAGTTCACCTCATCAAATAAGCTCAGATTGCAAATCGGGGAGTGCTACTTTGTTCCATCTGAAGTTCAAGTGTTTAACACAGGCTAAAAACAGTCTGTGGTGTTTAGCTGAGTAGGTCTTATAAGAAATGGTTTTTTAATGAAGGTTCATATGAGGAAACTGAAGTTTTAGTTGACATAGATGAAAATGAAAGTGATCGAGGTGAGGATTTTTATTTTTGGCAGAGAGGGAAAGTAACTTTGACAACTTACTATGGAATCCCCCCTTCAAACAATGAGTTTGAGTAACATATCAAAGACGGAAGAAAGACCTTCTATTCTGATCTAACATGTTAGCCAAATGTAAATGTGTACACGGAAGTTTTAAAAAAATGGTATTAAAGCTGCGTATACAGGAGGCTGGCCGGGCCTACATGCTGCATCGGCAATATGAATTAACTTTCTGTTAACTCACAGGTCACTGCTTACCTGTGTTTGACATTGATGTATTTGTCTGGAATCAGCCCCTCTTTACCATGGAAACAGCCCTCCCACCAGTCCTGAGACACCTGGTTGTATAGCACCAGAATGTCTCCACGTTTGAAGGAGAGTTCCCTGGGAGAACGAGCCTCAAAGTCGAATACTGCTGTGGCTTCAATAACATCTGGCTCTGAATGGAATAAAAAAAAAAAAAGGAAAATAAATGCAGATACAGTAGAATAATATATGATAAAGAGATACAATGCAAGATAATTGAACTGGATATCTACATGACTTTTTCAACAACAAAGAAAAAGAAAAGGCGGAAATATAAATCCTCTCTGTCTCCAAGAAAGAGACAAAGACATAATATGTATATATATAACTCAAGCACATAAAACTAAGTAACAAAATACACACAAGAACAAACATAAAGAAACTTTTTAAAGTAACTACCACTTGGGTGCTGGACGATGTAGAAATGATTTATTTTGCATCTTATCAAGTTTGAAATTAATAGAATGAAGGATTAGCAAATGCTGGCTAGTGATAAAGAGAAAATGAAAAACAAAATATGAATGTACAGTGTCCAAAACAAAACAACATCCACAGTTTATTAAACAATGCACAGCTATTTGGAACAAACATCTTACTCCACCATTCACATATCAATATGTAAATCTTAGCTTGTTCTCTGCATGTGCTTGCCATTATTATAAATGTAATCTAAATTACACCTAAAGTGGCCATAGATAGGCCAACATTACTTCTGCTCATACTCGCTTGTTATATGAATAATGATGACAACATATTTTCTGAATTCCAAAAACAGCATAATTCACAAATCTATTTTAACAAGGTTATTACAGCACCTGCTGCAGTTCTCCATATATTAGGCAGGAGCATTTTGATAACAAATGGCTTAAACGGATAGAAACTCATGGTTCTAGATTTATCTTTTTCAAACATCTTAGGCATATTTTCCTTGGATCCCTGTGGATAAATTACTTGTTTAGCACTGAAATGCTTCTCGTTTCATGTGAAAGCTCCAAAACTGCCAGATCCTGGTACCACAAAAATAAAGTTAATTCTTTTTCTTAAGTTTATCTAAAATTTGCATGATAGAGTTGCTAGGATTTTCCCCGCTGATCACATGAAAGGTGGCTGCCATGATTTATTTTATTCACAGACTTGCTGAATCATTAGGCTAATCTCACACTATCAGATTTTGTACCAATTTTCACTATGGATGAAAGTGGTTGAACCTTTAGGGTAACCTCATATTATCAAGTTTTGTATCAATTTTCACTATATATCAAAGTTGGTGAATCAGTAGGCTAACCTCACACTATCAAGTTTTGTTTCAATTTTCATCATTCACCAAAGTTTGTGTCAAACACACACGTTTCATCTCCAACTTTTAAACCCTGACACAAATGTATGATTGTGTGAAGATAGCTTCAGACATTAGGACATCACAAGGAGAGATTTGGCTGAAATGACCACAACCAGAACAGAGTAAGTCTTTGAGAAGTAACATGGGTGTGGAGGGATACAGACAAATAACTTTACCAGGACAGAGGAGAAAGGCTTGGGAAACAGTGAGTTTTCTCTGGAGTGTTATATTATGATACACAATTTTACATTTTAGTGGTATACATGAATGTGAAGTACTGTCAGAAAGGCTGAGAAGGTGGAGCAGTGGAACAGAATATTACATCTGTATGTTGAAATATAACAAATTTTGGGAGAAAGAAGGCAAAAAATGATAATTCCAGCATTTGCCATCATGGAGACTCTATGTACCATGATAAAAAACTGCACATGAAGAATGTAAAAATGTTGCTCTTCTGGACCACACCTATGCTCTCAGTTTTCATATCAAAAGAATAGTTTTGCTTATTTTCCACTATTAATTTACAAAAGTCACTGCCATTCAACAACTATATTTTCTATCTTTTAATTCCCACTGACAAACAAATAAAAAAACCACCAAAACTGTAATGACAAACCAAAAGAAATGACTGGTAAAGTGGCTATAAAAATGATAAAATGCCTTTATATTTTGTAATCTAGAAGTATACAATTTCAGATTAACTGCAGAAACAACGTAAATAATTTTTGTGTTATTACAGGTTGAAAGTGGGGGTCGTTTTCACATTCCAAATTCCACCATGTGTGCATTTTTTATTTCTTTTCCTTGGCTGCAAAAAAGATATATAGTTTGAGAAATTTCTGGAAAGAAACAAAAAACAGTAACCTATCCTCACAGCCAACACCCAGGTGGAATTTCTCATTATAGCGTACTGTCATCAGAGAGTGTCACGTTGGGATCACCAAGAAAGCTTTTTGGTATGGAAGTACAGGATATCAGTAACATTTTGCTGAGAGGGTATATTAAGTATTGTTTCCTTTGCCACTTGCTAATCTGCACTTAAGCTGTACTGGTCTTGTACTGATTCAATGAAAAACAATACGTGACCAGTTAATTCTTCTCAAAATATTAACTTTCAAAGATTTAAAGTCAAAACATGGCATAAGGAAAAAGTCATATGTGCAAAGCCTCACTTAAGAAAAAATCCAGACACAAAATAATAAAACATAAAGGAAAAGGAAAGACAAATCAAGCTTTCAGCCAACAGACCATTATCGGGGTAAAAAAACTAACAGTATAAAAGGATTCCTCTTCCTTCAAGTTTTATTGTATCGTTTCTGAATTAATTCTTATGTGAGGCTTTGCAATATACACCTTTTTGTTTTTGCCACATTTTGCTTCAAGTGTTGCTGCTTTCCCACGGGGTCCTGTGGTTTTGTATCTCACTATTCAAGATTTTAAAAACAACTTTCATTTCATGCTGTTACTCTTCACGCACTAAGTTAACACAATGAAAACAAAACTTTAACAATTTAAATTCTGAACGACTAAGAATCTTCCAAACCAAAACCCTGAAGCTCTCACAAAGAAGCTAGAAATACAAGATATTAAGAAAAATAAACAAACATGAAGGTCATGGAGATAACATGAAATATAAACAACAAGGGTCAAGGTTGCAACAACACCAATGCCAATGGCCAAGAAATTCAACAAAGGGATTAACCTACAATGTCAAATATCACAGTGATGGACCAGAACTGAAACTGGAGAAAACAATGACAGAACTCTTCATATATTGAAGTTAACAAATGCTGTGCTAACGTGAGGCTACACTGCCCTC
Source organism: Onchidella celtica (assembly GCA_963931925.1). Lineage (NCBI taxonomy): Eukaryota > Metazoa > Mollusca > Gastropoda > Systellommatophora > Onchidiidae > Onchidella > Onchidella celtica. The sequence continues at coordinate 22,547,578 of OZ007572.1, read as the reverse complement.
TCCCTTCTCATCTTTTGTGTGGAAGAAATGATAAATGACTTACTAAAAATGTTTAATATGTGGTAACAAATTTTAAATTTTGAACGATACTGATGTCATATGCATTCCCCCTCCTGGATTCATACGTGCTGACCTACATTATAAAATGTGGTAGATTTTCTCTAAAATGAATTCGGTTGACACAGTATCTTTATGAAGGCAAGAACACAGCACTGTGCGAATAGGATGAACAAAGCAGAATGAGATAATTTTCACAAATGGTTAAGACAATGTGAGTATCTGATTAGCTCCCTTCCTTCACATTTCTTTCATTTGCTGATAAAGTCTTTTTTGAGGCAATAACAAAATAATAATAGGAAACGACAAAATACTTTGATGTTGATCCTTTCTCCGCATTTTGATTGTTTTTGTCTAACATTGTTTTCAATTACTATAACAGTTTCATTTACCCCTGGGAAGGTTTTTGATGAACTGATTTCTACAATTCTCTAATTCTTTTGTGATTTATTGTTTTTCTCCTTATGCAGGGCTTTGCAACCAAAAAACTTTTTGTCTTTTTTTGCCATATGCTAACTTTTCAGAGGGCTGGCTATACATGGTGACAACGTTTTCAGAGCAATGGCAGTACACAATGATGATGTATTCAAGCACAGGCCTGCACAGGCACCAACAAACACCAAAAGTTGAAACTTTCAACTAATATGAGTCTTGACTTGCTATGTCCAGGCCCAATCTTTTGTTTCACTGGAGCGCCAGTCTCTCCTGCTGCTAAAGCAAAGCCTTAATCAGGTCAATAAAGCAGCTAGCCCACTGCCTACAAATCAGCAAAAACACAGACACTCGGTGCCAAATTTAAAAAAAAAAAAAAATCTATTTTGGCACATGCATGAATTCCATTAATCCTAGAACAGGGTTTCCTATACCTTTTAGCTTTGCATGCTGCGTGTTACATCAAACCAGTTTTCCTGTCCCAAAGGGAATGACAGTCCTTTTGTTATATTTGAATTGTCAAAAACAAATAATTAAAATTCAAAAAATCATGCACCTTCAGCACCAGTCTCTGAGGCCCTTAAACATAAGCTTTGGCCATTTGCCATGAGCATAGTTTTACTTTGATTAAATCTGAGGCATGATGAAAATTTCAGTTATAATGACAGTGAAGATGTTTGTCAGCCTAGGACTATGACAATGGATAACAATAGTTATTAACATAGGTAGTCAGTGAGCTGAAATGCTAATTGTAAAGTGGAAAGGGGGGGGGGGTAGGGGATTTCTCAATGTACCATGCAGTTACAGTTAACTCTTTAAAATTGACACACTGCATAAAATATGAGACATAAATCTAATGAGCCTAAACTGGGGAACGTGTGCAGTGCAACACCAAAACAACGACTATCCAACCAACAATCGTCAGTCACACAATACAAATGCTGTCTCATCACTGAGCAAACTCGCTGACAGACAATGTTAAAACACTGACAGTTCTTTACAAAACTCTAGGCAATCACTATCAATGAAACTTTTCTGGGACATTCATCATCAACGATGACAAAACAAAAGCACATGCAAGGACTTGCTTGCATTTCTAAACATAAATATCTTTCCTAAGCTAACTGCACCAGGCAGCAACTCTTTGAACAAAGAAAGAAGGTAAATTTACTAAGGAAGAAAATGACAATAATATTATGATAACAGATAGTAATCTATTAACACAGGTAACATAATATGGCATAGGAAAAACAAATGGAACATATTAATATGCTGAGAATATTCTGTATAATAGTCAGATCCGTACAAACAGTATAGTATTGCTGACAAAACATCAAGTAGCCTATAGTAACTTTTCTCTCACAAAAATGGAGGGTGAAGTTATGTGGTCTCATAATTCAGCTGAAATTAGTTCATTTGATTGTACATTATACTTCTAAACATCTCATGTGTCAGCAGGAATTAATTCATGCTCTCGATTTGATTGTATGTTATACTTCTGAACATCAGCATACTCATAACTCAGCTGGAATAAACCCATCTTTTGAATCCAAGTGTGTATTATAAATGCAAAATTTCTGTACCCCCAACTTTACTTAGATTTCAAAAACTGCATATATAAATTAAAATGCAGTAGTCTTGATGAGTAGAAGTATCATAATATTGTAGTGGAGTGTCAGTGTTTGAATTTGAATTTGGAGAAGCACATCGACGTGACACTGGCCATATTGTGTTAGGAAGAAGCATGATGACAGACAGAATATAATAGAATGATAGACAAGTAGGCAGTAGAAAGCTGATATCTTCTTGGGCGCGTGCATGGAGATAAGCTATCTAACGCTTAACATTAGTTACGTGCTTCATTCTAAACGAAAACTAAGAACCAGCTTTCATACAAGAAAGTATCTGATCTGACTGATACACAATGATAAATTAGGTGATACATTATTATTAATCCACCGAGTACTGCCTATTGTTATGATGAGTTCACGATACATTTTGTTTTAAAAACAAAAACACTTTGACAAAGTATTTGCTAAACAGGACCACATAAGACAAGAGATGGGTGGGGCTAGTGCAAAGATGCAACAAAGAAGATCCAGTCTTACCAAACATTGACTCTGCAAAATCAACAACACCAGAGGGCAAAATGGTTAGAATAAATATAGGGGAAATATAGCATTGCCAGCAACAAAATTTCCAAGTTCATAAGTGTAACTGGGTTACGGAAATTCACTGTTATCCAACCAAAATATGGCTCATTCTGAAATAATGCTTTGGCATGTTCCAAAATACGTATGACAGATACAAAACACACATTTATTTAGTTCCTGCTCTTATTGCAAGTATGCAAAGTGAGATTACATGATGCAATGAGGCTAGGATTTAATAGTTGAATAACTTCTGTGCATTTAGTCATTAATGTGTAATCAGTTTTTCACCCGCCGCTATTAAAGCATGTACATGCTTAGCCTCAGTAATATGCACTCTATAAAATAAGTAAGCATCCCTTATAAAACTCAGTTTGACTTAAACACAAATGAAATATATATTGGATGTATGTAATAAATTCATTAATTTGGATAAAGGTGGATCCACATCACTGGAAGGCAACCAACATCATCGATACATGACATATTTGTCAGGTACATAAAAAGGTTGAAAGATTCAGCGATATGCTTGACAAATTCAAAAGGGCTCATACATTTAATACCAGTACATTTTCATAATAAAATAAAATAAGGATCTTCCACAGGGACAGGCACGTACAATGCTCTTAGACAACAAGAATCTGAAGGAGGGGTAAGGGCAGAGAGTCACAATAATAAAAGCTGTAAAAAACTTGTACGGTTCATATTCAAACCTTCCTCAATTAAATGCCTTGAATTACTCACTCCAAATCTATACAGAGGACACTGTTATATAAACTCAAATTCACATATTTTTTAAACTGTCTGCAACACACATATTTCTACCATTTAGCGGGCCTGTTTAAAATTTACAGGTAATCTAATCATTACTTTTTAGGGATACTGACACATGTATTTTCAAATTCAAACTCTTTTGCAGCAAGAACTTGAGAAGAAAAATTCAAGCTGTTGAGCTTTTGAGTCGTTGACCGAATGTAACAGATTACTTTGTCCACTCTTATGAAGTATTTTTAAATTTAAATCTGTGAAATTTATGTACTGAAAGTGTCACCACTGAACTTTTGACAATATAACCAGAAGTGACAGACTAAGCCCACCCGCAGTATGGCATATTTACAGAAAAGTCTTCAACAGAACATCAATAGAGTCTTTCTAATATATGTGTAAACAGACTGACCACAACTGGATTCAAGGAAGTAAATTATAATACAGACGAATGCAGATGTAACCACAATTAAATAATATGATCTCTCCAAGGTGAACAGAACCGACCATAAACCATGTTAAACATAAGGAATGACACTGAATCTTTCAAAAGAAAATGAAGTGCGGCCTCACCAATGTTTGATGACAGAGCATGAACACATACACAAGAAAAACTCCCTGACAAGCAAGTAATATTAATTTTTTCTTCACAGATCTTGTGGCATCTGGAATTGGGGCAAAAATGAAGTTTTCACACAGGAAAAACGTGGAATACTGAAAAATCCCAGTACATCACACAAGAAGAAAACAAAACAACATAACAATGGTTTCTTTTCAGGGGCCATAAATAAAGTATGTATATGTATGCTCAGAGACAGGGGAATTCTAAGGAGTGTCCCTTCGTTTTTTAAGTTGTGGTAATGATCAAAAAGTTTGGTTCTTCGCACTTTTTTTTTTCCAAGAAATTGTTGGATTATTTAAAATCAAAGTTTTTAATGAAACACTCAGATAGTCCCGGCAAAATTTAAAATGTCATTAAAGTTTTACAACATCAAGGCTTTATCATTGACACTGACCGTTCTAATGGTCATATTCTTATACAGGGGTGATGGGAATGAGGGGTGGGGGGGCAGAAAGAGAGTCTGGGGCCAGGCATATATCGTCACCATTCCCTAAAACTAGTAATTCAGAAATTCGTAAAATCCATATTTATATAATTATGCTCAACTACATTCAAGCTGCACCGAATGACCTTGGTTATAGACTCCTAAGCCCAAAAATAATCGAACAGCAGACCTTCAAAAATTCACTGTAACCAGTCTGGTTATGCTAAAACAAAAGTTTTTTGCTTCTCCTGAAAAGTAGCCAAAACCCATTATTACAGTTTTAGGGAACAGCAATGATATGTGGATGGGAGAAGGGCGCCCACAAAAAATAGCCAAAATCAAGCAAATATACTTTATAGATGGCTCCTGAATGCATGTCACAGCCCATAGGTCAATGGTCAGTGGTTAAACATTGTGTGGAACTGCAGGATCAAAGACCAGATAACAAGAGATATTGACTCACCTTCCTCGTCACTTGGTATCGAGCTGGTTTCCTCCTCGTCATCATCATCGACAGCATCTACACTGTCACGTCTGACAGGAATAGAAAAGCACAAGCTTATAAATGAAATTTTCAAAATCTTCTGGATATAGATAAATGTGTTTAGCGAAATGGCTCCAAACAGAAACAGAAAATTTTGTAGGTAGATGGAAGTTAGCATGCCACTTTATGATGGTATATTTATATGAAATGACACAGAGCTGTAACATTTTAATATTTTTACAATTTAGTTACTTTGAAATGGAGCAAAAACTTCACCTTGATCCGCCATTTTAAGGGTGAATTAAAAATCTGGATTCCTGTTGTTTTTCCACCTTTTCTCCCTGTTCACAGACTGGGTAGTTTGTTTGTTTACATAATTAAAGATGAAATTGAGATACCAATGTTGTATGTGTTGTTTAGCACAATATTACTTATTTGACTTGCCAGGAGAAAAAAAAGCAAAATTTAGCTCACCTCTGTGTGTAGTTGTAATGATTTCTTTAATAAATTTAACAAATGTAACATACAACTATTAATTACACAAGTTCGTGTAAAAGAATTTTCAACCGCATGTATATTAGTGACCAGCTGGAGTGAGTGATAGTGATACTTTTTCCTCTCCAACATTTGACAAAATCTAATTCTATGCATCAAATAAAATCAAGATCTGACACCTCAGGCCAAGCTGAATGTCGCTAGTTAATTTCCAAAACCAGTCAGTTGGGAGAAAAATCTTTTCGTTTTCTTTGTTTGAGATTTCTAATAGCGCATTAGCACGGTTATGGGTGCTTTGTGCCTTTCATGGTTTCAAAACTTTTCACGCTTACCTATCAAGAATCATTTTCTCATAGATTTCTCCACCGTCATTGGGGAAAATCTCTTCCTGGTGTGTAATGATGATCTTGATGATCTCGTTGACGCTGGCTTGAAACGTTACCTGGTCCCTGTCAGGTGGTATGGGCAGCAAGGTAGGGCCAAAGCAGATAGCCAGGTTGTAGGGATCCATCATATTCTCATCACTGTACTCTGTCAAACTGGAAAGTCAAGGCAGAACATTGCACAAATGTAACACTCAAAAACTGTCTGTTATGACTTTAGCAAAACATTTCGAAAAGCAGTTGTCAAAGGAAGTAAATATCTGTGAGTTGGGGTAGCATCAGGATAGGTAAACAAATAATGTCTGAAACTTTTTTAGGTGGACAGAATGAAGGCCTGGGGTCCCGAGGTCCTAGGCAGGGGGGGATTAAAACAATGAAGGATTAAATTTACATTAAATTTAAGAAGAAAATTGAAACGTCCTGTTTTCTTCTTGTTATTGGTCTTTTTCTTTTTCTAGCTTCTTGTCTGAACTTGCTTCTTCTTGTTGTTATTGCTGCTGTCTACTTATTCTGTAGCCCTCAAAAGGACTGCTTGTTAGCCCTCAAAGGGGCTTTTTTGGGCTGATGCCAAAAGGGCCAGTGAGAAACAGTGGTCAAGACAAAATGTCTAACTTGGTTTGTTTGAAGGGAAGTTTGGTATGGGGTCATGTTAATACATAGTTTGAGTTAGGCAATGGCTGTAACTGAAAGCCACAGATGCCCTTCTGGTAGTTACACTCACTGGTTGAGGAAGGCAAACAGGTATCTCATCACTACCCAAATGGGTCTGTTGATACCACTCAACAAGTCTTTGATTCTTTCCACTCTCTTTGACATTTCCTTCTCTCCTGGAAAAAATAAATTTGACACAGCTGTCAGCAATCTTCTATACCAATTCAAGAAAGATTCTCACAATCCTATGAAATAAGTAATCCGCATAATTCATTTCTGTCACGAAAATGCAATCTGTTTAAGTAATAAATTTTCAGTGAGTAAATTCTAGTATGTCACAGAATTCACTTTAGTAAGAAAATTCAGTCTTTTCGTTTCTTTTTTGTTTTTAAATCAAGATTTCTTTCTCAGGATTCGTGAAATGACAGGTAAAGCATGCAATCACTTCTGGAAAAATAGTTTTGGAAAGTTATCTCCCATTTGTTGGCAAGACTTTCAAATTTGGGTCAATTTCACACAGCACAACACAAAAAAAAATGGTGTGATATTGACGAAACCTGGACTACACTTGCATTTTTTCACACTGCTGTTCAATCTAAATGAGCTACCCAGTCTGTAAGCTGATAAATGAAATATACATGTTCTTGGTCTCATCATGAACAGATCTTAGTTCCTTGAGGTCCTGAGTCTATGGTTGTTGGCCCTAGTTCTTGGCCACTTCTGCGACCTGTCAGCCCCACTATCCATGAGACGGCAGACTTAAGTCAACTTACTTGTACATTCCACCAAAGCATCGAAGAGATGTAGAGGGAACAATGGTTCCCTGAGCTCTCTGAAGTACAGCTTGAGAACGCCTGCGACAGAATTGATATCACTGGCATCTACCACATCGGCTAGGGCATCCTCTCCTGTGTGGGAAAAATAAAAATATGATACTTCTTTATTTGTTTAAAACCTATACTGCATGCAATGGTAGAACGATGCATGCGCCCATTTCACAGTTTTGAGAAAAACAAAAAAGACTTGTGTGGCATGGGCAGTCTACATTACAAATGCTCTCATTTATAAGTTTGCATGCCCTAGCCCTACAACTCTCAAACCAGAAAAAAAACAACAAAAAAACAGAAATTTAATGGCACGTAATATGAACTTTAACACAAGGGACTCGAAATATGACTTTCTATAGGATGGATGTGATGCTGATAAGCAAAGAAAAATGACTCGCACATCTCAAACTGATAAAATCTGAAAATGGGATAGAACCAGCCATAAAAACAAAAATAAAAAACCCACAAATTAGAACCAACTTCTCAGGTATAGCTTTTGCTAGAGTTTAATAACACTGTCTTGATCTAATTTTTCAAACAATGATCACCCCAAAAGCCTGAAATCAAAGCTGGAAATCATATCTGCCAAGGGCAATGAAAATGCAAGAGTAAAAGATCTTTCTCGCATTTTTGTCATAATATCACTTTTGTCTGGGAAAGCAAAGGGTATCTAGGCTATATGTAAATGTAAAATATCTAATCTAAAATTACATAGTCTTTGATGAATAGAAAATTCCAGGCTACTTCAAACAGAATTCCATGAAAATATCATAAAGAGGGAGATAATGAGAAATCTGTTAATTAAGATCTTAGATGGGTTAGATGCTTAAATGAATCAAAATAAAGGTAATAAGAGATGCTGGGTGGGTGTTAAAAAGAGATGAACGACAAATTCTTCAAAGGTTTACATTTGTGCGCGGTGGGAAAAAAACAATTGAGCAAATAAGAATAAATGCAACTCACCTGATTCAAATACTGTCTTGAATTGATTAATTTCTACCTGAGCACCAGAAACTCTGAACACGCCTTGGTGATGGAGACCTGAAGACAAAGGTGAGTTGTGGTGAACATTAGTTTTGTGGTTATACATGTACAGTATTACAGTACCACAACAGTGATACTAGATGTAATAAAAGGGATGGTTGGGGCATTTGCACCACCAGAAGGTGATTCCGTTGGAGACATAAACAATAGCATTGGTGTATTTTACAAAGCTGAACAGTACTGTTCAGCTATTATTAAAGGTCTTGACTGAAGTAGCTTATAATTTCAATCACTGTAAGAAAACTCTGACCTTTTCTAAAAAGTTGTTTTAGGCCATAGGTAGAATGCGCATATCTGCTATCTTTAGTGTAAGGACCCACGCATCACCATGGTGATTGTGGCATTGATTTTGATTTGTTAGCTGATTTGGACTGTGAATATGGGAGATGTCGCAAACCAACCGATGGCGAGCTAAAAATAGTTCACTACAGTAAATAATGGCATGTGTGTACATGTTCAATGGGAGACGTTCCGCCAATTCTTTCACTTCATTTCCCTTGTTTACATGGATGGTAGGGAATCTGACCAGCTTGGATCCATCCTTTCCACCCCTGTCATAACAATCAACTACAATGCAACCAGCAGGCATTTTAACCGCTTAGACATATCTCGAAATTACACTAATCAGCTGATCCACCGGCTATCCTTAATGTAGGAAGATCAAAACAAAAACACTATGTGACGTCATGCGCATTCTACCTATCTGACAAATTATCAAACAGTGCTTTCTTTTTTACCACTACTGTTCAAAATCTCAATTTTGTTGTCGCCAGTTTACTTTCCTTAATAAATTGATAATCCTTCCAGTACAGTGCAAATGTTGACTACAGATTTCCTACAATGCCGATCAACAACAAAGAGAATAACAAACATTCTGGGGTTTGGTTGATAAACCAAATGCTTGCACTTACCATACAGATTGATAATTCTTATGCAGCTCTTGATTATGAGTGGAATTTCTTGACCAGTTGCCTGATTGAGAGAGAAAATGTCAAATGTCAATCAGCTGTTTCAACAATTTCTGCCAACATTGTTTTTTGTTTTTTTTTGTTATGCTTTTTTTCCGCGCACAACTAAAAAAACAAGGTATTTTTCCACAACAGAACAGGAAATCTCATTTAGAGTATTTAAGGTGATTTTTTTACATTCCCAAAGACCTTGATGCCCTAAGTAAGCTTTTACGGTTTTCACTCTTTTAACAATCATGGAAACATACTTAACTTTCAACATCAGATAGAACGCCATTTCATGACCAACACAATTAAGTGATGAGTTCTATCTGCTAAACTCTCATAACATTACAATTGCAACTGAGTTACACTGTACAAAAATATCATTGTCTGGATAGTTTTATTCTCTGTAACTTTCCTCATGGTTCAATGAATGCTCTAACTGACAACTGAGTGAGTCAGTGAATGTCCAGGTACCTGGGATTCAGTCAGTGGCGGACCTACATTTTTTGGGACCCTGAAGCCTGCACTGTCATGGGGCCCAAGGTCCGATGGGTCTTGCTACCACTGTAAGGACCCCAAGGCTTAAATGGCAGAGAATGGATTGGTGGGGTGGAGTCCTTGAAAATGGGCCATACAGTGAGCTCACCCATTAAAAAAAAAGTTTCTCCAGGACCCCTCTGGGATTAGGGGCCCTGAAGCTTAAGCTTCACTAGTTTCACAGTAGATCTGCCACTGGATTCAGTAATAATCTTGAGCTAAATATGCAAAGTCAAGCTGTGCAATCCTATTAACAAAGACAACCTAAAAGGCAGGATTGCATGTATTTCTTGCATTAAACATTATATGCACGCACTGTCAGTAGGCAACAAACCTCTATGTACTCCTCCAAACTTCCAGCAAACAGCTTGGGTTGTCCTACTCTCGGGTGGTGACCTATTCGTCTTTTCTTTGGCTTGGGAGGAGGGGCGGGTGGCCTGAGTGAATAACACACAAAAAGATCCAGCATTACATCCAGTTTTACAATATTGTGTTGCTGATTGGCACTGTAGCGTATGATGAGAAACACTAGCACTAAGTCCTTCACAATTAAAGTTTTAGTGAAACATGCTAAACTAAATATGGAAACAGATACAATTTTCTGTATCATTTAGAGTGGTGTATGTTCATCTATTCCAACATAATACATATAATCATGTGTACTCTCTCTCTCTCTCTGCAAAAAATTCAGCATGTCAAATATAAAACACTTACATGGACATTTTGTAATTCTATGTTAATTTGTCCATTAGGGTCCTTTTTCTGAAAATCAGTCTTAGAAGATCAAGATCTACTATGGAAGTACACAGAATTAAAGTCCATGATAATATGATACAATATCTCTCCACTTTTCTCTTGCTCATTGACTAGAATCATTCTGTAGCATCTCTGAAAACCTTGTGGTGTTGCACAAATCAGTTCTTACCTGGCAGGTGCGGTGGCATTCTGTTTTTCTCCTAAAGCTTTCTGTATTGCTAGATGTTTTGACTGGAGTCGAGCCAGCCGGTTACAGCTTATTGTGTACTCTCTGAATTTCTAGACAGAATAACACAGACAACACAATTCAATAAACTGTGAAAATGAAGATGAGAGTTTCTAAAGACAAATGATACCAGCAGCATTTTATATTGGCTTTCACTCTGAATACTGTAGCTGCCCTACACTAATGGCATAAGACATTTTTGACATTTTGAGATATTAAGAAAAAAATTGAGTTTATTTCTGTCATTTATGATTCTAATGGATTATTGCATTTTCCTATTGACGCATTTCCTTTTCTATACTATTACAGTCCTCAAGCTCAGGAATGCACTGAACTGACTGTTGCCTTTTTTGGCATAAGAGTGACTCATGCTATTATTGCAGAGCAGTGATGATATGATTAGCTGTAGGTTTTACACACAGATGGGAACTCGAAAATCTTCATAGGGCTGATAATTCACTGAAACCATACTTTTTGACAGTCCTGAATCTAGCTGTAAATTGCATATTTTGTATCTTTATGAATACATGATAATAAACGAATACACACAGGCTGAGAACTGATGTAAATCTCCATAGGGGCCAAAGTCAGCCCGAAGAAGGACAATTCCCACCTATCTTTACATTATTTATTCAGTTGATCTTGCGCTACTTGAAATAATGTATGGGTCTGATCAACACATTTTGCTTTATAAATGCTGTTATTTCTCATCTTCTGTTTAACTTCAGTAATACTTTACTTGGTATGGCTTCTTTAACCCTGATGAAACAAACCAAATTATCTGTCCAATAGATCATGCCAATCCGATTCAAATAATATTTTGGAAATGGATTATTCCTAATATGGTACAAAATCAAAGACTGATCAACATTTAATGATTCACAGGACAAGCACAGTTAACCAATATCCCACGTTGTGACCGAGTCAGAAGATACTTATGACAGCAAACTGACTGATGAAATAAATCCAAAATGTGGGTCTTCACAGGCCATAGCCCTTTCTTGCTGATTTTTATGACATTTTTCTTGAAAATTTTACACATTGTAAGATAACTGACACACTTCACATAAAAACAAAATTAAAATAGAAATACCCCCGAGTAATAAGGTTTAAAATAAGAAAAAAAATGGTTCATTTATTGGGGAGTCAAATCAAACTGTCAAAATCTGCAAAAACAACAAACTGTGAAATAAATACCTCTAAGTAATAAGATTCAGTTTCCAGTCTATCTGATCTGTGTTTGGCATGTTCATGAGGAGACTTGGGTGGGGCTGTCACTTCATCACTGAAGTACTTTGTGATGTCATAGTCTTTGACTTGAATTGCATCCACTAAAGTTTTCTCTGTTGTTTCCAACGTTTTCCAGATCTGCAGAAAATGGTTTGTGCATTAGTCACAGATGAAAATTATGATTTTGGAGGAAAAGCAATGTGGTACACAGTAACTGGTGACTAAAAACAAAGTGTTGCAATTTTATGCCATTTTGAATGAAATACCCCTTGTATTTCATTCAAAATACCCCTTGTATTTCATTCAAAATACCCCTTGTATTTCATTCAAAATACCCTTCGTATTTCATTCAAAATACCCCTTGTATTTCATTCAAAATACTTCTTTATTAAAAAAAAACAAAAAACAAACCACATATTTCTATGAGCCTTTTTCCTCACTAGATTTTTATTTGTGAAATTTGAATCAACCAAGCTCTGAGAATCAAACTACAGTATTAAAAGACTGTGAAAGATGCAAAGGAGCTGTTATTATGCCGATGTCCTGTTAAATCCAAGCCCCAACCTGAACTCTTGACACATCCAAAATAGAGATGGGCAAAAAGGATAAAACAAGTAATACACACTCTGAGTGGGCAGGATGGATGTAAACATACAAAAACATCATGGAAATCTTACAATTACAATTCACACTAACCTGTTTGTTGCAAATAAACATTTTCAGCACTCTCACGCAACTGAGAAAAAACCCCATCTGAAATCTATTCGCGGCGTCTATGCGGAGCGTAATTTTAAATGATTGACCATATTCTGTGCATAAATTTGATATAGTGGACCATACATTACACCTACACACAGAAATACACAACAAAATACTTAAATAATAGTAATAAATGGACATCCGAAATATTACCGCTGATCTCTTCCACCACGGATTTCCGTGTTTCCGTGGAAGAGTGGGAGCCCTGATTTTGGGCAGGCCTGTTTAAAAACACTCACCTCATCATTTTCCACTTTCAGACTGTTCAGCCTGTCTTCTATAGTGGTGTACCGTTGTATCAAATCCTCCTGAACTTCCTTTTGAGCACTGATCTGACAAATCTGTGAAAATAACAATATTCACAACTGTAGCAACTACCAAATCAACTCAAGTTTATTGCCCATTCTAAACTTTATCTGCAGTTTTATTGTGAAAACGGTAGGGTTGATTTATCAGCCAAGCGGCAGTCTCCCGCAATATATGATGGGTTGATATACTGGCCCTGTGGCAGCAAAAGGGTTAAAATATGTAACAATTGTATCACTCAGACCAATAATATTCAACCTGGTGTAACAAAGGATCAATTCAAAGAAAACATCTTTTGTCTAAATCTCAGTTCTACTATTGCCAGTTCAGCACATTTGTTTGTCTCTAAATACCCAAGTGCACTTTCTCTTCATCCGTTTCAAGTGCAGAGAGAGCACTTATGATAAATATACTCTCTCTGTAAACAGTAACAACATGGAGAACTGCAACTCAAAAGAGTTCTGATGTCATATCCCCCTAGGGTATAGATGTATTTACACTTTTACTGCAAAATGTAGCCTCTCCATGTCATTACACGTATGGCCTCAAGAGGTATGTACATATTCTCAATCCACGCCCCAGCATTAAATATAGCACCATGCTCTTTTTCTGTTTGACCTTTGACGAAGTGTATTTTCCAGCCTGAGTCTCTAGCATCAAAAGAATACAGAAGCTTCACAAAGGTATGCCCAGTTGTGAAAGATTCTACAACAGCTTGTGAAAGAGACAACGCCCACATCTTCCTATGTTTGTTTTGCCTCCTCCATATTTACTCAATGCTCTCTGTACAAGACTGGCAGAATGCATGTTTTTTTTTGTCTTCTTTCACTGGGAGATTGCATCATACCAAATCTGCACTACTCGCTTACCTCGTCTCCTTTGAAGGGCTGGAACTCAAACTTTTTGGGCAGCATGAAGTAGACGTTGTTCAGCTCCATGAATTTATGCTTGTCGGCCCTGGAGTCCAGATCTGTAATGCACTTGTTCAGTGACTCCACAAACTTTGCATGGGCCATCTTCTGATGTTCGTGGATGCCTAAATACATCATCATAGATCTGCCCACTGAGTTGTGGTAGCCAAAGTCCATGCACTGAAAATTGTACAGAATGGCTACTGATCATTTACAAAATGATTGGTTTTTCTTTCCTGTTTTCTTCTTCCAGATTTTTTAACTGCTATCAAATTAACTGTTTTTCCCCCTCAGATTTGGTGACAGATTTTCTTATCCAGATTTTTTTAAGGCTATCATATTTTTACAATATGTTTTCCTGAATAGCAACTGGAATGGCAGAGTCGAAAATTTGTCTTAAGTCAATGGTGACAAAGAATTACTGTCAGCAATGTTTTTCTTTCTTTTTTTTTCTCATCTTCCACTTGCCCAGAGTTGTGTTTCTCTCACAATGAAGTTATTTCAAAATACAACCTACAGAATAATATAGCCAAAAAGGAACAAAAAACAATACATAACTCTATTCTCAATGCAGTGAAATCTCACTGCTACCCTGTTATGCTTCATTATCATTGCTTTCAAAAAGAGAAATTCAGGCTGAATAAATGTAATTACTAAAATAACATGAAAAATTCTTGACCACATGGAGAAACAGGTCAGTGGCCTATCAAAGGAAAAGTGAAGACTATTCAAAATTAAATTTACAGCGTTTTCAAAACAAAAAAAATAAAGCTATCAATTTGTCATAGACATAAGGAAGTGAGGTACTGACCATGCACTACATCTATAAGATACTAAATAAAGAGCTTGTGACCACCAAGCCCAACAGTTACCTAAAATAAAGTGACTTAAGATTGGCTTGATACATATTTCATGCGCAGCTCTTCATTTTAAAGACTGGAGATTCTTTTAATACTGCGGATTCAGATTTACTCAAGCCAAACACAGGACATGACAATGGTAAATTTGGTGATCTTACATCCATGAGGTCGGAGATATCATCAGAGAAATACTTGTTGATGGCAGCATTAGCAGCATCGATACACAACAGGTAGTCATTGCGAGCTTTCAGGGCTTTCAACTTGTTGTCTGTGTATTTCTGTTGTTTCTGTAAGGAGACAGGTGTAAAAAGACAATGAGAAAGCAGCAAACATTTTCGTGCAGTCTTTTCTAATAAGATAAGATAAGATAAGATAAGATAAATTTTATTCGTCCTTGTACAAGGAAATTTGTTTTGATCATTGAATACATAACAATACAGTTACAGAAGCAGAAAGTATGATACATAGCGCGCACACACACATATATACACACACACTGATAAATTAACTAAATTAACAAAATTAACAGTGCACACAATATGCTTCCCTAACTAAAACACATTGACCTGACACGCAGGACATAATTCAACTGTGCACAGATTACGATCAAGATGACGACATTATTGTAACATCCTAGTTGATGATGGAATAAACGATTTAAAGTAGCGCTCAGTTTTAGTTTTCTTTGACAACAGCCTTAAACTTCTTACAGATCTTATATATTCCTTGTTCAGGGGATGTTGGGGGTCATTTATAATAATATTAGCTTTTTTAATACAAGCACCAGTGTACAGCTCATCAAAATATGGCAGATCACAGATACAAATTTTGGATGCTTTTTTAATTAAATTATTGATCTTATTTTTATCTTTTTGTAAGATGTTTCCTCCCCAACAGACAACTCCATACATCAAAACGCTCTGAATAGCCATGGTGTAAAATATTTTCAGAATGCTTTTGCTAACTTTTAAAAAGCGGAGCTTTCTGAGGAAATACATGCGCTGGTTGGCTTTCTTGTATACATATGTGACATGCGCATGCCAGTTAAGCAATGAATCAATAGTAATGCCAAGATATTTGGCCTCTGTGACAATTTCAACCTCTTCATTGTTGATAGTAAGAGGGCAAACAGGATCGTTGTTATTTTTCCTAAAGTCAAAAACAAGCTCTTTTGTTTTCTTAACATTCAGTAGAAGATAGTTGTTATTACACCAACAATGAAAGGATTGTACAATGTTAGAATATTCGTGGCCAGAGTTAGGTAAAAGGCCTAAAATAGCAGAGTCGTCGGCAAATTTAAGAAGGTAAACGTTGTTGTGTGTCACAGTGAAATCATTTGTATACAATGTATACAAGGCAGGTGACAGCACGCAGCCTTGTGGCGCTCCTGTGTTTGTTGTGAGTAATTTGGAAAATGTGTTGTTTATATCCACAAACTGGCTTCTCTGTGTTAGAAATTCGAAGATCCAGCTCTTTAAAAAAGAACTCACGTGTAGGTTGGTAAGCTTTTGAAACATTAAGTGCGGTTGTATGGTGTTAAACGCAGACGAAAAATCGACTAGGAGCACACGAACACAGGTTTTACCAGTGTCTAAATGACCGTAGATGTTATGCAATAAAAACAATAAGGCGTCTTCTGTGTTCCTGTTTTCTTTGTATGCAAATTGCAAAGGATCGAGATTTTGTTTGACCTCCTTCGTTAGTTCAGTTAAAACAAGTTTTTCAAAGCATTTAAAGATAATGGAAGTTAATGCAACTGGGCGAAGGTCGTTCATTTCAGATATTTTTGGTTTTTTGGGGACAGGTAAGATTTTTGACAATCTCCAAATGTTTGGTATGTAATGGTTTTGAAAGGATTTGTTGAAGATGAAAGTAAAAATTTTTGCTAGTTGTTCAGCACATGTTCTCACTACTTTGCTTCCAATGTTATCTGGTCCAGATGCCTTTCTTTCCTTAACAGATTTAAATTGTTTCACAACAGCATCATAATCAAAACAAATATTACATTCATCATTATCAAAATCAAAACTGTCTCTTATTTCCTGGTGTTGGTTGGAGAAATCGTGTTTGTCAAAGCGACAGTAGAACTGATTCAATTCATTGGCAAATTCGCTTTCATTCACAACATTCACTTTATTCTTCATACAATCGTACCCCGTAACCTGTTTCATTCCCTTCCACACAGATGACATGTCATTTGATTTAAAACTTGCTTCAATTTTATCTTTGTATTCATTTTTACACACTTTGATTCTCTTTTTAATTTGTTTGTTTACTTTAGCGAGGTCGCTTTTACTATAGTTTTTTCGGAGTCTTTTTTTGTCAACAATAGCTTCAAGGCATTATTTTGTTAACCATGGTTTACTATTTGGATACACACACACACTTTTCTTAGGTATAATTAGATCTTCACAAAACTGGATGTAGGAGTTAACAGTAAGAACAAGGTCGTCTAAATTAGTACATGTGTTTGTAAAAATGTCCCAATCCGTGCAGTCAAAACAGGCTTGAAGTTGGTCGCAGGCCTCGTCTGTCCATGTTTTTATTACTTTGGTGTCTGCTTTATAAGTTCTTAACACAGGTCGATACTTTGGTTGCATAGATATCATAAGATGGTCTGAGTTCCCCAGTGGTGGTAGAGGGAAAGAACGACAGGCGCCAGTGATATTACAATAAAATAAGTCCAGAGTGTTCTCGTCTCTAGTAGGAATGGTGACATATTGGGTGTAGTGCGGGATGTTGTCCATGGTTGCATGATTAAAATCTCCTTGTATGATGTGAACAGCGTCTGGCCATTTTGATTCCTGTGTATTTATGATGTTATGAAGGGTTGTTGCAGCGGTGGTCTTGTTAGCATCTGGTGGTATGTAGACGGTGTTGAAAACCACATTTGTAAACTCACGAGGTAGATAGTATGGACGAACGTTTACAGTAAGAACCTCAATATCAGGTGTGCAGATGTTGTTTACAATAGTGATGTTGTTGGCATGGGCCCAGCGTTTGTTGATGTAAATGCAAACACCCCCGCCTTTAGATTTTAATGATGCCTCTGTCCTGTCCTCTCGATATAAAATGAAACCATCTATACTTGTCTCGTCGTTGGTGTTGTTAGAGTCGAACCAGGTCTCAGTGAGTTATAAAGAGAGCACATCAGCACCATCATATTGTAATAGAAAAAGATGATAGACTTGACAGAATGATAGAACAAGGAGCTTATGGTAGCAGTGGCGTTCAGAAAGTAACAGTGAACTGCCTACATTGCTCTTCCAGAATGTTGAGGGGAAGAGCAATGACAGAAAGCAGGTGTGAATAGAAGATCAGAAGGCAACAAATATTTTTAATGCATTCTTTTCATGGATGTATCGAGAAGTGTAAACTAATCGCTCGCTGACTAAACTACTCTCCAAAGTGTCAAGAATCTGAGGGGGAAGATGAATGAAAAAGATGGTGGGCAGGGCCAAGACAGTGCAGATGTGATGGATGTATGCATATTAATAATAATAATAATAGTTCGTCCATCAGGTATGATGATGACCTTAACAACACCAGAGGAATAAAGAACAGAAATTGTTGAGAATTTCAACACATGGACAATAAAGAGAACTAAAGGACACAGAGGACAGAATGGAAAGACTGTTCTTTCATGACTTATGGCTTCTCATGTGACTGATAAGTCCTATTTTTGCCCTGCAGACCCTTCCGCATAAATGACAAGAGTGCTCCGTTGGTTCAGTACCACTGGGCCTTTTCTTGCGCCGTTCTCTTTTTTTGATAGCCTGCTGGACTCTGTCAGCTTCCCATGCTTTGCTGCCTCTGGTAAAGGCCGCCCTCCAATTTGCACGATCAAGCGAGAGCTTTTCCCACTCACTCACATCAATGGCAAAGGCCTTCAGTGATTGCTTGAGAGTGTCTTTGTAACGTCTCTTTGGGGCCCCAACATTCCTCGTTCCATTGGAGAGCTCAGAGAAGAAGATTTGCTTAGGGAGTCTGGAGTCGGGCATTCTGACAACATGTCCTGCCCAACGTAGCTGAATTTTTTTCAGGTGGCAGAAGATGCTCAATTCCTTGGCACGATTGAGGACCTCAGTGTCTGGAATTTTATCCTGCCATTTGATCCTTAGGATCTTTCTAAGGCAGGCCAGATGAAAGTGATTTAGCTTTCTGGCATGCGATTGGTACACTGTCCAGGTTTCAGCCCCATAGAGTAGGGTGGGAAGGACCACAGCATTGTACACTTTCAGCTTAGTGTCTGTGCGAATGCCGGCAACATCCCACACTCTCTTTCGAAGCCTGCCAAATGCAGAGCTGGCTTTGCTGATTCTTGAGAGAATTTCAGTATCAACACGAGCCGCGGAAGACAGTGTACTGCCAAGATAGGTGAAGTTCTCCGACACCTTCATGCATATTATAAGGCAAGGAAAAGGGGCAAGACGAAGAGGTACCCATTTTTCTGAATTTCACTACATAAAAAAAAAAAAACTAAATGACAAGAACACTGATGATGATTATTTCAACATTTAAAACAAAACAAATGATGAAACAAAATAAAAAAATAATGAGACCGAATCATCTTTGATCTAATACAAGAGGACCTGTTTAAACAGTGTTCACTGTAACATTTCTGCATAATCTAAATTGCCCAACTCGTGCTCTTCCACTAAACTAAATAACAAAAGTAGAAATGATTATTTGCAACTATTAAAACTAAACAAAAAATAAAACAAAATGAAAAACTAAGAGAGTAAACCATGTATTCTTAATATATGAAGACCTGTTTAAACTCTGTTCATTGTCATTTTTCTATGTAATCCAAATTACCTGACTGCACCCTTTCACTTAAACTATCATTGATTTTACTACTTGTTAAATACATTGTACCACTATTTAGTGTCATAACTGCTGAGGGAAGTTACTGGTGATACAACAACAAGGGGGACTGAACTTTGAAAAGGGGAACAAAGTAGGCAAAACAATGACCCCATCACTTCAAATTAGCTCCAGCTGGGCTTAAAGCTTTGGGAAACTCTCCTAAAATAGCAGATAACCCGCCAAAACAACTTAACCCTCCACAAACTACTTTCTACATCCTGTTTTTGCCCCAAGGCCATTCTGAACCGAAATGGCAACAAAACTCTGGACCAGGCAACTCTGAGAGGGACAAAAAAATCAATACAGATGAAAATCTGATTTTACTGAGTGGGGAAAGCATTCTTTCCTTGTAAAGTAATGGCAAAAACTGGGTACAAACATGAAGCTGGACAACCATTTACAAAACCTTTAGCAGATCCCTACAAAGAATATTTTAGAATTTTACCAATGTGATAAAAATTATACGGAACAATTTAATTCTATTTGTGAAATTTAAGAGCTCTGAATATGAAACATAAATAAAGTAGCCTACACAAATAGACCATGATAGGCGCAAAGTGGTCGTCACAGTGTCGACACTGTAAAACCCAAATTTAAACTCAAACTCACTGTCGATGTATACAACTGTTTGAGGGAGATTCATGGTAGGAGGAAGGCAATGTGCTAAATACAGCAGCATGTTTGTGAAAAATACACTGAAAAATACAGTTTTTTGTTAAGAACATTTGTCAGGCTGCACAAACTAGAATGTTGATGCAAACTGGCTTGTTTTACCAGAAAAGATAAAGATGACAATAGGTACAACTAAATAAAAATGTTCAAGCAAACAAAGAAAACGAGATCATCCAAAACAAAGAGTTTGAGTTTGGAGAAAACACGTCAACACGATAATGGTCACACTATACTAGGAAAAAGCAAGACTATAGAAAAATATAACACAACGACAGAACAGATGGACACCCTATCAGATGCCAACCACTTATACAAAACAAAAAAAAGATGAAAGTATTAGTAAGAAAGACTGAAAAAGTTAAGAACTATTTCACACAAAATTACTGTGAAAAAACATACTAGGGTATGTAGAATGAATAATATATATGTGTGTTGAACTTAATTTGTTCTTCTGTTGTTTTCTCTCAAAATGAAGAAGAATAGAGAAGGACAAGTGAAAATAAAGCCAATAAAAAAAACAACAAACAAATACAAAATGAAACCAAAAATAAAGAAAAATTAAATTATCAGCATGAATATCTTCTTTCCTTCAGGTCTGAAAGTGACTAATGAAGGAGAAGATGCCAGCCTAGGAACTGACCGAGAGAAAAAAAAATGACAGCAAGTTCACCAGATAAGTGAACTGATGACACAGGGAAGCCTCCAGCTTTATGGGATTCCAGCAACTTTTATCCCTCACAGCTATGAATAAATGAGTTCTGGCTGACTTCAATTTCTGCCTCTTCCAGGACACTCCATGACCTGAAGCCACCAGAGATGAGAACAGTTTTTCCCTTTTTTTTTTTTTATCATCATTTTCATCCTCATCTTTCAGAAACTTGTTGAGCTTGGGTAAGGCGGTGCTGATTGGGAGGGGGCGGGGGAGGTGTATAGTATGGATGCAGATAGAAGATGGTACCATCTTGAGATGCTTGTTTAAGCTAAGATAAGATGGCTCTGATTGGGATGGAATGGAGGTGGAATAGGGGTGGGGGGGGGGGGGGGAAGAGTGCTTTTAATACAGATATAGGGTGATACCACTGGGATGGGGTAGAGAAGAGAGGGGGGTTGCCCTTGATGCACATATAAGATGGTGCCATCTTTGAGAAATTTGTTAAGCTATGATGAGGTGGCTCTGATTAGTATGGGACTGAGTGAAGTGGGAGATTTGCTCTTAATGAAAATGTAAGGTGGTAACATATTTGAATGTATATGCACAGGCTAAGGGATTTCAGTGTAAGGGATTAACATGACGGACACAAACCCAGGTTACTGGGAAATTCATACAACGACAAAAATGAAAGTCGGCTGGCCATATCGGAAAACTGAAAGATAGCAGATAGACCAGGCTTTGCATGCAGTGAATGGAGGCCTAGAAAAGGAAAGAGAACAAGAGGACGCCCCAAGAGACGATGGAGAAATGATATTGTGCAGACAGATAGACAGGCATGGACAAGACTGACAGAAAACAGACAGTAATGGAGATTACTGGCAGAGGGCGACATCCTGCAGGGGATGGACAGAGCCTAACAAGACAAAACAAGACAAGCCACAGGCTGAGGGCCAATGAAAATCTCCATAGGGCTGAGATCTGCCCTGATGAGGACAATTCCCGTCTATGACAGGAAATGCTATGGAATGGTATGAGAGAACAGAAGCAGTGAAAGTTCTGTCAATACCTTCTCAGCCTGTCTCTCCAGCCCCTTCAGTTTCCGACTGGTGGTGTTCTTTCCCGACAGCTGTTGCTCCACCTTCTGCTTCTGTGACTCCACGTTGCGCAGCTTCAGCTCCGCTTGTTTGCTCTCATTTTGGTAGATATGGTACGTCTTCATGGCCTGTAGGAAATGAAAAGTTGGCATAACAAAACACAAGAAAACTCCCATAACAGCTCTTTAAGTATGAAACCATTCTTAAACTTAATGGGAAAAATTCTGAAAACCACTGACTCCATGTAAACTACGCTGCTCATGTGAAAATGCTTGCACACACACAAATGTAAAGAATATGAGCATAATTACATCCCCACTGTGCTCCAGATAAACCTGCTTCCACTCTTCTCTCTCCCTCACTGTAATCTCATTGTTGAAAATACATTCATGCTTACTCAAAATGGTCTCATATTGTGATGGGCTTTCTTATTTTTCACCTGAAAGTACTACCATTTGCAATCCATGTCTACCCAAACATGGACTGACGCAGACCCTTGATGGCCAGATTTGACGCATTTTGATTCCGCAGCATGTGAGATTACTTGAGCTGGACGCATGGCCTTTACAACATTACTCACTAATACAATACTCATAAATGTGCATTCGTGTGACTGCTCAAACCATCTGAATAAAACAAGCAAATTGTAATTTGGAACAGGAATAAAACTGTAGTACTCACACTTTGAAGTTCATTCAGAACTTTCATCATGTCCTCATGAGATTCT
Source organism: Onchidella celtica (assembly GCA_963931925.1). Lineage (NCBI taxonomy): Eukaryota > Metazoa > Mollusca > Gastropoda > Systellommatophora > Onchidiidae > Onchidella > Onchidella celtica. Next base: position 22,524,692 of record OZ007572.1, on the reverse strand, counting down.
GCCCCAATGTCACGGCACTGCAAAAAATCAAAAGTTGCTAGATCACAAAAGGTATTGGTGGTTCAATTAATAGAAAACAGTGCTGTCTAGTATTTGAGCACTAAATAGAGCAAAAGAGAATTAATGTAAGGTGGCTTCATTTTCCTACATTTGGAAATAATGAAAGAAACATTCTTGCTTTTAAATATCAAATCTTTTTCTCAAAATTACCAGCAGCCTGTGCCTTCATAAGCTTCACTTTATAGCAGTCTGAACTGCCAGCAAATTCCCTCCCCCTCCTCATCTCCCCCCCCCCCCAAAAAAAAACACCTGCCGATCGGCGCTGCACTGTGGTGACGACATGCCTGCTCCAGTTGTAACTGGGCTGCACTGGCACAAAGGCAAATTTCCCAAATGGGATTAAAGTAGTATACAAATTATCCCATTAAAGTTTAACAAACTGATTCTGGGTACTCATCACTATCACTAATGAAGGCTTTTCCCAGTAATAACATCTGCTTGCCTCAGGGAAGAGGATCTTCTATTGTCTCAATATCTTGGGATTTTGTTTCTTTTTTTATTGCATCACATAAAATGAAAACTAAATGAATGGCATTAAGTATTAAATTTATATGGTAAATATATGGGGTCAACAGATGTCTGCATCATTTCAGATTAACATTTATAATATACTTCATATGTGCAGTAGATTTCTGTGACAAGCCACAAGCTTATATTGAAAGAGGAAAGACAAGGATACTAAACTAAATGTGAGTGGATCTGATGAAATCGGGTCTAAGGTGAAAGATGAAATTTCTGAGAAAAGCCCTCCAAAAGGGAACACTTTTTTTAGCTGTGGAAATTGAGATTTGCAAATAATATGGAGGATCTGCCATTTTTCCGCAATCAGTCAAAATGTTTTGCTTGAAATCATCTCAGAAATATTATTTTTTTTAACAAGGTGTAAAAATTTCACCTTCAGCCTGGTTTTCTTAGATCCACCCACAATATTCTACATACTCTGTGTAGTCTCCCATGACATGATAATATCAACTTATTACCACGATATATGCCAGTGACACTGAATTTTCTTGCACACTTTGGTTTCGGGAGTTTGCAAGAACTAATGGTTAAGCCAGCTAGAAGATTACACTAATCCTCATTTTAAACAAAACAAACCTAGTGACCCAACTAGGGCAATCTGATGCCTTTTTCTCCTGCTGAGAAACATAATATGTCCAAAACAAATATGGATCCTTCAGTGTGGTTAATCGATAATCTGTGTAGGGCTTGAAAATCTGGAATCCACTTTCAGCCCATACGAATCAAATCATCCTTTTATTCTTCCATTTTCTGAGGGTTAATGAAGGGATTACGACATTGTGAAATATAATAGTGTGAGATTTTTTTCTTTCACTTTTGTATTATGTAGGCTTATGTAAAAGAATTATAGCTCTATATAGGGAAAGGACATTAAGCCCTGGGTGCTGTCACAGTTTCTGTAAATAGATGGCTCATCAGATATAAATCCGGTCCTTATTTGATTTCTACATTTTCACTAGATGGCCGAACAAGAACACATGATTACACAAATTTACAGATGTCCAAGTTTACAAAATTATGCACAGTTTTAAACTTAATACAAGATTTTCTGTGTGTCACTGTTTCTCTGTGAAAAATACTGTATCTATTTTTTATTTCAACCCAAAGTGCTAGGGGAAAGTTTTAGTATTTTTTTTACTGGACTATCAACTTAGGGTGTACTAGGTTTTAGATTTCATCAAAGCCTATGGTGACAGAAATAATGGGCAAAATAATTATTTAACAAAGCAAATGGACCTCTCAAACGAAATTTTTGGGCAAAATTTTACTTCAAATGAAGTATAGGAAGAAAGCTTCAATCACAAACAAAGATTGTAAGTTTCAGGTGACTGGTTCTTAAAAACATGAGGCTTTTCTTGTCAGGGTCTACATGTCTCTAATTTTTCATTGATCTGCGGATTATGGTCAAAGGACTCACAGTATCCACCACTTTTCAATGTATCTTCCCCTCCCCATGTTAAAAGGCAGATAAAGGTAATTACCTAAAGGCATATATATGTTTTTAATAATTTTATAGGATGTAAAATAGTGTTGCTGTTAAGATTTGCTTTCTAGTTTTCAAATTTTTTTTTTAGAAACTTCAATTTTCCTCCTGTATGTCTTACTCTTCTCACAAATATTCCTTTTCGAAAGAGACTCTCTGAAAGTACAAAACCTGCAGCAACCTTACTGTCAAAAAGAAATTTGTCTGCCAGTGTACTTTAGTGAGACCTATATAAATTTAGTCTTGCTTCGTGTTAAAATAGACATCTGATTATTCAACTGTCTGGGTTAGGCAGAGTTTGATATAACTGACACATACGTCTTGCCGTCTTCTCCAGACTTGGCTGGGAGGAAAATCTGGGGCATGGATCTCTGGTTCTCGGATAAAGAAGGCGGTTGGGGCAGAGAGGGTGGAAAGTGACAGCTTTAGGGGATAATGTGGTAATGTCTCAGACACTGTTTCCATGGACCTCACGGACCGCTGCTACATCTGGACAGCATTGGAACTTAATACATTTTAACTGTTTTCAGCATTGACTGCTTTTGAAAACAACAATAACAACAACAACAAAATATTGGCTGCTGTTCTTGTTCCCCCCCCCCCCCCCCCCCCATCAAACATGAAGTACGTCATACCTAACTCGGGCCTTTCAGACGGCAACTAGTGTGTTAAAAAAAAAAATTCTATGAAAAACAATCACAAACGCGAACTGGAAAATATTCGTAGGGCTGAATATGGACCGGTTAACGCGAACTGGAAAATATTCGTAGGGCTGAATATGGACCGGAATCACTCGACTGGCCAGAGCCTTGCTGAAAACTTTCAGGTTTCTAATGTGTTTTTTTTTATAAATACATTATGATACACGCAATATCTTTACAGGGCTGAAGTTTAACCACAGTATTGTAAAAAGTACAAAAAATCTGTGGGGTCGCAGCAAGGCTTGAAACGAAGTTACATTTTTTTTTTCCTGATGAAGATCAATTGATCGAAAACTTGCTTTGTCTTCCACTTTCATTTGTGTTTTATTGTATTGTTTCTGCATTATTTCTTACACCAGGCTTTGCTATGTACAACATTTTCTTTTGGCCATATTTTGACTGAGCTGAAGTCTACCTGGATGAGGGCATGTCCCACCTATGAATAATACACAACAAGTTACCTTTCGGAAGATTCTCTGGGAGTTGTCCATAACTTCGGCCAGCCTGCTGACCATCTGGTTGCTGTAGATGTCAGCCATGGTCTGGTGGTCCTGGCTCTGCTTGCGTGTGATGCCCAGCAAGTGTTTCCAGCAAGCATAGGTGGACATCGTAGCCCACTGTTCTTGTCTAGTGTGAAAAGAATGAAATTTGCGTCTAAATTTTCTAAGGAATGCGACATCTGACTCTGTGTCAATGATACATGTGTGATCTGACCCTCCAAAATCCATTCAAGTACATGATAACTGACAAAATCTAAACAAAACTAAAATTTTACGAACAATCATATAATCCTCTTCTGGCATATTCCCCTCACATTTGGTGCTTATGGGGTGATATTTTAATTTCTATGATGTTGCATTACAAAACAGTTTGGGGCTTCTGCGACGCGAAATCTGTTGCAATTTACATATCTTTGTACAATCACAACACAGAGGCTCAGACACCGAACCTTTGAAATGCTAAATGCTGTATGAGTAACGTAAATGTCAACATAATGTTGCCGAACAGTAAAACCAAGCTAGAACAGATGTAAAACTTCTTGCCTGTTATTACTCGAACAGAGTGTGGAAAAGAGACTACGACAACTTCCTCTATGAAAAGGCCAACTGGCCTTTTGCTTCCAATAATAAATAAAAAAAAATAAAAAATAAACCTTTCTGTTTGCATTTGAACTAATTTGAACTAATACACACAGTTCCCACCGCAAGCGAACGTAGCTACTGTTGCTAGATGTAAGAGTCAGGGTGGCTATTAAAGTTGATTCGCAATGACTTCTTCGTGGATTCCGTCTGTTTTACGCTATGTCCATGAACAAAGAGACTTCTTTAAAAACATCTATATCTGTGCTGACATGGCAATGTGCAATTTTCTAAAAGCCACAATTTACTACCATCAGTCAGATTAGGCCAGCTAATTGATACTTATATTAACTGTATACAGTATTGGCCTACTGTGATAGTACATATGAGTTCGTGGACTTTGGAGGTTAGTTCACTAATGACGGTGAGAACCCAGTCCAGTCATGTCGTACTTCATAAGTTCACAACTAAATTAGAAACAGTTTACAATTATCTAAAGAAGCGGGTTAGTTTTCAGCCTAAGAAAATAAGTAAAAGGCCAGAAATTGCTAGTAAGATCAGAAGCAGTTGGCTTCAATAAAGTGTACTGACTGAGATCGTTCCATCCTTATAATATGAAGATTTGAAATTATCACAATGAAATCGGTCTCGTTTATGAGAAATGTAGTCTTATGCGCGCCAAAACTTTTTCAGACAATACAATTATAATTCACTTGTAGTGAGAGAAAACAAAACCAAGGGAGAAACCAAACATAATCAGATAAAAAAAAACAAACTGATATGGAATTTATAATTTATATCTTTGTGCACCGAAACTGAGCAAATTAAGTGCCAATTAAATGTATGTTCTCCAAGCAATACAAGGGCACAAATTATTCTATGATTCAGAACTTCATTTTCACACGTTCTGTCTGTCATCCAGAAAAAAACTACAACAAAAACAACAATCCGTGAGGCAATCGGTGGACTATGCAAACCTACACACAACAGGTAATGTCTTCTCCAATGAAAATAGCCCTAGTTTTTCAAAGCACTGCATTTAGTAAAGTCAGCCAAGATATCGTCCTCCTAGAATGACAAGGTTCAATCTCCACTTTTTGGCTGAACTGAATTATAACTACAGCCTACTTCTAGAGGCCTTCTCCATTGTGTGTCAAAGTATCAAGCAGATTCGGTGTGTAATTTGTAAGTATTACCAAAAAAAGAAAAAAGGAAAAGAAAAAATCTTTGCTCGAAAAACTTCGATCCTCGACTTCTCAAAAGTTGACGGAAGGGAGTTAGAACCTTGTCATTCTAAGGCGACGATGTGTATTCATGGCGCAGGCTGCTATGTGGCACTACCTGCAGCAAATGCCCCACTCATGATGTATGCTATAATTATTTGATGTCTAGATAGATACAGCAACAGCAAAGTGGACGCAAACAAAATAACTGTTTAGTTTGGTCAAAGATACTAGAAACAATAAAATGAGACGCCCCCTTCTTCGCGCCTCCGAAAAAATCGTGCACACAGATTGCACGTTGATGGGAGGGCATGGCCAGTGGCGCATTGTATGAAAAAGAGTGGTTGGGGATGGGGATTTGTTACAGTATTGATGTAACTAAAAACTAAAATCAGCGTTTTCCTACAGCAATTGAGCAAAATTAAATATTTTCCCCAAAATTGACTTTGCAAAATACGGCACTGTTCACCATTTCCGCGCATTCGCTGCCAGGTGGCAGTGCGAAATCTGTGCACGCTAAACGCCCTAGCTGTCTCATCTTATTGTAATAATATGCTGTATCTTTGGTGTGGTGCAAGTTAAAAAAAAAAAAAATAATAACCACAAAAAGAAAACAGGATTTAATGCGCCTTTCAGAAAGAGAGATCTTCGCTCCCGATAGGTATTTTGTCATTGACAGATCTAAATGATTCATATCTGTCACCGAATATTCAACCACATAGACAGCATTGTATAGTTTTCACCCACTTTCCAATCCTCTACAGAGCGCCATATACATTACTTCCGACATGCTAACGCCAAAGCTAATTTTTCTTTCTTTCTTTACTTCCTGCTCGAGATATCGCACTAGTACACCCACACGGCAGACTATTTTAAGTTAGTGGATGTCAAATCATGAGACCGCAGTTTCTGCGGCGCAATTCGACAGTTCCTTCGACATAATTCCCGAAAATGCACATCGAACATTATGATATTATTATTTAGTATTGCCTTCGTGGATGGGTAGTTCGTGGAACACGTCAGGGAGGGTGGCTTGTGAGATCCAGGCCTTCGCTTGTCATGTCAGACAAGCAGAGCATCTGACATTTGAAAGTGGTCAACTGAACATTTAGAAACTACGCCACCCTCCCTTTTCGTTGCTGAGCCGATTTAGATCTGGATGAGGGTAATAACCGGGGAGTGCCAGTGTGCAAAGTTCTGTGCTGTCATAAAGGCAAATTGTATGATGAACTATAACCATCTACTACGCCCATTGAATGTTGAGCAAGTCCCGTCAGAGCGAACGTGCCAAAAAAAAACGTCAGCGTTATAATAACACTGGAGAGCACAAACTGTTTTGCCACCCAAGAATTCAAGATTAGCATTTTATTTGTGGTCGCAGTGAAACAAACAATTTTACAAGCACTTGATAGGGAACAGTCTTATGACTTTACTTATTTTGTATGCAGCATCCCCCTCTTGTGATGTGTGTCTTGTGACTTTACTTATTTTGTATGCAGCATCCCCTCTTGTGAGTACTGTCTCATGTGACTGCTCCTCTCGTCAGTCCATTTGACCCACCTCTCTGACATGCTTTGGCGACAAGCTGACACGCACTCAAGTGTAGCTACAATGGCTCCATAGTATTGATACGTAACAAACTATCTCAAAGACTATGCAACCAATTCTTCGTCAAACAGCTGAATATCAAATAATCAAAATGCAAGGCCTCGCATTTGCATACGCCACTGCTACTGTGAAAACTGACTGCATAAAGTACACAGTCATAGTATGTGCATCAAGCCACTCGTTCTATGTCATTCAATTCTATCCGCGTCTCTCACTACAAAACATGCATCCTGAACAGGTCCGCCCTATACGTGCAAACACATAATTATGACGATGATATATTGAGACGAAACATAATAATAATTACAGTTGTGGATATTCAATGATATTCCTGGTCTGGCATCTCCAGATATAAAAATAAAGTGCACAGGTGTGAAACAACTTAATGAATGTGTGTTTGCAAGCGAAAAAAAACCCACAAAACTGGCACTGCGTATATTTGGTCAACACTTTATAACTTCGATTTCAAGTTTGATCAGTGGCGGATCTACCATGAAACTAATGAAGCTTAAGCTCCAGGGCCCCTAATCCTGGAGGGGTAAATTTAAATGAGAAAATTTTGCATGTTGCCCCATACTGTTGCTGGCTGCGTAGGGGCCCCGTGACAGTTCAAACTTCAACGTCCCGAAAAAGTAGGTCCGCCTCTGAGTTTGATACAGGTCTAAAACAAGCATTGCAACCGCTAAACGGCATTTACAGTTGTGCATTTATGGGCACTGACAAGGATGTTCAGGTATGTCAGTGTAGTGAAATTCTACCAAGACGAGCCTATCATAAGAAGAATACAACTTTTATTTACTTACATGAATCTACCACCCCTGGCGAACATAAATTTTATAATGTCTTTGAAATGTTAAACGACACAAGCAAATCGTCGTTAGAAAGATACATGGACATGGACGAAATCCTCTTAACAGAGGGTCAGGCAAGAGTAAACTAAACAAAATTTGCCTCCAACAAAAACAAAAAATAATAATAACAAAAACTGCACGTTTCAAGGGTTCATTGAAACGCTGTAGATGTAGAACGCAAAAGTTGGATGTCAGATTGTATGAAAGCCACTGTGGTTTAAGGCGGGGAGGAAAGATGACTTTTTTTTTTTTTACATGAAAGGGAGAGTGATTCGAGGGTGGGTGAGACTTTGCCGGTGATCTGCGCAATTGAACAGTTGTAGGTCTGTATATATGCATAATGAGCCTGCCAAGTCTATGCCTTACTTTGTAATGCATTTCGACTAAAATACTATGCACATTTTGTTAACTCCTAAACCTGACGGGTCCTCAGTCCTCTCGGATCTCCTTGCTAGAGTGGAATGCATTACAAGAGGTATTTTATGAAGACAATACCCTTAAGAATACGTACTTCCACTCGGTTCTCTTACTTTATCTAAACTGAAGAGACCCTACGAATACATTATATTATCGGAGTTTCAGTATCACCTACTGTAATAAAAATCACCAAAACCCGCTGCCAGCGCTTGCTGAATGTCGAACCATTAACTATAGAGGGTATGCAATGAATTATTCTAGGCCTTGTCTAAGCCTAAGGCTGGTGTCAGTGTAGTGACAGACAAGTCTTGTTTTGCGTCATTGCGCAAAGTTTTCCTTTTCCTCCCGCAGACTCCGGACAGTTTTGACGCGCCCGAAGTAATGAGATTAACTTGTTATGGTCTCCCTACTGCGTGAGGTCCCCAAACACCACAGTCAACGTCTCATGGCTTTGCTAAATCCAAGAAAAACACAGACTTGACTCAGTGTGCAACCAGCCTAAGTGCCTTTCATTATGTCGTGTGTTTTGATGGTTCCATCAGCCTAGGACTGGGTAACCTGCCCGCATTTTGAAGCTGTTGTGAATAACACAGGCAACAGTAACAAAAACACGGAATAACAATTCGTTATCCACAATTTCCATTTATAAGTCTACGCACTGTGCGTGGTGAAGGTAATATAAGCAACTTTGACAACAATAAAACAGAACACCGTAGTTTATAGTAACAGCACTGTAAAGGGTGAAAATGACATTTAAAAAAAGATGGAACAGTAATAACGGCAACGAAACAACTAATCAGCTCCAGGCATATTGCGCCGTGTACTAATTTAATATGTTGGACACATCATCCTAAAAGATACCGTACTCGCAGAACAGAACGTTCAGTCAAAGTTAACGTTCACTTTTGATGTTGCTGCTAAGAGAAATAAAGAGTTCCCGGACAAACTCTCCCACCAATAGAGATGGCCTGGTTATAAAGGTCTTAAAAATTTACGAGCTTTTGCCACCCGTTTGTTCCGTTGTCAAAAATTCATGCACACACTGTAACAAAGGCCCCGTAAATGAATAGCTGCCAATCTACAAGTACTATTAAGCTCATGTTATAAGCCACCCATACAGTGCGCTATAATAAAGCGTTTAAAACCGGCAGCATCTGCGTAAAAAGCGTATCAAACACCGAACACACAGTGCTGTCTGTCTCTTTGTTCACAAAACACCTACATTGTCTCTTGAATGTAACCAAGGTTGTTTGTGTGTGTGTGTGTGTGTGTGTGTGTGTGTGTTTATAGAAGCCAAACCATAATGTATGGCAAAAAGTAACAACAATGAAAAAAGCTGAAATTGTCAGTATAAAAAATGGAACAAAATCTGCCTTCTATCTACGCGCAGAACTATAAATGTCTACGCAGCGTGAGACAGCCTGCAAATATAGATAAAGTAATATGCATGATACCAAAGGACTCACTTTTGCTTTGGCATTTCTAACCTGTTTTGCAAGAAAGAAATAATTATTCTGATGTATTTGTCTGTACTGCACTATTTTGTACAACACTATCTTTCATTGTTGTGCAATATAACACCAGGTTGACTAACATAATCATTATCATATGCATGCTGTATTCAAAACATCAGCACCTGAAATGTATTGTACCCCACTGAATGGAACCACAAGATTTATGTGGAACTGCCCAATTATTGCTTAGGTCTATTTAATTGGGTCTTTACTAATGTCAAACAGAACCTTGAAGTTTTATTCCTATAGTTCTGGTACATTATAATCATCATTATCAGTAGCGTCGGCAGTAATACCAATACTAACACAACCAAATTTTTCTTGTAATTCACAGATCCACAGTGATTATGTCTGCAATTATGACGACCACAACTGACGGTCCCATATGTACTGGATATCAAAGACAATAATTTTTACCTGTTTCATATTCTGATTTTCTAAATCTACGAACCTGATTCCATACTTGTTATATTTAGATCCTAAAAAGTGTCAAATACTTTTCACTTAGCTCTCAAAAGCGCCAAATACTTTACATTCAGATCTCTAAACTGTCAAATATTTTACTTTTAGACCCCATAAGTATACTTCACACGTAGATCTCCAAAGTGTCAAATACTTTACTTTTAGTTCGAATCATATGTGTCAAATACGGTACTTTTAAATCCCGCAATTGTCAAATACTTTCAAATAACCCCAAAGAGAGGTCTTCCTGCATTCCCACTTCATCTCTGCGCCTCGAATACAGAGGATAGAAAAGCGAACTCTGGACTTCATTTTCTGATAACAGAACAATATTATCTTCCATTATTACAGAACATTCGTATAAACATGACACAATGGGCCTGTTATTTTGTGATGCTTTTGTTAGATTCTCTTTTCTTCACCCCTCCTGCAAACAAAGCTTTTCTTACCGCCAAATGCAACAGAAAAAAACATCTTTGCATTGCTATCTGAGACTGGCGACAGGGTTTATTTACAACAGCCCCAACCGCCTCTTTATTTTCCTTCTCGACTGATGATGGGAGTTAAGTTAAAACAAACCTTGATATCTCCAAATAAGCAATCCTTTGCAAACATATCTTCTTTGATAAAGGAGAAAACCCGAAACAGGCGAGTTTAGTTATGTTTGTTTACGGTGATGCTGATAAAAGGAAGAAATCTGTAGAAAATTAATACCTTCCCTTGTTTTGATACCTGTTGGAGCAAGTACATGAACGTATCGTGTTTTCACGACAACCTATTCTTTTCAATGGCGTGCAGAGTGGTTGGTGATGCCCTTGGCCAACTCCTCGATTGTACGCCTCCAGACTCAAGTGTTTTAGCTCTTTATTTGAGCAGATTTCGCTGCACTTGGCATTTACACCTCACTTTTTCTTCTTTTTATTTTTCTTGTTGTGCTAGGGTTTTTTAGAATTCTGCCCAGGCAGCGGTCTTGTACGGCCTACTCTTCACGATTTCCAACTGTCAAGGTATCTTTAACGTGCGTAACGTGCACACGAGCCCTCCGAATTTTTCGTCCTTTATCCGAGAAGACTAGGTGCTCGATTCTACCAATCATGGGACCAGGGAGGGGAAAATATGAGAAAAATCCCAAAATTCCAACATGCCTGCACCGACCGGGATTCGAACCTGGTCGGCACGCGAGGCGAGCACCTTGCCTCTAGACCACGGTGTCACGCCCCAAGACTCAAATGTAGGGCCTTGTGTTAAGCACAGTATTTACATGACGTAACAGATTTTCTACTCTGGTCTCGCTTATTAAAACAAGGATCCAATGCTTGTGGGACTGCAAGGCAGCTTGTACACTGATAATTTCAAATTCCAAAAACTTAATTTTAATTTCATTCTTTGATTGGAGATTCCCTGATATCGAATGTCCGGGGCAGTCGGCCCCTCCGCCCACCTTTCTGCACGCCACTGATTCTTTTACACATGTTCAGATGCCGGCCGTCGTGAGAAAGTACTCTCCTACTTCTCTTAAAAAATACCAATCACCGCGTCGTGACCGCTCTACTTTAATGGCATAAGTCAATTTTACACTTTCGAGACATTAAGAAAAAACCGTTTCTTTTCCTGTCATTTGGTGACGTATGCCACTATGATTCTTTTGAATTGTTACATTTTCCTATCGGAGCATTTCCTTTTCTATAATATCATCTGATAGCCCCCCATGCTCGGGAATGCAGTGAACCGTCTGTTGTCTTTTGGCAAAAGTCTGAATAGGCCATTATCGTAGAGCAGTGACGACGTCCAATCTTAAGAAAATCTCGATTTCTTGATCTTGCCCGCTCAGATTGAGTGGAAAATAAAGATGGAATAAAGCTTCAGCACGCTACAGATCGTGCTTTGTCGAGGCTCACAACAATATTGGGAATCATGTTTCCGGTCATGTTAACACTTCCATTTCCACCCGCCTCAAAGACGACCACATGTCACAATGTGAATAATGCAATATCCGAGATCAGATATGGATTAGCCAGATTAACCATAACATGGAGCATTTTGATTTTGATGACAGGGACCAGAATCCTAGGACAACGGCATCCCCATCAGTGCTCCCCGCCCCGCTCCGAAGGTTTTCCTTCTTATGGTCGCAGTATGAATGGAGTATGAATTATTACAGTGTAGTACGGAGAGCTTTTGAGGTTGGAATATGGGTAAAATTCGTATAAGCTCGTGAATTTCCTTCTTCTTCCTCTCTTTTCACATGCACCGTTTGTGTTGTTCGTCCCAGCCCCCCCCCTCACCCAAGCCCCCCCCTCCCAGCCCCGACATTTAAATAGCTCCCACTGCACCCCTGTGTGTTCACTGGCCCAAAAAGACTTGAATCACATTATAAACAAATAAAAAATGTAAAAGGTTTGGGAAATATGCATGCATTATACTGCGGCATGCTTTCCATCTATGTTAACCATCAGGAAAATAATGCACTAGATCTGTGGAAGAGAGAACTGAAGGTCAAAACCATCATTTTTCCTCGGTCTTGGTAAAGCCACTTAATTTGTGCATGAACAGAAACTTCATTGTTAAAAAAAAAATTGTTCTTGGAAAAATGTCACTGAGACAGTCCATAAAATAATGTAGCTTTACATTATTCATTATCAGGTAAATTGCAGAGCAAGTTCCAGAATCAGCATCTGGGCAAAACCTTCACGTTACATGACCAATGATAAGGATGTTGTCGGGGGGACGTGGCCTAATTACAAAGTCAAATAGGAAAAATACTGAGTTGTGTTCACTGTACAACTATAGCTTTCTGTGTAAAACACCATGTCCCCCTGGCAACAGACAAAATATAAAGTACAGCGTACAACAAAAAAACGTTCATCGTTTAAATAACTTTTGAAATTGAAATTACTGCAGGTGTACTCACTTTTGTTTCTCGGCCCTGTGCCGAGTGATCATATTTTTGACCAACTTGTCCAGATTCCGAGCATACTCTTGCTCCAACTCCGCTCGCCGCCTGAAGAACTCCTGTAGTTCCGTGACGATGGAGACTTCCGTCTCTAGCTTGGTCTCCAAGCATTTCAGCTGGTCGTTCAATTGCTGACGGATATCTGCAAGTACAGAAAGAAAAAACGGTTGTGTTCTTGAGTCAAGGACGGGGGATAATTGTTGAGAAATACAAGTCATCGATCTTGGGGTATTTGTCAAATACGAATAATACAACGGAATACGGAATGAATGGGAAATTGAGGGAGTTAAAAAATGGGCAATATTCGAAGATGAGGTAGAATTTCAGGGCATTATTTTAGGAAATCCCGAGGTCATCATATCATAGCATGTAACAGTATACAGAGCTATCAATGACAAACCTATATTATATAACTCGGCTTCTTTTTCTACTGCTAAGCTGCATTATATTGAACTCAACACAGAATGACATACAAAAATCGTCCTGTGTGTGACGTAGTATAGAGTATGGAGACAAGAGGTTAGTACCCCCGTGATCACTTTTAGTCGACCAGCCTGACCTGACCTAATTGCATTCTGAATGGCTCTCCACACAAAAGAAAAGCCCTGAGATTGTGGTTGAGATAATAACACCGATACACGGGCTACGTTATTGCTGGCTTCAGTCAACGCAATAAAACAACAGTTTATCACCATGCCAGTGCCCTTAGGCAACTGCAGCACTTGCTATAATGACAAGATGAACAACACCGACAACGCCAGCTGTGGTGATAGTTAAATGGCAGCAAACAGTTAAACAAGTAGTTTACACAAATGGTTACCAACAAACAAACAAACAAACAAACAAACTTGAAATCAAGTTTACGTCAGCAAACTGTCCCCAGTCTCATCAATATTCACAAAATGGTCGAGAATGCTCATTGTGCGATATATATGGATGAGACTGAAAGCAAACTTAAAACAAATGCTCGCCATATACATAGAATTGGGAATTAGCAAATCTTCATAGGACTGAAAATGGACAGCAGGATCTCAACTGACCTGACCATGTTTCGTTCTTCTGTGAATACAATGATGATACATGAATAGACAGTGGACTATAAGGACTGAGGACAGACGAAAATCTCGACAGGGCGGAGGTGGGGCAGACAATTCCAATCTGTCTATGAAACAGGAATGCTGCCGTTAATTATCTTTTAGAAGTCGCTGATCTGAGCACTGCACTGCAGCGACTACTACAGCTCTGTATCACAAGATGTAGAAATTTCTATACTGCTTCCTGATTAATTGACTTAGAAAGTTTACTACAAATTCCTACGGAGGGGCCAGACGACGGTGACGCTACAGCAATGACAAGAAAGCAAAACAAACAAACACACACACACACAAAACAAACAAACAAATAAACAAACACGACGTCGTATGTGTGTGTGTGTGTGTGCGTGCGTGTTTGTGTGTGTGTGTTTGTGTGTGCGCGGTGTGTTTGTGTGTGTGTTTCCCCCCATTACGTTTCACACAAAATTATGTATGGGCAATACTGAGGGCATTCACAACTTAATATGAAAGAACAACAACAACAACAACAACCACGATAAAAAGGCATGGACACCATGACAAAAGGATCGACGTCACCACCAGATAGACAACAGCTGAATGGAAAACCCCTCGCCCAGCAACAACGCCGCTTTTGTGTATTATTAGAGCCTTATAAAAAAATATCTACATAAATGTAAATGCGCTATTGTCATCAACAGTATGGATTAACCCTCCAGCGCCCAGTGTGCCATATTTGAAATAGGTCACCTGGAGCCAAAATGCTCTGTCTTGACACACTTACTCTGCCTATTTTATTAACAAATACTTTTTCCAATAAAATATAATTACATTTTTGCAATAATCTGACTATTTAAAATTAGCTCATCATATTATTTCAGAAGTTTCTGGCTTGACAATTTTCGCCTGGGCACTAGAGGGTTAATGCCACTTATCTCATACTTGTTACGGGGCAGGACTGGTGTGTTCATAAACGTCTCTCTCGCTCTCTCTCTGAACAAAAATAAAATAAAATCCTACTTGCACATAAAAATAACATATGGACGAAAGAGGGATATATCGGTTTGGAGAATTTCCCTTTCTCACTGAACATATGTACACTATGACTGTAGAGAAATACTTAAGGTCCACAAGAAAAAGAAATTCTACATAGTATATTACTAAATGGCGGAGACACGCCAAGGTTTGGATTGACTGCGCAGTCAGAGAATGCAACTGTATGTAATCCAGCAATGCAGTGCTAGGTTCAGTACAGAAATAATTCACAGGCATGCATGGCGCTGAATAAAAATATCCATAGAGACGGGACTTGCGTGACAGGTCCAAAACTGCAAAAAAAAAAAAATGTATTTCTTTTTGCCAGGTAGTGTTTCAAATCGCAGTGCATGGTCAAATACTTCACTGGGTTTAGACGCGTGTAACAGAAAACTTTGCAATATTACGCCTTTATTCTTGTATGGTAGCATTCACCATTCCCAACGCAAGGGTAAAACTTGATCCCTGCAGAATCACAAGCTCTTTATGAAACCGTTAATAATGCATTCGGTTAAGTTCTCTGGAAAATCTCACCACCACATTCTCTCTCTCTCTCTTTTATTTCACTACCACTCCCCCACCAAAAGTGGGGTTTTCCCCTTATTAGACACAATTCTAGAACAATCAATATAAAATAATGAACGTGGTTTGGAAGAAGTAGGGAAGCTCTGTAATAAAACAAAACAAAAAGGGTGTGGAGTTACACTACATGACAAATCTCTCACACTATACACGATTCTGACTATGTTATAAATTTAATGATAACGTTACCTATAATGGATAGTTTTGTCCCAACTCCGTCTCTATAACCTTTAGAATGACGTCGTCCATTGGGAGAGAACATCCCGGGGGATTTCATCATTTTTCCCGAGGGCAGGGACACCATGGACACTGTGCTGCCCCGGTGGTCCTGGTGGGGCCCATCGTGTACAGGTTGAGGATGGCTCACCAACGAGTAGTCCCCGCCGTTCATCTCGACAGAACCGCGGCTGGTGTCAGACATATCCGGGACATCAAACACAATTCACTAATGATTTCTCAGTTCGGAGATCTCAGCCACAGTGATTCATTATTTGTTCTATTGTTCCACAATACATTCGTCTAGTTCAGCTTGTTAGCAAGACCAATACTCCTTTCTACTCCGATAGTTCATGATTCTGAATTCAGGGGTATTTCCCACTAAAGTAAGGTGGTATTCCAGCAGAGAATAAGAAAAATTTAAGGATGCCCTCCTGTTTCACTGGCTGCGTTTCCACAGTTTAGTTTGATATGAATGAGCACTAGATGAGTAAAGAAAAAAAAAACACTCCCGTATGAGAAACTCCAAAATATCACAATTGCAATTGTTATCACTCGCATATATCAACAATTTGCGCACTCATCACAACACACCAAACACAACATCACAGGAACATGAAAATGTGATTGACATCATACGCCAGGAAACCCATTCCAGTGGACACGGGAAATACTTCACTTCGAACTGAACGCATAGACTCTAGCAAAAGCTACTCTACCAGGACCAGAATGGCCACCCAACCCGAGGAACGATCAGAAAAACAGCCAAATGACACATGTGTGTATAACATTCATGATGCCAGACTGACTGATTGATACCAAATTTAGCAACGATTTCCTGCCATAAACTGGCGACCAACTCTATGAGAAACGATTGCGTCCAGGAATGGAATGGAAACGACAAACAAAATGTTTTCTGTCAATGCAATGCCACATTTATGTATGTGTACCTTACATCCATTAAATGACAGCGCGCTAACCACAAATGAGGCTGTTGGCGAAAGCGACATTTTTTTTTTTTTTTACATGTACATTGTTTTGGCTCAAGTTTGGATAAGAAAACGGAGATAGCGGTAGTTTTTACGAGTACGGCATAATTATTTCTGTTGTCGTTGTTGAGAGTGAGTGAAGTAAGTGAAGTGAGTGGAGTGAATGAGTGGAGTGAGTGAGTGAGTGAGTGAGTGAGTGAGTGAGTGAGTGAGTGAGGGAGAGTGAGTGAGGGAGGGAGAATGAGTGAGTGAGTGAGTGAGTGAGTGAGAGTGATTGAGTGAGTGAGAGAGAATGAGTGAGTGAGAGAGAGAGTGACAGAGAGAGAGAGAGAGAGAGAGAGAGAGAGAGAGAGAGAGAGAGAGAGAGAGCGGCAGAGAGAGAGAGAGAGAAAGAGAGAGAGAAACAAGGAAAGCGAGAGAGAGAGACAGAGAGAAACAAGGAAAGCGAGAGACAGAGAGGGAGAGCGCGCAATTTGTACTCCAATTCCGAAAACCTTATTGCAGCCACTTTGCTAATGAAAAAAATCCATTGTAGCTAAGTACACAAAAACAAATCGGATCCTCCACAACAAAACAGCTCCCCGAAAAGTTCACCATAGAAACACAATACACTTTGGTCATGTGACTCAAACAGTCCTTAACCAAACTGATGTCCACAAACTTGGGTCAACTGCATTCTCATCGACCACGCCAGTGATGATCAACATCACAAATGAACACAATGATCATTCTACCAGTTTAAAGCAAAAATAAGTATGCCTTATGCAGGTAAACCTTCCAGAATAAAATGCAAAATGCAACCCCCCCCCCCCCCCCCACCAAAAAAAAAAAAAAAAACGAGCCTTAAAAGCCCCCAAAAAGTAAACACACAATGCTTATACCAGGTATCATTGAAGCCGACACTTCAAAATTATTCTGTCACGCTTCATTAGCAGGAAAACAAAGTCGTGATGTGCAGAGCACTTCCAGAGGCTCGTCTCCCAGTAGGAGTGAAGTTTAAGCTGTCTGTCTGTACGAGTCTTAACACTGACTCGGTAAATAAAGAAAGCTACATTATGACAGTAGCAAAAACAAAACTGTATGGTCATTACTGTTTCAAGCGCTTTCCTGGTTATTACGTCAGGCGAAGACAATGAAACGAAACTGAGACTAACGTATTTTTAGCCAAGTACATGTACTTATCAAGCATGGAACAAAAATACCGAGCCATTTTTAAGAGAGTAACACTAGACAAATGTTGGAGGACGAACAAAACAATGAACGCATACATGGCACAGACAAATTGTCCACTTAGCTTTAACTCACATCCTCTTCAAATTCAGAACCTTACTCATCAGCTCGCGATCTGTACGCAATGTTTACGAAAGCTCCAAGTAACACTTCACAACTAATGTGATATGAGTACTTAACTCTCTCAAGTGTGAGTGTTAGCAAAAGCACTATAAAAAACCCATGTAAGAATATTATAATATTCTTACATGGGATTATTATGGGATTATAAATAAAACAAAATCTGTGGGGTCGCAGCAAAGCTTGAAATAAAGTAAGAATGTGACAAGGCAAAGCTTGAAATAAAGCAAAAATGTAGCAAAGGAAAACGTTGTATGTTGGAAAACCTCGCATAAGAAATAATATCGTCTCGAGGCTTTATAATCCCGAGTAAGGCCGGTCGGCCACTTTACAATTTGGACTCACACAGAGAATTGAAAAATTACAATGCTTTGTCGTATTGTGTTTGATATAACCGTGAGTTTAAAAATTCATAGCCTTGACGATATCTTATACATTATTACATTTTCCATTCTGTTAATTGCAAACTGAGAGGTGGCATTGAAATATTAAAGGAATGTTAATCGTACAAGCCAGAAAACGACAAAAGGAAAGAAAGATAAACATGGAGAGAGTGAGCGATAGACAGAGAGACAGAGAGAGAGGGCCAAAAGAGGGAGAAAGAGAGAGAGAGAGAGAGAGAGAGAGAGAGAGAGAGAGACAGAGAGAAAGAAAGAGAGATTGCCTCTCCTCGTTTAAGAAATCAATGAAAGAATACTTAACTAAAAACAAAATCTACAGTTCGAACCCACAAACATCGCTGCGCTCGAGTACATCACCTGTCACATTCTTCTCGGAGAGAGAGAGAGAGAGAGAGAGAGAGAGAGAGAGAGAGATAGAGAGAGAGAGAAAATCATCTCGCCGAGAGAGACTGGAGATTAGATGAAACTGGACAAGAAACACCGGCTACTTCCCACAGCAGCAGCAGTTGGTGAGTTATCATAACAGCAGAGATAATGACAAAGAAAACGTAGACGGAATGAGAGGTGAAAGCGGGCAAAGCGAGTGTGCCAAACTTAACACTAGATAACCCGATACGATTGAGTGTGATGAGGTGAGAGAAGACAAAAACAACAACAACAGAGAATGAATTGAAAGACAACGATTTTCCCTTTTCGTAAATGAAAAAAAAAAAACAAGAACACAAAAAACTGTCTCATCTTTAGCCTTGGAAAGAAAAATACAGATCTTGACATTGCAACAGGAGAAATCTTTTCAGCATAATTTAATTTCTTTTTCCAAAGGTGGGAGACAGCGCTTCTTGATTCCATACGAGTTGGTGTTCCTTGATGTCGAGTTGCTGCAGGTTGATATCGAGTAAGGAGAAAAAGACACAGGATAAAGACTGGAGCTTTTTATATAATGGGAGTGGGGGGGTGGGGGGGGGGTTGACATGTACATAATTATTACGTTACCACCGCCATGACAAAGAAGGGTAGAGAAAGAAAGAGAGAACACACACCGAGTGAGAGCAAGTGAAGACAGACCGAGTGAGAGAAAGAAAGTGAAGAAGAGAGTGAGAGACAGACAGACAGACAGAAAGAGAGGGGACACATTCTCTGTTAAAAAACAACAACACATGAGTTTGCGAAAGGCATGTGACCTAGGCATGATCGGCCCGAGGACATGTCGCACCAAGAGAAAGTTTAAAGGTTTTAGCCAGATTTACAAAAACAAAACAAGTATAAGGACAGTGACAGAGGCCCGTCAGACAGGAAGGAAACTAAAAGCCCCGGAGTGAGAAATTAACCCTCTTGTCACGACCAACGACGCCTCTAATTGGCATGACATACTGCGACGTTCCGTGTGTAACGAGCTGCATTGTCTGTCGTGCATTTTCTTCAAAGGGAAAGTCAGACAATGCACTTCCCGGTCCTCCAGTGGTAGTGAATGCTTTACTTTTGGATCTATGGCGATGACTCTCAAAGTCTAAAGCTACTTTCCTCCCTTAGCCATCCCAGGTTTACTGAATTCCTCCATTGTCACCACGCATTAGATTAACTTTTGAGCACGCTTTACATCTCTCAGTAAATAAATGGTGCCAAGCGGGTTTGAGTCTGAAATGCTCAGCAGTCTTAAACGATTAATTATTGATCGCCCTCATACTACTAACAGTTATATATCGGTGTTGCATCTGACATATAACGTCAGTGCACTATGATGATGGCACGTCAGACTTACGACAAAAAGCAACTGGCAGTTCATTGCATTTAAAAGCATGAGGGTAATCAGATAATATTACAGAATTAGAAAAGAAATGCGCCAATAAGAAAATGTAACAATCCAACAGAATCATAATGGTATAAGTCACCAAATGGCAGGAAAAGAGATAGTTTTGTTTCTTTCAATACCTCAAGTGTCAAAAATGACTTGTGCCATTAGCGAAGAGCAGTGGCGATATAATAATATAGCGTACATTTTTGCCCAGTTTGGCGATCCTCATCAGACTGAAATTTCTCCCCAATTCTTCCCCTAGCTATAATTCCTCCCTTAAGTTGAAATTCTGATTCCTCCTTTGGAAGCCAAGTGCCCTCCGTTTGAGAAGCATTGATCTACAGACTACAACACAGTCCCCCTTCAAACATCATAGGGTTTCAGTTAATAGCACTATGCTGGTAGATTTGACACCATTAGCCAAACAGACAAAGTTCAATGGTTAATTGTGTGTATCTCACTATTGTATCCTCTCCCGTTGGCTTACTTATTAGCATCATTCATTAACTTTTTAAGACCCTAATTACGCACAGTGCGCTGATCGTAATGCTGTTGAGTGCCCAAACAATGCAGTGTGTGCCACTAGTGTCAGACCTACTCGGGTGGTGTCTTTGAGATAAGTTTTTTTTTCATTTTTTTTTTTCCATTTCTACGAACAAAATAATACAGTTTATACGAGAAAGTAAATATTTAAGTGTTTAATTATTCCTTTATCTTTCATAGCAGTCAAAAATCAATGCGAGCAAAATTTATAACGAAACAGAGGCCAGAAAGAGGTAAGTCACCATTAGACGTTTTTCTCTATTCAAACACTGTAGTACATGTAATGAATGGGACATTGCTACTGTCCGACTTTCTCTTAACTAGGTAATCTGTGAGGAGCAACGCTCCACTTTTTCCTAACGTCGAAACGATGTAAAACAAAAAGTTATATTTTAATAAAGTTTGATGGGTGTGCAGCTCAACTGAACACACGAAACAGTCAGAAAAGGGCTTTCACTAGCCCACATGCACACAAAGTGTCTTTTCGCTGCAGGCAGTGTGATCAAAGCTATTTAAGGCTTAGCCTCTACTGACACAGTTTGTCGACTTCACGACATTTTTGACAACACTTTTGTTTACATTAAGGTCTTCCTTTACCGAGTGGCCCAACTGTTATTGTCCTATTCACTTCACGATTGACGACCCTGAGAATGTATAATAAACAGGTGGCACTCGTGGCTAATCAAACAAAGGGGGGCCGAATGATGATTTACAGCAATCAGAGGATGAATAAACAAAGGGGACATTCTCACAGGGAGGCTGTACCTGTCACATAGTTAGATAGATAGGTAGACAGATACACAGACCTGCAGAGCGATAGGCAGACAGACAGACAAACGAACGGACGGATAAATAGATAGATAGATAGATAGATAGATAGATAGATAGATAGATAGATAGATAGATAGATAGATAGATAGATAGATAGACAGACAGACAGACAGACAGGTGTCCGGAGGGACGGACAGGTGGATAGATGGATGGATGGATGGCAAACAGACGGTCGGGCAAGACAAAGACATGTAGCCAGGCTTTATAATCCACATTTCTTCGACTTTCAATAATGAAGCAACAGTCCGTTTTGAAGTACACACCTGTAACTACAACGCCCACAATAAAACAAATCAGTCATTCGAGGTTACTATTCTTTTGTGACAAGCAATACAATAATTATGTACAACATTACTGGCTAAATGCACTAACTACTTCTTGCAATTCAAAAGATGGCTGTAGTCCCACGGGTCCAACAATGAAAAGAAACCACAATGAATGGCAAGCACAGTATCCAAACAGAATGTTCAATAGATTGTCCCACCAAACTGAGCTTCGCCGTGAAGCTGTGTCACTAATGAGGCTGTGCAATCCATAATTATTAATACCGTACCATGAATAAGGTCGCGTGAGACTTGATGGACAGCGCAATATCGTACAGCCTTGTTACGTGAAACGAATGTGGATCGGGTCCGCAATGCAAGGACTCCTTGTCCAACGAACCAACGAAATCAGAATTGATTATTTCATGGAAGAGGCTAGGGAGACCAGGATTCTGGTCTCCCTAGCCCCGTTAGTTCGACGTGTCTAGCGAGACCAGGATTCTGGTCTCCCTAGCCTGTGGTCTTGGGAGACCAGGATCCTGGTCTCTCTAGACTCGGGGCTAGAGAGACCAAGATTTTTCCTGGCCAGTGCGCCTGTCTACGCCGGATCCTTCCTTCTCGATTTTTTAAAATAAGAGAACGCATCATTCCCGATCTCTTCACCTCACAGGCGTCAGCACCCAGCCTTGGCCATGGCGGCAACTTTGTCTGTTGGGGATAAAGCACCCTCGTGTACACACCGCGTTCCATAGCCCGAGTGAAAACAATACATAGCTACCCCGGCGGCTTTCTCTGATATGTCATTCTGACTACTGCCCAGACGAACATCGGCCTACGGCCTCGATGATACAAACTGACTAGACCCTCACGTCGTTACATATCAATCTGACAATGCCTATGCACTTGTCGAGTTACGGAACGCATTCAGAAGTCCTCCCAAAATCTTGGTCTCCCTAGCCCCGAATCTAGAGAGACCAGGATCTTGGTCTCCCAAGAATCCTGGTCTCGCTAGACACTTCCTTATTTCATTCGTTTATTTTAGCTCTGTTTTGCTGGAAACAGAAAGGATCTCATTCTACACCGTGAGTAAACATATTATCCCGCCACAAAACACAACAATAAAAGAAAAATACACTGAGATCAAAACAATCGTCCATGCAATTAGTTGTTTTTTCTTTTCCTCCCATAAAGTTGAACTCTCCAGATGTGGGCCTTTTGTGCTCGAGGGCATCGTATTACTCTTGACCACCAGAATCTAATCATTTTAATGAACGCTCGTCACAAGAAACCATAATCATACAACGACAAAGTAACCTACGATCTGTCTTTTAAAACAATAAAGGTGAAGACATCTGCACGACCACTGATCTATCTATCTACACTCATGCTATGCAAACTGCCATACTATACCAATCTGGACTCCTTATCACAGAAACTACCGTGGAAAGCCAAAAAAAAAAAAACCACGATAACGTATAACATCCAAGAAGAAACCTTTGCAGATAACACCGGGAATAAGTATTAAATGTCCCTTGTACGTACGAAACCTTTCACGGCCAAAGGCTATCGGAGGTCCCACACATCGCCCTCTTGTCATAACGTTAGCCAAAATCTCCGTACAATCTTACGTGCTGACAAAGAGCCTTCAACGGCTGGACCGAGATAAGGCAAGAGAGGGTGGGGGTAGGGAAGACTTGTCACCTGTCCTGTCCCGTATGTATACACATGACATACTGTAATGTGTGTGTTCTGTCGTGTGGGGAGCAAGTCACATTCCTTCATTACTGAATCACGTGGGCCGTGCAGGAAATTGGTTGACAATGAAAATAGAATATGTGGCACCTGTCAGGCAGACAGATGAGCGAGCAGACAGACAGACAAACAGGCAGACAGACAGACAGACAGACATAGATAGCGTTGTAAGCAGTTCATTCCACAGCAAAACCTAAAAATAAAAATCATTGTATTTAAAACATAATTATGAGCTCTTACAGAGGGTCCTTGAAAATGGCTTTCCGTTCACCGCACAAAGGTAAGCATGTTGCACAAATTCATGTAACCAACCAAGACAATGTTACACTCAGTTACATTAAGAAACAAGCAACTATTCCTGAAATGTGAAAAAAAACAACCAAACAAGCTTCATCATCCACAGTGGTGACCGCTATTCGCGTCTATCTTCACAAAGAAAGGGAGATGTTCTACTTTCATCCTGAAAAGTGAGCATGCATAATGACAGTGACGCAATGTGCATTTGTTAAGCCTTGAATTAAGCACAGCTGAATGTCAGTTGTCACATAAATGTACATGATGCATTAGCCTGTTCTAATTTAATATTAATGTCGGAGTCTGCCTTATGATGAGAAGTAATTTAACTGTATTATTGCCCGTCCATCTCCAAGACGACAAAGCGCAACCTTAGCTTAGTTCTTGCTGGTTCCAACACTCCACTCTTTGCACTTGTAACTGAGAAATTCGACGTTTGCGGCTGTTGATTTGAGGTCTTTATTTTAGGAGGTTCGCTGCCCTTGGCATTTACACCTCACTTTACTTGTTTTATTATTTCTTGTTCTGGCGGGGGGTGGGGGGGGGGGGGGGGAGATGATATGGATACATTTTAATCTATTAATTTCAATTTTGCCCGGGCAGCGGCCTTTCGGCCTGCTCTTTACGATTTCCAACTGCCAAGGTATCTTTAACCTGCCCAACGTGCACACGGGCCCTCAGAATTTTTTCGTCCTTATCCGAGAAGACTAGGTACTCGATCCTACCATAATTTGATCCTACTCGATCCTACCAGACGTTTGCGGCTGTTAATGTTATTATTGTAATGAGTTAGAATTATTGAAAGGAGTAAGAATAACTCGGAACTGTGAAACAGCTTGATAAGTGCCACAGCGTACACGAATCAAAGTGTGAATTTGTTACACCCCTTCTTCCAACTAAAAGATCTCCACTTTTTCAAAATATATGGAGATAGAACAAACAAGGACTAAGGTCACGGGGTTGTGGGAGATCACAAACAAAACAAAAATGTATACATTTGCAAATGCCCGACGGGAGTGGCCGCTTAAGACAAAACGGAACGGACAGTTAAAGGAAAACCTTCGGCGAAAACCTGACAATTTACATCCATTCTGGTGAATACAGGGCGAATATGACAGGCAACTGACAGAAAACACACTGTCAACCTACATGAACATAACAATAACAACAAAAACAAAACAAAGAGCCACATCACGGCGAGAAACTGGCGAGGATCATAAATTTACCGAGTGCACAAAACTGATAATTCCAAGGGCAGCCAGCTCCACTGATATAAATTTATGTTATATAATTGTACACATCTTGGCTCACTTTAAAAGACTTCTTCTTAAAGGAGATTTTGAAAAAAAAAAAATGCTGACATAGTTCAGCTGTTAAAACTTTCTCCACTTCCCACGCCCATATACAAACGCATCTCTATTTCCATGTTGAAAGCTTTGAGATAAAACAGAACCAGAAATGGATACAACGCTGTGTGAGAAACTTTTCCTGACCGAGCGATATCCAGCAGTCCAGATACTGTCAAACGCTTTAAAACACCACGCTGACTTCCTTGTGCACATATGGTGTGTTAAAATAATATTGAAAAATAATAATAATCACGAGCTTCTGAGGTCGCATTATCATTTAGAAAGCCTTTTGATAAAACTTGCCAGGTATCTGTCTTCTTGACCTACGACGCAGCAACTAATGTGGACCACGGCCGTAGCGTTTTCTTTGATAGTTTCCAGTATGCCTCGCGGGACTCTTCTCCCTTATCTGATATTTACACTGCGTGTACACGAAGCAGCACCATCAATGTGATTCTCTTGAGTCTGGAATACCCAACAGACAGGCATTCTCTTGGAATTCCCAACAGGGAGGATCACAAGGGCTAGATTGCGTGTCAAGTCCACACAACGCATGGACAGTGCAGTAAGTCAAGTTAACCTCTTTTCTCCATTGCATAAATAATAGGGTTCATCGGGGACCAGTTCTTTCTCTCTCTCTCTGTTCTAGCACCCATTATCCTCTTGGCAGAATATTTCTTCGACATCTCTCTTTTATTGTCACTCCGCAGTGTAAAGTAGTTCGTGTTTCGGTAGTGTTTGAAAAAAGGCTAAACCTCTCAATAAATTACAGACAAGTCAATTAACGTAGTTTTTAATGGAAACGTTCGCACTGAGTCAAATATGTTTTGCGTCGGTTTTGAGTCAGAATTGAACTTTCTGTGAATTAACTTGCGAAACACACTTGTTCCAGTCTCAATAGTGCGCAAGGTCGCGTTTAATTGCACAGCGCACGAAATCCAGACAAGACAGACTTGACTCTCAGTGCGCGAAGGGCCTGAAAGGTTAACTTCTCAAACACTTCACAATGAGATACGATGGCACATACTGTTGCACCATGATCAATATCCCCAGAGTTAAATATGCCACAGCATACCATACACTCATATACATATTCTACCCGTTTGCTGGTACTGAATCAGAGATTTACATAACAAAACAAACATATTCGCACTAAACTGATTCTGTGCAAAGATAGCCGCTGTTTACATTTTACCAACTATTAAATTCAAGACATACTATTACCTAATACCCAACAGACTCCCATTCGTTCTAAATCTCACGTCCATGTCATGTTGCCATAATATCTCCCCCGATCAAACAAACGTATCATGTCCCACCATTTGCATGAAATTTCTGAACCGAGCAAATGTAATCCACGCACTGACCATCGCTGATCAAAGGCCTCCTCCATCCATGGCCAGAATGGTACGCTGCAGAAAGGTCACGGTCATGTTAAGTTTGTATCGCCCTGTCAAACAGCGTTTCCCTAAGGAGACACACCTACGTATGCATACAAAGTCACGTCCAAACATCTGCCCATCAATTACAGGTACAACAAATGAGGCAGCAATTGGTCCTCAGCCCAAACATCCAGTCATACTGAAGTGCCGCGTATCAGTAAGAATTTCACTGTGATTACATAGTGCAAGGCAACGGTGCTATTGTAAAAATTTGCTTGAACTCTCCGGGAAACAAAGTTCACTTAGTCCATGTATAATTTGCCAATAAATAGCATTGCTTTGTCATTAACCATGTCTATCAGAAATATACTGATCACTGGAAACTCGCTTATGGTCTCAGAGGTTTGAGGATGAGTGAAGATTTAAGTTTTATTAATATTTGTAGGTGTGAGCATGATGAGTTGAACTTATGTGATATATTTCACCTGAATCACAATTTCCGTAGAAAATTTTTCTCACAAATCTGGTCCTTCACCTTAAGCCCAATTTCGCCAGATCCACTTACATACAGACAAAGAAACTGAGTTTACGTGACATGAAACTCCACCACACAAATCCACCGAATGTAAATGGACCATTATCCATTTCCACAACCATCAGACATTTCTACATCATTTTCAATGATCTTAACCATTAAATTTTGAAGAGCGATATTCTCATTTCTCCACTCAACATGAAGTGCAAAAAGAAGGAACAAGGTGGAAAAAAAGACAAGAAAGAAAGAGAAAGACAAAGAATGAGATAGAAAAAACTAAAAACATTCGAAAGGTAGAAGAAAGAAGACGCAGCTCCTCGAGTTTCGAGTTCGTCTGTTTACAGACATCTTAAGGGGAAGCCAGGTTTTCGCCTCTTGCACCGCTAAACTAAATAAGATTACGATAAAGTTATCAAAAGTTGATTCCACCCTTGTCTAAACACGCGGTGCCAGCGAATTCAGACTTTGCAGCACACGGTGGAAAAACCTGGCACACAGGAACCATCACATCAGGCATTGAAACTGATTATACTGCCAGTTAAGATAACAAAAAGCCAGAGTAAAGAAATGAGGCTGAGAGAGAAGAAATCATAGCACATGGAAAAATATTGCTACAAGAAGGTAAATGCTGAATAAGGATCGGGTGAGCAGACAGATGATAAGAAAGGCGGAGAGAGAAAGAGAGACAGAAAGAAGGGGAAGAATCTCTTTAGGAAGAAAGCTGCATAAAGGTGAAACGAATCCCCTGGAGGAAAAAAAAAGAATAGTTGAAATTTGCATGCAGCATACACAGATAATCTGGAAAAATGATTAAAACGTCTACAATTTACCCCGGACGCAGAAAAGCGAAACATGCTCTCGAAATGACATATCTCCCCCCCCCCCCCTTCCCTTTTTCCCCCAGGCACAGTTGCCGGAAACTGATAAACACCTCAAACAAATTGTAACCTTTTGCATGTATTATAAATATGCAGGATCGGGCAAGACTGGGTGCATGACACGATAACGGAAGCATACTGAGTTAAAATAATGAGAGAACACAAAAAAAAACGGAGAGCATATATATGGGATTATGCTACGGTGGCATGATGAACAGTATGAAAATCATTCAGACCAGGAAGAGTGTAGTGCAGTCAAAGTAATGTCCAAATCGGCCTCATTGTAGTTCCCCGTGCCAAAGATTACAAAAGTCCATGGGACTGCCAGCTAGCTATCTTGCAAGCTCAAAATAAGGCAAAAAGAAAAAGATGAAACAAATAATACAGAAACGGTGTAATAAAACGCAAATGCCCACATTTTGACTTGCTGCGACATCACAGAGTTTGTGTAGTTTTTACAATATTTTGTCAATTATCTTCCAGGCTGCAGAGGAAAAAACTGAGGATTGCATAATGGGATGTAATTTAATGGACGGGGGGGGGGGGGGGGGCCAAAACAAACCTTCACCTCAAAAAGAGTGGACTGCATTCAAAGTCCAAATCAACATATTGTAGTTATCCGCACCAACGGTTACGATAATTATTCACGGCACGGCCAGCTATCTCCCCAAACTGCAAAGATAAATCAGCGCAGGCGTGCGTGTGCAACGCTGCAGTCGCCAACTTAACGTGTTTTTACTGCACATTTACGACAACGTTGATACATGAAGAGAACACTCCCCTCTTGCTGGTTGTAACTTGTCACACACAATTTGCTACTTAAAGATTTAATGGCTTTACAAGGGATATAAGTCTTCTGTACGTTGATAACATTCTGAGTGTAATGGTAATCTGTTATTATAGCAAACATGCAGACAAAAATGATGTCGCGAGTTGTAAAGTCACAATGTCGCAAAGAGAAAAAGTTGTTTGTACGTAGCAAAGCCTCGCGTAAGAAATAATAGTAATACAGAAACGATGCAATTAAAATACAAAGTAGCGATAATGTACTTTTTCTTATGTGAAGCTTTGTTACATACAACTTTTTCCTCTGGCTACATTTTGACCTTCTATCAAGCTTTGCAGCGACCCCGCAGATCTTCTGCTTTATATTTGTCAATCACGCATTATAAGGATGGAGTTTTAAAAACCATTAATTTATCACTTTTCACCCATACCATTTTGTTCATGGCCTCTGGATGCAACTGAAAGTCCGCCTCCATGCAAGGAAATGCCTTATTCTGGAACGTTTGACCAAGACAAAAATAAGCAAAGATATAAACCCAGTAAAAATCTTAAACTTGAAAATTTGGGGGGAAAAAATACACAGAGACTGTCAAAACTTAAAAATCTGCATGCATGTCCTATCCCAGCCATCAGAAGCGCGAATCGAGTCAATGAAAATTTTCCCCCGACATCCAAACCGAAAACACATTCGCACACGCGACGTGTCTATAACACGTAACGCATGTGGGCTGAGTTATCACACGCATTTTCACTCGCTCTTGATGTTGTAACGCATGGGTAAAAGGAAAGGCACAACGTGTCTTCAATCAAACGGGCGCTGCAAACCTTTTTGCAACAGAGGAAACCCTGAAATAATGTTGACATAGCTGAATGTCGTCCTCGACTTTCTGCTCTCGTACACTTTGTGTACTGAGACATCCAGCATGCATTAGTGCGGGGGTGGGGTGGATGGGATGAATAATGGAATTTTTTTTACCAATTACAACCAGGGCTGAGTCTAAATGCGAGTAACGAGAGCGGGCGTACATGTGTGTCTTGCGCTAGGTTTAACAAAGCCAAAAGTATGAAGGAGGGGGTGGGTTGGAGAAATGGAGAGCAAAGCCTGGAATTTCAAATGTCAGGTCAGTGTATCACTGGAACAGGCGACCTTCAGTTTATCAGAGATAAGATCTTGCCAGGAAGTAGTTCATTTGAAAACAGAAAGAAAGAGAGGGGGGGGGGGGAAGAGACAGAGACGGAGAGAGAGAAAGAAAGAGAGAGAGAAAAGAGAGAGAATGACATGGAGGGATGGGAAAGGGTGTGAGATGGAGAGAGACAGAGAAAGCAAGGGAGGGAGAGGAGGAGGGAGAGAGAGAGAAAGAGAGAGAGACGAGAGAAAGAGACATAGAGAGAAAGAGTGTGTGAGAGAGAGAGAGAGAGAGAGAGAAAGAGCGAAAGAGAGAGAGAGAGAGAGAGAGAGAGAAGGTGAAAAACTTAAGTTCGACAAAATAATAACGCGCAAAACCATAAAAAGCTAAACACAAGTCAAGCCCGACCCTGCTGATTCCAAACACTGAAAAATGGCTCAAGCTGTGCAAACACCGCACGGGGGTTTAACACGTATCTGGTCGTCTGTGATCAGGTGTGGCGTGGGAAAAGTGTCTACACGTGCGCGCGTGCTTTTGTGTGTGAGCAAAATTGTGTGCTCATCCTCTTTGCTTACTGTGTGTGCTGTCTAAGTACCGCGCCACATGTGCGATCATTCATAAAAATGGATGAGAGCGGAGGGAAAGAAAAATCAATACCTAACTGACTGCTGACAATAACTGACCTCGATTTTTAAAAGGTCTTTTCAAGTAGCGTCAACTTGCGCATCATACTATAGGCGACGCATATCACTGGGAAATTCCGGAGAGCATAAGCTGAGTGGTTTAGCGAGGCTAACTCAACTGTATTGATGAGCACCTCTTCGGTACATTATTCATTTACTGACAGTCCTGAAATGCCGGACCATACTCATAGACTTGAAACAAACCGTGTGCTTCAAGTTAATTTTTCATTTTTTTGCTTTAGTTTATCTACTGTCAATTACGTCAACGCATTCGCAACAGTAAAAAGTGATGTCCCAGGGACAGACTAAAAATAGATAATAAAAAAAAATTAGGGGTATCTATACTGTATATGCATCTCAGGGCTGTCTTAACATCATTATAGGCCCCCGGGCAAAGCAACAGGCTGCTGCGGGATTTTCTCCCCTCGTTTAAAAAACTAATTATAATGTAAATTTGTATGCATAGGGCCCCTGGACAACTGGCTAGTATGCCCATGCGTTAAGACGGCACTGACGCATCTCTTTACCCTCACTGCAGCAGCTGTCTTCCGAGCTGGTGCAATGTTGTGCACTGTGTCCCGGAGAAAACTTAACGACCATAATAATTATGTCTAAAAATCGACTTTCGTGATGACAAAATGATAATGCCCATAATTATGTCTATGTTATATGTGTGTATTTGTTGTGTGCTTACTTCAATGTTCAGCACATGCTACTTGTGTACGTGTAAAGCTGCCAGTTAAACAGTATGTAGGTCTATGTGGGGACTATAATGTGTTTTTACACAGCTTTGTTTGCTATTATTGGACAAGTTCTGTAAGTGTGTTTGTTTATCTGCGGGCACCGAACTATTACATTCCTCTACAGAACGATAACACACGCACATACACAAAAATAATACATGAAATACGACTGATTTCGATAACAGATCAAAATATCAGACAAAAAAATGGTTCCTTAAACTAAAATGTGCTAAAACAGTGTCCAGAAAAAAAAAAAAACAACGTGTGGAAATCTTTGATCTATCTCACGGCCAAATCCAAAGACCACATCCTCATTTCTGAAAAACTCCAGCGATGGCTAGAGATACTCATATTCCACAATGAATCAACTGGCTGAGCTGGTATGACAACTTGAAGCCCAGGCTGCCAAACCAATCCCATCCTTCAGAGTCAGACATGACGTAGCGAAAACAATTTTCAAATCGATATTACGACATTGACACGCGCTGGAGTGAGCTGTACTGTGCTGCCTCACGATAGAATATGAATACCAGGTGGTGCCATTACCGATTTAATGTTTAATGCGCATGTGCATTTCGGCTGCACACCGTTAGCAATCAGGTAGACGAGGCGAGACTAATGAGTAATTGACATTATGACAACGTCCTTGAATCGCAAACGTAGGTCACCAACCGGTTGGAATAAACAAAATCGTGCCTCAGTAAACGTCACATATCTTCTTAATCTTACTAACCCCCACACTAACTCCCCCTTCTCAAGATTTTCAATTTCAATGAAATTCATAGACAGTGAAGCAGAGATATAATGCAATCTTCCTCATAATATCAACAGAGAGCTTGCTTTCTTCTTCCAAACTGAAAATCACATAATACATGATATTAAAAAAAAACAAAAACGATCCTACCAATACCATTGGCTTGTTAAATACTAACAACATAATACTGACCACACAGTAGCATAAGTTTTTAATATAATACAGTACAGTCCCCGAACAAATCGCTTCATCCTCAAAACATTGTATAGTTTATACAATTCACCTGAACACGGAAGTCCTAATCAGTGGGAATAAGCTGAGAAAAATGAGTGTACAAAATCATTCACACCCACTGATATCCAGGCTACCCAAAGGCAGAAGTGCGTTACGTCCTGTAACCATACGCAGCTTAATCATTAACAAAAATCATCAGCACTGCCGGCAGATAAAAATGTTGATTTTACTTCCTCATCGTCAACACAATATTAATCGGCCGCAAACTACGCTTAAAGTCAGATGACAATGACAAAACCTGATCAGAGCACTGGAACAGAACAGCTGAACTGCTGACAGGATGTCCCAAAGGAAATAATTATACACAAACGGCCAGCGTCAAATGCGTAACAAGTTCAACCGCCTGTTGATTTTTAAAAAAATGATTATTTGGAACTAAAATACAACGAGCCATAAAATGAATTTAACTTCCCGCACGATAAAAATCACCATAAAATGATTCACAAGCACTTGAGACAATTCAGCACATCAGCGAAAATCATCTCTATCGATTTAATAGCCTCGACGCGAAAAAGCACGGGCGAATCTCGCAGAAATTACCGTGGTCAGCGATACGAATCAGGGTGCAGCGTAATGCGGCATGAACACATTAAATTTTCATTAACATGGACACAGTTGTGAATCTGAATGCACTGTATACAATTAAGGGCATAGTTCTGTGTCGTGCCCAGTCACAAAACAGCTCAAATTGTGAGAGAGAGCAAAAATGTTTTCGCGCATTGTTTAACTCTGAAAACGGCAGCTCTTTCAATGTGCTTCACTCTTAACAAAAACAGACCTGGGTTAATATAATATTCTTTGCACGGTAGACAGTATACATCGAAGATCTTTATGCACGACTATACCGTTTGTTTCAGAGTGCTAAGTGGACTTCACTCTAACAATAACAGTCCTAGGTTAATACTCTTTGCACAGAGGGCAGTGTACAACTCTGATCTTTATACACATCTATACCGCATATTTTGGAATCTAGGTGGACTTTAGCATGGCTTACAGAACCAATCCCTTCTCGTGTACCACCATAAATGTACATCAATCACGAAAATATTCCTTGCACAGAAAACAGCATATATCGATGATCTTTATGCACCGCTTGTTTTGGAGTCAAGCCAGACTTGAGCATAGTACAGAACCAGTCCCTACACGAGTACCACAAATAAATGAACGTCAGTCACAAAAACAACCAATTTAAACGAAGGTGAGAAAGGCAGGGGGCCCCAGCTGTCCGCACAATCATAATTCCACGATCAAAGACCCAGTTCGTTATTCGAGCGGTGCAAGCAGAATCACCAGTGTTACCAATTTCAAACCCAACTCAGTTTCACTCACATTCCTGAAATCAACGCACACAACTGCGCAAAAAAAATAAATAAAATAATAATAAAAATTGATCATGTTACTACAGCCAGATTGAAGTATTTTTTATGACGGGAACCAATTAAATATAACACTGCCAAAAAGCTCAGTTTACATCGCCAGGTGGAAAAGAATGCCAGCTTTACATAATTCAGCGAAAGCTGACGCAATGTTAAAACAAACTATCCCTGTTTATCTGTCTGTCTGTACGCCCGTCTGTCTGTCTGTCTCGTACACATACACACACATACACGCACACACACTCATGAACGAGCAATGTAATGGTGAGGAAGGGTACCTTCCTCTCATCTAGAGAAAATAGTTGGAAGCAAACACATATTTACGCATGAGAAAAAAAAAAAGAGAGAGAGAGAGACAGACTGACAGAGAGAGAGAGAGAGAGAGAGAGAGAGAGAGAGAGAGAGAGAGAGAGAGAGAGAGAGAGAGAGAGAGAGAGAGCGCGCGAACAATGCAATGGTGAGGAAGGGTACCTCCCTTCCACCTAGAGAGAAAAAAGGATGGAAGCAACAATACAGACAAATGAAAAACAAAACAAGAAAAAAATGATAGTGATAAAAAGGAAAGGCATGGGAAATTACAGTAGTCAGAAATAATAACTGACAAAGCCGACAGACAACTAGCAAAGCCACAATTTGCAGAACACCCGTATTTCTGGTGCTAAAATGAGAGGTCAAAAATGTACGCTTAATTGAACATAACCACCGGGCGATACCAATCAGTACTTTCTGCCTTCATGGCTTACTTGGACGGATATGCACGTACAACAACCTGGCAAAAAATGATAGATCTACACTTAGCTCCAAGATTTCTAAAATTGAAAATGGTAATTAAAGTTTTTGAAACTCAAACTACGATTTCAGTGTGCATTTTCATGGTGGTTAAAACTTTTGAAGTAGATTATCGCACTGAATCAAAGACGATGATGACAGTCTCAAAGAGGACATATTTTCGGTGTAAAAAAGAAATAATCGATTCCAGCCACCCGAATCTTCAAGGGCGAAACTGATACCAGTGGTTGAGGAGAGAAACAAGAAGGGAACTAATTCAATTTGGTCGTGGACATAATTCAGTTTCGTAACATGTCGATGGTACACTGCGGAAAAACAAGTTTTCGTACAGTCCCGAGCTTAAGCAAGAATAATTCACTTATCTTGTCCTTTGTGAGGAGGGCTGGTTGTTAGACTGCAGGTCCGACAAGAAGAGATGGGTAAATCCTTCTCTCATTAGTAGGCTAGAAAATATATTTAAGGAGAAACGAACGTGGCCCAGGAAAGAAATGAGACGGTGGACTGAGAAAACACGACAGCGATTTTGCTACAGAATGAATGCATGATTATATGGGCTGGATGGCGGGGACAAAACTCAATATCTGTAAGTTTAAACATAACAAATATTCAGAAACAACCACTGAAAGAAACAGCAGCCTTGAAAGCTTTACTGTTGATCTCCCAAATGCCCGTGGTTTACAGTTATCATTTCTAAGGATGTCGCAATTTCAGACAATTTCAGAATGACAGACGTGTCAAGCGATTTCAAAGTGACAGAAAATATTAACTGTGTTACATGGTACATGCTTAAAGTCTTTGTCTCTCCGAGAGAGAGAGAGAGGGTGGAGGGAGGGGAGGGAGGGGAGGGGGAGAGGGAGGGAGAGAGAGAGAGAGAGAGAGAGAGAGAGAGAGAGAGAGAGAGAGAGAGAGAGAGAGAGAGAGAGAGGGAGAGATTTGTAGCCAGCAAAATGAACTCAGCAGCAAATGACTGACAGGAAATCGCGGGTGTGAATATGAGTTGTTGTTTTTTTTAATATTATATATATATACGGCATTAAATTTTCTCGAGGACAATTATACGCGTACGAGCTGCTCAACATCTGGGTAAAACATGTCACAAAATCATATATGGTTAAGTCAAATTAAAGATCTCGCCATTATATAATCATATAAACGGAATTAATCCGTATTCACAATACGAAACTCCGTCGACCACCATGTTAAGACATCAAACTGCAACGCATCTTAACACAGAAGGGATTTTGGTCTTCCTGACGGGGAATACAGGCCATAAGATACCAGAACTTCTATCGTGTTCACAAACATCATAATCTCAATAATCGACCAATTCAGTGATTAAACAAGTAAAGTCCTGCACACAAACTACTGTTCACCCAGGTATCGTAAGAAATGCACTGGAAAAACATGAGATCCAGATTCAGCCTGCGACATATTCTAACACAGAGGGGATCTAACATTAGATACCAGAACTTCGTATCGGTTTCATTATCTTCTACTCTTAGTATTCCCTGAATTCTGTGATTAATAATGAAGTCCTGCACACAAACTACTGGTTACCAAGGTATCATAAAATGCACTAGACAGACAGGAGCTCAAGATTCAGCCTAATCGAACTGCAACACAAACTCCTAACACAGAAGAAATCTGACATTAGATACAAGAACTACGATTGTTTTCATTATTTTTTAACCTAACTTTTTTCTGAATTCTGTGATTAACAACGAAGCACACAAACTACTGTTTACCAAGGTGTCATAGAAAATGCACTATGAAGACAAGATAATCCAGATCCACTCTGATCGATATTATCTTAAAGATCTTGTTGCTCCGTGACGCTTCTACGCAGCAGATGTTTTATTTCCGTTTTTCTTTTCTTTTCTTTTTTTTTCCCGTTCTGTCCTTCTGTCTTGCTAATGTCTATTTTAGGAATAGCCCAGGGAAGGATCGTGTCTTGTTCCATTCTGATCTTGTCAGCTTTGGCGTGAAAAGTGTGATAATTATCGTTGTAAATGGAGGAAGCTCGAGTGGCTGAGAGATAGATACAGCAGGGTGATGAGTGCGTAGAATCAGGCAGATATTGTAACCTGGCCTTCCTCTTTTCATTCGGTGACATTCGTCACTGCCAACTGCTGCTCCGCATAGATCCCCTTCCCAGCTTATTCAAATCTTTGTTTCGCCGGTATTTGCCATATTACAGTCATGATGTGCAAAAATTTTTGCCTTTTCGAGAAAATCAGGATTGACGTTTGGTCGTCAAAAGGGCTACAAACACATGAAACACTGCGTCACAAGCACATATCTCGAAAAGTTTGTAACCGACTGGAGACACTTACATATGAAATTAGGAGTGAGAGAACCACTTTCATGACAAAACTTCAAAATTGGCAAAATACCCCTCGATTTTCTTTTTCTAAGTTTACAGACCCTTGTTTCGCACAACGACAGCGTTTTATCTATTCTTTCCGTCAATTAATATATATATCCAAAAATCACATTCTGGCGACACTTGACGACACAAAGCACCAACGTACCAGACAGCTTACTTTGTAAACGAGTCTGACTGCATGTTCAGTGACCGCCCACTCATTGGTCTTCATTCTGGCCTTACATTTTTTAAATTCATACGTGAATCCTGCACTGTAACCCTTAAATACATAAACACACCATAGCAGTATGGTTTTATCCTGACTATAAAAGGTCTCACAAGTACAAACAGTTGTCTGGGGTAATACCATTCCAACACAAAACAACAACTACTGTTGCATCAACTGTTTGATCCATCAATGTCAAAGCTTTCAAAGGTCAGATACATGTATTTTGCAGGAAGATGAGAAACTCCCCCGTCCTGAAACTCGATATAAATTCACACAATATCCCAAAAGTTCTCAAGTTACGCACTGACATGTAAACGTAACCTGAGAATGTTCATGCTGTACCTATTCAGTGGAGAACTAACATAATGTATAACATCGATCTGGTAAAAACGAATACAAATCTAGAACTTTCACCTTATATTTTCAAATAATTTTAAGACTATGTACTACCAATACCACATTTACACATCGACGGGTATTTGCCATATTGTGTTGTATGCGACATTTTGCTGACTTTGAATTTGAGGTTTTGTCATGAAAGTGATTCTCTCACTCCTGATTTTATTATGTACTAGCTGAGTTGCCCGGCCCTGCCCGGGATAAATCGATTTATTAGTTTTTAAGTTCTGGGTGCTTCATTTTGCCTGTTCCTTTATTTTATTTTTGTTTGTTTGTTTGTTTTTAGATAAGTTTTACTGCTCTCCCTTTGCGCGTTGACATCCTGCGCATCCCGTCAGCATCCGTCAAATGGCAATGATTTGCATACGGGTTAGTTTGTTTGTTAGTGAACACATCGCAGGAAGTGATAACGTCATGTGTAGGCGGAAGTGGGCTATTATTAGAAACATACATCACTATCTTATTGATCGTAAATTTCGGATCAAACGCTCTCGTGGATTTAGTCTTTAATTATAACCGCATTTACCGATTAACTCAGAAATAACAAACGGTTTTGTTTGTGTATAGCGATAGGAACAATGTTCGCTATCCCATAATTCTTTGTGCCAAATTTCAGGTCGGTGCGTTGTGTAGTTTCCGAGTCCATAGGACTATTATGGGTTTTGTTGTAGCTTTATTATATAGAAGTGTCATTCCAATCGGTCAAAACCTTTCCGAGACATGTGATTTGTGATTAACGTTGTGCGTTTTTGCCCCTTTAACGACCTACTTTCAATCCTCATTTTCTCGAAAAGGCACAAATGCACATAGAACAATATGGAAAAACACTCGGCGATATTGTGAAACTGGCAAACTTAAAAAGGCACATTGCTGAATCTGAATCTGAACAACATTCATGAAAATAATGCAACAACCGAAATGTTTTTAAAAAAATTGCTCTAAACAACAACAAGAACAAAAAAAAAACGTGTTCGTAATGCCAGTCCCACTTTCTCACACACAAAGCTGAAGATCAATCGATACGTCCAGAATACAGATGATGTGACACGACACGTCCTCCTTTCACATTCTGAGAAAGACACAGCAGGCAGTAAATTTCCACCATGAACGACAGCACGCCGGGGAATAAAAACAAAACCAATCCCCCCAAAAAACCAACAACGACCGAGAGGCGAGAAAATGAGGTGAAATACCAC
Source organism: Onchidella celtica (assembly GCA_963931925.1). Taxonomy (NCBI): domain Eukaryota; kingdom Metazoa; phylum Mollusca; class Gastropoda; order Systellommatophora; family Onchidiidae; genus Onchidella; species Onchidella celtica. Next base: position 22,485,834 of record OZ007572.1, on the reverse strand, counting down.
TCTCCTCTCCACAAATTGCACACATTTGCTCGAAATAATGGACAGCGTGAAAGGCTATGGAATCTCTATGAACCAACACTATGTTCAACCCGTCGACGCTTCTACCACACGTCTAGTCTATGTCCTGTGTGTGTGTACTGCCAGACTCGGTCTGACAACGCCGATCTGACAACGCGTTTATGACCTTTATTTACAAACAAAATTTTTTTTTTAGCTAGGTCGGTTATGTTGCTCACAACGCCATGTTTATACACGCAATACACAAGAACAAACGTATACTTGGTTTGGAGATATTCGTAAAACGAGTAGTTCTGGTGAAATAATACTTTTTTTTTTCGTTGCTCGAAATTCGCTGACAAGCAAAAGTCATGTTCGGACGGGATCAGACACAGCGCATTATCGCTGTACCATAACATCAAGGCTTGTGTGTGGGGGGATGGGAAAACAGAATGGGGTGAAGGGTGCATGGAAGAGTGAGTAAGGTGTTGGCGGGCAAAGAGAAAAAGGAGAAAAGGGTCGAGGTACATATGCTTTCAGACTGTAGCTGTGGGGGAGAGGGAGGGAAGGGCTGTAAACTGCTGCCAACTAAACTTTCAGGACGGCGGTTTTACGGACCAGTCTCAGAAACAAGAACAATTTATTTTTTTTATTTTTTTTAAAGGGCGTGGGGATATAATATTATGAACAGAGCCAGGGTTCTTGGCATGTGAAATCCGCTTGGCCAATTAAGAAATGAAAACGAAAAAGGAACGGTAAACGTTATGAATGAAACGCGAAGCAAGAAAAAAAAAATGCAAGGGGGTGGAAGAATGAAAAAAATATCAGTGGTGAGCAGAGATATCTTAGTGATGAGAGACAAAACAGCAGGTCTGTTGTTGTTGGTTTTAAATCAAGGAAGGAGCAGCAGGGGTGGGCAAAAAGTGGTTGTTTTGGAAGTGGTTTATTTCTAAGGAAACCCCTGACCGCGACTAGGCGCTGAAACAGGAAACTTGTCTGTGTTAGGGAAATTCCTGACTTTCAAACAGGGTGAGAAACACATCCAACATGACTCAATAATTACAGCTAAAAAGAAAGAAAAGAACTGAATATGACTGAAGTGCAAAGGAGCGGGGCCTGGCAATGATGTATTTTTGAAAACAGGAGACAAACCCGTTGCAGGGATGAAAGTGATATTGACCCACTGGTCTACCAACCCGTGATGCCTCTGCAGTTCTCCCACTGAAAAATTTGAATGTGCTTGGCTCCAGCCCCCCCCCTCCCCCCGAAAGATCCCAAGATCCTCAACGTAGGCTCGTCCATTCACTCACACTATGGCAGATGCCAGGAGCGAAGTGCGTCTTTAATGACATTACCTGAGCATAATCCGAAACGGAAAATGTCTGGTGACCTGTGAACAAAGCTGTCATCTCGTCACGACAACGGTACATCACGAAACGTCAGGCAAATTATTTTTATTATATTGCAGAAAGCTGGCCATGCCTCTTGGCGTTGTTGTTTTTTCATAATCAATGACACACATTTTATTGTAACAATTGGAGTTATTACTGTGAGTAACAAAGAGAGATTCGGATGACATTGCTAACTGGTGGCCAAAGAAATCTGAGTTTGAATTTGGAGAAAGCACGTCACCACGGTAACGGTCACGTTGAGCTCGGAAAAACAAGACAAAAGACAGAATTCAACACAACGACAGGACAGCGGGAGACCCCACCAGGAGCGCCTACCAACCACCCATGTGGCCAAGGAAAAAACTGGGAAAATTCCTTTTCATTACGCTGGATGTTACACTTTACACCACTGTTTCTTGGGTTACACTTTATGTTAGGCTTGCGTACAGGTTTAGCATCGCAACCTATGCGTCATAACAAATAGAACAAGAACTGACTGATGCGGAGTTATGAGATGTGAGCCCCGGCCCGAGTTTGTTGTAAAATGCGGAGTAAATGGTACGCTTAAGCTTTGCATCACTTCCTTGTGTTGATGTTATTTTCATCTTGTCTCTGTTCTCAAATCAACTTCATTTCTTGACATGGTCTTATACATCCAAACAAATTGATGGCGGCCTTTACAAGAGACATCACCAAAATAAAAAAATAAAAAAATGAATGTCTATCTCTTGCCATGTAGTGAACTGACACTACTCTATGAATGAAAGGTTTCTCAAAGCCCAGGCAACTAGAGTAAGTCGCCACAGAGCTGGGTCCACTGCCAGCGACAACAGCAGATATCCAGTGCTCTGTATGGTCCCGAGTCTGCAAATTTCAACTTGGGCTACGGAGCCATTACCGCGAACATAAATGATTATGCATGATGATGGCTATTTTATAAATGAAAGTTTTCTCTTCCTTGTCCCCGCCACTTATTCCCACTGATTTTCATCACTTTATAAATCTACAACATTTCAGTTTTGAGACTTGGCTTTTCACACTCTCTCTCTCTCTCCCATCCCTAAGCAAACCCTCCCCGACTCCTCCTTTTGCTCCCGATCCCCTTCTGCCATTGAAATCTCTATTCCTAATGTGTCGATATGATATTTGTAATAAAAGTTACCTGAACCGTAGGATCCCCGAGGGATGTATAAACAAAGCAAACTTCCATTAGATATGAAATCCAGATGGGAATTCTCGCCGTACTAGGGGGTGGGGGAGACGCCTACGCGTAAGACTTAACGAACAGAAGTCTTGCGTCCATTGTTTGTGCGGTAAGGTCCATTATTCTAGACGAGAGCCATATGTGGCTCTGATTCATTCACGCGCATGATTGCCTCAGAAAATGTGTAACATTTCCCCCACACCGTGAGCCACTGGATGCTCGCCATTATCAGAACGCATTCACCCAATGCACACGGCAAGCCAACGTAACAGATGTACGAATGCATGGCATAAACCGCAATCAGATCTCCATCCAGCGCTGATATTCCGATCCGTTTTTCTTCTCAGGCACGGAGGAATTTGTCTGCTGTAGCCGTCTTCGCGTGTAAAGCATCCTGATGGAGTCATGGCGGACAAAGAGTGTCCTGAGGAATACCAAACCAATGTGTAGAGGTATAAAACGAGCCAACGTGCTGAAACAGCCGCGCAAGAACATAAACTATACAGCAAAGTGAGTGTACACTGAACAGGCATTTTGTACTCAAAACAACCCTATGAGTTGAAGAGCTTCCCAGAATAGTATGAGTCAAGAAATCTGTGACTAAGTTTGTTTTCCTTTCGCTCTCCCTTTCTTCTTGTCTTTCCTTCCTTCCTTCTTTCTTAAAAACATCGTAAACATAGACTACAATTCTGCTGATGTAACGCTGTAGGAAAGAAAAACGCACTGAACGAGCACTAGTGAGTCAAATGTTATTCAAACAAGAACAGAGAAAATGTCAAGCGTTCCTTCCTATGGTTCTGCACCAAAATTTGAAAGGCCACAGACAATTGGCACAAAATTTAATGGTTGAAACTCAAATGCTTTCACGGGCAAACGGAAAAAACTCCCAAGAAGACACTGCGATTTAAATGTCAAAGTCTCAACGGCCAGAGAACGATATTTAAGTTAAGTCTTGTTTGATGAATATTGTAAAAATCAAGTCAGTGACACGTGATAATAAAGCCCGGTTAAAAAAAAAAAAAAAAGGGCGTTTCTTGATTACTTTTTCATGTTTCTGTTTGACCACCATGCAAGACCACCATTCTACGAGTAGTATTATAATGGTGATAACAAGGTTCCCATTCAGCGCACCTGCCAGTGAATTAACAGTCATTCAGCACCATATAATTTATTTACAAGGCGGGCACTCCTTGGAGGATACAAATACGGTCGCCCACATTTTGTGCAAAGTAACACCCATAAACAAACCACATACTCTTTCCATTAACAGCCACCGACCAAGACGGAAAATGCACGGAACTACTGATTGCCATAAAACACGAAGAACATGCCAAATACATTTTCCTCCTCCAGAAAATAAAAATGTGACTCACACAGAAAACACACGTGCAGTCCCTGTTACAATTGTGAATCACACCTAGCGAAAAGCTAAAAAATATTGCCATCTCAGTGATTTAGTTCTCCATTTATTGACAAAAGCGCACATTAAATATGAAAAAATTCAAACCACACAAATGATCTATGTTCCATGTGAAGTCTGTAGTCTATCAGTACGCTGTGTTAGGCTGTTCAATACTAAATATAATTAGTCCATACTCAAATAAGACCAACTAACTTTAGACTACAATAAATAGTGTTGACTATACCGGGAATTTCTGAAGTTCTTATTTGTAAGACTCACAGAATGATATTCCCTCTCTTATATTATATATTAAACTGATGTGAATTTAGTACCCGATGGCTGGTGACAATAAGATAATACAAGCTCACTTCGCACCATTGTAAATAGTGAAGATACTAGTAAATGCTATATGGTGTTCCCTCTCTTACATTATACTGATGTGAATTTAGTATTCGATGGCTGGTGACAATAAGATAACACAAACTCCCTTCGCACCATTGTAAATAGTGAAGATACTACTAAATGCTACGGATTCCTAACCTCTCTATTCCTTGACTTTGTCAGTCACTCGATGTTACAATGGTATTTTCTTCAGTCCCATTAATTCGTTCGACAACATTGATGTGAATTCGGTATCCGGAGTGAAAGCCGTGCACTCAACATCACGGTGCTCCGTAACAACCGGCCAGCCAGTAAAACCTCACGGACTTAACCAGAAAAGGAAACACCTGCCCATATTAACTATTCCACCTCAAGAGATATCCATCATAATAAATTATCTCGCTAAGATTTACGCTACTGATACTCGGGTGTCAAGCGAGGCAAGCGCTAACATCCGACACACGTTGTTTCACATTTCAGAATGAAGACTCACCGGACGGTGACACACGTAAACTACAGGTAATAACTGCCTGTTAATCCTGCCCCCCCCCCCCCCCCGGCACGAAGGTACTTTACGCCCGAACACATGTCCTCCTCTCGTCAATTTCCACAGGACAGCACCATTTCAGAGATCAAACCCTTACCAGAAAATCCAAAATTCCAAAGACGAACAAGCGACAACAACAGCATATTATTTAATTTCTCAGAACACAAAATACTGGGGCCATACCCAAACCATACAACATCGCCTTAAACTTAAGCAAAGGTGGCTACGTCCGAATATGAAATATCCTACCACAGAAAACCAAATATTCTCGATACATATATCACCTAGAAATGACGATGTGAAAGTTTCAAATTCTGGAAGAACACAGACTAAAGTTCCGTTTGAAACATAAGTTCCATTCCAAATTACGCTCACCGAGGACACAGTGTTTTTCCCGGAATGTAGAACCGAACTGCGTTTTTCCCTCAAAGTTGTGGCCGACCAGTATTGTATTGCGGGGTGCAGTCCACACACACAAGAGACGGCCTCAATTAATTCATCAATCGATAACTGGGTGTCTCGCCCAGTCGAAGTGACTCAAAGCGGCAGCTGCGACAATGCATGCGACAGTCAGTTATTCCCATCGCATCTTGGGAAATTCCCTTCTCTTCAATAAAAAAAAAAAACGACAAAAAAACATTAATGAACAAAGAGTACGACTGGTGGTAAGAATATGACTGAAAACGCCAGCACCAACAAAACAAGTCGAGGGCCTGGACGAAAAGAAGCTCTATTATTGTCTCGACTTACGTACAATGCTGGTCAACAATGTTGGAAGAAAAAAATCAACAACAACAACAACAGATGTTACCTATTCATGGTTTTCCCTGTTCTGACAGGCATGCTATATATATATATTGTGTATTAAACAAATATATTAATAGATCTAGTGCTGCAGCAGGGCCAAAGAATTTTCTGACCAGCCAGAGTTCCTGGTCCTCGTACATTAGAAATTTTTTTACCCCAAAGTAACAGTCGTACAGACACCAACGTTTCAGTTTTGAATGTTTTTTTTTAGAATTGGTGATAGATTTCCCGTAAGAAGGTTGGAAACTTCCCTCATGCTGGCGAACGTCAATAAAAAAAATGTACTGTCAGCCTCTGGTATCTGTGAATATATTAGCACGGACATATCTTGAAAATATAGATATTTATTACCTCGATATGTCGCTTGATATACCTTTATGGATCAGAACTGCTATCCGGCCGGGGAAACAACAACAACAAAACAAGCCCTCTCTATTCAAAAACCGTATTTACGCATAACTGAAAGAGAGTGGGAGAGGAGTCGGCATATTTATACCTTAAAATTAAATGTCATGTAAATGTTAATGTTCTCTGGTTTTCTTCATTGGGATATGGAGTAAAAATGGAAATTTTGTATCCGCCCTCTTCAAAGTCATACATTTAAAATACGCCGAAAACTACAAATATGACAAACACACAATGAACCTGGCCAAACTCATACCAGTGACATGTCAAACCCATCCCACCTTGACTCACCCACCTCCTCTTTCTCAATCATTTCTTCTTCTCTTTCTCCCCCCCCCCCCCCACCTTCCCTTCCCTATTCCCACATGTGGCACACATAGGACCCAACGCACGCTCCCATTTTCCCCGCCCCTCCATCCCATCAATGTACATTGTGCTGCTTTGTATCATTCTGCCCCCAAATCGATTCGCGTCCAATTCTGTAAACACATGTTTCCCATCCATTCATTATACTCCACCCGTAAAAGGCTTTAAGCCTACGACTGGTACAAGCTGCCGCCACATCTGTGAGGGTACATTATGAGACCACAATGAGTTCCACCAGCTTAATATGAAGTTTACTTGCTTTTACTCGGGAGTTACATTAAATCTACATCAAACAGATGAAAGGCTCCCAGCTTACATAACCTAGCGTTTCATTTCGATCGCTCGCGGCTCTTTTAACATTTGGAGACTCCCTCGACATATCGACTTCAACAAACCTGTTTCTCCGTTTTCTTTTGTAAAACACTGTATAGAAATCCAAAAGAACTGATGGTGTATCAGCTGGCATAACTTAGGAGGTCCACTCTCGTGGGCAAATTGATACCGGTACCAGACGATAGATCTTGGTTAGTAAAAGACGGATATATCCATATATATATACATATGATAGCAGTCTCAGAGGGGTAGCTTTTAGAAGTTATCGACGGTCAAAGTTGGCAAAAACTGTATATTATTATATTATTATTATTGGCCAGTTCGGTCTACCATAGATGTGAATGAACAAGTGGTTTGTTCAGACATCTCCCACCATGAATGAAAATGTTTACACTGCAATGGCAACACGTTTTGCTCACAGACATTATTTTTTTTTAGGAATGACATTTTAACGGCAGGAAGAACAAAACAACAGACGCCGACATTTTTGTCAATGGCTGTTGGCAATTCACACAACTAAACACACACGCTTAAGGAAAAGCACACTCGCAAATATAAGAATACACACCGGCCTTGCCACTGAATCATACAAGACAAGCAACTAGCACTACTGCGAATACAATATACTAATATTATAAGATACAAGATTAAACGAAAAATCCATTCTCCTCCCCCTGAAACATATGCGTAGAAATTAAACACACTAATGCCATTATCACCAAATCACAGACACACAAACCGACACACACCGGTCAGATTAATCCACATCAACTGACCAACCTTAAGACTGAATCACACGTACGAGCAGCTTACACTATTGCGAATATACTACACACAAATCTAATACGAAAAAGTCTATTCTGCTAGCTCCTTCTGTAGCATGTTGAAACTAAACACAACTAATGATACGGATCACCAAATCACAGAAACACAAACCGGCACAACACCGGCCGGATTAATCCACAATCCGGGCCACAGAAAGAACTGTCAGAGTGTTATAATTCGTGAATCAGCTGCGAAAATGCCAATTCGAAGCCAGGTCAGAAAGAGATCCCTCATCCCCTGGTGTACACGACTGTCTTCCGGGGCACGGGAGGGAGGAAGGAGGCCACGCGCTGCTGCCGGAGGAAGCCAGCACCGCCGTACTCTCAACGATTTTTATCCTCCTACCGTGGCGGAGGGTTCTCTCTCCGCGGGTCAGTCAAGTTTTGTCGTGGGGTGGGTTGGCTATACAAGAATATCCAAATGGGTGGAGGGAGGGAGGGCGGGGAGACGGGCAAGGTTTCCCAATCAATAGGGAGGGCATAAAGATGGAGAGGAGGGGGTGAAGAGGCCAGAGGCAAAGGCTTGATTGACAGTGTGAGGGAAAGGGAAGCATACAAACTGACATGTTTGAGTTTGAGTTTCAGTTAGAGTTTGCGTTTAACGGCGCGTCGGTACGATAACGGCCACTTTGCGCCTTTCACAGTCTATTTGGGAACTTCATTTATGTTTGGTATTCAGAGCTTCATCAATTTAAACTTCACAAATCATCATGGTGCGGACCGTTTGTCCTAAGCCATTTTTTGCACTTCTGAGAAAATCGCAAAAACTTATTTTAATTCTTTTGCAATACAGACAGACTTAGGTCAAAATGACTCTAGGTAAAAGTGGCCATCATCCACGTTGGCTGAAACAACCCCAGAACCAAAATGGCCTACGTCTATGAATGAGTTAGGCCATTACACTATACAGAAAGTTTTATTTCCATGATAATGGCTTTGGCAGTTTTGAATAATTTTTACATTAATAGATGCACCATGGATAGGGTAAGGACGTAACAGGTACATTCTGTTTTGGCCCAAGTCTGACTTAGGCCAAAAAAGTTAGCACCGTGACGAAATGGAATTAAATAGTTCAGATGCACACAGAATGTAACCGTTCTTTCCTCTTTCATTGCAAGAGCTCAGCCGGCCATTCATCTTACCATCCAACCACCTGCCTCCCCCAGACCCTTTTAATAAATCGATTCATCTTCCCTTCCCTTCCCCCGTTACACCTGATTAAGTACAAAGTTCAACAGATAATTATCTACAAATTATTTTAACCGCGGGTAGAGGGTGGGGAGGGGAGAACTGTAATGGCAAAATGAAGGTGTCACGCTGGCCAGCGCCGGGAAGATTTTTCAATACTCAATGGGATTGGGATGGGAGGAGAACCTAAGAGGAGAAATAGAGAAGAGAAGGGTGGCGGTGGGCAAACTGATATAAACTAGAAATTGGGGGGGGGGGTGGGTGGGGGGTGAGAGAGATAGAAAGAAGAGAGGGAGTAAGTGGGAGAGAGACAGAGCGCCTGAAAGAGAGAGGGTGAGAGAGAGAGAGAGTGAAAGGGGGGGGGAGAAGGAGATACAGAGAGAGGACAAAAAGGGGAGAAGAGACACAGAGAGAAGAAGGGATGGAGGGAGGGACAGAGAGACAAAGAGAGGGGGGAAAGGGAGATGGAGAAAGGGGAGAGAGAAAGAGAGAGGAGGAGGGAGAGAGAGAGAGAGAGAGAGGGAGAGAGAGGAAGAAGGAGAGAGAGAGAGAGGGAGAGAGAGGAAGAGGGAGAGAGAGAGAGAGAGAGAGAGAGAGGGAGAGAGAGGAAGAAGGAGAGAGAGAGAGAGGGGGGAGAACAGCAAACTAGGTCACGACTGAATCTTTTTTGCTTCACCAGTGTGAGCACGACATGAATGGACAAGCTTAAATAAACAGGGTTAATAAAATTAAATTTGCCGGCAGAAAAAAAGAGGGGGGGGGGAGGGCGTGCATGGCACTAGAGGAGAGGGGGGTGAAAGAGGACTTTCAGAACGCCAGCAAAAAGGTTCAGCTGTGAAGACGTAATTACTCTAAAACGAATGAGAATTACAGACTGCTTAAATCACTTAATGAACAAGTCGTCCTTTTGATCAGAGGAAGAACGATGAGCTGCACACGGCGGAAAAATGAAGGTAAAGTCAATAAACTGGTTTTGATGAAACGTACAGCGTGACCTGGTGGACGTGACTGTGACAATGGACATCAAAGATGTGCAAATTTGGTGGTGCTTTCTTTAAGACTGTTTTCGGATTGGTGCAAAACAGTGATAGAAACACTTTATCTCAGTACCGGTATCTCAGGGTTTCTCAACTTTTTTTTTGCTCCTGGCCCCAACTCAGTATTTCAAAAACACGTGCGGTCGGATAAAGTTAGTATACAGTGTAAATCCCTACGCCCTTTTCTGAAGTCTTGAGAAACAATGCTCAATCTGGACAAATTGAGGTTTATGCTGACAAGTTCACTGTACGTTTTTGATCGTATACATTTAGTTTCCTGGCCAGATTAGAAAATTTAATGTCTACTTTTCCATACGTCAGGGGCTCATATAGCCAGAGACTGTAGGACACTAGAATTATCACACTTTAAGGTTTGTTTAATTCTCAATAAATAAAAATAATAATAATAATGCAAAATACAATGTACGTTCTCAAAGCATACTGAATAAGTGAATGAGTAAACCAAAATATGCTTGAATGAATGGATGAGTTGATCTAAATGAATGAATGAATGATTGAACGAAGTCAATGATTTGGATGTTGACTCTGCACTTTCTTCTTTCTTTTTCTACACAACGGTTCAAACAATTACGTAAAAAGTGGAGTCAACGAAAAACTTCGTAGAAAAACAAAACAACAACTCCCCTGCAGCATGATTTGCCTTATATTTCGAAACTCCAACACATAAACGATGCAAAAGGTCACAGAAGGAAAAGTGGGCGTGGCCTGCCTGACGGACTCCAAAGAGTGGAGACGGAGGGGGAAAAATTGCAGCCCTCCCAAGATGAAAATAAACAATCGAAGGGAGTGAAAAACAGGAAAGTGGAGACCGGGAAGGAATGAGCGAACCAAAAAGGTGGATGATGAACCAGGGTTCGAGGACGAGGCAGGGCGATGTGAAAGTGGATAAAACGAGTTCTCAAAGTGCAGACAAGACGTCAAGAGCCACTCGTGATGATGAACTGGATAAGACGATTGGGTTTTGCGTGGTGCTGTGAAATTTGGACCACTCAGAATGACAGATCGAACACTTTCGCAACGTTTCTGAATAAACTGCTATGGGGGGAAAGTTACGTCATCACAGTCACAGGAATCGACAATTCTGTAGAAATCTCGACACTCAGAAGGACAGATCAAACACTTTCGCAACGTTCCCTGCTATGGGGGGAAGTCACGTCATCACAGTCACAGGAATCGACAATTCTGAATCACAGTTCGAGCTAGGTTCTTGAATGAACTGCTTTGGGCGTAGAATGACGTCACCATAGTCACAGGAATCGACCCTTCAGAATGACAGTTCGAACACTTTAGCTTTGTTCCTGAATGAACTTTTATATGGACGAAAAGGATTCACAGGAATCGACCCTTCGGAATGACCACTCAAACACATTCGCTGCGATTCTGAATGAACTGCTATATAAGCCAAAAGTTTAGTCACCTGCAGTGACGTCTATCAGGTCAAACGTACGTCTTAATCAAATCATGTTATTGGCTTTACCTTACAGGAGGACACATGTTGTGGGGAAAAAAGTTCAGCGCCAAATAGTACTGCTTCCAAAGCCATTCTATTTCATGACAAATTTGCGATGACTGCTTGCAAGATAACACAGACAAGAGAGTTACCCAGAGACAAACAGACAGACGGACTGACGGACAGATGAGCGGAACTAACTCAGACAAAATGGACAGGCGGGTGGACAGACAGACAGACAAAGCCAACCAGCCAGACGGACAGAAATCGACAGACAGGTCTATGCCAAGAACCGAGTCTCTTGAAACTCTGATCCCCCAGGCACAACCGTGTCAAGAGAGCCAAGTGACATTACTGAGGAACCACAGTTCTCCACTAAGTGTGTGGTATGGGAAGAAAAAAGCAAAGATGGAATCTGGGGGTTTCACGTATAAAGAAATGGATAAATTTACTCCACGTAAAAGGAGTCCAAACACGTAAATAAGGGATTAGTTTTTCTTAATTTTGCCGGGGAGCGGTCTTGTTAGGGTCGCTCGTCTCGATTCCCAACTGTCAATGTGTCTTTAACGTGCGCGACGTGCACACGGGCCGTCCGACCTTTTCCTCCTTATCCGAGAGGTCTAGGTGCTCGGATCCTACCTACCACTGGATCAGGGCAGGGACGGGAAATCCCCCCCCCCTCCCCCCAAAATTTCCAACATGCCTGCTCCGACCGGGAATCGAACCCGGTACCTTTGACATGAGAGGCGAGCACCAACGTGTCCTCCGGATGGACAATCACGGTTGGTGTAAAAGAAGCTGGTGTTCTCACCGAAGCTTACTTACTTTCATTTTCCTCTCGCCCCATTCTACGAATCCCTAACAATCCCCGACACTCCTTTTACGTTCCGATTGTTGAATGGACAGTGACTCATCCATCAGGATGCGGCCTGTAGAATGTGATTAATCGCTGGGAATCCTTCCATTTGATCTGGCTTGTCACTGCCCAGACTAGAGACGGCCGGCCACACCACGGGTTCTCAGCTTTTTAGAGAGGCGCCCTGAGGGAATCGCGATCCCAAAACCATTATCCAACAAGTAGGAAAGCACAGAGGTAAAAGGACCATGATGACGATGGTGTGACGGGAAAACAAAGAGGGGGTTTAGAGGGAGGGGAGGGGAGAGAGACAGAGACGGGAGAGACAAGGTGGGAGGGGTGAGAAAGAGAGAGAGAGATGGGGAAGGCAGCAAGAGAGAAAAAGATAGGTAGGTAGGTAGGTAGGTAGGTAGGTAGGAAGATACGTAGGTAGGAAGATAGGTAGGTAGGTAGGTAGGTAGGTAGGTAGGTAGGTAGGTAGGTAGGTAGGTAGACAGACTGACAGCAGAAATGCAGATATAGACAGACAGACAGATAGATAGATAGATAGATAGATAGATAGATAGATAGATAGATAGATAGATAGATAGATAGATAGATAGATAGATTAGGGGAGAGAGAGAGAGCAAGAGAGCCAGCACCGTTCACATAATTGACTAACTGCATCAAAGATGTACACGGATGCCTACTAGAGGCGCCACACCAGAACCACTGCGTTGGACACAAACCCATTCTGGTGATGATCGATATCACCGAGATGGGCGTGTCGTGGACAGGGGACATAGATTAAAGGGGAAAACTGTTGTGACATGGAAATAAAAGACGGGGCACATAAGGGTAAAGGGGAGAATTATCGTGCGTAACGAGAAAAGGCCTGCCCTGACTTTTAAACAGTAAACTGCCATCGATGCGGTGAGAGATGCGACATAACAGATAAAGATGAATACAACCCAACTGAAATGAAATAACTAACTATTGACAAAAAGAAATTCCTAAATCCTAGCGTGGAATTTGCAGACAAATTTGAATTCATAACACTTTCCTGTCCCCGTTGGGGTCGAAGCTCAACTGCGCTGATTCCGCCAAATCCCCATCCTATTCTATTTTTCATGTCTTCTCGCCGTCTTCACTGTAGTGCAAAAAACAATAATAAATGAGGAAATCACAACCAAATCCAACATTCGCCTTATTTCTCACTCTCCAAAGAACGATCCGTATCTTTGTATATAATAATAATAAAAATCTCCCCCAAGAAAGCATATTTTTAAAACCAAGCATTTAGTTCATATCCAGGCGAGCGTGGATATTTACAAATCCCGACCTCAGTTCTTGCTTGTTCCAATTTTTTTTTTTTCACACACTGAGAAATTCGACGTTCACCATTTGCGGCTTCGGAACTGTGAAACAGTTTGACAACTGCCACAGCGCATTTTAAACAGGTGACAAAGATCTCCAGTTGTTTTTTTTTCTTCAGAAAATGGAGATAGAACAAATAAGAACTAAGGTCACCAAATACCACACCTATATACTGACAACTCCGGTGTCCAGTGGGGAGCATTACACTTGCGAACCTTATTTTTCAAAACATCACAATTGCGAACCTATTCAATTTAGAGCAAATTTAAACATTACACTTGCGAACCTATGGTGGTTCAACAAAAATTAAAGCATTGCATATCGATGGTGAAACTCGCAAACCGTGTAAGTCCAAAAGTAGGTCAACTCTGATTTCTTGCTAAATGGCACCACATGACAATTGTGCACCATCTACATCAATATTCTGTGATAAAACACCAATAGAAACCTTTGTTTTAGTCATGTGTTTACTTGAGTGGTTCTCAGACTGCATTTGAACAGCAAAATAGTTTTTTGCCATTTTCTCAAAACAATGGAATTTAGAGTTACATGGTTTGCGAGTTTCACCGTCGATATGCGAACCTAACGATTTGTAATCGAGTTGTACTCGTAGTCATAATGCATAAGATAATGAAAACCGAACATACCATGGTTGATGATGATGGCTCTCCACTTCGTCAATCGTATTGCATTCCCCCTCTGTGTTTACAGGCTTGGGACTGTCTGATACAGGTATGAGGCCGCATTAGGAATGTTTGTGTTTAATTTTATTGTTCACAGTACTGGATAAAACTATGTACACTATTTACATGGTAGACTCTTCTTGTTCCGGAGCTATTTACAAGCCAATGTTCGGCAATGACGCAAAGCATACTTTCTTCAGGAACTTGTCTTTTTCAAGGGCTCCGTCCTTGTATTGGCTAATTGCTGCTGCAAGCCATACCTGCTTCTTTCTTTCGCGCAGTGGAATTGGGCGTCCCTCGAGTATCTTGAAATGGTTTTCAAATAGGACTTCTTGTAGGCGGTCGAACAGCTCAAAAACAGGCGGATGACTGGTGTAAAAAGGGCCATTCAGCTTTCGGTGGAATGCTTCACACACATTTCTTGTACTCTTAGTGGTGACATCAGTGCTGGCCCACAAAGTTGGTGGGAATGTAGAATTGCTGCAGATGTAGGTCTCCGTCAGGTATGTCAGATACTTGTCTATCCTTTCGTCAATAGGGGCCTGGAGCAAAATGTCAAATGCGAAGCTTTCATAAACGTCCAAATAATCAAAAAAGGGCAGTCCAAAAGTGAGCTTCAGGAACTGGCTTATTTCTGAATCTTGAGATTTGTATTCACCAGACAGTCCCAACTCCTGGATCTTCCGCCATCAGTTCTGTTTATGGTGGAATAGACAGCCTTTCACCGTCATTCCTGGAAACGTCTCCGTTGCTGCCTTGTGGGTCGCTTTCTCAGAGTCAAGATGCAGGGTTTTGCTATCAAGGTTCTCTCCATTGACTTCTTGGTAGATGGTGTTGAGAAGATTGAACATGGTGCAAAAGATCTCAGTAGACATCCCCGGAAGAAGGAAAAAAGCTACGGGCATGTAGTGTCCATGTACGTAGGTAATGATTGTGTAGATCTGAAAGAAGTGTTTGGGACTGCTCTTGAATGTCCCATCGCCGAAGATGTCCTGGATGCCTTTCGGTACTTCCAATGCCCGTGGACTGTAGATGCAGGCTATCTGATTATGTAGGTCAGTCTTTACACATGTGTCCTGCTTGGTAGACATTGACGACAGCGCTTCCAGAGCCTCCAGTCGTGTCACAGGCAGCTTTGGTTGGCTTTTTCTTCTCTGTCTCCACATGGCCATGCGGGTGTTGCTCACGTCCCTCTGTGTCAAGCAGTCTGTTGGTGTATGCTGAACCTCTCTGATGAAATTTTTTGGGGCCTCTCTGTCAAATCATCTTCTGCTTTTCTCTTGCAAACGTGTCTGAATTGCTTTGCTTGGGAAGAAGCGAGATCTACGCCGTGGTCATGAACAGTCATCCCATGAAGGATATTGGTTGTTCCAGTTCTGTTGTCACTCTCGCATTGCAATTTTTTCTAGTGCAGCGCTAAGTTCTTGAAGTTTTGTTCTCCTTCATTGGTCTGTACAGGTGTCCTTCCAGTTGAATAGCTGGCTTGCCTTTACTTGTTTCAACTATCTGTATATTCATCGTGTTGTTGAGTTGCAGTCCTCACAGTCGCAATGTGACGTAGTTGTGAGTATGAGGGGGTATAGTGGTTTATTTAGCCTCGGATTTTCAGTTAGCACCAGCACCAATTGTACGTATGAAAATCAGAATGACCAAATTATCTTGCACAATGTATTCACGTGTGTAACGATACACGAATTGTGTCTTTTGCCGCGGGGGGGGGGGGGGGGGGAATATTCGTAATCGAACAGTGCCCCCATATTCGAGCAAAATCCGATATTTGCCCCGATATCGGAAAGGCTCGCAAGTGTAATGTTGGGTACCCTTTGAAGTTTTTAGGTTCGCAAGTGTAATGTTGCGGTGGCGTTTGCAGATTGTAGGTTCGCAAGTGCAATACACCCGTCCAGTGTCTATTCTTGAGCAACCATTTACCATTTCAACACCAGCCCTCCAACTGCTGAGCAGGGGGAACAATTATGAGATTGTGAAACTCATTACACTGCCAGCTCTCACTGTGGCACAGATCCTGCATAATGATGGTCCAGCTATTACCATCCACGTGGAAAATTTATCACAGACTCACAAGCGCCAGCATGCCCAAAGAGGAAATTTGCTGTCGTCTACAGTGTGTTTTTTCATCCGCTATTTAAATTCATTCTATCTTATGATAAATTTGCAATGAAAACGTGTAAAATATCTGGCCAAACTGTACTCTTCATTGTCACGTAGTGCGTGTTCCAAATCCGTTCTATTTCATGATAAAATTAATTTGGAACGAGGGCGTGTAAAATAACTGGCCAAATTGTGTTCTTCACTGCCAGGTAGTGAATCTTCGAGAGTTCCCCTCTCCAACCAGGTCAAAGAAGCAGCATAATGTCACTGAAATAAAGTTTCTCACTACAATACGATCTGGAACATCCACTGTACCATCCCCAGTGGAAAGCATTTCAAAGAACAACAGCAGTAGATCTGTCTAATAATCTGTGCACAATTTTTTTTTGGCTGTGGATGGGCGAAGGCCATGGTCTAAAATCTGGGATGTTTCAGCCAAAGTCCAAACAGACACTGATTAAGGGGGAAAAACCGCTTCTCGACAGGAGAAAAAACACAAAACGTGGGTGGGTTGTCTTATCTCTCCAATTTTCTGACATCCACGCCCAGTAGCTTCCCCTTCAAACGATATCAGCTTGTCTGTTCGGACTTAGCTCGATCCTGCATTTCTACATGTAGTTCTTTACTGTCTAGTAGCCAAATGGAATTCTCTGTTTCATTTTCACAGCAATATGGTATGGATTAAAAGGCAACAGAGAAGCGGTACCTGGACATAATGTAAAGTCTACTGTGAACCTGCAAATGCGTACTTTTGTTTTTTTTTTGTTTTTGTTTCAGGTGTCCACAGCGGAACTTGTTCTTCGTCGTCTCGCTGTCAGATGTTCATTCGTGTCCAATACCGAAAGTTCTTCGGAAACTGCCATAATTTTTTATTTTAATTTAATTATTTTATGTTTGCGCCGGTGACAACTATTGGCCAGTCATGGCTTTTGAAGAAGAATATTTTACTTCCTTGTACATTGACTTTTCCTCAAAGCCTAAAAGCCTATACAATGAACAGGAAACGCAGGGAATTTTAAAGAAAGTAATGAAAAAAAAACAAAATCTAATGATTTTTAGAAAAAGCTTCCTCGTGATGAAGATTCTAGTTCTCCATTTCGACGGCTTCCTTTACCGACAAGGAAGCATTTCAAGTCGCCCGCTGATGGAATGCAGGCCACAATGTTTTCCGTTAGGCTCAGTAAATCGGAGCATAATTTCAGACCTGTCTACACAGACCGGGAGGGCCATTACTACGTCTGAGTACTATGTAAAACCATGACTGCTAACTGTTGGCCTAAAACATAAATACGGGCTGGATTATTTACCCACCAATCTTGCGGAATCCCCGAGTTAGTAGAGATGGTTATCTGAATCCATACACAGATGAGATAGCCATCTTAATCCATGTATAAATAAGTGCGGATATAGGAGGAGAAAGGCCCGACAAGAGCAGAATAGATACAGCAGAACGGTCGAAAGTCCAAAGGAAACTGTAACGACAGAATAAGTGGAAGACTCACTGACTTGAATTTATCGCTTCCTTTTCTTGTCTCAGCCAATGAGCCCAAAATAGGGCTGTTGCGGCTGTCGTAGATAACAGTGACAGTTTAAATGATGCAGACAGTATCTGTTGCTGAGGCCACTACTCCAACGACAGCAACGAGGATAACGGCAATTACTACAGGAAGAACACGCCGCAAGATTGTTACATTCTTTTTATGTTATTTCACAAGTTTGGAGCTCAGGGTAAATTTCGGGATACGCACCGTAACACAGTAATAAATCTGCCACTCAACAGTCCGTAATCAGAAAGTTACGCTGGCTTGTAAAACTAGTGCAATGAAAATGTTCTTTTCTTGAGAGTGGTACGATTGAAGGAACTATGATATGAACACGAGTGAAAGCTACTGGTGCAAAGAAGAGCGTGTAGATCTATACAGCGGTGTATGTATGTTCACAGTTTCGAGCCGACTCCTACCAAATTCCAATTATTCCTCATTTTCACCCAAGGATTAGGGATCTTAAAGTTCCCTGGCAAAATTTCTGCCAAATTAGCCACCTATTGCCTGTTGGTTATTTATTGGCATGATTTTAGCAGCTGCTGTAGCAAAACTTCTGCCTGGTTGCCCGGTGCCTGGGTGTTAATGAGACAAGGGGAGACAAGGGCTTTTTGATGATCTCGCACAGATTACTTCCCATTTTCTCCCCCAAGCCGGCCCGTGAGGTGAAGATTCGAACTCTTGGGGAACATTCAGGGATTTCTCATTTAATTATCGTCCAGGCTGTGTGTGCTTACACCTCCGCCCGGGGAGCTACAAAATCAGAAATGGGATGATGGGGGTCTTTGCTGAACGACAGACGGGCACAGGGAGAGGAGATGGCCGGGTGAGATGTAGAGAAATACTATAAAACATGGTTAAAACGGGGAAACATAATAATATCTGCAACTGCAATACTACCGTATTAAACTGTGCATGAAAATAAACACGAAAGAGCAGAAATAATACACATCAGCAGCAAAACCCAAACCCAACGTTTTCACTGGTGCAAAACCAGAGCATTTATCACGTCATGAAATCTAAATAAGAAAACACAAATGCATTGAGAAGCCTTTTCAGCACACAGGTTTGTTTTCACTGAAGTCCGAACAGTGCACGAATCACGTCCTGGACAGGACACCAAACAGATTCATAATGAAGACTCTGTGTTGGAAGATTTTAAATGGTCTACACTATTAGAATTACCAGTGCTCGAAATGGTTAGCTGTCGTCCTCTTGTCAAACTGGCTGGCAAAACCCATTGTAACAAATTTAATGGTGTGGGCGAGGCGCCACGTGTGACTGATTCAGTGCCAATTTTTAAAGCAGTGAGAAAATACTACTCATCTGTCATCGGGGTTTTCAGCCACAGGCTGGCCAATGTCGCTAACTTTAAAGGGAATTATAAGCATTATAAGACGGCTGATGTCCACAGAGACAGTGTCAGAATGTTTAAGGACGAAATAAAGCGTCTGGATATTTGAATCCATAATATATCTGAGTTCAACGGAATGGACTGCATGTGCGCGGAATACGAATGACGCTCATTTGTCGCATTTACTTGACACAAACCAATAAGGAATTCTGTCAACACTACATAAACTGTTTACTGTAAACACTAAATGGTACACAGAACACTCTGACACTCACATATATGCTCTACATCAGCTTCAGGAGAGAAACTGTTCTAATCAGCTGATACTTGAGGTTACAAATCTTTTAAGCCAGTGTTTCTCAACCTTTTTGTCCCACGCCCCACTCCAATTTTCCAACAATTATACGTGTGCCCCACCATGATTGGACAAAATTAGTACACAGTATGTACGAAAAGTTTATCTATAGAGTAAAGTTAAAATACACTATGAATTTCACATTTCTATGCAAAATCCCTACGCCCCGCCCACTCTGAAGTCCAAGAACCCACCAAAATATTACCAGGCCCCACCTTGAGAAACACCGTTTTAATCATTGCTAGAAAAATGCAATTATTACTGAGAATGACAAACAGTAAGAAGAAAATTAATTACAGAGACATGTGCCAATAAATGACTTACCAATGATATGAGGTGTCTCGGTGTACCAAGTTTCCTGGGGTCGCGTGCAAGCAAACAGGGAGTACCGGTTTCTGGCACGCATAGTAGCGGAGCCTTCTGCCCCTCCCAGGTGCCGCCGGTCCCTGTACCAATTCCTGGGCGCCGTATCAATACCAAATATGGCCAGAGATTGGAAAGTGATGCTGCATAATCGGGCAATCCAATTAGAACACGTTACGTCAAACTGGCATGTTTGGCCTGCTCAAAATTGTTACCTTTGTTTGTCTATTAAGAATTCGATTACACTCCACAGACACATGACTTTCCTGTTTCAAGCGTTCGGTTTAACACTTTTAAATTATTTGGTAATCACGTGTCCAATAAGCAGTCACATAACCCATCGCTCACAGGACTGTTCTTTGTGGATACAAAATCAGACTGGAGTGCACATGCTATTTGAAATAACCATCTGTAGTTTTATATTGACGTCCGAGCAAAGTATAAATGTTACGTCGCCTTGTAAGCCAAAAAAGAGCCACCTTTTACAACAACCGTCATTTTTAAGCAGCTTGGTCTCCTGGGCTATTTTGTAAGATCAATAAAACGAATCACAATTCAGGGTGAAGAAATATAGATAGCACCATTCGCGACAATAAACTACGCATTATTTTAAAATAACTACCACACTACCTATCGACACTTCCATCCACTGTTATTTACACTTCACAGCAATCCGACCCCGCAACATACTGTTATCGCGACCGGATCAATCAAAATGTATACCACTTGCCAGAACGCTGATGTAGTCAAAAACTGTAACAAATATCTCTCTGATCTCTGGCAAACAAAACTTGGTTATTGGAAACGATGACACACATTTTGTATGCTGCTAGGCCGCAGAAAAAAGACCTTATATGGTCAAAAAAAAATTTTATATCAGACCCACCAAAAAAAAATTCAAAAAAATCACGCCATGCATAATTTTATGCTTTGTTCACTTTCCATTATGTGGTGACCAAAAGAAACTATTACTCGCATAAAATTACAACCCAGCTGGAATAAGAACATTTCATTCCATAAAATTATGTTGAAAATATGAATCTGACCTCGATTCACGTAAACGGCCTCTTTTCTCCCGAAGCATGGTAGTATAGACTACCAACGATCCCCATCCAATTGTACATTATACCCTGCTGGCAGATTCACGCAGAAATGCACAGTAAGGACAACAGTAAGTATCCAAGAGATTAGCAGACCCTAGGAACCTTCCAGGACATGTCGACACCAACAACACAAATTATCTGAAACTATTTCTCTTTCTTAGATGAGTATCATGTTACTTTTGGTTATAAACATAAACTACAGAGTAGCTTTTCAAGACAAACTGCATCAGAGACATTAAATTCCAGGAAAAGCAACCCGGTAGATAGGTTTGGCCTGAGAACGTGAGCACTCTCGCTCACACTACAAAGTAGCAGCAACAAGACCTTACTAATCAGTGAACCAGATCCAACACTGGCCAGAGATCCATTCCTGCTGGGCTATCAAGCAAAATCTACGTTTCCATTAGAATAGCAACGAAGACACAACAAATGAAACGTGTAACTAAAATAAAAGCGTACGCTCATGAGAGTGCCACAAGAGGACTGCAGAAACAGACAAGGGAAATAACTGTAAAAAAAAGAAAACTGGCCGCAAGAAGAAACAGCATTATCGACCCTTGAATGCTAATTCTGGTAAACATGGTCAGACCAGAGATATCTTACACTAACGTCAGTGAAGATATCTCTCGGTCAGGTAGATTTTGAACGACTGAGTCCGCGAAACTGGATGTTCGTTTGTCCGCGGTACTGGCGGGGTTTGTACGATGAATCAGACCTTGGAAAACACGTCATAAATTGATTTATATCATCTCCGTCTATGATTGTGCTGTCTGCAAATTCCATTAGCTGAAGATCTTTCTATCTCGAGGGACTCAGCCTAAGGTTGTTGGCCCTATAAATTATCCCCCCCCCCCCTTCTGTTTGTCCATTGATTTATTCGTATGACTTTATAGTAGGTTTAAATACTTTCAAACGGCATACATGACCTACACTATGTTTGTCGGCTTCCCCCCCCCCCCTCCTTCTGTTTGTCCATTGATTTATTCGTATGACTTTATAGTAGGTTTAAATACTTTCAAACGGCATACATGACCTACACTATGTTTGTCGGCTTCCCCCCCCCCCCCTTCTGTTTGTCCATTGATTTATTCGTATGACTTTATAGTAGGTTTAAATACTTTCAAACGGCATACATGACCTACACTATGTTTGTCGGCTTCCCCCCCCCCCCCTTTTCTTCTTCCTTAAACTCTAACTATAATATGATGGCTTTAGATCTGTTCGTCTGTGTGTAAGTTAGCTGTCTGATATTCCACTTTGTCCTTACTCCCGCGTATCTCTGGATGAACCTGCTCATAAATAAGCACTCATTCACAGGCAACTTAATGACCTCGCCAACAGATAGAGTATTTCAGCCACCAGATAATATGCCAGTCGGGAGCCGATACGTTTCATCTTAACTGCCAGACGTGTATACCAGCACTGGCTCTCAGCGTGAGGTAGTGGTCAGAATAAATGATAGTCGTTCTGTGTTCAGTCATTGCTAAAACATGGTAACTCGCGCCACTCTGTACAGTGCCCAGCTATAACTTGAGCACAACTCTAACTCACTCACTCACTCACACACACACACACACACTCTCTCTCTTTCTCTCTCTCTCTCTCTCTCCTTCTCTCCTCCCCCTTTCAAACAATTTCTGATGAAAGCAAAACGCCGAGAATAAAAGAAATCCAACAACAACAGATAGCAGTATATATAACTTTTTTTTTAATTTAAAGATTACTTTGCCAAAAGCCGCTGATACCGATTAAACATTCGGAAACATATGCAAATATATTTATCTGTACGAACACCTTTACTTTGCACACTATTCCTGCTGGTGAAATGGAATTACGATTCCGCAGTATCACCACAGATACGCATATCGCTTAAAATGACACAACTTGATCACTTGACAGATACCGACATCACGGCCCCACCGCCTTGGGTGGAAGAAAACTATTAATCTTTCAAGCGCCGCCACAGAATTCAGATATCACAATATTTCCAGAAATTTTCAGCTGCTGCCATTACAACTCTAGTGCCTCTATGACCTCCCAAACATCCGCTGGGATATTTCAGGCTGAGTCACCAGCTACTTAATATATCTAAATGGAACAATCAGCATCAGCTGAAACAAAATTAATGTTGAAACAGATTTCTCATGGTCTTCAGATTTACGTATAGATCTAACCAGAAAGTCAACTTGTTTCTTACTGTTTGTTTATTAAAAGAGATAGGTAACACTTCATTCCAACGAGTCTGCTATTAAAGACAATATACCTACAACAATTTACTTGATTCTTTCATTGTCGTCCACAACACAGGCCTTCTCCACAACTAGGGCAGGACAACAGGGCAGGACAACAAAGGCCCCTGGTTTCGGAGTAACCATGGTCTAACCATGACGCTAAAACTTTCCTAAGCATCAGAAGAGAAGGATGTCTGGATCTACAGAATTCCAAATAAGTGGATTCGAGAGAATATTCGAAGATACCGCTGAAATTTCAGCATGCTGAACTTAAATGACAAGATTTCTGAAATACGCTCTGTATAAATAAATTGCAAATTATTCTCCAAGGCAAGACATCCTTGCTCAGAATCGTTCCCTTGTACATGGTGGTGTGATCCTTCTCTGGCCAGCAATCCAGGGGCACACATCTACAAAATGACGACGAGCTCCGAAGGGATAGGAGGAAAACAAGCTGAAAAGGTCACGCGAACATCTGTCAGTAAATCTCAAACGCGGGACACCAGCCCTATACTACGCCCTATTCAACTTTTGGCACTGGACAGAAATAAAATAAGAACGCCCAAAAAAGGTTAAAATCTATCGCGCGACCCCAGTTCTTGTTTGTTCCGGCTCCACTTTTAGCACAGCTGAGAAATCCGACGTCAAACGATTGTGGCTTTAGTTGTTATGATATGGAGCGAGAATACATCGGAACAGTGAAACGGCTTAATGAGTGCCACAGCGCATTTTAAACAAGTGTCAAAGTGTGCATTTGTTCTAATTCTCCTACATACTAAACACTTTTTTTTTTTAGAAACTGGGGATAGAATAAACAAGAATTAAGATCCTGCTTTAACTTCATAGTTTGTGTTTTTTGCGGTTTCCACGATTTACACCTAAATGGTTTTATGTACCAAAATGTATCAAAGACTAAACAGTGCAAATAAACCCATAGACTTCTAGTCTAAGACCCCTTTTGAAAGTTGTGCGCTAAACTGAATGGTTTTAACCCTCCTGATGTGAAAAATAAAATGCGACACTCGCCAAATAATGTACGATTTTCCAGGGATTTGAGTACAACGAGGGAATTGCACATGGTAATTTTGTATTCAGGAATTAGCACAAAATTATACAGAGAGGGATCTGTATATAAGGCAAATGTTAATATTCTGCCCCCTGGAGTCTAGTGTTCTTGCGTGATATATAGTGTTCTTGCGTGATATACAACAGTTCTCGATCAACACTGGTCGCTGAAAAAATTTTCGGTAAGGAAGTAGTTCGGAAAACCAAAAAGGTCACGACAATAGTTCATAAATAGCGCAAATAACGCTGGGGAATACGTTCCGAGGGGGAAATGGAGCAGGAGCAGGATAATCACGTACGCACGAGTCATCAACGAGGTTACTGGAGCGATAAATGAACTGGAATCCCACATTTGACAATGGGCAAATTGTTATATGAGATGGGAGGGAAATGGAGAGCCCTGCGCTGGGGAACAGACATCTCACTGTCACTTATCGGAAGGTACCAGGCCTTATAAACTGTCCATTTCAACAACTGATGACGTTCTGTTTATCTATGTAAGATATATTTTCCAGAAAAATAAACACAGAAGCAAGGAATACTTGGAGGACGAGAAGAATCTCAAGATTTTTTTATTTTTTTTTTGAATGCCTGTCTTTGTTCTGGTGGGGATAAAAAAAACAAACCCTCTTGAAAGGAAAACGTCTTCAGGTTACGGTTTTCCCATGTGCAACTCATGAGCTAAAATTAGCGAGCGCGGTTTCAGGAAACAGCTACTGGTATAAGTTAACTTGACAGTAGAGCTCAGGAAAACATTCATCTAGAAACAGGACAAATATGTCCCTTTCTACAAAGTTAACAGAAAGACCATTACTTGTTTTCATGCAAGAACCAAAATAGGCAAAGTTAAAACTTCGTGAGCAAAATTGGCAAAGTCCCTCTCTCTCGCTCATCTTCCTCCCCCCCCCCTCTCTCTCTCTCTCTCTCTCTCTCTCTCTCTCTCTCTCTCTCTCTCTCTTCCGAGTCTCCAACGATGTCAACAAGAAAGCACACATTTCTTTTAGATTATACTAGTCATCAAAATCGTCCATCAATTATTCTAGTGTTAAAGGGAGTAGAAAGCCGGGACACATAATAATATATGTTTACGGTTTAATAGGTTTTAACTTTCCTACATGAGGACTGTACTGTTGCATTCCTGCCTTGCTTCAGGTCTAATACGCAATCCTTCCACTTTCCTACACAGTTACATTACCGACATGCCAACGAAAACAAAAGAGGTAGGGGGACCACAGCAATTCTTTGTTTACAAAACCGGGCACTCCGGGCCAGTCTGTTTACGGCATATTAATTACATCTGGCATGTCAGGGGCCTGTCAGCAGGATTCTGTTACCTCTACTTGTGTATTTGCTCAGTCAGCTGTTACTCACAACACGGAGATTTCCTGAGCCCCCATGCTCTCACGCATGCCACAAAAACCTGCTACTGGCAACAGCCATCCCCCCTTCTAGACAGGCCACACATAGAGGCTGACACAGTCAGAACGTGATTTATCTCTGTATGGGGTCTGGAGATGGGGGGCATGACCTTTAATCACCAGGGTCATTTATTCTGGTGAGTATTGCTTCAAAAAATGTTATACTACTGAACTACCATCGTGAGTTTATCGTGAGTTTGAGTTTGGGTTTTACGGCGCGTGGGCAAGATAACGGCCACTTTGCGCCGTTCACGGTCTATTTGGGCACCTTATTTATGTTTTGCATTCAGAGCTTCATCAATTTAAATTTCACGAATGGAATTAACTAGACTAGTTCCGTATAAATTTTATTACACTGGTAAAAGTTTCAAAAGTTGTTTTTGTATGGATCTGAAAAGAGTTTTGTAAATGTGCACAGAAGTTTTTAAATCAAGTTGAAGATCTTAGCCTCTCTCAGTACAGTCTACAGCTGTCGAATTAAATCAAAACACATGCCAAATTCCTACTACCACAGAATAGAAATGTGCAAAAGAACCCAATTCGGTGTATCATATTGATAAAATTCCCGTTTAACAGAAGAAACAGACAAGATGATCCTTCCAGGAGGTTAAAACAAATAGGGAAACGAAACTGGATTTAGATGAATAAATATAAAGGTCCCACTTAAGACAAAAACGGGTAAGTCGGGCCATAAGAGGTTGAAACATCTTCACAAAACTGAATTTCCAAGATGCAGATAAAATTCCTCTCTAACAGAAAGGCCGAAAAACTGACCTCTCCAGGAAGTTAAAACATCATGAGTGGACCGTAACTGAAGTTAGATGACCACACTGGAAGGTCCAGCTGTGGGCCACTCTAAACCAGTACAATACACAGGCAGTGTCTTCTGTTCCCTTCCCCTCTCCACTTTTCTAATCGGACCATCATCAGTACCACCAATTTCTCGCGTAAAAAGTCTCCTTCAAAGACTACAACAGAAGGATTAAGTCGTCACCGTTCCCTAAAACTGGAGTAACTGGTTTTGACTACTTTTCAGGGCAAACACACATAAAAAAAAACAACAACCAAAAAAAACGTTTATTTTAGCTCTACTCTGGTCTAGTGATGATGATTAATTTTTTGAAAGTTTCTATTCGATTATTTTTCGGCTTAGGAGTCTAGAATGAGATCATTCGATTTCGCTTCGAAAGTAGTTGAACATAATTATATTATTATAGTCTATTATAATAACTGATTTTTCGAATTCTTGAGTTTAGTAGACGTAGGGAACAGTGACGAAGTGTGATCTTATTGTAACTTTTTAACCTGGAATTGGGGAAAGCCAATTCGTTTCCGGACTATATGAAGCAAATTTAGCCTGTTTTCAGGTAAACAGGTCATTATTGTTGGTCATGTTGACTTCAGAAAATCGCGACAAGATCATTCTTTTTTTTCAAACAACCACGACAACCACGAAATCCCGATCAAAATGACATACCTGATCTTAAAATTGCTCAAAACACACTCACACACACACACACAAAACGCCTTCCGTCTTCACTGATCTTGAAAATAATGGACAAGAGGACGCAAATTACCAGGAACATAATTAGTCCAGTGAAGGGATGGCTTCCTGATGACATGGTAATTTTCTTCCTGAGGAAGTTAAATGCTGAAACCTGAAGTATCACACACACACACACACACACAAGCAAAAAAAAAAATAATAATAATTCTTCAAATTAAATATTTGCAACGGGTATACAAGTCATGTTCACGACAACACAATGGCACTTTGCACCTTTAAATGAGAGAAAGACAGAGAGAGAGAGGGAGAAAGACAGAGAGAGAAAGACAGACAGACAGACAGAGACAGACTCAAGGCAGGCAGGCGGACAGAGAGAGGAGGAGGAGGAGGAGACAGACAGACAGACAGTAGAGGAGGAGGAGGAGAGAGAGACTGACAGACAGACAGACAGACAGACACTCAGATAGATATATGAGAGAGAGAGAGAGAGAGAGAGAACAAATAAAGAGAATGCGCATAATGTTCCTGATCTATACGCCAGTACACTAACAAGAACGCCGTCACTAATCACACCCAAGAACAATAGATCTCATTGAAGACTTCCGTAAACACACTCTCCAACTGTAAACATGTCCGATTTAATCACTTTCAGTGCAACAAAAACCGCTACAAACCACCCAAACAATCCAGGTAAATTCAAATTCACAGAACCAATTCTTGCGGAGAAACGAAATAACCCAGGGAAAAGTATACACAGCCAATCACATGGGCAGGCAAAAACCGTAATGATATAATATATTTCAGGTCCAGGCTCTCCTCACTAACTGAAAATGTGTCGTGGTGTGTTTTGGGAAAACGCTAAATGAAGATGGATGAGCCGCTACTGTGCATGGCTTAACACAAAAATGAGGGTGAGCGGGCACGGAGCTCACGCTTTGGTTAAGGGTATCACTGGTGGAGAGCCTAGCACCAACGAAGAGTGAAGGTCAGGAAGCAACTGTACTGAATACCTATACATGATAGATGAACATATTCTGTATATTTTGGTCGATAACCCTGTTGAAAACTAGCCATCGGAGCTCTTCTTGATATATATAGTATACATTCAAGCTGTCGTCCTCGGTAATGCATTCGCACGGAGGATGCTTGAAAAATCTATTTGATCCGCCTCATCTTTTGTCCACCAGTCTGTTTGTCAGTGTGACTAAAGAGTGTATTCAAGTTTTCTTCATTCATCTTGCCATTCTTTCATTCCATCACCAACCACATTAACTGTCTATTTCCCTCTATCCATTCAGCTCCAACAACCCATCCATAATTCTATCAATCCGTACGTCCGTACGTCCATCAAGCCATCTACCCACCCATCCATCCATCCATCCATCATCTCTCTCTTTCTATCCATCCATCTCCAAGAACCCATTCCTAATCCCATCAATCCGTCCGTCCGTTCATTCGTTCACCCATCCATCCATCCATCCATCCATCCATCCATCCGGCTGCTTTGATGCGTATCACATTTTACACCTAACAATTTATTCTGATATCTGTTTGTACCCAACGACTACATTATCACCACAAACCCCGCCAACACCCCTCCCCCTCCCCAAAGCACCCCACTAGCTCTATTTTTCTTCAAACGATCTCAAAATCCTTTAAATTTCCATGACAACTGTCTTTAAAATGACGAAGACAGCTTAGCGCTCCCTCCAATCGCCAAAGAAAAACAAGTCCTATGGGAATACCTCAACAATATCCTATTACATGATACATGCACCTGACACAGCCCATTTATTACAGTTCATATATATAAACATCGCTCATAACGTAACGTCACACCCACTCTTCAGATCTCAACCACTCGGGTGAAGTCATACCCCAGGTGCAGCACTCGCTTGGCACACGAATGGAGTTAGTATTTATGCGCGTCTGTATTATCGTACATTCCCAAATAAACCAAAAGAAATTGCGATAAGCTGTTATCGTGTTTACAGTATCCCACACTCACTGCGTGGGCCACGTGAGTGGTGACTCGTGCGGGCATCGTTCATACCCTGTGAGTGTGGCTTATCATATATCAGACGTTTGAACTCAAGAACTCCGTATCTTCCATCCACTTATTCATCCCTCTCCGATTGCAAGAATGTAGATCTCTCTCTCTCTCTCTCTCTAAGGATCAAACAAACTCTCCATGGCTAACTCCCATTCCTAGCGCTATTTTATCACCTTGTTTTCATTATTTTATTTCATTATACTTGTTTGCAAGTAGATCTCTCTCTCTCTCCTCTCTGTCTCTTCTCTCTCTCTCTCTCTGTTTGTCTGTCTGTCTGTCTCTCTCTCTTTCTCTCGAAGAATCTGTATGTCTGCTTCCCATTCTCAGGACTGTTTTATCATCTTCTTTTTATTTTATCATAGTTAGATCTACACCTCTCTCCCTTTCTCTCCCTCTCTCTCCCTCTCTCTCTGAGAATCAACCAAAACAGTATGCTTACCTCCCATCCTCAATCCTATTTTATCATCCTCCGCTGGCTTATTTCTTTTCTTCTTTTCCTTCATTCACTCACAACACCTCTATCAACTTCTCTTTTCTCCAACGCACACGCACACACGGATACATACACGCCTACCATCATGCTGACCAGTTATATGATACAAGACACAGTCATGTATTTAAGTGAAGTGCTAAGCAAATTCCAAACTTTCCTTTGTTCACTTTTTGCTAGAATGTACTTCAGTTCTCATGACCCCCCCCCCCCCCCCTGCCTTTTTCCCTTTTCCCTCTCCTCACCAGGACAATCATCCGAACATCTCCTTCGCGTCCTTTTTAATCTGCATTTCTCTTTAAATTTAATGGAAAGAAAAAAAAATGAATATGTTGACCAAGTTGACATTCTGCACCTTTCTCTCAGTTTCGCTCACAAATTCTCTCTCTCTCTCTTTCTCTCTCTCTTCTGGCTCACCACTAAGCTCGCGTTAATCTTGAACACCCCGAGTGAATCTCTCAAACAACACCCCTCATCCCTCTGAAAATACGGGTATACGCCTTATCTAGGCCGAGCAGAGGTATTATAATAGCTCTAGGGTTATAACTCTCGTTCCTTCTCATGTTAAGTCCAAAGGCAAGTTGCTTTCCTCACTTGAAACGCAAGGCATCGGCGTCCGAATCCCGATAGCACTGTCGATAGTGAATACATAAACAAAGACGATGAACCTCTTCCTACCATAGCACCTCCTCCTGAGTACCCAACAGCTCAGCGCTATGTCCTTACAATTCCATTGCACCTGCACAACACTCAGCACTTCGGAATCGACGTGATGTCCAGAACATAATAAAAATAGCTGAACTCAAGAAATTTCATCCTTTTCTTTGTTTTTGGCTCTATTCCAAACTGTCGTCATTTCGTTTCTTTTTTTTTCAGTGGGAGTTCAAGATGACATAATCACATTCAAAATCATGTGTAAAATATCCTACCGAAATATTTTGTGGCCAAGCCATCTATTTCGGTTCATTCTTTCCGCATTTGGTAGGTTTCTTTCTTTCTTTCTTTTTCTTTCTCCCGTAAAGCTGAAATTTCTAGAATTTGGGTGCTTTGCGACGAAGACCATAGATAAGTTCAAGCCATATAAATGTGTATATCCCTCAAATCTGAGACCGCCAAAATCAATAATCTCTCCGTTCAGCTCAGACAATTTCTTTATGTTTTGTTGTTGTTGTTGATAAGTTGGAAAAACGACCGAAACCGGGGGAAGAAAAAAAAACGTCTTCTCAAATCATTCTTTCCGCATCTAATCGGTGTTTTCTTCGTCCTATTATGTTATATTCTAGAATTTAAGCGGTTTATGCCCAAGATCGTCCATAAGTTCAAGCCATAATAAATCCTCCCATTTGAGACGCCCAAATCAATAATCTGATTCTTTTTTTCGAAAGAGCAGAATCAATACAGGCCTGACTATGTATACACTGATGCGGATTTCCAACTCACTCGGTTTCGGATGGAGCGCTGAAAAAAGGGGCTACAAGAACAACAAAAGAACTGAGGGAGTCGCGCGAGACAGACCCCCAAAGGTCAGATCAAGATGACCCTAAACGACCCGACAGCCATGAACTTTGCAGTGAAGAGTTACTCACCCTCCTCCTGAACACGCAGGTCAAGCTGGCAGGCATAATTAAATCTTTAAAGCTACACGCACTTTATTTGTTTTCGTAATTAATGAGAAGCACTGTTAAACTGGTATCAGTGTTATTTAATGTGCTTTTAACGTTTGCGTAGATGATGTTAATTTGAACAATCTGAGGTTCTTCAAAAACAGGGTCCCAAAGCTGTATTTTCTGTGCTTCACTTCAAACTAGAGTTCAAAGAGCAGTCAAGTTACTTAAGAAGTTATAATACAGATTTCTGGTAATTTGTAGCCAAGATACAGCTCTGCAATTACAGCTCCTTCTTTTTAAAGCCATATTTCACCTTTCCACCTGACTCGAAAGCAACCACACGGGTCTGCAATACACGCATTAACTCCAAAAACCGCCATGACAGCTTGTGATAAATAAATGACAGTATTCAGCTTCATGTCTCTTAGTCCATGAACATGATGGTTGCAGTCCTCGTCAGAAACGCAAATACACGGTAAATGGTAAGTATCTCGTATTGATTTTAAGTTGTTTACAAAGATCGAATGACCTCCTTGAGTTAGTACAACCAGATGCATACAGTGAGTAAATACTATGTAGCAGATCCTCCATATTTCACGAACACTTCACAGCCACCACTAACCCTTCAAATCCAACACTTTCGGCTACGCTATAATTTTGAACTGGTGAAAGAGATAATGTTCGTTTTTTGTTTCATTTCACAAAACACTCACGATCATGCCCTTCCACTCAACTAGCACATTGCTTACGCAACAATGTAACGAAACAACGGCCTTTATGTTTACACCTGTTTCACTTAAACACAATCACGCGAAGCTCCGAAAATACGCCCTTAAGATATGAACAACAACAACAACAAAAATCTGATTTTCCTAGGAAACATTAATAAAATCCCCAGTTTCTATATTAAAATCTCCAAAGTGATTTGAAACTAATTCCAACAATAAAGACCGACACTTAAAAGCCTGTCTGTAGGACTTTAATTCATCTTTGCTTCAAACCAAAAATACATGGACTATAATTCAAAAAGCTATCCTCTTTCCTATAGCAGACTGTCAACTTTTTGCTCCATTCGGAAATCCTACAAATCAAGAAGCTTCTCATTTGCACATAGCAGACACTGCTTACTCTTTGCTCCATTTGGAAATGCCGCAGTGTTCAAGAAGCTACTTACCAGAACACAGCCGATACCAACATTATTAAACACATTTTATCCTTACCTTCCTCGAAACAATTCCATTCAAGAAGCTACCTGCCATACTTACGCACGAGTCTAGTAAATTTTAATGCAAAACTAAGGTCGCACGCTCTGCTTTCACAAGCACTGCGGGTTGTCTAATAGTAATAATCACAGAAAACAGCAATCATCAAAAACTCAAACGACGTCACAGACAAAGTGTCCAATGAACACGTTATTGCATGTGCTTCACCGTAACAACCATGATGATAACCCGGGTCGCTGTTATCACACCACAGATGTCATAAAAACGAGCTCTCCCAACCTCGTTCGCCAACCCACACCGAGGGCATTAACGCCCTTGAAAGTTTAAACGCTTAAAACCAAAGGTCAATGAGTATGCTCAATGGGACGTTCTTTGTCGAGCTCATGATAAATCCTCGCGCGGACGGGTTTTCACAGTCGTTTATTTATGGATTCACTTAAACGCAACTTGCAATAATGCAACGTTTCTCTTATTCCTGCCCACAATCATAACTTATTCGTAATGACTCCTGAAGTTAATGATTGCAAATTATATAAGCTTGAAATGATCATGGAATTGATGGCGGTTCGCCTTAAAGGTGATTGTTTCTGAGGCCGTCCCTGCAAAAAAGCTGACAAAGTGACTTAGAGGGGAGGGGGGGCGTGCAGGGTAAGGATGGGCGGAGAAAAGGACAGAGAGAGAGAGAGAGAGAGAGAGAGAGAGAGAGAGAGAGAGAGAGAGAGAGAGAGAGAGAGAGAGAGAGAGAGAGAACAAGAGAGGGGGGGTCTCAGGGAAAACAGAGAGAAAGAGGGGAGCAGGGGCGGCAGATAGGAGAGAGAGGGGGGGGGGGGAGAAAGAGAAATAGAGAGAAAGAGGGAGAGAGAGAGAGGGGAAAGAAAGAAAGAGAGGGAGGAGGGGGGGGGGAGAGTAAAAAAACGAAGTACACCTACATGATAAAATACACTATGTACAAAATATTAAAGTAGTTTTTATCAGCTTGCATTGGCTCGGTATCAACTCCCCACGCCCCGAAAAGCCGTAACGTACCTGGACTATAGAGTTGAATTTACTCGTTCATCCATGGCACTGGCAACTGTTTCCATCGCCAAACATACCGACCTTGCGATACGCATGCGGATTACACTGGTAAAAAAAAAATCTCAGGGAATACGTAAATATTTCGTCAGCGTGTGCACGTGTGCACATCTTGTTCCTGGAACGAATGGCCTTAATTTAGATCAGGATTACAAGAGAAAGAAATGGCGACGAATTCACTCACGCATGATTCTCTCTTGAGCTCTTCATTGTTTGGTCACAAGTGGAAGTTCCCTTTTAAGTATGTGTATTCGGCAACCACATCGCGCACGGGGGGTGAAAATTTTACCCACGGGGTTGGCGAAATTTATCCCCTGGGGGGAAATTTACCCCATGCCGGGAAAACTCCTGCACAATCGGACATGCATAGTAAAAAATACGTGGAGCTGAAAACGTGCCAACAACAACAGATCTCAAAATACACACAAAACCACCTGAAAAATGAAACTTCATACGGTGTTTGCAAACGCAGAGATAAAAAAAAAAAAACAATAAAGAAAATATCACGCGTTCAGAAACAGAACATGAAGTTGCGTCTTTAACGTCCAGATTTTTACTTTCTATATACGGTATTAAATATTTCACAAAATAAGGACAAAAGCGGAGGCTTGTTTATCCACTGATTCATTTAGACTATGGTTGGTTTAATTTCATTTTTTGAAAATGGATAAATGCGTATAGTATAGAAATCATACCCTTTGCTCTCAAAACTGCTGCACACGCGCGTTATTTCAGAAAATACAAGTAATAAAAGTACTCATATTAACACTTGCATTTTTCAAGCTGCTAGGAGGAAAATCTCTCCGACGGTGAGGAACAAAATTCACTCGCAGACAATCAACTTTTTACAATTCATATTTCACCCAGAATAAATTTATTCATAAAGCAAAAATCCCTTCCCATTTTCAGCATTGAGCAGGACAGTACTGTTACACCCATATAAAGCAATGGTAGTCGGTGAGCCCTTTGAGTGTTTTAGCCTTGATTATTTTTCTTGTCTTGATGGATGGATCTGATAAAGTCAAATGACTCACGCACACTAGGGAAGCGATTAGAGGCATGCGCCACCGGGTGTGCCAAATG
This sequence comes from Onchidella celtica, assembly GCA_963931925.1. Taxonomy (NCBI): domain Eukaryota; kingdom Metazoa; phylum Mollusca; class Gastropoda; order Systellommatophora; family Onchidiidae; genus Onchidella; species Onchidella celtica. The sequence goes on along the minus strand of OZ007572.1, from coordinate 22,451,010 downwards.
GCAGAGGTAGATAAGATGGTGGTGAATCGGTTAATGAGTAATGTGATATATACGGGTGGGTACAGGCTGGGAGACTCAAAAACGCAGTTCAGAAACTGGAAAGTAGAAGAGCACTCCTCCCACTCCCCCACCCTACCAAGAAAAAAATGAACGATACCGACAGGCCCGGAGAAACACTATACCATGCCATAAATTAGTATGGAGTGCCCTGATTGCGTTCGTTACCACCGTATGTCTCCGGCCAGGTTACTCAGAAATCTTCACCAAGAAAATAATGAACCTCCCCATCTCCTTATTACCTCCATCAGCAGCTGGAAGACTAATTGCTTCGACCGCCCCTTCGCCACTTATAAGATACGAAATTAATGCATGTGGCTCATCAGGAATTATAATACAGCAGGGCGACAACCCAAAAATGATTTCCAATTCAATATAGATGTATATTCGAAAAAAACAACAACTGGATGTGGTAGATGACGTGAGTCGTTCATTGTCCTTGTGTCTTTACAAGTTAAAAATCTGTCAAACACATTCAATATGCAGTGTGATGCTGTACAAAATAACTGCCACACTGCAACCGCAGTTCTTGTTTGTTCGAACTCCACTTTTCGCACAACCGAGAAATTCGATGGTAAGGAGTTAGAATAAATCAGAACTGTGAAACTGTTATACCTCTTTCTACATACTAAAAGATCTCCAGTTTTTCAGAAAATGGAGATATAACAAACACGAACCAAAGTCGCCATATTAATATGAATCAGACTCACAATAACCAAAATCCTTAGGGTTTGCACTAATCACAGATGAGCTGGGCACTTACTGTCCGCACACGGAAGTTCCATAAAACAGTGTAGAAAACACCGCAAACAGCACAAACATTAGTGTTCTTTGCAGACTATTTTGTATAAAAAGGGGCGCGAGGATTCCTGGCTGTTGTAAAAACAGAACTCATGTTTTTTCAATGCAAACATTACAGAGCAGCAGTATGGATAACGTACTGCGTAATTTCTACAAATAGTGTTGGTCATTTCCTACAAGGTCTACCCTGATATTCTAAAAAGAACTACATTCGGAAGCTATGGTGCTAAAATAACTCTCCCGAACTGCTAGCATGGAATGTTTTAATACACACTTAAAATAAAGCACAGAAGTCCATGAGTAAAAAAAATTGCCAAACACGAGTGCACAAAACACATCATACCCCAGGTACACAACTCCCCCGATAAACCATGCACGCCGGGTGCAAGATGAAAGAGAAAGCTTTCCTTTTAGACGTCGCCCTTCGCCGCTCACTGATTTAATATTATGTACACACACATTAGCTCTCCTAGACGGAAGGAATGTTTAGAAATTGCAAAATTCATCTCAAAATAACAGGGAAAACACATTTTTTTTGTTGCAGGGGGATATGAAAGAATACCTAAATGCCACCCAATTTTCCTCACTCGCTCTAAGCTACGTACACGTGTAAATCTTTCTCTTTTGGGTGTGTTAACCTGCTCACCTACATATATGCCTTGATTTGGAACGATGAGAACGTAGTGAAATGCTCACGATAATCCAAGAAACTGCCAGGTGCCGAAGTGCAGCGTTAGAAGGTAAGAAAATGTCACAAGATCTTGCTCGTGTATTCTCACAAAAGCCCAGCCTTACACATGTGCATTAAAATGTATGCATTGTCATTCCAGTTGCGCGCTGAAAACAAAGAGCGTTCCAGCCGGGGTATCTTGTTTCGCTGTAGAAAACTAAGCATCGATGTTTTGAATACAACAGAGGGAAGTATGTAACTTGTTTCAATTCAGCAGAAAAGACGAATTAACTACTGGCCTATTTAATGAGTTAAGACGTTGAATCCTAAGAATATTCTACTGTTGAGGATCAAAACCCGATCTAGTACTCGGTTATGGCAAATTTTCCACCTCATATACCCTGTCACTGCTTTTGCCATTACCTCCATTTGCCAACTGATCTATTTTGAGCTGTCTGAGGCGCAGAACCAACTCATTTATTACATTTGGAAAATTCATCAAAACCAATGTCGCAATAGCTGACTGAAAGTTGCAGCCCAGTTGTGTTATGCCAATGTATCTGTCCAGGAGACAGGTCGTGCTCCCGCCTGTTTATAAATCCTGAAGGCTCCACAGCCAGATCAGTGTCTCACACTATAATATCATTAACACCATTATGACGTTCGCCTTCCCACTCTCACACCTCTAGGTGTCCAACATACGTCGACGCACAAGACGTTCTTAATGCCAAGGTAAGATTATCTAATGCCGGGATTTTGACCGTCTTCGGTGACATATCCAACATAAATAACTGGATAAATGGACCAAAAATCACACTCTATATAATTTATAAATAAAAATTAGACTTTAAACAAAAACAGACCAACAAAAGGAAAGTAAATTAATAAAAATAAACTCTAAATTTAAAAAAAATGAATGAACAAATAAATAAATAAATAAACCAAAGAGTGTTTGATTAAATTACACATAAATTATTATAATTGCACACTGTGAAATACACCGCGAAATGAGACTCAAACCCACGTCTCTGTCGATTCAATGCACAGCGGTTAATGGCTGTACGCTCTAGTCTACACTTCAGCAATGTTTATCCAAGTTTTCCCCACAAATGCGGAGATTTCGCGCACAAGCTCAGGGCTCACGAAGACAAATTTCTTCCCCCTTCGGGCTTGCATAGAACACCTTGATCTTTTAAGCAACGTTTTCTTTCTTCTTTTCTCACACATTCGCCATGTCAGCTTGCCTTTTGGCAAGACAGAAAGCCGGGCAAGAAAGAAATAAAAAACAAAAGTCAAAAAACATTCATGGGAGTAAAGAAAGGGGTGGGGCAGGAGAAGAGGAAGCAAAAAGGGGACAGAGGAGGGAAAGGGCCCCGCAAACGAGAAAAAAACTTCACACGAAGTCGACGCATTGTGTATGTTTAGGCTTTGTAAGGGCCATTTACCTTCACGTGCGCACGGGGATGAACGAACGAACCGCAGAAGGCCAAAAGCAAGACGACCGTTCTTTCAGCGCAACGGGTCCGGTGTTCGCTAGAAATTCCTTTGGCTGTTAGTCTGACTGTCACCACATAAAACAACAAAAACTACAACTAGACGCCAGATGACGAAACGAAAAAGACATATAATGAACCCCAGTCAAGTCAAAAGGGTTAAGTAAATTTTAACAGCAGTCTTATAATTATGTGAACAACATTTAAGAAAGAAAGAAAGACAAACAGAATGAAAGAAAGAAAGAAAGAAAGAAATGCAGACAAACAGAAAGAAAGAAACGATAAAACTGTAAAAATATAAATAAATAAATAAGGGTTAAAAAAACAAAACCAAATAAACTTCACATCCGCCTCAAAATGCCTGCATGTTTAAATCTAAATTGGCAGATCTGCAATAGATGTAGCAACACCGGCAGCCTGTCCTGTCTTTCACTGGTTTTAGTTGCTACTATCCATCGCCTGATGAGAACACTGAACACTGTACTATGCAGAAGCTAGCAAAAACGTTTGCCCCGGAGGCAAATATCCAGACTTCGTCACACTGCGTCCAGACCAGTCCATGACAGTCAAGCGTCCCTGTCATTCCGTAGTTCAACACAACCTGACCTCTGTCAAACATGGACACGGGGAATCGGTCCAGCCAAGGATATAGGGAGGAATAAATGTATCATATGAACCGACTATCAAAACCTTCCTTGCGGTCGTCGTCAGTCCTGACCTCACAGTACCGAAGTTCTTTAAGGATGTTTGGAGAAACACCAGAACCGACCTCAGCGTCGTTACTATTGGTAAACTCTGTCCCATCTAAGGCTATGGTCTTCCCCCGAAAACAAAATGTCCATAACAGTTGGCAAGACCTGTAGTAAGCTGACCAATACAAATACTTCGTGCTTTTGTCTTTACACTAGAAATCAAAACCAAAAACACACACCCGTTTTAAAATAAATCAGTAACAGAGATGTTGTTCTATGAGATAATACCACAATACCAGAACTAATGGAGATTCAAATTTCATTCTATTCACTTCCCGAATGTGAGCATAATCATTTAAATGACTGACCTAAATTATGATGTTCGGTGCCGACTGACCTAAATTATGACATTCGGAGTCGACTGACCTAAATTATGACGTTTGGAGTTGACTGACCTAAATTATGACGTTCGGAGTTGACTGAGCCTAGAAATTAATAGTATTGTGATGTTCAGCACCAACGGACCCCGGTAAATACCCATCTCAGACAAAAAAAAACTTCCTCTACCGATCCTCAGTGTCTGACTCCAGAACTTTCATCTTTTCAGTTTCTCTTCCATTCCCCCTGAAATAAATGAAAACCTCTCAATTTTCTATGGTCCTTTGCGAAACAGCCCTGTCCTCGAATGGGGAAACACTGGTTGGGGGTCTTCACATTTTCACTCGTGTCTCTCGCGGTCTCCGATTTCAAACATGTCGGAATGTAGAAGTTTCGGTCCTGTCAGACCTTGACCCTCATCTCCGCAAACACCGAGAGTGTTTGAGTTTGGGATGGAGGACAGCTATTTTGGCCCGCTAGTCGGGGGAGAGTACACATTAGCACGTTGTCATCATAGACTTTGAGGAGCTTTCTTGGCACTGACAGCCAGAGTTTGCAAAGCAACGCGGAGGTGATACTATCTTGAAATGTTTTGATCCCTATAGCCGCTGTCGTGAGCTAAATATCTCGCTCCTGTAGTTCTCTAGTTTTAGATTTCTCCCGACAAAATATCAATTTAACGCCTTCTTCTACTTGCGAAGGCTGGAAAGTTATCATTTTCAGATATCTTATCACTTTTTTTGTCTTTTCACACCGTCAAGATAATAATTATAATGTAAAGTAATGAAAATGTATTAGTTTTCTAAAAATGACGTTCGCTTTTCTGTGTTACTAGCGGTGTTAAGTTAGTTAAGCTAATGTGCTTTTCATCCGTATGTTTCAACATGTAGGCGGTTTCGCTTTTCGACATACTCATGCAGAAAGTAGTACTATTTGATACCGACTTTCTGAAAGGGCTATAAATCGCTAATAAGCTGAAATCTCTATACCAAGTACGTTTCCATTTTCAATTCTTTCGGTTGCCACCAATTCTAGTCAGATTTTGTTCAGCAGCTAACCCGATCTATCTCAGCCCCCCTCCCATGAACTGTCGCGTTTCATGGTCACCCTGGTACAGGAAGGAACATAAATGTTATGGCCAAGTTGACATGTCAATGAAAACAGAGGCCGGGCGTCTAGGGCTGACGCCATTTCGGGCAATGTTAGGCAATTGTTAAGGAGGCAGGTAGCGCTGCGCTTAAAGGTACACGGTACAACCATTAACATTGTATTTCTAGGTAATAACCCCTCCTTCTGTCGTTTATTTTCAGTTGTAAACTGTTGGCGTATGAATTAGACGAAAGAGCGCATTATTGATGGAGACAGCAATGAGCAGGGGAAACTAGCTGATGGGGATTTCGAACGGGATGCCCAGCTGGTGGACAAGCCGCCAGATGCCCCGGGTGAATGAACAGTTGAGGCGAATGTACCAGTAATCAGACAATAATAGTGGATAATGACGAGGCAGACAGAAAGTAAACGTGACAGACAGGCAGACAGACAGACATAAAAATCCTTTGGTTACGAGATGAGCGCTCTGACGTGTGAAGTGACAGAATGATTGCTGAATGACTTCAATGTAAATATCATTTTCACTATCAATCGTATGTTATTGTTTTAATAAATTACTGATTATTATTTTATTCGTAACAATGTCACACGACATGAAAACTGTATGATTGTGTTTATTTTCTAGAACATACTTGGTAAATAGCCAGACGGGGGGTGGGAAGAAAGGGTGCGCCGATTACAATAATTATGCACTTTACAAGCGAAATGGGTTAACTCCTGTATTTTCTCAAACGCTATACACCCATACCAGGACTGTCCTCTCTGAACTCGACATTCATATATCGCACCTAAATGTACAAGTTTGGGCTCCATCACACCAAGAACACCATAGGTTAACTCTGTTTCAAATGCGAATTTCCTGTAATCTAAAGACGGGGAAAGTTGGAAGACGCCAGAAATGTGTTCTGCATTAGGGCATGATCTGCACACAAAAAACCGAGCATATGTTCAAAATATTCACAGGGATATCACCCTTTCCAGCTCATGTCGTGAAGGAATCTTTCTTTGTCTCTCACTCTCTTTCTTCCATTGTTGTTCCCTAAAGCTCGAACTCAGTGAGCTGTGTTTGTTTGTAAACTGTTTATAAAACAGAATTACCATGACTTGATTGTAACAAGCTTGGAATGTATGAGGGAAAGCACACAGTGTGAATTTCTTAAGAATACTGACGCCGCTTTGTTATGTATACGAGTGGAAAGGATTGATGACATCTTACGTTCATTCCCAGAAATAAACACAGCCACGGCTGGACTGACATTTATTGCCGCCGTGGTTACGAAAGACGGACTTCTAGGTTACGTAAAAAACACTGTCTTATTATACAAAAGGAATCATCGGACAATGGTCAAGAAACAAAACACAATTGTTGACGTCCACCATCCAGACAGAATGAGCTGTGGAGTCTTCAACTTTGGTCTAAGAGCAGCGACATTGCATGCTCAAGCACGATACTCACAAGACACGAAGTGGGGAGTTTTAGAGATGTCACTCTGCAGCTGCAGTCATGCCACACGAACACTACCGTACAAGGCATGCTCTGCAGCAGCGTAACTCGCATGGTACTACCACCGAGCTTCATTCCAAGGGGCTGAGTCCAACTCCAGAACTACTTGATCCTACCCCCCAATAGGACCTTTATTTTCAAGTCCCTGGTCCTATTGGGGGGTAGGATCAAGTAGTTCTTGGAAATTGGATTTTTCTCATATTTTAAAGTCCCTGGTCCTATTGGGGGGTAGGATCGAGTACCTAGTCTTCTCGGATAAGGACGAAAAAATTCGGAGGGCCCGTGTGCACGTTGCGCACGTTAAAGATACCTTGGCAGTTGGAAATCGTAAAGAGCAGGCCGAAAGGCCGCTGCCCGGGCAAAATTGAAATTAATAGATTAAAAATGTATCCATATCATCTCCCCCCCCCCCCCTCCAGAACAAGAAATAATAAAACAAGTAAAGTGAGGTGTAAATGCCAAGGGCAGCGAACCTCCTAAAATAAAGACCTCAAATCAGTCCAACTCCAGAATAAATAATTCCCTGAAACAGCTAAACACTCGGAAAACACCACCAGAAAACATGCCGGAAAAACATAATTATCCAACAAGACAAACCTGGGTCGTCATTCAAAATTTGAGAATGTATTTATTTACTGTCATGACACCTTCACCAGAGAGCTAACTGATAGTTGGCTCAAAGTGGCATGTAGACATGTGAAGAGTCGCTATTTCTAAATTGACCACCAAACACCGAAAGCAACAGCTTGCCACCCCCCTGACGTTTTGAACAGACTGAGCACATGCATGCATAGAAACCATCGCCGGACACCAAGTTTATGACCCTGTACTATTTCCGCTCCACTGATGACTGGCCGGCTAGTTTAGTTGTTAGTATGATGTAACCGTGGTCAAGGGCTAGTTAGCTGGCACGCTGGACACATCACTTCATTTCACCTCACTGGACAGGACGACTGATGTAGAATGCTCGTGTAGTCCTTTGATGTGGTCTCTACATGCAATAGCGGATCCAGATGCGTTTATTTCTTTTCTATTCTATTTTGCTCCAAAACTCCGAAATAAGTTAGCCTACATAGCTGCCAACCAGAATGTGAAAGACGTATTTAATACGTATTTGGGATCTGGGTAAGCACTACAAGTAAGTATTTGAAGAATGCCCCCATTTATCTAAGAAAAGAGGAGAAATAAAGAACTTCAATTATAAAATAATATCTAAAGTCCCATTTACTGCAACACCAGCGTTCTCCACCAATGTGGTAATAATACTGTATCAAAATGCACACACCTTTGAACGCGTCTCTTGTATAGAATACATGTTCCAGATACAAAATGATTCTCATTTCGAAGACACAACCCAAAAAAAATTAAAAAATTCACTGTTGTGCTACAATATATATGAAACTGCTTCCCACTACTACATAGGAATGTATCCCACCTGTAAGTCTTCAATATCGACACTAACTAGCTGAGGAAAGAAAGGGATGAAAGACTTTTCTTTTCCTAGCTACACGCGTTCCCAATTCTAATCCATACTGCGACCTCCACCACCCGCGACAATAGAGCGGCAGATGGCAAAAACAGTAATCCTGCGATAATATCCTTCAGTCGCACAGTGAGCCCATTACCTCGCTCGCTCTCTCGGACAAGCAGTTTGTTGTATTCATACAATGAACGGCAGTGACCACAATGCTAAGTGGACAGGTCACACAAACGTAAGTTGATGTAATCACGGGGGGACCACCAGCTTAGGCCTGCTCATTACTGGCATAAAATTAACTCGTAATAATCCAGAATGGGACTCTTTCACGCTTGGCCGTCAGCTGAAGATCTTCCACTTCAACACTCAAGAACCTTTGGTAATTAAGCATAACATAAAAAAAAAAAAAGTTAATTCCTTATTTCATTACCAGAAGCATAACTGAGCTTGCAGGCGCCCAAGACAAATAACAGTAATAAAAAATAGAACGGCGCGCTTGAAAAAGTGTTCTTTAACATTCTCGGTAGGCTGTTCTTCAACAGAAATATTCAGCTTCGGACAATTAGTGTACCTCCTATCACCCCTCCCTAATATGCATTCTTAGTTTTTATATTTATTTATTTATTTATTTATCTATTTTTATATAAAAACAGGACAATCTTGTCTCAGTCAGATATTTATCGCCCACAGACTTGTCCTATTGTTTGTTGTGTCTGTCCGTATGGTGTGCTCACATTATTGATGCACTCACGGTGACTCAGCTAAGAGATGAACTCCAGAACTAATGAAGGATCAGCCAATCAGGAAGCGAAAGACAAGCAATTTGCTCTGGCTGACCAATCAGGAAAGTCCATCAGTGTCACAACTAACATGCCGTAACCATGCAATTACGGGAACCGCCGTCCAGACGAGTTGTACTTGCGATGGCTTCTGGGCACGAGACGCATCCTCGAGAGAGTTTCGTATTCTTCCCTCGGTGCTGCATTTCCGTGTCAGGCTCTCTACTCTATGTTAGAAAAATGCTGCAAATCTGATGGAATGCCTCTCGTTCATTTGCACACGCTAGACTGCTGGTTGCAGTCCCACCACTTTCTGATGTACAGCCGTGTGGGCACTTTTATTTTTATAAGAAAATACTGTAAAGAAAAATGCTCAAGACAAAACATTTGAATGCACTGATTTACATCACTGAGGAACAAAATTTTTCATTTCGCTAGTTCTATGTTGAGCAAAATGTTACCTCCTTTCCAATTCAGACCACAACACCACGCTATAATGAAACTGACATCTCTGCTTCCACGAAAATTGCCTCATATCTATTTTTGGCATCACCAAATAAGGTGTTTTTGTTTCCTATGGCCAAAAAGAATTTTTTTTTTTTAAATTCCACGTTGTTTCATCCTCAAGAATGTAACAAATAGCGAACCTGGCGAAAGACTGGGGCGATGAAATAGGACTATGACCGGCACAGAAGTCTGGAAAGTCTGGAATACTTAGATCCAAGCATTAGATTTGTCCAAATCGCAATGTCTGTCATGATAGTATAAGATGCCGTTGAATACCTGCCTCTCGGTACATTAGTGCGTTTCTTGTTGAATATATTGTCGTCACCTTCATGTCCCCCTCAGTGTGTGTATGGGGAAGAATGGGGAGTCTGTAATTGTGTTCTCTAAAATTATACCTGTAGCTTTTCTGTAAGTGTATGCATCACAGTGCCTTCACGACCTTACCTCCCGTTTTCCATCTCCTCATTTCATCACCCACTCATGTCAAAATTTGCCTGTCTACTCGTACATGTCTCGCCTATATATTCACCCTTTATTGACTTTCTCGAAGCCAAGCACTCCACACAAGCTTTCGTTCAACCAGTGTCGACAGGAGGGACTATTGTTATTAAATTGTGTCTCCACCACTCATTCAACTTAAAGCTGTGAAGGGAATGAAGCTTCAGTAACATGGGGGCATCCTTGGCCCATATTCCTCGGCTTCACGATCTACACAGACTAACTGTACTTTAATGATTCAGGATTTGTAGCAGGGTTCGAAATTGCTTTTGGGAACTTGGTCCGTTTAATGTGAGTAATAGTATCGGAAAACGTCTCCAAAACCAGATAGATAGATAGATAGATAGATAGATAGATAGATAGATAGATAGATAGATAGATAGATAGATAGATGGATGGATGGATGGATGGATGGATGGATGGATGGATGGATGGATGGATGGATGGATGGATGGATGGATGGATGGATGGATGGATGGATGGATGGATGGATGGATGGATGGATGGATGTATGGATGGATGGATGGATGGATGGATGGATGGATGGATGGATGGATGGATGGATGGATGGATGGATGGATGGATGGATGGATGGATGGATGGATGGATGGATGGATGGATGGATGGATAGATAGATAGATAGATAGATAGATAGATAGATAGATAGATAGATAGATAGATAGATAGATAGAACACGCGAAGGGACGAAACTGAGACACAATCCACTGGAACATGCAGCAAAGATGAAAGATTCAATTTCAAAAACAAAACAAAAACGGTGGAAAAAGAGAAGAAAATGTTGGGCAACATCACATGGCAACATCACATGGCAACATGAAATCAATCAAACTTATTGCTCGCTAAGTTCAAGGCAAGAGGTCATCTAATGAAGGCCCGTGGATCGAAGCGGATCCTCGGGCCAGCTGCTGACCGTCAACGTCTCCTCCCCGCGGCATCCAGGATGACACAGGCGGACGAATAAAAACAATTAGGAAAGAAGGAACGAAAACGATCAAATTCGTTGAGGTTCGAGCCGGTGGCACGGGTGTAAGATGAAGCTGGATTTTCATGTGTGCGGAAACGGAAATGGAAAAAATCCATGAAGTAATAAAAAGAAAGAGAGAAATGCGTTCCCTACACATGAAAATATTCCTTCTATTTCATTACTTGAAGGGGTTTTGACGTTTAAGTTTCCGTGCACATGGAAACACAGCTTAACAGAGTGGATAATTTTGCTTATGCGTTTAAGCATGTTAGATCTTCTGGGTCGTCTTTTCATGATCAGCAATAACGTCAACACATCTAGGAGTAATACAGAATACAAGCCATTGTAGACTTTGCCCAAAATAAAATAACACATGAAAACAAGCCATCAACAGAATATATCGAGCGGCAATATCAAAGCCAATCGCCCAGGCGCTGAACAAAATTAGCCAACCCCGGACAGAAAACAAATTTTATACATTCAGCAAAATATCACAGCTGATCTAAAAGCCCAGTCTCATGGTGATTCAACAGATAGCATAATTATCTGTTTTCGTTTCGCGTCCTATCTGGCCCACGCGTACACGCTAATGATATCGAGCTTGATTTGAATTCCCTGGAGATCAAAACAACATGAATACCACTCTGAAAAACTGCAGAGCCTGCTAAGCTGCCATGGTCTGTAAAAGGACAGTAGTTCGCCAAAAAACAAAATTTGGTGGGAAACTCAAACCCAAAAAAAAAAAAATGCTTTGCTTTATTCTCGATTCAGTCTCCATTATATTATCCAAAGAAATTAATGAGGGGGGGGGGGGGATAGTCTCAGCCAGTCGCCGGGTGCAAAATGTGCACCCAAAAAAAACAGTGGCCGAAACTGACTGTGTCTGACAGAGCTTAGTATGATATAAAGGTCTTCCCAGATTTTGCTAGGAAAATAATCCGAAATTATGGTGTGCACTTCTTTGTGCCAGCAGATGATGGTGCCGTTCCGGGCTTAGTGCGATTAACTCCTAATCCTACAAAATTACCCAGATAGAGAGACGCAGCACATTTCAGTTGATAAAAGGATGGTGAAAAGCGAATTTGGCCTACATTGGCGTATACCGTCTTTTCCCGTAACACGGCATTATGTTGTTTTTTTTTCGTCATATAGATTAATGGCTTCTTCTCATTTCCTCACCCATTTCTTGGTGTTCTCGCTGATGTGTTATTTCGAAGGCGAAGTTAAATAAAATACAATACTGCAATTAGCTAGCTGAGAAAATGCAGGCAATAATAAATGAAAAGAACAGCTTAAGCAAGTATAATTAATTCCAGGACAAAACACGCCATGAACAAATTCAAATGAGTAGAATTACAACGGCCACGCGGTGAGGGGATCTTTCACTTTTTTCGATCCAGCAGCCCAGTCTGAACTTGAGCCCTTTGGCGTTGTCGGAACAAAGCTTATCATGCATTGGCATATCAAATTAACTGTCTGCGTTTAACACGTTTCCATGAGGAGCTCTGAATTTCAGGAACTGAAATGCACAACTGCACAAAGAGATTTTACACTAGCCACAGATTTTATACCCGATTTCCTCAATTAAGGACGTCTTATCGGTTTCAAAAAGTCTCTATAGAAATACTATATTTATTCACACCTAGGAAACCTATAGAAAGAATCATACAAGTTAAATATTGGTTCTATCCAAAATGCGCTCTAGTTCACAAATTGATTTCTTGTACAACTAGCACTCACAGAAGAAAAAGAGGGATTTTTATCATTAAAAGAAACAACAAAACATTTATATGGTGCTCACCAGAAAGTATTTATTCAAAACTAAAGAGGCATCAAATTCTCAACCTTATTCTGATGACACTATTTCAAACAGCCTGAGCATAATGGCATTTAACCCCCCGGTTCAAACAGAAAGAACACCCGAACCTATACACTGTAGCAAGCACCGTTTACTTTAGATCATGTGTACACAGTTCTAAACCTTTAGACCATTTTACTAAAGACCTGAGTAAAAATGGCCCTCGGTGTTTAACTTTTCTAACTTGGAATAAATATAATCATGAACGATTTCTATTATCATGTTTCTAATTTCACTTTCTGTCTAGAATCGGCCATTGCGACAGTGTTTTAATGGTTCTCATGCGGCTCTATATTCGAACGAAATTACCCCTTATAAATTTTAATCTCGAAATCGTTGGTCCAAAGTTGAATACTTTTAACTTTCAGCTCAGATTTTACAGATATCCAAATACATCCACATACAAACAAAGTTGAACATCCAATAGTTACAAAGATGAATACTTTTAACTTCCAACTGCGATTTTGCAAATCTCCAAATACAACCCGAGAACACCCTCCACTGGGGTATACACGATACAAGCATGTGGACCATGCAAGTATTTCCATAGAAAAAAAAGCAGGCAAATTTAAACTACCACACAGTAGAACTTAGAAGAGATCCAGAAATTCTCCTCCAAATAATGAGAAAGTTGGTTCCGCAGTCTGGCAAAGCTACGGAGACCTCGATCCTAAGTAAGTACAGACAGCTGAGATTCAGAATACGGGGGAAGGAAAAATACACGGAGCTTCCCGGCTTATACATTGGTACTTTGGTCCTGTTTTGTCCCCCACTCTTTGCATGGCGTCTGCCGGTGCCGAAACGGGTGGCAGGGGGGGGGGGGAGGGGCGGGGACACAGAAGAGAGTAACGTCTGGAAAGACAAGTGAAAATCTCAGAGCTGTTCAAGGGTCGCCGGATGCCAGGCATACCATGCTCCATTATTATTTATTCTCCCCGTGTCTGATGAAAGAGTGTTGTTTTTTTTTTTTTAATTGTTATTTTTAAAATGCAACATAAAAAAAACAACAACAACAACAACTCTCCATGCGTGTTCTTTAGAATGGCATTGTTCTCTTCGTTTGCTTTTTCCTTTTTTTTTACATAAACTTTAAAGGCTGTGACGACAAACGGTCTAAAAATGCTGTAAGACAAAAAAAAAAAGAAAAAATAAAGCGAAATACTAATGGAAATTCTCTGCTGGCTTCTATCTTTTTCGTCGATCTATGCGACGTGCAAAGTACACTGTTGTGTCTTATTCAAATTTGTTCTGAGACAGACAGCGGGTATGATTTACCACTTGTCCCCTTAAAATGACAAGATTCCATCTCCACTTTTTGGCTGAACTGTGTAACACACTACGCACTACTTCTACAGGCCTTCTCCATTGCTTGTCAAAGTAACAAGCGGATTCGGTGTGTAATTAATTTTGCAGCCTATGTATTACTATAAAGACAAAAAGCTGTATCTCTAAATGTTCTAAGCACATGGAACTTCAATCATCAACTTCTCAAAACCTGATGGAAGAGAGTTAGAACCTTGTCATTCTACAGGGACGCACTGTGAACACGAAGTCCCACGTCAACATGTCAGCATTGCCTTGAGCTAAGAAATAAAGATGTATGTTCTTCCAGAGGCATCAAAATACTAACGTACGTTATTCCACCGCTAAGCACTCCGCATAGATCGCACTTAGGTAAAAAGAAGATATATAATGCATGTCTCTTGTCCCCCATCATTAAGGTCTTGCAAAACACAGAAATACACAGAAATACAAACTGTACTTCCGTTTCCAACAACATTAACATGACCCCCCCCCCCCCACCCTCTCCCGGTCCAAACCCCTTTAACAACCCCTTGCCCTTCAATGTCCCCATTTCGTGAAACTGTCACACACAGGCAGGTGAATGAAGTAGGTGAGAACTTCATGTCAATAGAACCCAGGCATTAAATAGGTTATGACAGAACAGCCCCAAAGGTGGCGGTGAACGCCGGTCGGTCAGAGGGAGAGAAAACGAGGGGGGGGAAACATGGAGGGATACGGAAATTTGAAGGAGAGGGGGGTACCCAGGACAAAGGCTTTCACTCTAATCCCAGATAATTATGGCTACATTATGTCAAGCAAACCTCAGTCAACACGTCAACAAAGCTGCCGTTTAGAACAGGGGTCAGGACGCGCGAAAGGCCCCAGAAAGAGGAGACCGCAGTGAAGGTGACGGGAAAAAAATTCCCTTTTGGTTTCACAAGCAGCCTCGCTATGCATGCAACAAACCAGCAACTGTCACTACTAATACTATTTTTATTTTTATTTTTTACTGTTGAAGGGCGAAAGGTGCTACTCACAACGATATCCATGAATTAGAATATAAAAGCAACAATGTTTGTATATATAAATTACAAGTGATTTAATTACTAAATAAATAAATAAACAAAGACAGACAGACAAACAGACAGACAGAGACATGCAAGCAGGTAGACAGATTAGACAGGTAAGTAGATAGAGATAGATAGATAGATAGATAGATAGAGAGATAGATAGATAGATAGATGGACTGGGACCGGTGGGTGGACGGACGGACAGACAGACAGACAGACAAAGAGATAGACAGATAGACAGACAGACAGACAGATAGATAGATAGATAAATAGACAGACAGACAGACAGTTAGCTAGATAGATAGACAGACAGACAGACAGACAGACAGGCAGGCAGAGAGACAGACAGACAGACAGACAGGCAGACAGATAGATAGATAGATAGACAGACAGATAAAGTTGCAGTCAGACTATCAATACCACTGTATGCCACATCATCGTGCTTCCTGGATTTTAAATCGAAACTCCCAATGACCACAACTGGTCAAGCACTGCCAGTGACAGGAAAGGAATGCTCACTATCTGCACAACAACGTGAAGTCCGAACTCTTTCAAGTGTTGAAAATAACAAATTCCATTCTGAAATCAAATCCTGATAGAAAGGGCGATAGCCTATAGCTCAAATAATTACACAATGCATGCGAGTAGGTAGATCCACTTACATACTGAATACCTGCAGAGTTTCATCAAAGAAATAAATCGTAAAGCAAGTCTATTCCAACAATAAAGAGGAGATATTTGTAAATACAAAACAAAGACACCGACCATCATTAGCAAATCAAAGTGGCGAGATTCAAAACAGTTTCTTAAAATCTGTTATGAAAACACTATTCACACTTGCAACCGACTATTATATCATGGTTTATCGCACAGAAATTATCATCACCGCCTAATACGTCCACAAAAGTGTTGAGCAAACATATCGGAAAGCTAGCACTGGCCTTATAAACATTCACGTAAACATCGATTACCCTGGACACAGTAATCAATTTGGCCAGAAAGA
The DNA here is from genome assembly GCA_963931925.1 of Onchidella celtica. NCBI lineage: Eukaryota > Metazoa > Mollusca > Gastropoda > Systellommatophora > Onchidiidae > Onchidella > Onchidella celtica. The sequence continues at coordinate 22,434,844 of OZ007572.1, read as the reverse complement.
AGAGAAAAACACAAAATATCTGAATCGCCAAAACCGAAATGAAATCGGATCACCCTTTTCGCCTTTCCGTGAGCCTTGTTTATGCTTTGCCATGTCAAACCCGACTTTGTAACACGGGATCCAAACGGGCAGTCTGCGCCAGAACTCGCTCGTTGGGCAGTGAATGAAAAGGTTGCTGGCGTCCTCCCAAGCGGAAGCATAAAAATCAATGGATATGAGAGGGCACTGGTGGGGAGGGGGAGGGAGGGCAGTTTTCTTCTGTGGGAAAGGGAGAGAAAGAAAGACAGACAGACAGACAGACAAGCAGACATATAGACAGAAAGAGACACACATAGAGAGAGAGGCGTGAGAGAAAAGAGAGAGAGACAGGGGCGCATGAGAGAGAGAGAGAGAGAGAGAGAGAGAGAGAGAGAGAACGCGAGAGAGAGAGAGAAAGAGAAAGCAGAGACAGAGAGAGGGGGAGAGGAGGGGGGGGAGACAGAGAAAGAGGACACTCTGAGATAGAGAGAGAGAGAGAGAGAGAGAGAGAGAGAGAGAGAGAGGGAGAGAGAGAGAGTGAGTGAGAGAGAGAGAGAGAGAGGAGGGAGGGAGATGTTTAGTTCGAGGAAAACACGGAACACGAAGAAGAGGCTGATGGAGAAAACCAGAAAAGGAAGAAAAACGAAGCCATGGGCAATCTGATGTTCATGCCATGGACATCAGTGCAGTTAGCTAGCGAGGCCTTCAGCGGAGCCCGCTGACCAACAACACACTCCACAAAAGCAATTGTTATGATGGAGGGTCATTATAAATCAATGGTGCGTCCGGCCAGAGCAACGACGTTTACGGGCCAGCAAATATCACCACACAGACTGAAGCCACACTAACTTCACCTCACACAAAGTTCATGCATTGCACGAACGATATTGGTAGAAACAGCCCACAGGTGGAAGGTTAATACACTTTCGATCGGTATATTTGGTGAAGTATCTGTCCAGCAATCATGTTTTGCAAAGTTAAAAGAATTCTTAAAGATTTAAATGAATTCTACAAGCAAACAAACAAATCTTACTAGGCACCCATAACTCCCCGCCCCGCAAGAACAAAACAAAATATAATTATGATGATGTCACCCTGGCCTGTTAATATGATCTATTGCTCTCTAGAACTTGATGCGAGTAACGCCTCATGCCTTTAGGATAAACAAATGTAAGTGTATGCAGTCCTAGGCTCTTCGCCTTCTATGCTCCTTCTGGCTTTTGCCTTTCTGTCGTGGTAGATTCTTTTCTTTTTTCTCTCCCCTTCAGGCCCATCTGACATTCTCAATTATCACCCCCCACCCCCCCCACCTCCTGTGTTCTTTTCTTCCACTTTATTCCGCGTCTAAATATTGTCGGGTATTTTCCATATTGTTGTATTTTTTTTGATTTTCCCAGAAAATGAGGATTATATTGAAACTTTGAAGAACTGTATAAAATGAAAGTTTTGTTCTACAGCAGCATGCCTTTCAAAATGGAAACGTAACCGATTGGAATGACACTTAATACATAATGAAATTAGGAGTGAGAGAACCACTTCCATGGCAAAAGCTCAAAATCCGCAAAATATCGCATACAGCAATATGGCAAATATCCCACGATGTATTATCAATCATAATACACAGCATGGCAGATTCACAAAGTCGGCAATAGTGTAGGCGTTTGGGCTTAACGGATCACGTTTATTTGCTCACGTGAGCGAATCAACGAACGAAACAATACCCGGTGGCTCATGTTGGAAAAATGGCAAATCCTATCCAGACAGGGAGCTCTACCAAGTGACATTTTCTTTCTGCACGTATGGCAAACAGCGGTCCATTGGTGCAATCCGCATTTAGCGCTGATATCATCAGCACCAGCAACATAACAAATTTAGTTATCTAGCGATTATAAATTTTTCCCATCCTACACAGACTCGCGAAAGTGTAGAGGAAAAAACAAAATAAATAAACAGATTAAACGGACGTGAAAAGCTCAAAGTGGCCGTTATCGTGCCAATAAGCCTTTAAACCCAAACTCAAATAAAAAAATTCCAGATACTGAACATCACCACAGCACTGATTTGATAAAATCTACAACATTGATTGTTCTCCATACAAAATCAGAATGCTTCTTCTAGAAAACATAATAGAAAGAATGAACTTACAATCCCTAACATTGTTAGTAAAAAACAAAAAACCAGGATGGAATTTTAATTATTACAAAGACAAAATGCAATACACTTTTTTAAAAAGATTTTTTTAAACTATAACTTCAGTATTTAATTACAATGAATCTAAAACGCTTAAATTGGTAGGGTATAAAGACAACAAATGTATGATAAAAACAACTACTCGTACCGACAACTTACACAATACTGTTGTAACTCCCACCAAACCTGTTCCCCTGGCTAATCTTAGCTCTCTTCATACAAGAAAACCAGTATTATATCAAATCTGAACAATGTAGAAGTCGCATATTAATGAAGAATTCAACTAAACCAGACCTTGACAAAGATGATTACTCCCGCGGCATGCCATCTAGTCACAACCATGAACGTATCTAACTGCTCCCACTCCACACGCTGAAATAAATGTGGGTTGGGGTGAGCGCTAGCATGAGAAAATAAATCTACCGTAGATGGTTCTCCTGCCTCTGTGACATTTCCTCGCCTCCCGGGGGATCTGGTACCTATACAGTCGACTCCGTAGAGAATTCATGTCCCTAACACTCAAATTGTGAGGCTTGGACAGTAGAATGGGCGTAGGCGAAGAGGACACGGATCGTAGCAGTTTCATGTATACTGAGACCATTAATTTCAATATGGCTGAGGGCGCGCAAGTCTATTTCGTCTCAGTTTCAGGATGAGATATGGACTACGGGGATATACGGGATGCAAACGGGACCTCGCGCACTGGCGAGATTAAAACAATTCTGTCGAACTAGTTCAGAGTATATATATCAGCACTGTCTTGAACCAGCTGACCGCAAAAGAGACTACACGCACTGACAGCCGCAAAGCATGACAGCCTTGACATAGTCCAGCCCAAAAAAGGGATAGAAGTCCAGGTCTGTCGAGGGATAGAAGTTTTTTCGAGTATTCTGACACTGGAAAAGGCCGAACATTTAAAGACATGGAGAGATGAAGACAGGCAGACAGTAAAAATGAGGGAAAGAGACAACAAGAGGAGTAAAAGATAATTATGGCGAATTAGCGGGTATAAAGAAATCAGTTCTAAAATAACCGACATCACCACTGGACAGGATAAAAGGAGAGACGCGGCAAGAACGACAGCAGGACGAAAGGAGGAGGGAGGGGGAGAAAGAGGGGGGGGGGATCGAATCTGAATATACACAAAGTTGGACTATCATTGATATTTTGTTTGCCTTCTCGACTTTCTGGCACTCTATCAAGGTCTCAAGTGGGTCAGCGTGCAAGCTGCACATTTCGTGTGCATTCATCAGCTAATTAGAGACAATCGAATGAGGCAACAAAATGCTCCCCTGCAAGCTCCTGCGTCTCTCCATACACCCACTAGAACAATAGAATCAATCGCATTATCGATCACCTACCTCTTTCCACGACACATGAGCGTATTTTTACAATCCTAATAACAGACCCGCGACTTGTAGAAATTAAAGTGTCTAAAGGGGGTATCAGGCTGAGCCCGGAACGGCACAGTCAGCTGCCGCCACAAAAGACGAACGCTCCATAATTTCCTACATTTTCTGAGTAAATCCGGGAAGCCGTTTTCATGCTAAGCCAGGTCAGACATAGTCAGCTTCTGTCGATATTTTTGGGGTGTATATTTTGCTGGCAGCAACTGGCTGTGATGTTCGGAGCTTGGTATGATACCCCATACCTCCAGCAAAATTTGTGTTGAACAGGCAAAGGTACGTCCAGCAGGCAAGAATACCCCCCCCCCCCCAAAACAACAACAAAAAAAGCTCAAGTTGGAAAATGCAAATGGATACAGAAGAAGGAATGCTGGAAAGTGGTATGTCATCATGGACCCCCCCCCCCAACTCCCCACCACCACCCCCAATGAACAGTTTTCTATGACACTGATCAATCATAAAAAATGCCTCTCAATTATTCTGTCCTCAATCTGAATAAAA